>QANY01010678.1:170907-894763 GCA_003255025.1 Datisca glomerata
GGGGGGGGGGGGTAATTGTATTGTTGCAGCCGCAAGCAAAATCTCGAGCCAAAACGAATCAATAAATTGGTGAAAACAATGTAATGAGAGTTTTATCCGAAATTGCCAGCAAAAAAACAGTAACCGTTCTTGAACACGCAGGGCAAACCGAGAAATTCCACCCAAAAACAATCTTCTACAATACTAAGAAGACAAACAGTAGAGAGAGAGAGAGAAAGAGAGAGAGAGAGAGAGAGAGAGAGAGAGAGAGAGAGAGAGAGAGAGAGAGAGAAACAGAGATTTACAAGGAGAAGTCGGGATCTGAGGTTGAAGTGGATCTGATCAATCTGTTCTTCGCTGCGAATTTCCAAAGCTGATTCGAGGGGTTTCAAGGTGGCGTGGATGAGTAAGGACTTAGTGGTGGACGGGGTCGAATAGTTTCCCTAAGGCACACTGTATGTCGCAAAGTTTGGACCTTGGCCCATTTTAAATCTTATTGACTAAGTTTTATTGATGAATTATGGAAATGACCCATTTTTTTACATTTTTATGAAATGGTCAAAAATAACTTTTTAATTATACAAATGTCCGATTTTTTCATCTCATTTTTTCTCTCATTTTCCCTCTCTTTCTGCTTCTTCTCTTGTTCTCTCTACCCTCCCTCTGCCTCTTTCTCGTTCTCTCTTTGGTCTCTCTCTCTCTCTCCATGCCATCACCGGCGGTGGAAAATGCTGAATGAATTTTAGAGTTTCAATTTGACGAATTGAATTTTGACGAATTCAAAACTTGAGGAGATTGTTAACGGTGGGTTTGAGTGTGAAATTTGTCTAATAAGGATATTGTTATGGTTTTCTTATTTGGTTTTAGAAATATTGAAACTCCAAAATGAAGAATCGGGGAATCCAGCGAGAGTGATGAAGAAGAAGAATGAGGGGACGGGCTTGGGTGTGGGAATGGATATAGTACCAAATGGTATATAAAAATATACTACATATATATTACGATATATTAATGATATATAAAAATATACTACATATATACTATGATATATTGATGGTATATTAAAATATACTACGGTATATTGATGGTATATTAAAAATATTCTATGGTATATATATATATATATATTCATGGTATATTTTTATATATTATAGTACACATGTAGATAAAACTTCCAGTTTTATAAAAAGTTTACAACTACAAAAAAATGATCATTCTTACAAATACAATTTTTTTCGGTCATTCTCTTACTTTTTTTTCAGAAATAATGTATTTCTCTAATTGAGAATTTTGAAGTTACTGGGCAATATGGTAGTATAGAAAAATAATGATCACAATAGATCATGTTAAAAAGAATCATAAAAAATAGCACAAGCATAAAAAACACAAAAAACTGTCACTGCACGCGCTCTAAAAAAATAACGTGGTCAAAAATTTCGATGCCACCCATAGAAAATTACTCCAGTCATAAAAAATTTATATGATACATACCGTATATATATGGTATATGTAAAGTTTATATGAAGTATTTTATGTATATGATATATATTATATAAATTTTCTGAATATTATACTTAATTTTAGTGGGAGCGCGGGGGTCCGTTTTTTGCGCCGAAATTTTTATTTTTTTTTTAGATTTGAGGGTTGCTATTTTTTATTTTTCTTTCATCATTGACTATTCTTATTGTTTTTCTTTAAAATGGTCTAATCTGATGTTCTCCCAGTATATAATTCTTAGTTTTTCAACACATTCTACGTTTAAAAGAGAAATATGTCTCTAGCTATCAATAAAAAATCATATATAATTACTTGTTCATAAATATTATTTAATTAGCTATTTTATTCACCCTTTCTTTTATAATTTATGGTAGAGAGAATTTTTTTTAATTGTAAGATTTTAGGAGAGAAGATAAATTTTATAAATATTAGGAAAAAGTATATGGAGTATTTTTGAAATTTTTTAGAACTTTTCTCAACACGCTATAGAATAACATATGTTCTACAGTGTATAACATATATATTTATATTATGAATAATTCTGGGGTTACTGAGTAATTGATCAAGTTTTAAGCGAGTAAGTGATGTGATAATCATTTATATGTTGATGTTTTATGACTCATTAAAATGATTTGATAAATTAACTTATAAATAATTATCACATCACTTGTATGTTGATGCTTTATGACTCAATAAAATGATTTTATTATTTATTATTGCTTCATACACACACACACACGATATGTACACCCGGATATATAGCAAACGTACGTGTGTCATATTTGTGTTATATCACACACACACACATATATATGTATGTATATCAATGTATATGTACATATTTTATAATTGCATCACACATTGTACAAACATATATGTATATGTATTACACATATGTTTGTACAATGTGTGATGCAATTATAAAATATGTACATATACGTTGATATACATACAGTACATATTTTATAATTGCATCACACATTGTACAACACATATGTATATGTATTACACATATGTATATGTATTACACACAATAGTTTATGTAACAACATAAGATTTCTAAAGGTTTTAAAAATGATTTAGACTAGTTGAGAGCAGAAATTATTAGAAAGAATAGAGAAATTTTGAAATATTTTATCAAAAATGAGGGACAAATTATGTTGTGTTAGAGAGAAACTTTAGGAGAGAGGAGAGAGATGATAATTTGAGTTGAGAGAAACTAGATTTTAGGAGAGAGAAGAGAGAAATAATGATTTGATGGTATAACAGTAATCGCTAAAATTTTAAATGATGTTTTTGTGATGTCATTTGAAAGAGTTATTCTTGATGTTTATTAAATACGTGATACTTTTTTATATTAATTTTATATAATGTTGCTATATGTGTAAAAAGCCCATAGTAATAGTACCTAAAGAAATTGTAGCATTTAGCAACCCTTGTATATCTCTTTAGCCTGAATAATTATACATATATTAAGTAATTGATTAAATTTTAAGTGAAAATGATGTGACAATTTTTGTAGGTTAATTTATTAAATTATCATAGTGAGTCGTAAAATATCAACCCATAAATAATTGTCACAATATTTAATCATTTAAAACTTGATTAATTACTCGATCACTTTAAAATTATTACGTTAGATTAATGTCATTGATTTTATGTATTTTTTCAATTTTAAAAAGGTTATTTGGAAAGATATATCATTTAGAAGTTTACATTGAAAATATATACCATTTTTTTTAAATTAAGAAATATGTATCCTCACCCCACCAATTGCAATTACTTTACTAAATCTTTACTAAAGTGCCATTCAATTTCAATGATTGCCTTTTGATTTAGTCTAATCCAAGTCTTTTTTCAGCTATAATTTTTAGTGCATCTTACACACTAGTTCTCACAACTTCATCTTCTCAACCACACTTTGCATGATACAAGCTTCTCATTTATCCTATGTTTCTCTTTTATTTTTTTTCTTATATTTGATGATTGAAGCTTCTTTCATGCTCATATTTTAAGCTTTTTTTTGTTGATGAAAGCATCTCTTCATCCTCACATGTATTAACATTTTAATTTATGAAGTTTTCAATTATGCACTTTCATTTGCTATATTAAAATATGGAGAGATGAATTGAAGAAAACTTATGACAATATCTCCTTCAAATATTGATTACATGAAGACTTTGAGTAGTCAAATATTATATGTGGCCATGTGGAAGTCTTTATAGTCAAGTCCATAATGGCATGTTATACATGTGGAAGTCTCCATGTTAGGGACAAATATGATGCTTTGATCATATCAAACAACAAGGTGAAGTGCTAAGAACCAAACATTAAAGCATGAGGACTGCCTATGAAATTATGGAGTCTTTATAGGTGATGTTTGGGCAGCAGTCTGATCAAATTCATCATGGGGCCACTAGGAGCTATATGACGTCTAAGATGAGAAATTGTACTTTTGTGAGAGAACATCTTTTGAACATGACCAACATAATACACGAGGCAGAAGTACATAGGATGACCATTGATGAGCAGACTCAAGTTAGCATCATACTTGAGTCGCTCACACCAGTTTTTTCTGCGTTCATGACCAAC
Source organism: Datisca glomerata (assembly GCA_003255025.1). Taxonomy (NCBI): domain Eukaryota; kingdom Viridiplantae; phylum Streptophyta; class Magnoliopsida; order Cucurbitales; family Datiscaceae; genus Datisca; species Datisca glomerata. The sequence continues at coordinate 174,976 of QANY01010678.1, forward strand.
TATGTTATGATCAAGTTGCAATTCATCATGATCCAATTCTTGAATGGAATACAGACTTTTGAGTCACTCAACCTTTAAACAAAAAGGGCGAGGAAAATGTTGTTAAGTAAAAGCATTCTTTCAATATTGTTGAGAACAAGAAAAGGAAGAAGAACAATGGTAAGGATAAGAGTAAGAACAAAAGAGGAAAGAATGTCTATAGTGCAAGTGTACACTATCGCCGTCAAGTAATAAATTTTTATAAAAATAGAGTATCGTCAACATGATTGATTGATATTATTAATAATTGAAATTAACTAAACCTTAATTTTTATTTGAGAATGATGAAAAGTTTTGATTTTTAATTAAACTGAAATTAAACTAAAATGATAAAGATTTGACAAAGATAAAATTTGAATAGTTAAAAGCTCTAGGATTTTCGATTTTACCAAACTAAACATGCTCTAAATTTCAATTCTCAATCAATTAATGTTTATTCAGAACATTGATAAAAAATTTCTCTAATATAATTATCAATCTTTCTCAAGCATCGATCATAATGAATAAAAAATATGAATCATACAACTCTATCAAGATTCAATATAATGAAACTCATTAAACACAAGAAAATTTAGTTGCTACACTAGATTCATAATTATCTCTAACTTATGAAATTCTAATGGTGTTATAAACAAAGTGCAGATTCAATCTTCATTTTTCAGTCTCAGAATTAAATCTAAAATCATGCAATAGTTGACCAGATAATCACAAGCATTAAGAACAGATTAAAACACTCAATAATACTGAATATACATCGATTGAATTAAAAATCAAAATTTAATGAACAATCATATTTTGGCTACGTCATAGCCCTAAATAAAAAATTTAGAACATAATGAAATAAGAAAACATTCTACTAATATTCATAAACATAGAGAAAAGAGAAGAAAAACTAGTTTTGAGGATGGAATTCAAGTTAGGAATCGTCTCCGAGTTCGATCTTCTTGTTCTCCTAGTCTTTTGCCTCCCACGTTCAGAATACATCAAAAAGACCCTTCTAAAACTCTAAGATATTCTATTTATACACTAGGGTTTGAAGAGGGTAAATTTGGAATAAAAAAAAAACTAATCACGTGCTAGCATCACGACGTTGGGAAGTCAGCGTCGCGACGCTGGCGTTCTGTACTGCTAGTGTTGTGACACTGGGAAGCGAGCTTCGCGACGCTGGCCCTCCTACACAGTCCATTCTTTTTGTGTTTTTTTTAATTTTTTGACTTCCAAATCTTCCAAATCAATCTAAATGCATTTGAGTATCAAACCTATAAAACAAAAATAAAACTATACATAAATCAATCAATAAATCTTAAAGAACAAAAAAAAACAAGGTTAAAATTATCTAAAATGTGAGTGTAAAATACACTTATCAAATACACCCAAACTTAACTTTTCGCTAGTCCTCGAGCAAAACAAACAAAATAAAAAAAATCAAACAAGTAAAATAATGAACACTAATTCTGAAAAGCTAAAGAAAGAGAGATAGTGTTTTTTACAAACTAAACTTGCCTCAGAGATTCCAAAATAGCGATAACCCAAGAAAAACGTCTGAATATGATCATGTAAAGCCTTAACACAATTACCAACTTACATTACAACTTGAAAAGTCCCGAGTGTGTGTGTCTGTGCCACCTTAAGTCGTCCAATCTCTTAAACCTATATGAGTTTATGCAATCAAATCTTGTAAAAGTGGATCTAATAATCTATAAATAGATTAATACTCCATACTCAATTTTGCATGGCACTCTCCACTAATGTAGGAAAACCACATCACTTAAGATCATTAGGAATTTCATAGGCTTGTAATGTATGGCTAGGGTTTATGGTAGGATAAAAGATATTATTTTGGTTCAATCATTACCCATAGGCAAATATGCATTCTAGGAATCAAAAAGCTTAATTAAACTCTTCTTGCAACTTGTCATTCCACCTCATGAAATATTCAACAATGCTCAACCTTTTTTTAATTTGATTTGCTCAATCTTCTATTTCCTTCAAGCTTAGTCACTTAAATCCAAGAGTCTACAGAATCAAACTTATTCACATTTTTTTAATATATCAAAATTTCACCCCTTCCCCCAAATTGTCATAACTCCAAGCAAATTCCTAGAACATTCAAACACTATGAGTAAAAAGGGTTAAAGAGAAAAAACTTTTTATGAGGTTGGAAAGTTGTCATGGGTGATAAAAAATGGCTATGTAAGCTCAACATGGATAACTAGGGAAACAATTATGCATTGGCTTGAAAAGCTCAAACGGTCCAAAGATGACCTTAATCATGTCCTAAGTATAGTGTAGCCTATAATTTCACCTCGAGTAACAATTAAACTAGTTATAGAGTTCTAGTAAGATCATTTTGATTCCTTAGGTCACATAAACCTTCTCTAAGCAAAAACACAAAGATAATCAAACGCTCAAGGCTAGGTGCTCAATAAGTCAGGATTCTCTAGTGTAATGCAAATTAATACTTTGTTCAAACACACATCGATACAAAAATTCAACATTTTTTTCAAAGCTATCAATAATTCAAAACCAATCTCATCATAGGTGTTAGTGTTGTCAACAAGAGAACGCAAAAAACTTTCATTATCCTCACTGAAAAGAAAATATGTAAAAAGAGTAAGTAGAGAGGACTTCCCTGAATAATGATGAGTTATCATCCTCGTTAGTCTCGACAATGTTCTTGTTGTCTCCAACAGAAAGGAAAGTGGTTCTTGAGCCAAATTCGTCCATAGTTTTTTTTAAATCTGAAAAAAAACAAAAATAAAAAAAGTAAAAGAAAATAAAAAAAAAAACTAAAAAAATGAAATAACAGAAATATAATCGGGTTGCCTCCCGATAACGCTTGCTTTAATGTCTTCAGCCAAACATAATGATCATCCAGGCTTCACTCGTTGTCGACTGACTTTATAATTCCCTCTGTGTCAGAAATTGACCAGCCTAAGACCATTTGTTACTCTCTCAAAACCCTCAGCAGCTTGTCTTCTTGTTCACCATTTAACGAAGCAGAGATAATGATAGGCAAAGTGGAAACTTCTCTCATAAAGGTGTATCAAAAGTGGAGGTCTAACACCGATGGTTTTTCAATAAATGGTAGGTGTCTAGGTTTACCTTCTCCAAATTCTATACTATTCACCCACAAATAACTATTCAAATCATTTGGGTGTTTGATTGCTTTGAAGACATTAAAAATGACCTGATTATCTTGCACTCTCAAAATAAGTTCCCATTTCTTCACATCAATCAGAGTTCTTCCCGTAGCTAAAAATGATCTACCAAGAATAACTAAAATTTCTTGGGTTTCTCCATGTCAAGAACAATAAAATCAGTTGGGAAGATAAATTTATCCACATTTACTAAAACATCCTCAATAATCCCCAATGGATATCTGATAGACCGATCAGCAAACTGTACGATATCGTCGTGGGCTTAGCTTCTCCAAGACCTAACTTTTGTAAACTGAATATGGAATCAAATTGATACCAACCCCAAGATCACATAAAGCCTTTTCAAAATATGAATTTCCAATGGTGCAAGGAATAGTAAAACTCCCAGGGTCCTTTAACTTCAGAGGCTATTTATTCTGCAAGAGAGCACTACACTCCTGAGTAAGTTCAACTGACTCATACTCCTCTAGCTTTTTCTTGTTTGAGAGAATATCCTTTATCAATTTGACACAGCTCGACATTTGTTCCAAAGCATCAATGAAAGGGATATTTGTATATAGTTTCCTAAACACATCAAGAAACTTAGAAAACTACTTGTTCAATTTCTGCTTTTGGAACCGCTGAGGGTTTGGAATAGGTGGAACATATGGTGGATGATTATCAGGAAAAAGCTTTGACTTAGGCTTGCATTCCTTCTTTTCTGAGCTCTTGGCAAGGTCATCACCCATTGTTTCAACTTCTGCTTCAATTGGCTGAGTTTTTTTAACAGTGGCTTTCTGACGTTCTGCTAACTCCTTCCCACTGCGAAGAGTAATGACATTTACTTGTTCTTTTGGATTCCTCTAGGTGTTGCTCGGTAGAGAACCTTATGGTCTTTGAGTTAGTATTTTTGACAATGGACCTATTTGAAGCTCCAAATTTCGAATAGATGCAGCTTGACTCTAAATAATTGTTTCTTGCCTCTAAATACTTGTTTCATACCTCTTAAGTGCAACATCTGTTCTTGCCATAAATTGATCAGTATTAACTATGAGATGGGCAAGAGCATCTTCTAATGAAATTTTTTGTTGTTGAGGCTGAAATTGAGGCTGAGTAACCACTGGTGGATTAATCACATTTTGACTATTCTTCCAAGTGAAATTGGGGTGATTTCTCCCTCCTTGATTGTAGGTGTTGGAGAATGGATGATTCTGTCTATTGTAGTTCCCAACGAAGTTAGCTTGTTCAGACTGAGACTGAGAAGGAGCAAATGGATTTCCATCTTGACATTCAGTGCTAGAATTGGGTCCATTACAGAATTCACAAACTTCCTTGTCGCATGAACTGCACTAGCATTGGCATTGAAAAAGCTAAATTGCTTTGAAAGTGTAGCTACTTGAGTTGTGAGGGCAGTAAGTGAATCTACTTCATGAACTCCATGCATTTTTCTTAGTACATTACGCTCAATTGCCATTGATAAGAATTAGCAGCCATTTCTTCTAGCATGGCATAAGCATCCTCATGTGTTTTACCCTTCAAAGCACCTCCTGCTGTTGCATCCACTAGCGTCCTTGTTGAATTCCCCAAACGATTATAAAAAGTTTGAACTTGAAGCCATCCACGTAGTCCATAATGTGGGCATCCTCTCAACATCTCTTTAAACCTCTCACATGCTTCATAAAGAGACTCCATATCATGTTGGGAAAATGTGGTGATCTCATTCCTCATTTTGGCTGTTTTAGCTGGTGGAAAGAACTTTGCTAAAAAAATTTCAGAGAGACCATTCCAAGTAGTGATTGATCCAGTTGGCAGAGAGTTCAACCAACTCTTGGACTTATCCCAAAGTAAGAATGGGAATAATCATAGCCTAATACATCATATGAGACCTTATTGTGCTTGAATGTCTCACAAATTTTAAAGTTGCTATGTGGACGGATCATCGTTAGGTAGACCACTAAACTGATCTACTTGTACCATTTGAATCATAGCCGAATTTATCTTAAAATTGTTGGCATTAATAGTAGAGCGTTGAATGGATGATGCAGCCTCATTGACAACTGGCATCGCATAATCTCGAATTACCAGATTATTTTGGTTGTTAACGATTTCAAGATTTTCTCGAACGTCCTCCATGGTTTCTTGACGTTATTTAGCAGCTTCTCTCCTTACGTTTATTTATATCAACAAGTGTGCTCAATTTTCAAATTAAGGAGAGTCAAATTCTCGCTTCCAAATTTTCTTACACAATAGAGAACGCCTGAAAATTCAAAAAAAAAAAAATAAACAACCATAAATAAAACAAAGAAGTCTCAAAATAAAATTTAGGATATGTAACTCTAATATTAATAAAAAAAAAAAATCCCTGGCAATGGCGCCAAAAACTTGTGAATTTTCTATTATGCAAGTGTACATTATCATCGTCAAGTAATAAATTTCAACAAAAATAGAGTATCGTCCACAAGATTGATTGATATTAATAATTGAAATTAACTAAACCTTAATTCAACTTAAGAATGATGAAAATTTTAGATTTTTAATTATACTAAAATGATAAAGATTTGACAAAGATAAAATTTGAATAGTTAAAAGCTCTAGGGTTTTCGATTTCACCAAACCAAACATGCTCTAAATTTCAATTGTCAATCAATTAACGTTTATTCAGAACATTGATAGTGAATTTCTCTAATATAATTATCAATCTTTCTCAAGCATCGATAATAATGAATCAAAATACGAATCATACATCTCTGTCAAGATTCAATACAATGAAACTCACTAGGCATAAGAAATTATAGTTGCTACACTAGATTCATAATTATCTCTAACTTATAAAACTCTAATGGTGTTATAGCATATTCAATCTTCACGTCTCAGTCTCAGAACTAAATCCAAAATCATGCAATAGTTGACCAGACAATCACAAGCATTAAGAACATATTATAATACTCAATAATACTGAATAAACATCTGTTGAATTATAAATCAAAATTTATGAACAATCATGGTTTGACTACGTCATAGTCCTAGATAAAAAAATAGAACATAATGAAATAAGAAAACATTCTACTAATATTCATAAACATAGAGAATATAGAAGAAACACTAGTTTTGAGGATGGAATTGACTATGGGAAGTCGGGGTCGGGGTTCTAACGTTCTGTACTGCCACCGTGGTGACGCTGGGAAGCCAGGGTCCCGACGCTGGGAAGCCAGCGTCCCGACGCTAGTGTTCTGTACTTCCAGCATGGTGACGCTAGGAAGCCAGCGTCGCGATGCTAGCCCTCCTGTACAGTTCTGTTCTTTTTATGATTCTTCCAAATTTTTGACATCCAAATCAATCCAAAAAAAATTGAATGTCAAACCTACAAGATAAAACCTAAAATATACATAAATCAATCAATAAAATTAACAAAAATAAGGTTAAGATTATCTAAAATATGAGTGTAAGATACTCTCATCAGAAAGCCATGGCATTGCTGAAATTCAAGAAGAACAAGAACGACAACAAGCCCATAGGAAAATGTTTCCACTGTGGGGTTGAAGGTCATTGGAAGAGAAATTGTAACGAGTATCTCTCCGAGCTGAAAAAGAAAGGAAAATATGATTTACTTGTACTTAAAGCTTGCTTAGTGGAATATGATTTGTCATCCTAGATACTTGATTCAGGAGTAACTAATCATGTATGTTCTTCTTTACAGATGCTTGATTCGTCAAGAGAGCTGGCTGATGACGAGATCAAGGTTGGCAGTGGTGTGCTCATATCAGCTAAAGTATTAAGGACAATCCATTTATTTTTTGGATATATTTAGTTTTGAACAATGTTAATTATATTCCTGAGATTTTCGAGAATTTTGCTTTCTCTTTCATTTTTACAAGAACAATTATTTGAAGTTTCTTTTATTAGTAAAGAGTTTTTTATAACGAAGAATAGATTTGATATTTGTCCTACTAAAATTGTAAACGGACTGTATATACTTAAACCGACTGAACGCACGTTAAATAAATCTGAATTATTTAAAGTAGCAAAACCTAAAAGTGACAAATGACAAAGAGTTTCTCATGATGATGATAACACATATATTTGGCATCTTAGGTTTGAGCATATTAATTTAGATTGGTTAAACATGTTAACAAAGCATGGTGCTTTGAGAGAACTAAGAGTTGGAACTCTTCCTGTTTGTGAATCCTGTCTAGAGGGTAAAATAACCAAAAGACTTTTCTCTGGAAAGGGACAAAGAGCCAAGGAACCACACGAGCTAATGCATAGTGAGGTTTATGGACTGATCAATATACAAGCTAGATGTGAGTATGAGTATTTCGTCACTTTTATTGAGGATTACTCAAGATATGGTGATATTTACCTAAGGCAAAGAAAGTCTGAAACTTTTAGAAAAAGTTGAAAGACCTCAAAGATGAAGTTGAAAAGTAATTAGGTAAATCATCGAAAGCCCTTCGATCAGACCGATGTAGTGATTACTTGAATTTAGAATTGAAGGATTACTTGCTCGAGTATTAAATCCTATCCCAACTCACAGTGCTTGGAATGCCACAGAAAAATGATATTTCAGAAAGGAGAAATTGTACCTTATTGGATTTGGTTAGGTCAATGTTGAGCTACTCATCATTACCACTTACATTTTGGGGTTACATTACACATGGCTACATACATTTTGAATGTAATGCCTTCTAAGTCTGTATGCAAAACACCTTTAGATTTATAGAATGGTTCCAAACCCAGTTAACATCATTTTTCGTATATGGGGGGGTGTCCATCTCATGTTCTTAGATCCAAAACTGAAATGTTAGACTCAAAGTCTGAAGTATGCATATTCGTTGGCTATGCCCTAGAGACTAGAGGTGGGTACTTTAATAGTCATAATGATCTAAATGTGTTTGTATCGACAGATGCCACCTTCTTTGAACATAACTATATGGAAAACTACAAACCTCAAAGAAAAGTAGTTCTTGAGAAATTAACGACTGATGAGATCAGACCACCTTCAATTTCAACTGATAAACGACAAACCAGAGAAACCATAGTTCCTGCAAAGGAAACCCTGGTGCAATGTCGTAGTGGGAGGGTTCTGAGACAATCAGTTCGCTACGAACTAGAGGCACATGTCCTACTATCAAATACTGAGAAGGACGATCCATTATCTTATGAAGAAGCAATAGATGATCCTGAAAAAGAGAAATGGCAAGATGCCATGAATGAGGAAATAGAATCTATGTATTCCAATTCTGTTTAGGAACTTATAGATCCACCTGAATATGTCAGGCCCATTAGATGTAAATGGATCTTCAAGAAGAAAAGAGGTGCAGATGGGAAAGTAAAAACTTTCAAGGCACAGTTAGTAGCCAAGGGCTATACACAAAGGGAATGAGTCGATTATGAAGAGACATTCTCCCATGTGGCCATGCTAAAATCCATTCATATCCTTTTATTTATAGCCACTAGTTTTGACTATGAGATATGATAAATGGATTTCAAGACAGATTTTTTGAATGACTCTTTTGAAGAAAACATCTATATGATGCAAATAGAAGGGTTCGTATAAAAGGACGAGATTAGAAAGTATGCAAGTTGCTTTAATCCATTTATGGATTAAAGCAAGCATCTAGATCTTGAAATCATACCTCTAATGTGATTTTAAAGTCTTATGTCTTCAAGAAAAATGTTGACAAAGCCCGTGTTTATACAAACATCAAGATAAGATAGTGGTTTTTTAATTCTTTATGTTGATGATATTCTACTCGTTAGGAATGATGTAGAAACTCTATCAAAGGTAAACAAGTGTTGGGCTGAGAAATTTCAAATGAAAGATTTGAGAGAATCGAGCTATGTTCTGGGCATCCAAATCCTGAGGGATTGAGAGAAATGCTACATTTGCTTTAGGGTAAGTGGGAGATTGTTAGAGGTTATGCCCTCAAAGCAAGTGTATTGATATTTTGATATGAAATTTAATGACGATTACATTTTTCTTATAATTCTTCTTTTAAAATATTACTAAATAATTTATATAAATATCTGATAATTACTTATTCATTAATGAGGCTATGATCTTGTATTGGTACGAGGGGATTAAGATAATAGATAATGAATAAAATTGTCAGCAACATATTAAAGTATTGAATATTTAATTAATGGTTTCTAGTACAGTTCACTAAGCATTATGAATACAATTGATCTAGATCCAGATCATTTATGTGTATAGACATCTTAGTGAATGTACTTTATATAATGAAATTATATATGACTGAACCAATGTGAATTAATATTTTTATCATGCCGTTTATCATAAAGATTTAATACACATTAATTTGATGATAATATGTAGATCATTCTGAATCCTGAGTAGTTATGAACTCCTATACATGTCTATTGAATCTTTTGATTAACTCCTTAAGGTTTGTTTGTAAAACAAGCTAGTGACTTTGTTTTCAAGATTCACTGATGTAGATGGTTGAGAACATGATCTTGTAAGATTTGAAATCTAAGCTTTCTTAATGAATCATATATTGGTTTCTTTAAATGTTAATTCTAAAGATGAATGATTAATGAGCTCAAATTTATAATAAGATTATAAATTAGCCATTCAAGAAGTATTTAGAGGGATAAAACGATAATTTGGCCAACTTTAATTTACGAACCAATAATTGGAGGACATAACTAAATGAAATGATTATATCAGTGGACTACAAGAGAATATCATATAAATATATTCTATAATAAATAAGAGAAATAATAGAATTAATAAATAAGATTATTTAATTAATGAATTTAATTAATATGCTGATCTATTGTAGCTTAGGATTATAGATCCATGGTCCTCAAGTCACCTCTGTACTACGCAGTCTAGGGTGTGAATATTTCAGGACATGAGAAAATAATTGATTTGTAAAAGAAATTTTTATTTTGTGACAAGTACATAATTATGAGATAATTATGTGTGAATAGTTAATTAAAAAATAATTAATTGAATTATATATATTTATATGAATTGTGGAAATTACATACATATAAATAATTATTGATTATTTTTCAAATTATCGGTAAGAGAGAAATAATATCTAATTTGTGTAACTAGATAATTAAATTATTATTAGATAATAATTTGAATCAACTAAATCTATTATTTGTGAAATAACAGATAACTTAGTTGATAGAGATAATAAGATCTGTTAATTTTGAATTAACTGATATCTAAATATTTATCTGATTAAAATAATTATTTAATTCACAAAAATTGCCACGTGTCAATCACTGATTGAATATCAGAAATTGACATAGACTACTGTAGTGCCACATGTCACTATAGTAGTGGGGGTGCAACACTGTAGTGCCACACGGTACTACAGTGGTGTCGTGAAGTACTATGCTACCTTAAGGCACACTGCAATGTCGTGAAGCACACTGCAGTTGTGCACAGTTGTAGCGGGTCCCACTATAATTGGTAATTTTACAACTAAATATTATTTTAGTTTATCCCCAAAAATCCAATATGTCATTATCTAAAAAATAAACAACTATTATTCTAATGGCCTCAGTTGATGAATGATTTCATTAGTTCATCAGTTCATAAAAAGATTGAATTGAGAACATAATTGGTGTCAGAGTGATTTTTCTCTATGATTAATAGTTAACTAAAACTATGAAAGAATAATCATCGCGTTCTTTTAAAGAATCATCTTATTAAAGTCCTTCTCAGTAAATCTCTAGATCTCATGTGTTGAGTATATCTAGAGACAAAAAAATGTCTTGTAATATTCTACGTTCCCACACACGTCTTAGTGCATTGAGGATTGATTTGGAAGATCTTGACTTGGATCTCGAATTCTACTGATCATTGGAATAATTTCGTGGGGTGAATGATCGATCGGTTTTGCAAGGATGCTTGATATAGACTACAAGAGGTATATGATTCCTAAACTTATATATTGTAGATTTAATATATAAATATATAATATATCCTGACTGATTGAAAATGAGTTTTCAATAACAATATTTTTTGTTTGATTATCGTGGCGTTGCGCAAGTTTTATTTTATTAAAATATTTGATCTTTATTAAAAGTTTAATTTTTAAATGGCCACGAGCCACACGCTTCCAACTCGCACACGTTATGACAACCAAGAGCTATGTCATAATTAAAAGTGTCTATAAATTCTACTATTGAGAATCTATGAGCTCACTATCCATAACCTAGTCATCCTACCTACAAAATATATTGACTCATAGAGTCTCAATCTTAATAGATCAAAATAATCAAGTTATTAAATATAAGCTCATAACACTCTCAAGATTAAGAGCACTCATAAAATAATAGTAATGAGTCATGATTTTTATTTGATAGTAATTTACTGAAAATTAGACTTATTAGTCCTTTCAATGCACTCCAAATGTACTAGTACATTAACTAGATACTCTACCTAATGACCAAGTTAATGTACTACAATCTTTTTTTAGTAAAGCACTCAAGTTCACTAGAATGTGAAATTAAATATTTACAAGTCATAAATGACTCTTGGTTAAATACCTTGCCTTGGACTGTGTTTTAAATATTTAAAGAAAAATCATTGAACCACGAACGATTCGTGGACGGAATATCAAAATTTTTTCTAAAGCCAATTTAATCATATTAAATAATAAATCCATACTTACGATTATGCATACTTAGTTAAACTTATTAATAGAGGTAGAAACTATTTATACTTTATGTTGTATTAGAGAATTTTTGTCTTGGTGGAATCCTATTGATTGTATTTATGTTCTTCGTTCTTCGTAGAGCCTGAATCAATCTTCACACCAACAACCACTCGTTGGATTTACAAGTATATCTCGCAGGGAAGTCCTGAGTGTGGGCTCTTAAAATAACTGGAGAAGAAAACTCAAAATTTTCCTTCTCTCTCTTGGTTTTAAGCGGCAAGAGTTAGTGGGGAGATTCTCTGCTCTGTGTAATCACATACTATGTTCATGGTTTGTGTCAACACAATAAGGGAGGCAACCCTAATGTCATCACATATATAATAATTATCAAATTTTCACATATACCCCTAAATTATAAATATCCAAAAATAGTCCCCTTTATTTTGCTATTGCTAGAAATTACACATCTCCCTAGAGTCAATACTGTGTCCAAATACATCAATCCAAATTGGTAAACTAAATTGATCTCCATCAATTAATTAATTAATTTTATTTATTTATTAATTATCCAACAATTAGAAAATAACCAACTAATTAATTTAAACATGAATTACTTGCTCTTCACTAATTCATTGACAACACCCATCACATATGGGTTCAGGAAATATACTTGGTCCAAAACACATTTTGGTCCAACTGTTATTATTTTTTATTCCTGTCCTTATGAGCCACTCCTAAGACCGAATAGACCCACATGAATAAAGCTATAGGATTCAATTACTGAGCAAATTTATCTCCATTAATTCTCGATCTATTTAATCCTGACATCGTACGACTTAGGTCTGATGTCGAATCAACTCTCGATTCATGGGCGCTACATTTTCTGTTGGTGCAAATATACTCTTTTATTTCATGGTTCACACAATATTTTAATAATTACCCTTCGTTAATATCATTCACAAGAGTGGGAATTAATTTAAATATTAATTACTTGCTCTTCACTAATTAATTGACAACACCCATCACATATGGGTTCGGGAAAAATACTTGGTCCAAAAAACTTTTTTGGTCAAACTGTTGTTGCTTTTCATTCCTGTCCTTGTGAGCCACTCCTAAGACTGAATAGACCCACATGAATAAAGCTATATGATTAATTACTCAGCAAATTTATCTCCATAAATTTTTGACCTATTTAATCCCGACATCGTACGACTTCACTATAAGTTTGATGCCGAATCAACTCTCGATTCATGGGTGCTATATTTTCTGTTGGTGCATATATACTCTTTTATTTCAGAGGCCATATAATATTTTAACATATTACCCTTCATGAATATCATTCACATGAGCAAGATGTAAAATTATCATTTTATCCCTATAGTTATTATAACCTTAACTCCTTTATTGATTGTGAATAAGAAAGACATAACAGTAAATTATCTCGTACAGTTCACCATATCTTATTAAATGATTCATTTAATCGAATACTTGGTCAAGTTAATTTATTCACACACCCATTAATAAAACAAAATGTGATATTGTTGCATTTGTAATCTCGTCATGAATTTTCATATCTGTGAATCATGCAACTCCAACACAATTGAATCATGATCCCAACAGCTAAGGTATTGTCCGGTAATTTGAACTCTCTCCTTTCACATATCAAAGACCGTAAATAACTAAGTCGAGTTTCGTATTCACCTCAGGATTAAGTTAATTATGAAAATACTCTTAAAATGTAACAATTAGATTTAGAGCTAGATAAATGGTTTTGCTCTGAACTAATTTGTTACTAGTCTATTCAACATATTCCTTTAGATGTCGAGGTCATAGAGTCTCCACTCCAATGCCTCTAGACCAGCATCATTTGGTTCACCTAACAGTCATAACAAAGTCAAATGCCCAATTCATCTTAAGACTGCGAATAACGTTTTGAACTCTTTCAGAAGAGTTTGTATGGAATACCCCACTGTCTTTACTCTTCTTACATTGACAATAGTTCTAGGACTTGAGTAAATTATGAACACACTTTAATTAATAGAAAAACCATTATTCATTCATTAAATTCAGTAATACAAAATGTTTGAGAAATAAATAAATACTCAAAAATAGTTATTACACCCTACTTTATGGACATATTTCTAACAATCTCCCACTTAGACTAAAGTAGGCGTGTACAATCTTGTATCCCCATGACCTCTAGATGACCATAAAAAACTTTACTGCTTAAAGTCTTAATGAATGGATCTGCTAGGTTGTTGACCGTCGATATATGTGTTACTACATTATCTCCACGCTGAACAATCTTTCTAATAAGGTGACATTACGCTATATGTGTTTCAATCTTTTTGTGGCTCCTTGGTTCCTTCAAATTTGCTACAGCCCCACTATAATCGCAATAAAGTGCATGTGTTTGTCAGCTTCCGGAACAATTTCTAGAGTCTTCAAGAACTTTCTAATCCATACAGCCTCCTTAGCAGCTTCACAAGCTATCACATATTCAGCTTCCATGGTTGAATCAGCAATTGCAAGATTTCTTGATACTTCTCCATATAACTGCTCCACTATTCAGGATGAACACTGATCCTGAAGTAGACCTCCTAAAATCCTTGTCTTCTTAGAAGTCAGAATCAGTATATCCATCATATTTAGGTCAGTACCTGAAAACACAAGTATGTAGTTCCTTATTACTCTAAGATACTTAAGGATTTGCTTGACGACATTTCAATGCTGCATTCCAAGATTAGATTGGAAACGACTCACTATGGCCACAGTGTAGCAAATATCTGGCTAGTGTAAACCATCACGTACCTGAGACTTCCTACAGCTGAGGAATCACGAATCTTTCTCATGTCTTCCTCTTCTTGAGGAGTCTTCCGAGACTGCTCCTTGGAAAGGCTGACTCCATGCCTAAAGGGAAGATATCACTTCTTGGAGTCTTGCATACTGAAGTGATTCATCACCTTATCAATATAAGATACTTGAGACAGTGCCGATTGTCTGTCTTTCCCATCCTGAAAGATCTGAATACCTAGGAAAGAGATAACTTCTCCAAGATCCTTCATATCAAATTGGTTTTCATGCCAAATTTTGATATCATACAAATTTCCTACATCATTCCCAATGAACAGAATATCATCCACATACAAAATCAGAAAAAACCACATTCCTTTCGTGTATTAGCATATACACACACGGTTCCTCCACTAAGTGCTTAAAAACAAAGTTCTTGACAGTTTCGTCGAATATGATATTCCTCGATTGGGACGCTTGCTTAAGTCCATAAATAGACTTCAACAGTTTGTAAACCTTGCCCTCTTTGCCTTTCTCAATGAACCCATCTAGTTGAGCCATATAAATGCGCTCTTCAAGATTGTCATTCAGAAAAGTAGTCTCGACATCCATTTACTAGATTTCCTAATCGAGCAAACTGGGCAGCAACAATGGACATGAGAATTCTGATGGATTTAAATATGACTACTAGCAAGAAGGTATCCACATAATCAATACCTTCCTTTTGGATATAGCCCTTGGCTACTAACCTAGCTTTGAATGTCTCCACATTCCTGATCGGGGTTTACCCCTTCAAGAGGATCTACAAGTTTTCAGACTTCATTTGAGTACATCGATTGTATTTCAACGTTTATGGCTTCTTGCCATAGGTTTGCTTCAAGACCAACCATGGCCTGTGAGTAGGAGATAGGTTCATCATGATCCTTATCTGATACCGCTGTTAAGGCATCTCCATAAAACAAACCTGTCAGGCTATTCCATAACCTTCCTACAACTTCGAGGCTCCATAGGCTCTGGCTCCTATTGTTGTTCTTCCATTATTGAATCAGAAACAGTTCCTGATTGCGGAGTCAATGTCCTCTCACCTAATAATTCCTCTTGCACAAGAGTGCTTCTTGGCTTCACACTTCTTATATAGACTTCTTCAAGAAAATGTACATTTGTGTTAACGAATATTTTCTTACTAGTCAGACTATAAAAGACATACCCATTCGTTCCTTTGAAATATCCTACAAACTTGCATAAATCTGATCGACTAGCCAACTTACCTGTCTTTGGTTTTAGAATATGTGTCGTGCACCCCCATATTCTCAGGTGGTTAACAGATGACTTTCATCCATTCCATCTTTCTATGAGCGTGCTAGGCACCGTCTTTGATAGAACTTGGTTCATGATGTATGCTATGGTTTGCAAGGCTTATCCCCAGAATGAATGGGAGGGATGAGTAACTCATCATGAATCTAACCATATCCATCAAAGTTTGATTTCTTTTCTCTAACACACCATTATGTTATAGGGTTCTACGTGCTGTAAGCTGAGAAAGAATACTTTATTTCTTAAGAAAGTCTTTGAACTTTCCTAGGAAGTACTTTCCGCAATGATCAGATCGAAGTATTTTTTATTTGTTTCTCTAATTACTTCACAACCATAGCCTTGTAGTCTTTGAAATTTTCAAAGGTTTCATACTTTTGGTGCATTAGATTAACTTGTCCAAAATGTGAGTAGTCATCCGTGAAGATTACGAAGTATTCATAGCCTTCTTTTGCTTGGATATTCAATGACCCACATACATCACTATGTACGAGTTCGAGGCATTGAGTGGCTCTTTCACCCTTTGCTGAAAAGGGTTTCTTAGTCATTTTACCTTCCATACAGGATTCACATGTGGGTAGTGATCCCACACTTAAAGTTTGCAATGGACCATTCTTTACAAGTCTTTTAATCCTGTCCAGGCTAATATAACCAAGACGTAAGTGCCACAAATATGTTAGATTAGATGTGTGTGAGACTTCAACCTTCTACTATCCATTTGTAAACCAATATTTATTTCAGTGTCGTATATCATTGGAACTATTGGTTTTACATAAAATAGTTTATTTATCAAATGTGCTGTAGTAGTTAAGTAATCATTTCTAAAAATATCAATATGTTTATCAATGAAATTCAAAATGAATCCTTGCTCAATTAACCTAGCTACTGAAATAAGGCTCTTCCCAAAAATTGGGATATAATAAACATCATGTAAAATCATAAAACTGTTATCGAATGACAATTTAATAGTTCCGACAGATACAATCGATACTAGCGCTCTATTTCCCCAATGGAAGGTGAACATGCTTTCATCAAGTCTTCTGATTTCACTGAACCCCAGCAAGGAACAACCTATATGATTAGTGGCTGCAGAGTCTATAGTCCATGAAAAAGTATAGTCAGCCATATAGCAGTCCTCTATAACAAGTATTATACCTTTAGATCTTAACTCCTTGAGATAGTCTGGGCAGATGCGTTTCCAATGGCCAACGGCTCCACAATGATGATACTTGTCTTTCTACTTGCCACTTTTCTAGTGCCCTTAACTTTCACTGCTTTCGAGTTCTTCTTCTTATCCTTCTTCGAACCTCTGTTGTGTTTCTTCTCGGCGCCAGAGGTGGAAAGCTTGCTTTAAGTAAGTTTACCTCTCTAGTCTTCCTCTTGCCTTTGAGAAACATGGCCTCAGAAGCTTACAGTTCTTTCATCAGCTTAGGAAGTAAGCACCTCAACTTATTAATTGAATAATTAAGTTTTAATTTTTCAAAAGTGTTAGGCAGAGTCTCAAAGATCATATCATCTTGTGTCTCACCATCTACCTAAGCACCGTTTATCTCCATCTCATTCAGATAACTAATGATCAACATCAGATGCTCTCTGATAGGAGTTCCAGGTTTCATCCTACAGTTCATGAAGTTTCACACAACAACCTGTTTGTCTTGATGACCCTGATCTCTGAACATTTTGGTGATGTTCAACATCATATCAGAGGTAGTTTCCATGTTCAGATACTGTTGTGGCAACACATTGCAAACAAAAGTTAAGATATAACACTTGACGATCTCATCAGAACGCAACGAAAGAAGTATAAGCATCATTTTCCTTTTGAGTGGATTTAACAATAGGCTCAAGGGGACAAGGGGTGGTGAGCACGAACTTGTGCATTTCTACATTCAGCACAGTATGAAGATAACATTTCCAATCCACATAATTTTCACCAATAAGTTTGTTCGCGTTTAAGATAGTTGAGAAAAGTATAATACATGATGCAAATACTTAAATATTTAAAAATCCAATAAAAAATATTTCTTCAATGATGTTACGATCAACAACGATAGCTTGTCTCATCTAAGGACAACGCCCAAGATACCTCCTATTGCATCGAGACTCCTCTTGTTTGGTGAACGCTTCTCAAGATGTCGCTACATCTAGCTTAACCAATCATCAATTGTTTGGTCACCTTAGCCCCATTGACTAGCTCCTATAAGGGATTCCAATGTACTTCTATCTAAGTGTTTAACTAAGGCATCGACTTTAAAGGTTGCCATGAACTAACAACCCATCTAGGAACGGTCATGCCTCACCACTTTCTTTACAAGTTTTAGCTTCTTACGCAACTCGATGACTCAAAGTGACACGATTCCCAAGTTTCGCTTACTGAAGAGAAGACCGCTAAGGAGGCTCTAAATCATTCCTCGTGCCACCATCAAGTTTGCGTTGGGGACCTTAAGAACGTTTCAACAAAAATGACCATCCCACTTAGTTTTTAGAAAAAAAGGATTTTTCGTTGCTTTTTCAAAAATTATAACTCTTTATTAATTTGGAAAAACAAGTTTTCAGAAATTATAAACTTTTATAAAATTTACATCCCAAATTAAAATTGATAATTTTTATAAAATTCACATTGTATTTAAATTATAAGCCATTATAAATTAAAAGGTAATGATACAAGTACATGCTACATGGTATTTTGATATTGACAGATCCTTATTTCTATATGACATGTTATATGATGATGTGAGATTAATAATAAATCATCCACTCAAAATTAATTTCTGTATTAGCTAATTTCTAATTACAACTCAAAAAATAATAATAAATAAATTATAATTAATTTAAAAAGTAATCTTCATGGCGTCAGTAATTTGCTCGTTCTCCTTCAGGAAATTCCATCACTTTGTAACTCTTTACAAAAATCTAGACCCATTTTAAAATTCAAACTTTGATCAAAACCCATTAATTAAGGAAAACAATTTTCCTAATTAAATAATCTCATTAAATATCTTTAAAATTTAAAATTCAAAAGATAAAAAGATAAAATTGAGAATTATCTTTTGAATTCAAAATTCAAAAGATTAAAAGATAAAATAAATAATTATCTTTTGAATTCAAAATTCAAGAGATAAAAAGATAAAACTGATAACTATCTTTTGAATTTTAATTATCTTTTATCCGTTTAAAATTCAAAATTCAAAATTTAAAAGATAAAAGATAGGATAAGGGTTTTCACGAAATATTAGAGGGTTTCACAAACCCTAGTCACAACCCAGGGTCGCAATGGCAAGCTATGTGATGGCCAACGATGATTCAAGGTTTATGTCAACACATTTAGGGAGGCAACGCTAATGCCATCCCTTATATCATAATGACAGAAATTTCACATATTCCCCTATATTGTAAATATAAAAAAATAATCCCCTTAATTTTGCTATTGCCAAAAATTACACATCTCCCCAGAGTCAATACTATGTCTAAATACATCAACCCAAATTGATAAATTAAATTGATCTCCATCAATTAATTAATGAATTTCTCTTATATACTAATTATCTAATAATTAGAAAATAACCAATTAATTAATTTGAATATTAATTAGTTTCTCTTCACTAATTAAGTGACAACACCCATTACATATGGGTTTGGAAAATACACCTTGCTCCAAATAATGTTTTTGGTCCAACTAGTGTTATTTTTCATTCCTGTCCTTATGAACTACTCCTAAGATCGAGTGAACCCGCATAAATAAAGCTATAAGATTCAAATACTTGGTGAATTTATCTCCATAAATTCTCGACCTACTTTATCCCGACATCATACGACTCCATTATAAGTATGATGCCGAATCAACTCTCGATTCATGCACGCTACGTTTTCTGTTGGTGCAAATAAACTCTTTTATTTCATGATCCACAAAATATTTTAATATATTACCCTATGAATATCAATAACAAGATAGGGATGTAAAATTACTATTTTAACTTGCTAGTTATTATTTCATGAACTCTTTTTTTTACTGTGAATAAGAAAGACATAACAGTAAATTGTCTCGTACAATTCACCATGTCTTATTCAATGATTCATTTCATCGATATTTGTCCAAGTTTATTTATTCGCACACCCATCAATGAATCATAACGTGATATTATTGCATTTGTAATCTCGTTACGAATTTCCATATATGTGAATCACGCAACTCCTATATAGTTGAATCACGATCCCAGCAGCCGAGGTATTGCCCGACAATTCAAACTCACTCCTTTGACATATCAAAGACCGCAAGTAACTAAGTCAATCTTTATATTCACCTTAGGATTAATGTAATTATGAAAATATCCTTAAGGTGTACCAATTAGATTTAGAACTATATAAACGATTTTGTTCTGAACTAATTTGTTACTGGTCTATGCAACATGTTCCTTAACATGTCTAGGTCAACTATTAGAGTCTCCAATCCAATGCCTTAAGACGGGCTAAAGTAATATAATTTGAAAATTTGAATCCATATATCCAACTGGTATCAGATTCTCACCTTGATAGACAAGCACATGATCCCTCGTTGTCCTAAGATACTTGAGTATATGCTTCACAACTATCTAGCGAAAACCTTTAGGATTTAATTGATAGCTACTGACTAAACCTACTGTGAAATATACGTTTGGTGTATAATATAACATACTTAAGACTTCCCACTGCTGAAAGCTAAGGAGTTATCTTCTTGTTATTTATTTCATCCTATGTCATAAGACATTAACATAATACATAGATTTAAAACCTAAAAGGGTACCAAGCCCTTTCTTAAAATCTTGCATTGCACACCTATACAATAAATTATTATCTACGCAGTTCAAGATAAGAACATCATTCTATATTTAAGTCTCGAAAGAACTTAATTATTAGAATGAATATCATTTTTCCACAGTCTTTCATATCATAAATTCAGACAAAAATGATTTTATAGTTGACATTTAATTCTACATCATTCATGATGATAAAATGTCATATACATTAAACACTAAGAAAATCATTATGTTTCCTTCATTGCTCTTGTACTGACATTGCTCATTATGACCTTTATCAAAATCAAAACTTTGATTGCATGATCAACCTAGTGTTCTAAGTCCTTAATGCATGCTTGTTCATGACTAGACTAATGCATCGTGTATATCATAATTTCTGGCCTTTAGTGATAAATCTGAAAATTGAGACATAAAAATATTCACCTTAAGATCACCATACATGATAGCATTCTTGACATCCATTTACCAAAACTCATAAATAATATGAGCTACTATTGATACAATATCTTTATAGACATGAGCATGACCATTAGTGAAAACGATTTGCAATACTTAATATCTTCTCTCTAAGTATGTCATTTCTCACTAAGTTTAGCCTTTAAGGTCTTGACCTTGCGTGTATGTCTCGCTCCTACTTGTAGATATTCAACACTAAATTCTTAGGAGCTACTACAAGCTTCCATACACCATCAAAGTCAATGGAACCATTTTCAGATTTCATTGCTGGAATCATTTTCAGTTTTTATAGTTGACATTTAATTCTACATCGTTCTTGATGATAAAATGTCATATATATAAAATACCAAGAAAATCATTATATTTGCTTCCTTTCTCTTGCACAGACATGTCTCATTATGACCTTGATCAAAACCAAAACTTTAATTTCATGATCAACATAATGTTCTATGTCCTTAATGCATGCTTAAGTCCACAACTAAACTAATGCATCATGTATATCGCAATTTCTAGCCTCTATCGATAAATCTAAAAATTGGTACATAAAGATATTCACCTCATATCTCTATACAGGATAGCATTCTTGACCTCCATTTGCCAAAACTCATAATTAATATGAGCTGCGATTGATACAATATCTTCATAGACATGAGCAAGGCCATTAATGAAAATGAATTTCTAAACTTAATATCTTCTCTTTAAGTATGTCATTTCTCACTAGGTCTAGCTTATAAGGTCTTGACCTTGCATCTATGTCTCACTTCCACTTGTAGATCTTCGACACCCAATTCTTTACGAGCTTCTACAGGCTTCCATACTCCATTAAAGTCAATGGAATCATTTTCAGATTTCATTGCTGGAAGCTAGTGATTTACTTTGAATCATTTACACCCTCTATGTAGTTTCTGTGATCTGAGTCATGTTTTTTGAGATAGACTCAAAAGTATCTCATTTGAACATGAATCTCTCAGTTAGTTGTGATCTTCTCGCACTACGACGTTGTGATTCGAATCTAGCTTATGTTTTTCCAGGATTACCATACAGACTCTCCTAAGAACATTTATTTCTATATGAATGAGAAACACTCCCACTTCAATAAGGTTGTGTAGTACTAGGAAGTACTTCATTCTCATTCTCTTTACTAGCTAGATTCATACTAACATCTGGACTTCTCTATTACCATGTGGATTGCGTGACACATGCATTATCAAAAAATTCTTCTAAGTGTGTGTTGCGTCTAGATATTCCTTTTAATTATAGTCTTCTTTCAAGAAAATAATGTTTATACTTACAAACACTTCCCATTCTTGGTACTATAGAAAACAAATAATCCACATTCCTTATTTGCATAGCCAACATCTAGATATAATTTTGATCTACCATTTAGCTTGGCATCATTCTCTTTTAGCACGTGTGCTGGACATCCACATATATTAATGTTACATAAACTAGATTTACAAACATTCTATAATTCTTTTGGTGTTTCAGGCACTGCCATAGATGATGTTAGATTCAAAATACGTCATCTATAAAGCTAATCTTAAAAAATAAAATAGGTCAGTTAAATAACTAAACATAGATCTCATCACATTACAAGAAAAAATTTCTCCTTAATATTACACCATTCTCTAGGTGACCTAGATGTAACTAATTGGGATACAATCTCGATATTTGTCATGTAGTCTATGAATGTCATTAAGAGGTATTTACCTCTTCGATCAAATCGAAGAGGCTTAGTTTATCTCTCCAATGCCTTCTCGACTTTTGTTCTAAACTATTTGATTTCTCAAAAGTTTTAGATTAGAGAAACAAAAAATAAACATAATCATATCTAGAGTGCCCGCCAATAAAATTGACATTACACCCATAACCACCCCTCACCTAGACTTTCACTTATTCACTCAAGTAATACACTCCAACAGTAATTTCACGTCCTCTATGTATTTCTGTCTCAAAAGGACTCTTGGTCATATTCTTATCAATATTGGATTCACTTATCGGTAAGTTTTTAAAAATATAAAGGTGATGAAGCCTATCTCTTACTAATGTTTGAATCGAACTTAGATTATATCACCTAGACATATATTATCATCGTATAGTTGGTTTGAGAAACTTTCCTCTTCTATAATGTACTATGTATAGTGTTATTTTATTCCATATCATGCAACAAATTTTTTTGAAATAAATGTACTATCCAACATAATGTTAAAATTATGTCCATAAAGTAGGGTGTAATAACTATTTATGAGTATTTAGTTATTTCATTGACATTTATGCATTACTTGTCCGACGGAAAAGACTTTCTGAATGGAGTAAAAGAACCCATTAGATAAATAAATAAAGAAAGTCAAGTAGAATTACGACACAAAATTTTATGAATAAATGAAAGTTTTCTTTAATTGAAGTGTGTTATAATTTACTTAAGTCCTAGAACTATTATCAATGTAAGAAAAGTAAAGACTGAGCAGTCTTCCTGACAAACTCTTTTGAGATAGTTCAAAATATTATTCATAGTCTTAGGATTGACTGGACAATCGAGTCCAATTATGACTATTACATTGAACAAAAGGATGCCGATCTTGGGACATGGTAGTGGAGACTCTAAGAGTAGAAAAGTTATGAAACATATTGAATAGACCAGTAACAAATTAGTTTAGAGCAAAGATGCTTATCTAGCTCTAAATCTAATTGTTACACCTTAAGGGTATTTTCATGATTACTTTAATATTGAGGTGAATATGGAACTTGACTTACTTACTTGCGATTTTTGTCACCAAAGGCGTGAGTTTGAACTGCTGAAAAATACCTTGGCTGTTGAGGTTGCGATTCAACTATGTTGAAGTTACGTAATTTATAGATAAGTAATTCGTGACGAGATTACAAAAAAAATAATATCACATTATACTTTATTGATGAGTGAGTGAAAACCTCACCAGGTACTCGATGAAATGAATCATTGAATAAAATATTGTGAACTGTATGCGACACTTCACTATTATGCCTTTCTTATTCACAGTCCATAAATAAGTTGAAGAAAATAATAACTAGAGGAGTAAATGGTAATTTAACATCTCACTCTTGTTTTTGATATTCACGAAGGGTAACATCGTCAAATATTTTGTGGACCGTGAAATGAAAATGTTTATTTGCACCAACAAAAAATGTAGCGCGCATGAATCGAGAGCTGATTCGGCATCAGACCTATAATGGAGTCGTATGATGTCTGGATTAAATAAGACATGAATTTATGGAGATAAATTAGTTGGGTATTTGAATCCCATAGGTTTATTCATGTGAGTTCTTTTGGTCTAAAGAGTAGCTTATAAGGACATGAATGAGAAACAAAGTCAGTTTGACCAAAAACGTGTTTTGGACCAAGTTACACTTCCCGCACCCATATGTGGTGGGTGTCTTCATAATTAGTGAAGAACATAATTAATGTACAAATTAATTAAATTGTTATTTTCTAATTATTAGATAATTAATAAATCAAATTAATTAATTAATTAATTGATAGAGATAAATTTAATATATCAATTTAAATGGATGAATTTGGTCATGGCTCTAGGGGAGATGTAAAAATCAAAGATTATAATGCTAGGGAGGTGATTTTTAGCAATTTAACATATAAGTGTATATGTTTAAATTTCATAATTATTATATAAGGGATAGAATTAGGGCTACATCCTTAACCCTAAACACAATATATGTTGAATTAGAGCAGTAAAGAATTTATCTCCCCTCCTCCCTATAATTACCGCCGAAAACCCAAGTGGAAGAGAAAAGAATGTTTTTCTTCCTTAGTTGTCTAGAGAGCCCACACTCTATTCCTAACAATATCATTGCGAGATATACTTCTGAATCCTATGGTGGTTGTTGGTGTGAAGATCAATTGAAGTTCTGCGAATCTCAAGAACGAAGAACGCAATACAAAAAGTTGGATTCCCCCAAATCAGAATTTCTTCAATACAAGAAAATGTATAAATTGTTTTTATCTTTTCTCAATAGATTTATCTGAATATGTATGATCGTTGAGTGGTTTTATATTTAATTCGATTAAATATTTGTTTTGAAAATTATTGACTTTTCGCCCACGAATCGTTCGTGGTTCATTATTTTTTCTTCAAATTTTAAAAATCGATCCAACAATTGGTATCAGAGCCTAAGGTTCTTGCTTTGCATATTTTGTGATTTAAATGTATGTGGATGGATATTGTGATATTGACATATATTTTTGTATGGTAGATTCGAAGCTTGTTCGACTGTGTTTTATGAATAAAGCTCGATTGATTCACTCTAGTTGTTATTTTTCAAATTTAGAATTGAGGTACGCAAAAATTGAGGCATAGGATTTTATGTAATTTAATTTTTGCAAGAGTTGTATCGTTAAATTCCATGTAATCCATTGTCGCTCGTTTCCAAATCAGAAACCGCTGCACGCCCCATCCGTCGCTCGTTGTGCTCTTTCGCCTACTGCCACCACCATCTGCTACCATCCTTGACGATGCCGCGCCATAGGTTTCTTAATTATGGTTTAGGAAACCTTAGGTTTAGGAAACTTTTATGTTTTGGAAACCTTAATGTTTTGGAAACCCTGGCGCGCATAAGACCATGTGGGCCTTGGGCTGGCGTGGATCCACCAAGCTCATTTAGGCGTTGGACAAGGCAAGGGTTGCTTGGCCCAAATTATTCTCATGGACTTGAGATTTGATTCCAAGCCCAATCCAGTCCCTAAAAATTAAATTTATTTAATTTGATCATTTTTAACACTAATTAATTAGAGTTTATTTTACAAATTATTTTTGAAAATAAATCTATTATTTAATTTACTTGGTAATTGATTTATCAAAGTAAAATTTCTCAGAAAGTTAACTTTAAATTGAAATTTTAATTTTGAAAATGGGATTGGACCTTAGTAAAGAGTTACAAAGAGGTGAGATTTTCTGATAGAGAATGAGACAATTACAGACGCCATGAATACTAGGATTTAAATTATTATAATTTATTTATTATTATTTTCATGGCTTGTAATTAGAAATAAGCCATAGAGACGTTAATTTTGAATGCATGATTTATTATCAATTTTGCATAATCATATAACATGTCATATCGAAATAGGGATATTCCAATATCAAAATGCAATGTAACATGTACGTGCATCATTTTAGTTTAAATTTATAATGGGTTATAATTTTACATACAATGTGAATTTTATAAAAGTTATAATTTTTAAATTGTGATTTAAATTTTATAAAAGTTTATAATCTTCAAAACTTGTTTTTCAAATTTATAAAGAGTTATGATTTCTGAGAAAGCAATGAAAAATCCATTTTTCCAAAAAACTATGAGGGTCATTTACGTTCAAACGTTCTCATGGTCCCCACTTGATCATGGCATGAGAAATGGTTTAGAGTTGTCCTAGCGGTCCTCTCTTTAGTGGGAGAAACTCGAGAATCGTGTGTCTTTGAGTCGTCGGGTTGCTTGAAAAATTAAAGCTTATAAAGGAAGTGATGAGGCATGACCGTTCTTAGACTGACTATTAGTTCATAGCAACCTCTAAAGCCATTGTGTTGGATAAACACTTAGATCGAATCACATTGGAATCTCTCATAGGAACTAGTCAATGAGGTTAAGTTGACCAAAACCAACGGTGATTGGTTAAGCTAGATATAGTGACATCTTGAGAAGCGTTAACCAAACGAGAAGAGTCTCGATGAGATAGGAGGTAGCTCGGGCGCTGTCCTTAGATGAGACAAGCTATGGTTGTTGATCATAACATCATTGGATAAATACATTTTTCTTAAATTTTTAAATATTTAAGTATTTTCATTATGTATCATACTTTCCTAAATAATTGAGTATTTATTTACGCCGCTTTATTTAGTCTTTTCAGTAATCATGTCATTATCCCAACTCTCAACAATCTTGAATGAAAATAAACTTACTGGTAAAAATTACATGGATTGAAAACTGAATCTTGATATTATGCTGACGGTAGAAAAGCACAAGTTTGTGCTCACCACCCCTTGTCCCCTTAAGCCTGTTGCTGAGTCAACACAAGAGGAAAATGATGCTTATGCTTTTTGGCTGCATTCTGATAAGATTGTTAGCTTTTACATCTTGGAATCTGTTAGTAATGTTTTGCAACAACATCATCAAAACATGGAGACTACTGCTGATATGATGTTGAACATCACCGAAATATTTGGGGATCAGAGTCATCAAGCCAAACAGGCTCTTGTGCGTAACTTCATGACTGTTAGATGAAACCCGAAACTCATGTCAGAGCATATGATGCTTATCATTAGCTTTCTGAATGAGATAGAGATCATGAGAGCTGAAGTAGAGGCGAGACTCAAGTGGATATGATCTTTGAGACCCTTCCAGAAACATTTGAGAACTTCAAACTTAATTATTCGATGAATAAGTTGATGTACTCTCTTACAGAACTTATGAAAGAGTTGTAAACTGTTGAGACCCTATTTTTGAATGGCAAAAGGAAGAATGGAGAGGCAAATTTTACTGAAAGTAAGCCTTCCACCTCTGGCTCCAAAAAGAAATACAAGAAAGGTCCGAAGAAAGCTAAGAAGCAAAACCTAAAAGCTGTGAATGGCAATGGCCCTGCAAAAGTGGATAAGTCAAAAGATAAGTGTCATCATTGTGGAGTCACTGGCCATTGAAATCGCAACTGCCCGGACTATCTCAAGAAGTTAAAATCCAAAGGTAAAATACTTATTGCCGAAGCCTGTTATGTGGCTAACTCTACTTTCCCGTGGATTATAGACTCTGCAGCCACTAACCATATTTGTTGTTCCCTGCATGGGTTTAGGGAAAGAAGAAGGCTTAATGAGGGTCAATTAAGCTTTCGTTGGGGGAATGAAGCACTAGTATCGGCTGTATTAGTTGGAATAATTAAATTGTTATTTAATAACAATTATTTGGTTTTACATGATGTTTATTATATCCCGGTTTTGGAAAAAAACTTTTTCCAGTAGCTAGTTTAATTGAGCAAGGATTTTCTTTAAATTTCATTGATAATGATATTGGTATTTTTAAAAATGATGGCTTAATTACTACTGCATGCATGATAGACAACTTATTCTATGTGAAACCAAAAGTTCCAATGATATATGAAACTAAAGTAAATGTTGACTTATAAAGGGACAGTAAAATGTTGAAGTCTGACTCAATCGATCTAACCAACTTGTGGTACTTGCGCCTTGGTCACATCAGCCTAGACATGATTAAAAGACTTGCAAATGATGGAATATTGAAAAGTTTAAGTGTGGGATCACTCCACACATGCGAATGCTACATAGCAGGTAAAATGACAAAGAAACCTTTTTCATTGAAGGGTGAAAGAGTCACTCAATGCCTCGAACTCGTACATAATGATGTTTGTGGGTCATTGAATATCCAAGTAAGAGGAGGTTATGAATATTTTATAACCTTCATAGATGACTACTAACATTTTAGACATGTTTATCTAATACGCCAAAAATCTGAACCCTTTGAAAAGTTCAAAGACTACAAGGTTATGGTTGAGAAAAAATTAGAGTACTTGCTAGGAGAGTTCAAATACTTTCTTAAGGTAAAAGGTATTCTTTGTCAACTTACACACCTGGCACTCCAGAATAGAATGGTGTATTAGAGGGAATGAATCAAACTCTAATGGATATGGTTAGATCCATGATGATTTACTCATCCCTCCTAGATTCATTCTGGGGATTTTCCTTGAAAACAATGACATATATTTTGAACCAAGTTCTGTCAAAGGTGATGCCTAGTACATCATATGAAAGATGGAGTGGACGAAAGTCAAAGCCACCTTAGGATATGGGGATGCCCGGCACACATTCATAGACCAAAGACAGGCAAGTTGACCAGTCGATCAGAATTATGCATGTTTGTAGGATATCCTAAGGGAACGAAGGGATAGTCTTTTATAATCCAACTGACAAGAAAAAATTCGTGAGCACGAATGCTCGTTTTCTTAAGGAGTACTATATAAGATGCGTGAATCCAAGAAGCACACTTGTGCTAGATGAATTATTGAGTGGGAGGACACCGACTCCCAAATCAGGACTTGTTCCCGATTTAATAATAGAAGAACTATTGCAGGAGCCAGAGCTTACATAGCATCGACGTAGTTGGAGGATTGTGAGATAACCAGACATGTACAGGTCTTATGGAGATGCCTTGACAATAGTCTCAGATAAGGATTAATGAATTTGTTTCCTTATTACATGCCATGGCTGGTCTTGAAGCAAATCTATGGCAAGAAGTCATGCTTGTCGAGATACAATTGATGTACTCAAACGGAGTCTGAAAGCAAATCTATGGTCAACTTGCCTGTAGTTGAAGGGGTAAAACCTGTAAGGTGTAAATGGATTTATAAAAAAAAGAATGGTTCGGATGGGAATGTGGAGACATTCAAATCTAAGCTAGTAGCCAAGAGCTACATTAAATAGGAAGGTATTGACTATAAGGATACCTTATCACCGGTGGTTATGCTTCAGTCCATCTGAATTCTCCTGTCCATTGCTGCTGCCCTGGATTATGAAATCTGGCAGATGAACGTGTGAAGACTGCTTTTCTGAATAACAATCTTGAAGAGCTCATTTATTTCGCTCAACTAGACGGATTCATGGAGAAAGGCCAAGAGGGAAAGATTTGCGAACAACTGAAGTCCATTTATGGACTTACGCAAATGTCCTAATCATGAAATATCATATTCGATGAAACTGTCAAGTACTTTGGTTTTAAATAATTAGTGGTCGAACCCTGTGTGTATAAGCTGATACATGAAGGGAATGTGATTTTTCTGGTCTTGTACGTGGACGATATTCTACTCATTAGGAATGATGTAAGAAAATTATCCGATGTCAAGATTTAGCTTGCAAAGCAATTTGATATGAAGGATCTTGGAGAAGCTGTCATTGTCTTAGATATTAAGATCTTTCAAGATCAGAAGAACTGATAGTTGGCGTTGTCTCAAGCATCTAATATTGATAAGGTGATGGATTGTTTCAGTATGCAAGACTCCATGAAGGGATACCCCAATTTTAGACATGGAGTCAGCCTCTCCAAGGAACACTCTCCCAAGAATCTTCAAGAAGAGGAAGACATGAGAAAGATTCCCTATGCTCCAACTGTAAGAAGTCTCATATATGTAATGCTTTGCACAAAACCAAGGTGAGTCATTTTCAATCTAATCCTGGACTCGAGCAATGAAATGCTGTAAAACATATCCTCAAGTATATTAGGAGAACGAGAAACTATATATTCATGTATTTAGGTAATGACCTGAATATGACGGGTTATACCGACTCCAATTTACAAGTATACAAAGATTCTAGGAGGTCCACTTTAGGATCGATGTTCATCCTCAATAATTGAGCAGTGGTATGGAGAAGTATCAAGTAATCTTACATTGCTGATTCTATAATGGAAGCTGAGTATGTGGCGGCTTGTGAAGCTATAAAGGAGGTTGTCTGAGTATCTAAAAGCTCTAGAAGTCATTTTAGATTCTGACAAACCCATGACACTTTATTATGACAATAGTTGGGCTGTAGCAAACTCGAAGGAACTAAGAAGTCATAAAAGATCCAAACACATAAAGTATAAGTACTCCCTCATCAGAAAGATTGTTCAGCGTGGAGATGTTGTGGTAACACACAGATCGATGGTCAATAACTTGGCAGGTCAATTCATGAAGACTTTTAAGCAGTATAGTTTTTTCAGGTCATCTAGAGGGCACAGAGATAAGAAATTATACTCGCCTACTTTAGTCCAAGTGGGAGATTATTAGAATTATGTCCATAAAGTAGGGTGTAATAATTATTTATGAGTATTTATTTATTTTTTTGACATTAATGTATTACTAAATTTTATGAATAGATGAAAGTTTTCTTTAATTAAAGTGTATTTATAATTTATTTAAGTCCGAAACTATTACCAACTTAAGAAGAGTAAACACATAGAGGTCTTGCTGACAAACTTTTCTGAGATAGTTCAAAATATTATTCGCAGTCTTAGAATCGACTAGACAATCGAGTCCAATTAGGACTATTAGGTTGAACCAAAGGATGACGGTCTTGGGGTATGGTATTGAAGACTCTAACGGTTGAATATGTTAGAGGAGTGAGTTCGAATTACCAGACAATACCTCGACTGTTGAGATCATGATTCCGGTATGTTAGAGTTACGTGATTCATATATATAGAATTCATGATGAGATTTAAAAAGGCAATAATATCACCTATGTTCTATTGAGGAGTGTGAATAAATAAACCTTGCCATGTGCTCAATGAAATGAATTATTGAATAAGGCATAATGAACTGTATGAGACACTTCACTGTTATGTTTTTCTTATTCACAGTCGAAGTTAAGGAAATAAAAATTAGAGGGATAAAATGATAATTTCACATCCCGCTCTTATTACTGTTATTACAAAGAGTAACATCGTAAAATATTATGTGGAGCATGAAAAGAAAATGCTTATTAGCACCCACAAAAAATATAGTGCGCATGAATCGAAAGTTGATTCGGCATCAGACCTATAGTGGAGTCGTATGATGTCGGAATTATATATGTTCAGAATTTATGGAGATAAATTAGCTTGGTATTTTAATTTCATTGCTTTATTCATGTGAGTCCATTCGATCTAAGAAGTAGCTCATAAGGTCAAAAATGAGAAATAACGTCAATTAGACAAAAAACCTGTGTTGGATCAATATGTGATGAGTGTCATCTTAATTAGTGAAGAGTCAAATTAATGTCCAAATTAACTAATTTTTTATTCTTTAATTATTAGATAATTAATAAATAAATTATTTAATTAATAAATTGATAGGGTCAATTTAATTTATCATTTTAAATTGATGAATTTGGAGACAATCTTAGCTCTAAGGGAGATGCAAAAATCACAGATTGCAGTGCTAATGAGGTGATTTTGGCAATTTAACATATATGAGTATTTGTGTAAATTCTATAATTATTATTTAAGGGATTGTATTAGGGTTGCATCCATAACCCTTATCACAGTGTGTATGAATTAGAGTAGAAAAGAGTGTCTTTCCCCTCCTCCCTACATTGCCGCCGAAATACCCAAGATGAAGAGAAAAATTTGTTTTTTCTTCCTCAGTTATTTAAATAGCCCATACTCTATGCCTAACAATATCCTTGCGAGATATACTTCTGAATCCTACGAGTGGTTGTTGGTGTGAAGATTAATTGAAGTTCTGTGAATCTCAAGAACAAAGAACGCAAGACAAATTGGATCCCGCAAAATCAGAATTTCTCCAATAGAAGAGAAGGTATAAATTGTTTTTATCTTTTCTCAATACATTTATCTGAATATGTATGATCGTTGAATGGTTTTATATTTAATTCGATTAACTATTTGTTTTGAAAATTGTTGATATTCCGTCCACCAACCGTTCGTGGTTCATTAATTTTTCTTCAAATTTTAATCAATCAATGATCACTTCTTAATGAGATGCATGTTTCACCTCTTTATAGTTTAGAAAACCTTTTAGCTTGTTTTCTTGTATCCAGTCTTCCTACAATTGAAGCACTTCCCATTAGAGCTTGCTCTCTTTTTCTTACTCTCAGTCAACTCTATTTAGACATCTTTATCTTCTTCATCTTACCTAGGCTAAGCTTTAGCTGAAAAGAAGAAGAGGAGTGGGTCACGTTTAACACAAATTGTGTCTTTATATTTACTTAGCTATTTAATCTTGAACTGATGTAAGGAATCCACTTAAGAATCCAACACTATATCAATTTGGAAAAGATACTCTCCTTTAGGAAACTTTCAAGATTGAAGACGACGTACCCTAGTACCTTACTATGATCTAATAATGGAGACCGTGAGCTTTGATTAAGAATCTCGCTCCCACTTGATATTAGGTAATTAGCCAACCTAATCTTTAACAACTTACTCTGATTAAATAAGCATGCTCAATTAGTTAATATAATTTTATCTAAATTTTAATAATCTCATAATTCAATTAACGGTAAATTAAATATCAAGCGAGATTATTAAAATTAAAATTACATTTAAATAAAACTAATAACATACTTCTAGGGCTAGTCATTTTATACCCTAATCGATTAATGTTCGGCCAAGGCATAATTTCATTCATTTTGAAACACTGTCCGTTAGAACATTTTTCTGAAAAATCGCTTCAAGAAAAAAGAAGAGAATCAGTTTTCCTTTTTAAAAGAACAACGTTTTCACGGCCCTCGGTTGCAATTTAATATAACCCATGGCCAAGCCAAGCCAACAGTTAGGAATTTAATTCCTAACTGTATTCTTTTTTTAATTTATTCTTTAATTTTTAACATAATTAATTACAATTAAATAAATTAATATTAACTAATCTTTGGCTTTTTAGAATAAGGATTAAGCTAGTTTTAGATCACTTGATTGACTATAAGGTATCTACATCAAGTCACTTACTTATTAAATAAGTCACATCACAACATAGCCTAAATCCGAAGCTAGTAAGGGGATCACAATGATAAAAATATATTTGGCTACATAATTAATAAACTCTATCCATAGTCGATGTTATTAATTATTAATTACGATTAACTCCACTATAAAATCGTAATTGAAGTCCAAGTATATTTTATATTATTTGACGTAACTATCTTTGACGTATTATTCATTATGTAATGACCCTCCATAATGTAGTACCGTGCATAATTAAGTTAATTACTATCACCCTAATATTTATACACATCTTAGTATCCTTAGGTTCCAAATTCATTCTACTGGTCAACTATGATAATTTTCATACTTGATACCTCAAGTAAAATTATCAAATCTCAAATAATCCACTGAGATACTAAGCGCTTAGTTTACTACGATCACATAAATGAATTAACTAAGATGTACAATTTCACTTAATTAAAAGTGTCAACGGATTCTGCTATTGAGAACTATGGATTAATTATCTAATAACCTAATCATCCAACCTATAGAATATGTTGACTCATAGATACTCATTCTTAGTAGACCAAAACAATTAAGTCATTATATATGAGCTTATAACGCTCTCAAGATTGAGAACATTTATAAAATAATAGCAATGAGTCATGATTTTCATTTGATAATAATTTACTGAAAACCAGGCTCATTAATCCTTTCAATGCATTTCAAATACACTAGTACATTAAATAGGTACTCCACCTGTGACCAAGGTAAGTCACTCTACATAATGGAGTTAATGTACTATATCTTTTCTTAGCAAAGCGTCCAGCTTCACTCGACTGTGAAATTAAGTATTTACAAATCATATATGACTCTTAATTAAATACCTTATTCCCATTAGCTAAATTTCATAGGACTCATAAACCAAGTACTATCGTGCTTGTGGATATTTTACATGAATGTATTGTACATAATCTAAGAATAAACTATTTATTCTTAATCAGAATTAAATGTTTCAATAACTAAAATAGAATTTCACTACTTTAAGGGAACAATCCTAACGATCTCCCACTTGCCCTAACGTACGTCTACAACCAGCTAAACCCTCATGTTCTCTACATGTGACCCAGACATTTGTGGCTAAAATCTTTGTAAATGGGTTTGCTAGATTCTACCGGTGAAGTAATCTAATTGAAAATTTTAATCCATTTACCAAACTGGTATGAGATTCTCACGATGATACAAGCACATAATCCTTTGTTCTCATATGATACTTGAGTATATGCTTCACAGCTATCGAGTGAAATCCTCCAACATTTAACTGATATCATAAATTCAGACAAATATGATTTTATTGGTGACATTTAATTCTACATTGTTCTCAATGATAAAATGTCATCGACATAAAACACTAAGAAAGTCATTATGTTTCCTTCCTTTCTTTTGTACTGACATGGCTCCTAATGACCTTGATCAAAATCAAAACTTTGATTACATTATCAATATAACGTTCCTAGTATTTAATGCATGCTTAAGTCCACTATTGGACTAATGCATCATAAATATATCACTATTCCTGATCTTCAGTGACAAATCCAGAAATTGAGATATAAAGATATTCACTTCAGATCGCCGTACAAGATAGCGTTCTTTATATCCGTTTGCCAAAACTTGTAAATAAGATGAGCTGCAAACGATACAATATCTTTATAGACATGAGCTTGTCTATTAGTGAAAATGATCTGCTATACTTAATATCCTCTCTCTAAGTATGTCATTTCTCACTAGGTCTAACCTTCAGATCTTGACATTGCGTCTATGTTAGATCTTTGGTACTCAATACTTTAGGGCTTCTGCAAGTTTTCATTCTCCATTAGAGTTAATAGAATCATTTTTAGATTTCATTACTTGAAGCCAATGATTTACTTTACATCATTTATAACCTCTATGTAATTTTTGGGATCTGTGTCATGTTCCTTTGAGATGTACTCGAATGTCTTGCACTTGAACATGAATCTCTCACTTTGTCGTAATCCTCTCCTACTACAACATAGTGATTGGGATCTAGCTTATGTTCCACCAAGATTACCATATCAGACTCTCCTAGGAACATTTACTTCTTATATGAATGTATGGTAATCTTGGTGGAACATAAGTTAGGAGAGTCCCACTAAGTACTACCATACCAGACTCTTCTGTACTACTAAAAAGTACTTCAATCTTATTCTCTTGACAAATTTGATTCTTACTAACTTCTGAACTTATCTATTACCAACTGGATTACGTGACACATGCATTGCCGAACAATTCTACTAAGCTTGTGTTTCATCTAGATATTCATTTTGAAATATAGTCATCTTCCAAGAATATATTGTTTATACTTACAAACACTTCTTATTCTTGGTACCATCAAAATAAATAACCCACATTCCCATTGCATAGCCTATAGTTAGATTTTATTTTGATCTACCATCTATCTTGATAACATTCTCTTTTAGCACGTGTGCTAGATATCTACATATATGAAGGTTACGTAAACTAGGTTTATG
This sequence comes from Datisca glomerata, assembly GCA_003255025.1. Lineage (NCBI taxonomy): Eukaryota > Viridiplantae > Streptophyta > Magnoliopsida > Cucurbitales > Datiscaceae > Datisca > Datisca glomerata. The sequence continues at coordinate 211,145 of QANY01010678.1, forward strand.
AGCATTCCAGAATTCTTGTGCTGTTTCGAGAATGGCCAAAGATGATGTTAGATTCAAAATACATAATCTATAAAGTTAATCCTAAAAAAGAAAATAGGCACGTGAAATAACTACACATAGATCTTATTATGTTAAAAGAAAACATCTCCTTACTGTTACACAATTTTTGGGGTGACCCATATGTAACCAACTGGCATACAATCCACATACTTACCTTGTAGTGAATGTCATTAAGAGGTATTTACTTCATTGATCAAATCGAAGAGACATAGTTTGCCTCTCCAATGCCGTCTCGACTTTTGTTCTAAACTATTTGATTTCTCAAATGCTTCAGAATCGAGAAGCATAAGACAAATATAGGCATATCTAGAGTACCTGTAAATAAAATTGACATTATAACCATAGCCACCCGTCACCTAGACTTTCACTTGTCCACTTAAGTAATATATTCCAACAGTAACGTTATAGACCTCTATGTCATTCTATCTCAGAAAAGACTCTTGGTCCTATACTTATCAGTAATGAATTCGTTTACTTGTAAGAGCCTAAAATTTAAAGCCATGATGCCTATCTCTTACTTGTCTTCGAATCATACTTAGATGATATGACCATGACATATGTCATAGACATATAGTTGGCTTGAGAAACTTTCACTTCTATAATGCATTATGTATACTATTATTTTACTATATATCATGCAACAAAAAATTAAGAAATAAATGTACTATCCAAAATAGTGCATATGCCTCTTTCCAAAGGACAACGTTCTAGTTTCCTAGAACGTTCACAAAGAATTGTGAATGTGATTAGTAGTCTGCACGCCAGGATGTAGTAGAATCAATCACTGATCACTTCTTAATGAGATGCATGTTTAAGCTCTTTACAATTAAAAAAACTTTTTAGCTGGTTTTCTTGTATCCAGTCTTCCCAAAATAGAAACACTTCCCATTAGAACTTTCAATCTATTTATTACTCTGAGTCACTCTATTTTGAGATCTTTATCTTCTTCATCTTACTTAGGCTAAGCTTAAGCCCAAAAGAAAAAAATTGACTAGGTCATGTTTAACATAACCAATCTTCAAGATTCCCTTAGCTATCTGGGGTTCCTAGTTCAGTTAAGCCTGATTAAACATTTATGTCTAGTGAGATTATTAAACATTTATGTCTACTGATTATTAAAATCTGTTAAGCCTGACTAAACTCTATTTTGAGATCTTTATATTCTTCATTTTAATAATTTCACAATTTAATTAACGACAAATTAAATATCTAGTGAGATTATTAAAATTAAAAAATATATTTAAATCAAAACTAATAACATGCTTCTAGGGTTAGCCATTTTATACTCTAATCAATTATGCTTAATTTTATCGTCATCATGCAATCACAAACGTTTATCCTTTTAGAATCCTAAAACCACATGATATCTAAACGTGATGTACATAAAATAAAATTATCTAAGCATGTTGGATATAAAATATAATAAACAAAATAGTAGGGAATATCTAAAATATATCCTAGAATTGCATAACCATACTCTATCTTAATTTAAAGTCTAAATCTGATATTTTAGATAGGCTGAGATTGATCCCTGGCACTGAAACCATCTACCGTTTCCTCACGAGATTGATCTCGTTCTAACGAACCAAACCAGAAAAATAGAAAAATTCTCGTCACTACCCAACACGTCAATTCAGCCTCAAATTTGACAGCGAAACAACCGAATCTAGTCTTTTTTGAAGTATACAAAACTCTGGGTCTTTGAGTATCTTTCCAGAGGATTTTGAATCACCTCAATCCGATATCAGATCTGAAAGTTATGATCCAAACACTGAGCATGTCTGCACTGCCACCTTCTACGCTGGACGCGAGTTTTCAATCGTCTTTCGATAATCCTTTCTGATCGTTTCGATCTCCACCCGATACGATAAATTACATCATAATAATACTAATTTTCTCAAAGAATGTTTACAAGATTTTATGAAAAATGAATATGAATCCTAAAGAGAAAAACAATCTCTTCATAGATTGTCCCTCTAATTACATAACCAACAGAAAAAAAACACGTAATTTAAATGGTTATGCAAGGGATTATCGAAAACAATCAAAACCATCAACAAAATTTCGCAAGGCAATTCTCGAATAACTCAAAACTTTTGCTCTGATACAAATTGAAGGAATCGACGCAGCGGATAATATAGGATCTTGAAATATTCGAGAAACAACATATATATATATATATATATACATATACGGATTAGGAAAAATACCTCTTGAAGCGTGGCGATGAAAAATTGAAACCCCATAATCTAACTTACTATTTCTTTGATCGCCAATCAAAATTACGAGTAGGTGAACACTCAAATAAAATCAGATCACAAACTATCTCATATCTTTTTCTCTCTAAAACTTTTTTCGGCCACAACAGATTTTCTTCAAGAATAATTTCAATCCTTTTAGAAACACTGTCCATTAGAATATATTTCTAAAAAAATGCTTCAAAAGAAACGAGAAGCAGTTTTTTATTTTAAAAGAATGGCAACGTATTGTTTTAATACATAAAAGGAAGTTATTAAAATTACAAAAAAACCACCACTTCATGAATGGGTTTGAGAACCCATTGAAAAGAAGACAACGGTTGAACCGTAAGTTGTTTTTTTAATTTAATTAATTAATTAAAATGAAACATTGGCCATTTTTAAAAAAGAAAAGACTGAGCTAGTTTGACCACTTGGTTAACTATGAAGTATTCACGTTGATCGTTTATTTATTAAACAAATCTTGTCATAACGTAACTCGAATCCGAGGCTCGTAATGTGACCATAAGGATAAAAATATATTTAGTTATATAATTAATAAACTCTATTGATTAAACTAATAATCAAATATATTAATTATTAATTATGATTAACTCCACCATAAAATTATAATTGATCTCTAAGTGTATTTTATATTACTCAACGTAACTATCATTGACCTATTATTCAATATGTAATGTCCCTCCATAATATATTACCGTGCATAATTAGGTTAATTACTATCGAACTAATATTTATACGTATCTTACTATCCTTAGGTTCCAAATTTATTCTATTAGTCAACTATGATAATTTTCATACTTGATGCATCGAATAAAATTATCAAATCTCTAAAAATCCACCAGAGATACCAAACGCTTAGTTTAGTACGACCACATAAATGAATTACCTACGAGTTACTATGTCACTTAATTAAAAGTGTCTATGGATTCTACTATTGAGAATATATAGAGTCACTATCTAATAATCTAGTCATCCAACCTACGAAATATGTTTAACTCATAGAGTCTCATCCTTAGTAGCTCAAAACAACTAAATCATTAAATATGAGCTCATAACTCTCTAAAGATTGAGAGCATTCAAAAAATAATAGCAATAAGTCATGATTTTTATTTGATAGTAATTTACTAAAAATCAAGCTCATTGATCCTTTCAATGTATTTCAAATGCACTAATACATTAACTAGGTACTTCACCTAGTGACCAATGTAAGTCACTCAACATAATAAAATTAATGTACCACAATCTTTTTTTAGGAAAGCGTCCAGCTTGAAATTAAGTATTTAAAAATTATATAGGACTCTTAGTTGAATACATTATTCCCATAAGCTAAACTCCATAGGGCTCATAAACCAAGTACTATCATACTTGTGGACCCTTTACAAATATGTATTGTACATAATATATGAATAAACTATTTATTATTAATCAGAATTAAATTTTTTAATAAATACAATAGATTTTTAGTGCTTTTAGGACACAATCATAACATGCACGACATTGGATTGTGGCAGTAAGAAGGACGCAGATGAGTCTCTATTCGGGTAAGAGAGAAGATGAACACGGGATCAGAGAAGCGAGAAGCATATGATCTCTTGGATGGGAAAAGGCAATGCAAGCTAGAGCTTTGAGGAACACACCAATGTTGTACTTGTGAGGCACTTGCGGCACTAATCAAGCTGATGGAGTGATCTAACGATTTGAGATCGCAACTCTTCTCCTCCGCACGTGGGTAGGTTGCGGTGGACAGAAGTTCGAACTTTAAGGGCGGTTTGGTATTGGGTATATGAGGGTAGAGATGTTAGATTAGTGGGGATCTTTTAGATAGATGTATTTATTTAGAGGTATTTGAGATGGCATTCTATTCTAGGAGGAATATGATACACACCCTCCTAGGGGGAACATGATTCCTCCTCAAAGGAGGATGTATTACATTGGCCTTTAAAGTCATCCCCTCTCAAAAATCCCTCAAAATTTCTCTCATTGAATAGTCTTTTTTCCTCATAGATGCAATCCACTATTATATAGAAATGCTTGCGACTTGGAATTTTCGATGTGCGATTGTGAATAAGGGTTGAATCTTTCTCTTTCTATTTTTCTGCAAAGCCAAAATTGATGGGCTTGAGGTTTTTTTCAACCCGAATTTAACAAACTCAATTTTTGGGTTTTAGTTTTTTTATTAAATCTGATTTTTTCTCTCTCTAGTTTTTATAAATAATTTTTTAAATATATTTTTTGTGGTACGTATTAAGCTTTCCTATGATTTTTATAATGATGTTTTAACTAAATATTTTTTGTTATTGTATATTTGAAGGATAAAAAAGGTAAAAATACCATCTTCTATACATCTTATCATTAAAAAGTTTTACAAACTAAACACATTAATTTTGCATTCCCATTAATCAAGACAAGATTCTAATTCATTACCAAATAGAGTAATCATGTATTTTCTCTAATATATTCTCACTAATCATATACTTACTAATCACATTCATACTAGTAATCTTATAAAACTTGTACCAAACTGCCCTTAAAGCTTTTTCTTGACCCATTTTCCCTCAATCAAGCTCCAAACTGCCACAATACCCCTTTTGCTTAATTTACCAAATTTAGGGATAAAAATTGTGAGGAAAACCAAATATTTAGGGATAAAAATTAAGCAAAAACCTAAATAATATAGCCAAAAGTGCAGATGATGATTTTCAAAGAGTTCCTTAAAGGATGATTAAAGAACACAACTTAAATGATGATTTTCAAAGAGTTCCTCAAAGGATGACTAAAGAATACAACTTACAGAAAGACGCAAATATTGAACAATTATTGAGATTAATTCAAGAGCGTGCGCCATTCTAATGGTGTGTGTAGCTCTTTCTCATTTTATTACATACAACCAGGACAAGCTATGCAAACATGAAATATCCATGAACTCAAACAAGTCCCAAAATTTGCTTTTCATCTCTCTCCACTATTGTAGACAAACACAACATCAAGGATCATTAGGATTCCATTAAGCTTGTAATGAATGGCTAGAGTGAGTGTATGATAAAGGATAATAATATGACTTAACTCACCCTATATGAAAATAAACCACCCTAGGATCTTTATGGAGCGAATTTAACATTCTAAGGAATATCCCCAAATTTGATTTCAAATTTCTTTTATCATACCTTTTTTTGTTGAGCTACTACACCCCAACTTGTTTTCAACTTTCTTTCGCTCACTTTTTTTTTAAAGAAAAAGTATAAGACTTTTTCTATTCTTTTATTTTATCTCTTTTTTTAATAGATTTCATATACAATTAGACTCTTCTAAACTCCATATTTCCTTCCCATACTTGGGCATAACTCAAAATACTTCACTAGAATGATCACATGCTTATGGGGTGAGAAAATGAACTTTATTTAAAGGCTAGGCTAAAATGCTGGCGACAAAAAAGTAGGTTAATTATACTAAAAAAGGGTATAGTAAGGATAAACATATGGAGAAAAAGAAAAAAAGATCAACATATGCAATAGTAAGCTCAAAAGGATCAAACGATCCAAAGATGACCTAGATCATTTCTTTAGTTATGTGCAGCCTATGATTTTGCCTCAAGGGAGAATCAAACAAAATCAACACAACAACTCAAAGTTCAAGACATATAAATGTGGATCCATCACAATCAAGTTAGGACTAACTCAAGAATTCCACACAAAGTAGACAATATTCACTCTTTTCCAAAAGATATGAAACATTTCAACCATAGTTCTTTCATGGGAACTAGATAAATCACTAAAGAAAGCACAAAACACCTCAAAAGCTTAAGCCCACCCCAAACTTTATATGCAAATTATCCTCAATGTGTAAGAAATCATGTAAAGAAAATGATGGGTTATAGTAAACCCCCTCCTTGGTGGTTAGGATTGATGGCTTGATATCCCTGAAGTGGCACCAACTTCCTTAGCTTGTACCTAGAAAATTAAATAGAGTACGTACGTAAAATAACGCCTAAAAATATTTAAAAAAACAAGAAAAAGAAAATAAGGAATGAAATACTTGGGTTGCCTCCCAAGATCTTGATTTATAGTCTTTAGCTTGACTTCTTTCTCCTTCTCTCTGGATCCGGTAATGTGATGGCAGACTTTTGGCGATTGAAAGCATCTCTCCAATAATGTTTGAGTCTTTACCCATTCATTTTGAATGCTCTCTTTGAACATTCTTCTTTGACCTCCATGGCTCCATAAGGCTACACTTTGTTGATAATGAAGGGTCTCGACCATCTAGATTTGAGCTTGCCTAGAAAGAGCTTCAAACGAGAATTGAAAAGTAGAACTTTTTGATCGAGCACAAAGTAGCGCTCCAAAATCTTTTTGCCATGCCACCTCATGGTCTTTTCTTTGTAGATCTTCACATTCGCATAAGCTTGAGACAGTATTCATGAGTTGTAAAAGGTGCTTTTCACCAACAGCATTTGCCCGATATGCGTTGTGCTCCAATTCCACCCGACAGTGACAAGCCTTCCTGAAGACTAACCGATAAGGAGACATCCAAATAAAAGTTTTGTAGGCGGCCCGGTATGCCCAAAGTGCATCATCCAATCTCTTGGACCAATCCTTTCTAGTATGATTCATTGTCTTCTCAAGGCTCCTCTTTAGCTCTCTATTTGAAATCTCAACTTGGCCACTAGTTTGTGGATGGCAAGCAGTAGCAATCTTGTGAGTGACCCCAAACTTAGCAATGATGGATTCAAAATATTTGTTACAAAAATGAGTACCCTCAACACTTATGATTGTTGTAGGGGCGCCAAAATGAGTGAAGATGTTCTTCCTCAAGAAATTCATAAACACTTTAGAATCTTTAGTGGGAAAGGCCACTCATATCAATCCACTCAGAAACATAATCCACCGCCATTAGAGTAAAGAGATTGTTGTAAGAATAGGTAAAGGACCCCTAAAATCAATGACCAAAACATTAAAGATTTCTACCTCAAGAATGTTTTTGAGTAACATCTCATATCTTTTGAAAAGTTTAGCTAACCTTGGGGCCCAATCAGATCTTGAGACAAAAAAGTGAGCATCCTTGGAGAGGGTCAACCAATAGAAACTTGATTGGAGTAATTTAGCCATTGTTCTCTCTCCTCCAAAGTGTCCCCTATAGTTCACAGAATGGCAATGCCAATGTATATCTTCAATTTATTCCTTGGGAACACATCTTCTAAGAATTTGATCCGCACATTGCTTGAAGAAGAAAAGTCCATCCCAAACATAATAATTGACATCATGTAAACACTTCTACTTTTGATGGAACAATAAGTTAGGAGAAAGCTGTTACCGACTATGTAGTTGACCTAATCCGCTTACCAAGAAAAAAATCTCGTGATTGACATACAAATGTTTGTTGGCAGTAAGATACTTTATGGCAGAATGGTCGACAGTCACTTTGATAACAATGAAATAAGAGCAAAATTTTTCAAAAACATACAAAGTAGCAAGCAACTTCTTTTTTATGGTAGCATAGTTGAGTTGGGCGTCGAACACGGTCTTGCTAGCATAATATATGTGTAAAAGTCTTTTTCTTTACGTTATTCCAAGATCACGCCAAGTCGCTAGAATCATATATGAGCTCAAATGAAAGATTTCAATCTAGTGCAACAATGATGGGGCCATTACTAAGTTTTCCTTCAAAGTCCAGAAAACCTCTAGACAGTTTTCATAAAACTTGAAAATTGCATTTTTCTCCAAGAGGTTACGAAGAGGCTGCCAAGAGGCTTGGAGATCTTAGAAAAATCCTTGATGAACTATGTATAGAACCAAACATTATCAAGAAAGCTTCTGACACCCTTTATGAATGTTGGAGTTAGAAGTTTTACAATAGTCTTGGTTTTAGCTTTATTAATTTCAATACCCTTAGAAGAGACTTTATGGCCAAGAACAACACAATCTTGGTCCATAAAAGTGTCACTTTTTCCAATTTAACTCTAAATTTATTTCTTCACATATTTTAAGAAGAAAGAGATAGTTTGTCAAGGAAAAAATGCACCAAAAACAGAAAAAATCATTCATAAATACCTCAAGAGATTTCTTTACCATGTTAGAAAGAGAGAGTAGCCATCATACAACATTAGAACATATTAGGGACAATGCACAAGCCCTAATGGAACTCTCTAGGGACAATACATTTAATCTCTGGATTATGAGCTATGGGATATTGTAGTGAATGATCCATAAATTCCTTTTGAAACCATTGATGGTAAGGATATTCCTAAACCAAGTAATAAATGGAATGAAAATGAGAAACCCTCATTGAATGCTAAAGCTATGAACACTCTATAGTGTGCTTTATATGAGAATGAATTCAATAGAATATCTATGTGTGCTAGTGCTAAGGATACAAGGGATATGATCGAGGTTACGCACGAGGGTATTAACCAAGTCAAAGAATCTAAAATTACATGCTTATTCATAACTATGAGATTGTAAGATTTACGTTAACGAATCTATATGTGAAATGTTCACTCATTTTACTAACATCATAAATGGTTTGAAACTCTTGGTAGGTGAAGGTGACTATAGAGCAAGAAGCAAAAGAAAAATCTGTCTTCCAAAATCTTGGGAGGTAAAGGTGACCGCAACACAAGAAGCAAAAGATCTCAACATCTTACCTCTTGAGGAACCCATTGGATCTCTTCTCTCACATGGGATGAGAATAAAGGAAATAAGGAAGAAAAACATAGAAAAAAGAGTACTGCTCTGAAATCAACCATGCATGACCAAACTGACAATGAGCAAGAAGAAGATGGAGATGGAGATGAAGATGAAGATATAATTCTTACTGCAAGAAAATTCAAAAGACTGCTCCAAAGAAAAAGAGATAATCAACAAAGGGAGGAAAGGAAAATAAATTGTGATGTCCTCACTTACTTTGAGAGCAAAAAGCTCGGCCACATAAGAGTGGACTGCCCAACCCTAAAAATTCTCCAAAGAACTTATTAGAAGAAAGACATCAAAGTAACTTGGGATGGTAGAGATAGTGAAGAAGATCAAGAAGGTGAGAAAATGACAAATATGTGCTTCATGGCCGATGAAGATGAGGTATGCACTAACATTGTAGATATTGTTGAGAAAGCATGTGCGATGATTTAGAAGATACTTTTAAAGTACTTTATCGTGAGTTTAAGGTATTACATTGAAAGAATAAAGAAATAAAGAAAAATAATGCTATTTTAAAAGATGAAAATAATAGTTTCCAACAAGAGAATTTAAAAAATTAATATCGACATTGAATGCTTTCAAAAGAGATTTTGATGATAGTCAAAAGAAGATTAGGTAATTAAACAAAACTCTTTCAAATTTCAATTATGAAAAAGGATAACTTAGATAAACTTCTTGAAACTCAAAGATGTGTTTTCGGCACAAGTGGTTTGGATTACAAGCCCTCAAAAAATAAAAAGTATTACAATTTTTGTCAAAGCAACTAACACACAACTTCCACAAGTGACTTGTTATATATGTGAAGGAAATGACCATATGAAATATGCATGCTATTCTAGAAACGGATCTCTTTGTTATGGAAGATGGGTTTCAAAAACTAAGGCTAACTCAATAAGACCCAAGATAATTTGAGTACCAAAAATCAAAATTTGAGTTATTGTTTTATAGGTCAAATACTCTTAGGATGAGATGTGGTACCTTGATAGTGGATACTCGAGGCACATGACCCATAACTACAACTTCTTCTCCTATCTTATAATAAAAGAGTGGATTCGTTACGTTTGGTAACAACAAGAAAGGTGATGGTCAGGTAAAAGTATACTTTAAATAATGATTTATTATGGATATTTGTGAATATTTGAGGCATTATGTGGTACATTTATCATTATTATTTCACAAATATTATTTCTAGGAATCCCTTGAATTTTATTGTGTTTGCAGGCCATCAAAACATGTTACATGCAGCAAATTTCTAGCCCATTAGTTGCTTCCCAAGGCAGCCCAAATTGCTACAAGTGAAGCCACAAGATGCCATCTCCATGCCATGCAATTGCCACCCAAATTATTTGCTCCAAGTTGTTGTACCTGAATTACAAGCCTAAAGTCCAAGGCACCTCCGGCCCATGAACTAGCATCCTATCTCCAATCAAACACGCACATTCCAAGAGCCCAACCCACAACAACCACTAGCCCAAGTCAAATTGCATCAAGCCCAAGTGAAGCCCGAACTTCCTTCTACAAAAGCCATGTGAGTTTCAAATTGTTCAATTGCTTTCTATTCCCGATTATTTACTATTCCCTCATAGTTTCCTATTTCCTATTGTTTCTTATTCTTAAATGGAACATGTTTTGGTAACTTGGATAATAGAAAATTGGAGTTTAGGAAACTAATTTTAAGTGGAGAAATTAGGAAACTTAAGCTGTCCTCCTCCCTATAAATAGAGAGTTTGGCCAACTACTTTAGAACATCATTGAATTAATTTATTTTCGTCTTTATTACTTAGAGACTTATAATTTTTCTCATAGTTTCTCTCTAGAACTTATGAAATGAGTTGTAACTTAGGCTAGAATTTCAAGCAAGGTTACAGATGAACTTTTTAGTGTAGTTTTCAATTTATACTTTGGATCGTTTCATGTTCTAACAATTTTTAATTTTGTTTACGTTTAAACTCATTATCATTATTTTATCAAAATCCAGAAATTATGTTCTACGTTTTTCATCTAAATTTAGTCATGTTTTCATCATGTGACAATGTGTTTTTGGTAGTAAACTTGTTTTATGAATTGGGTTTTACTATAATATTGTTGGTTTTAGATAACTCATATGCTAAATTTGAGCATGTTTTAATAGAAAAAAATTTCACGTATCAAATACATTAATGTTTTTATGGTCTTTAGTAACATATTTTCTGATTGGATGTTTGGGATGTGAAACATTCAATTGAGTTAGAACTTCGAATCAAAATAAAAATAGTTAAACAAATCTTAAACGAGATTTTTCATTCCTTCTCATTTTTATTATTGTTAATCACTTCTATTATTAAATTCTTGATGCAATACTTCATTAATTTGCTTTTCTTTGTTACTTTACATTTTTATTTTCTTATTATTAATTTTCGTTATGTAATTTGTTTCGATAACCTTTTCTTGACCATATTTTCTCTCTAGATCGACACCTCCATCTATATTACAATAACCGTATGTATGTTTTGAGTGTAATCAAAAGGTAAAATCATTTGTATCGATTCAGTAACTTGTAACTCTTCTTCTACTATTGAAAATGTTCTTTGTGTCGATGGATCATAATTTTCTTAGTATTAGTCAACTTTTTGATCAAAAGTATAGGGTCATTTTTTATGAAGAAGCTTGCTTCATGATAGAAAAATTATCTAACATAGCTCTATTTATTGGAAAAAAGGGATGGAAATGTATACACTATAGTCCTGAATGAAATCCCAAAATCCCTATGATATTTGTGTTGTTTCTTTACAAGATGATGGTTGTCTATGGAAAAGAAGACTAGACCATGCTAGCATGAATCTTCTTTCAAATATTTCAAGAAATAATCTCGTTGGAGGTTTACCAAGCCTTTTATTTGAAAACTATAAAGTATGTGATTGTTGTCAAATGAAAAACAAGTGAAAAATTCTTTTAAGACAAAATATTCGATTTCCACCACAAGACATTTACAATTGATTCATATTTATTTTTTTGGCCCCTTTAGGGTTGCAAGTTTGAGCGGAAATTTCTATGATTTGTCATTGTAGGTGACTATACCAGATTTTGCTTGGGTTATGCTTTGAAAAAATAAAAATGAAGAAATTAAAATCTTTTCAAAATTTACAAAGAGAGTTCAAAAGGAAAAGAATTTTCTTATTTAAAATTTTTAAGAAACCACGGTTGTGAATTTGAAAATGAAAGTTTTGAAAAGCTTCATGATGAAAATGATTTGACCATAATTTTTCCACACGCGGAACTCTACTATCAAATGAAGTTGTTGACAGAAAGAACCATACCCTACAAGAAATGGCGAGATCTAGGCTTAATAAAAATAGCTACTTAAATATATTTGGGTCGAAGCTATAAACTCATCTTGCTACGTTATAAATAAAGTTATGTTAAGACATATTTTAAAGGAAACACCCTATGAGATTGGGAACAATAAGCCTCCAAACATAGGGTATTTTAAAGTATTTGGGTGCAAGTGATTCATCTTGAATAATATGTATAATATAGATAAATTTGACTCCAAAGTTGGTACTGATATATTTCTTGGTTATTCATCCTCTAGAGAAGTATATCTTATCTTAATTAGAAGAACTTTAGTAGTTGAAGTATCCATGCATGTAGTTTTTTATGAATCAGAATGTGCTACTACTAAGGAAATGTCTAGAAGCTTTAATGATGAGAAGAACTACCAAGCTTATTGAATAAGGAACCAACTGTTAGAGACAAATGAAGAAATTGATCAACCTCTTCCGAAAAAATGGAGAAGCATAAAAGATCATCCAAAGGAGCTCATCTTCGGGAACATTGAGAGTAGTATTCAAACAAATCTTCACTACGAGATTCTATAGGTAATATTACTTTCATTTCAAATCTATAATCCAAAAGTTTTAGGGAAGTCGAAAATGATGAATATCAGATTCTTACCATGCAAGAAGACTTAAACCAGCGTGAAAGAAATAAAGTTTGGGATCTTGTCACTAGACCCTCAGATTATCGAGTAACAGGCACCAAATGGGTTTTAAGTAATAAGATAGATGAAAATGGAGTAGTAACTCGAAGCAAGGTAGATTTTTTCACAAGGTTATAATCAAGGAGAATGAATTGATTTTGATGAAAACTTTGCGCCGGTTGTTCGATGAGAGTCAACAAAAATGTGGCTTGCTTCTGCTTGTTATAAAAATTTTAGTTTACATCAAATAGATGTAAGAAGTGCATTTTTAAGTGGATACATAAAAAGTAGGAAGCTAACGTCGAGAAACCTCCTTGTTTTCAAAGCGTTTAAAATCCTAATCATGTGTACAAACTTGAAAGGCTCTTTAAAGTCTCAAACAAGCTCCTAGAGCTTGGTATGAGCGGCTAAGTAAAGTCTAACTTGATCATAATTTTAACATGGGTAATGTTGATTCACTCTATTTATCAAAGTTAAAAAATATGTTAATTGTGTGAATTGATGTTGAGAGATCATTATTGGATCCTTTGTGTGAAGAATTTTCAAGAATGATGAAATAAGAGTTTGAGATTAGTCTTATGGGAGAATTAAACTTCTTCATTGGATTTCAAATTAAAAAATTAAAGAAGGAATATTCATAAATCAAGAACATGCTAAAAAAATTTTGCATGGGAAACGTAAAGGCAAAAATTACTCCCATGAGCACCACATTAAAATTAAGGAAAGATAAAAAATGTAAGGATGTTGACAACAAGTTTTATCGAGGTATGATTGCCTCTCTTCTCTATTTAACTACTAGCAGACATGATATTATATATGGTGTGTGTCTTTGTACTCATTTTCAATCAAACCCTAAGGAATGATATTTAAATGAATGAAAAGGATTTTCAAATATTTATGTGACACATCTTCTTTGGGCCTCTAGTATTCAAAAGCATCTTTCATAAATTTAGTCGGTTATTTAGATGTGCATTATGACAAAAGCATGTTAGATCAAAAAGTAATATTGGTTTTTGTCAACTTTGGGGAAAATCCGTAGTTTCTTGGTTTAGTAAAAAAATAAATACATAGTATTGTCTACAACGAAGGCTGAATTTATCTCTGTTAATAGTTGTTGTGCATAAATTTTATGGATGAAACAAACTTGGAGAGACTTTGGACTACATTATGATGCTTTGTGTTTTGGATTTTAACTTTAGTTACTTTGTTGATTTATGTTGACTTATGTCTTTGAAATCTATATTTAGTGCTTTGTTGAATTTTGTTTATGAATAGTGGAACTATATGAAATTTCTCTTTTCGTTTTATTTTGATGATGTCAAAGGAGAGCTATATTAGATTAAGGTGGAGCTATTATCTTTTCGGGGAGCTATTATCTTTTTATGCATTTTCTCAGAAGGAGTTATTATCATTACTATTTTATTGAGAATGGTTTGTCATAATAAAAAATGGGGGATATTGTTGACCCTTTGTATAAATAATATAAGTTTGATGATATATATGGATCATAGGAGCTCTAGTTATTGTGATGATATATATGGATCATAAGTTTAATATAGGAGCTCTAGTTATTGTGATGATATATATGGATCATAGATTAGTTAAAATAGGTCCGAAAAGTCCTTAATTCATGATTTTCATAAAAATTACCTTTTCCAAGGTAAAATGGTTTCACGAAACTGTTTTTTCTGTCTCTATCAAGACCTGACGCTCGCTATTGTATCAGCAAAATTAGAGCCTCAATACACAATTTATGAGCACATTTTTATAGAGAGAAATTATAAGAAAATTGAATAGTCTTTGAGCCATATTATTCTTCATCTTAGGGGTCGAGCTATTGATTTTGTGTGCAAATTTGTATATCTATTCTAAATGTGAGAGTTGTTACTTTTTGTTCTTGAGAGCTATTGAAAATGTAACAAGACTTGATTGATGTCGTGGAACTCAATCGATGTAAAAGGTTTGAGCTTGAACTGTGAAGAAAGTCGTGTTCCGAGTTAAAACTTCAAGGACTTTAGAGCGTGGAAGTAGGCAAGGAGTGTTGAACCACGTAAACATTATTATGTTCTTTCTCTCTTCCATTATCCCTTTACTTTTTAGTTCATAGTTCTTTATTTGTTTTTCAATTCATTTATTTCCTGCCATCTTATTTTCAAATATAATTGTTTGATAAAAATTAACACGATTATTCAATTCGCCCCTCTTGAAAAATTAACAGTTCTACACTAGGAAGTGGTAAGCATCCTTGATAGATTGGAGTCACATTGCAATTACTTTTCGTTCTTGTTGGACCAACCAAATAATTGTAGAAAGTTTAGACTTGAAGCCACTTTGCCAGCCCAAGGTGGGGACACATTCGAATTAAGTACTTTTATCTTTCCCATGCTGTTCCTCATCTTCACTGACTTGGCTCGTGGGAAAAAGTTTGTTAAGAATTTTTGAGCCAAATCATCCCATCTAGTGATGGAGCTAGAAGGGACTGAACTCAACCAACTCTTTGCCTTACTCTAGGGTGAGAAAGGAAAGAGTCTAAGTCTACTAGCATCATCGATAACCCCACTATGCTTGAAGGAATATCAAATCCCCAAGAAGTTGTCCACATAAGCATTCGGGTCGTCATTGGGTAACCCTCCAAATTGCACCAATCTTTGAATAATTTGAATGATAGCTGGCTTAGTTTCAAAGTTATTGACTTGCATTTCAGGTCGTCTAATGTTTTAACGAATCCCATTAACAAGAGGTACGACATAATTTGTCAAAGATTTCGGTGCATCCCCATCTTGTTGTTGATCTGCCATGGTATAAATGGTGATAAATGTTTTCCCTTTCCTATCTAAGCTTCTGAATGGTTCTTTTAATTTTCGAATCAAGATGGATTAGCTCCAAGTTTCTCGCACTTCGCATACACTAGACAAAGCACCTAAAAATAAAACAAAAAAGTTGAATTAAGTAATACATGATAAGTAAAGATCATTCCATAGGGATTTCATACTAATTTGTTAAATCGTCTCAAGCTAATCTTATCCAAACAATGAACAATAGAAGATTTAACTAGAATTAAATGGTAGAACAAGAACCAACGTAAACTACCAAGTGGGTTGAGATGTAGGATTAAGATTTCACCCAACCATTTAGCTTTAACGCTTCTCCTCTCTTCAGTTAATTACTCTAATTAAATTGTTAACCTAGTAGCTCTAGATTTTTCTACAAGCCTCTTCCGATAGTCATGAAGAAATATCCCTCCGAAATAATGTAGTATATTCCTATAAGAATTAAATTAGTATGAATTCATTAAGTATAAGGCTCTCTTTATTGGTTACACATGTAATGCGAATGTATTCCTATCTCACACAAACATATGTTACTCTATTTATTGGCTAAGACAAAAATCTCTTTTCCAAGTTCATCAAGGTTCCCCAAATCACCTATTATTGGCCAATTAATTTGGAGAATTAAGCACAAAATAGAGTAAGCAATTTAATAAGAGACATATGTATCAAAGAGAAGATAAAAGATTCGAACTACATGATTGTATTACATTGTAACCCTTGAAAAGAAAATTAATTCGTGACCAAAAATAACATCTCGGTCCATAAGAAATTGAACATCATTCAAGCAACAAAATTAATTAGAAGAGGAAGGAGTAGAAAAAATCACTTGTAGAGAAATCCTTAATCTTCAAGGTCTTCTATCTTCTTATTTTCTTCTTTTTTTCTGTCCTGAGAGGTCCTAAAAATTTGAATCCCACCTCTACTTCTCAATACTTCTTCCATTAGCCAAAAAATGAGATAGGAGACCTAAAACACGTACGAGTTAAGGAGGTCATGTTGCTTCATGACAGTGGGCTGAGGTAGTAAGAAGGACGCGTGGTGAGTTTCTATTCAGCTACGAGAGAGGTCATACGCGAGAATAGAGAAGCGAGAATCACATGATATATGGGCCTAGAAAAGGCTTCGTAAGCAGGAGCTGAAGGAAGAACTCACCAAGCGAGAAGCACATGATCTCCTTGGTTGATTATGGGAGACTTTAATGTGATTACCTGCCCTGTAGAGAAAAATGGTGGGAAAGAAGGATGGACAGATGGTATGAATGACTTTAATGACTGCTTGCATCACATTGAGGTGGATGACCTAGCCTATTCTGGGTATCAATTTACTTGGTGTAACAAGCATCAGGATGGTACTTTTATCATGTGTAAGCTAGATAGAGCCCTAGGCAATGCCCACTGGATTGGATCACTTCCCTGATTTCTCATGACACTTTGCACCTCCAGGCATCGCAGATCATAGCCTTATTATTATCCAATTTGGCCAACCCTTGAGCAAGCTTAGGCCATTAAGGTTAGGGGTACTGCCATGTTCCATGTTTGCTCAAAGCTTAGGGCTGTTAAAAAAGCACTAAAGGATTTCAACCATGCACAATGCAGTGATATCTCTTCCAGATCTAAGGTATACAGGGCACACTTAGAACAGATCCAACAGCTCATTGCAAAGGACCCTACAAACTTGGAGCTTCAGAAATAGGAGAAATTAGCTTGTTCAGGATTTATTGAGCTGTGAAATGTTAAAGAAAGCTTCTTCAAACAAAAATCAAGGGTCCAATGGCTCATCTTGGGGGACTAAAATACTCAATTCTTTTTCTAGTGCATGAAAAAGAATAAGATTAGGTCAAAGATTACATATTTGTTGGATAATGGTACGATCATTTTTTGCCCTGACAAGGTTAACAAGCATATTGTGCACTATTCTTCTAAACTTTTAGGCTCCCCAAACCCCTAGCCTAATGTAAACTAGAGTATTCTTGAGAGTTCCTTGCTTAATAAGCTCAATTCAGGTGGAGCTAATAGGTTAATCGCCCTAGTTATTGAGGAAGAAGTTAAGCAAGCTATTTTGAGCATAGGAAGTGATAAGGCACCTAACCCAAATGGGTTCTCGGCTAGTTTCTTTAAGAGAGCATGGCACATTCTGGGAGCGGTGCTGAGGTGACAACAACAATCATTGAATACTTCAAGTTAGGCTCCTTACTCAAAGAGGTTAACTCAATTGTTATCTCCTTGATCCCTAAAGTGCCTAACCCTTTGATTGTGAGTGATTTCAGACCTATCTCATGCTGCAATGTTCTTTACAAGTGTAATGCCAAAATCTTCACTGAGAGAATGAACATTACACTACCTAACCTGATCAGCTCCAATCAGTGTGCTTTTATCCCTGGGAGGAGAATTGCTGATAATATATTTCTCTCTTAAGAACTATTGAGAAGTTATCATATATCTTTAGGCATGCCTAGATGTGCCCTTAAAGTTGACCTTAGGAAAGTCTATGATAGTGTGAATTGGACCCAATTGGTAGGGCATGCAGTGCCTCAACTTGTCTGGCATCTTCATTGCCTGGATCATGGAGTGCATATCATCCATCCTATTCAGTCAACATTAATGATGAGCTTCATGGGTACTTTATCGGAGTAAAATATATCAGCCAAGGTGATCCCATCTCACCATATCTGATTGTCATTGTCATGGAGATCCTGACTAGGATCCTAAAGTTTAGTACTAAGAACACCCCGTTCAAGTACCAGTAAAGGTGTAAGAAGCTGGACTTGGTTAATCTTTTTTTACAGATGACTTACTTTTGTTTTTTACGGGTTTTAAGGAATCTGTACAAGTGCTTAGAGACTGCCTTAAGATTTTCAGAAACTTGTCAGGCCTGTAAGCAAATATTCACAAAAGTCAACTCTTTCTTTCAGGAGTGGACCAAGTTGAAGTTGGAGCTATCCATAACATTTTGGGATTTCCTGAGGGTCAGTTACCAGTGAGGTACAGATGTATGTGCCTTATCACTACCAAACTATGCAAAATAGACTGTGACACCTTGATGGAAAGAATAATTGCTAGATTCAAGTCTTGGCAATCAAAGTATCTATCCTATACAGGTAGACCACAACTGATTGAAGTTGTTCTCATGGCTATGTTCCAGTTCTGGGTAAAGTTATATATACTACCTAAGAAAGTGACCAAGAAAGTCAAGGACCTGGTTAGAAACTATTTATGGAGTGGTAATGCAACCAAGTACGTTGGAGCTAAAGTTGCATGGGCATATATATGTTGTCAAAAGAACCAGGGTGGCCTGGGACTTAAAGACCTCCAACTTTTCAATGAAGTTTCAGTGGAAAAGCATATGTGGTTCCTAATTATGGGGTCCAAGTAGTCACTATAGAAAGATTGGTGCCAGGTTTACCTCATCAGGAAAAGTTCTATTTTTATAGTCCTTATCTCATCCAACTCCTTATGGATTTGGAGAAAGATTCTCAAGCTTAGGGAGAAATTCGTACATCTTTGCTATATTAGCATAGGTAATGGTTCCTCTATGAAGCGACTAACAGATAACTAGCACCCCCTTGGCATCCTCCTGGTCGATTTGGGTAGAAAATCTTGTTAGGGAAAAGCTGGTCAATTAACACTAAGGTTGATGAAGTTATTGATAACAGACAATGTCAGTGGCCCCCTATCAATTCAGGTGAACTTAGTGAGATTAAAAGTTACCCATTGCCTTCCCCTAAACCATTGCCTCCTGATGTTTGGTCTTGGAGTGCTAGCCCTAGTGGGCAATTTTCTGTTTCACACACATATTCCCACTTCTCACCCCACTCGGAGAGAATTAGGTGGGCTCCACTCATTTAGTTTAGGCATCACATCCCAAGGTGCAACTTTATCTCTTGACTGACACTTATCAACAAATTGGCTACTAGAGATAAGATTGCATACTGGAATGTAACACATAATAGGTCTGATCTTGACTGTGTCTTTTGTGTGGGGTGCCTTGAAACTAGCTCTCATTTATTTATTGAATGTGAGTTTGCTAGACAGATTTGGGGAGAATTGGTCCAAAATTATGGTTTATCTGTAAAGTTATCTCATTGCCCAAAGTAGTATCCTGGATATTAGTTTGGGGTAGAGGCAAGATAATCAGAGCAGCTACCCTCAAGGTGGCATTCACCTCATTTATTAACTATATTTAGAGAGAGAGGAACTCAAGAATCTTTGAAGGGAAAATCAGGGATAAATGTATGGTGACTAAACTAATTTCACAAAATGTGTGCTTTAGGTTCTACAATTCAAAGTCTTCAAGGATGACCCAATGAGTAGGGTTGTAGCTAAAGATTGGGGGATTGCTTCTCACATCTTCCTCTAAATTTGCTTTTTCTTAAAGGTTTTACGCTTTCTAACTAATGTAAAGCCTACTTATAAAGGTTTCTTTACCCACCCCCACCCACATCTCTCTATTGTAACGGTAAGGCATATTCTATAAAGGCTCTACATAACTCTTATTTACTTTTGAGGCTTGCAAGTTTGCAGGTTTTACAAGCATGCATGCTTTGGAGGCTTGCATGTGGGATCCTCGAAGCTAGCATTGTGTTTGCTTGATCACTACTTCTTCACTTACTTACTTTCTTCTACTTAGAGAGCATTTGTAAGCATGCGACCCTATTTATAAAGGTACCATCTCTTCTTGAATTTTTAGGTAAGTTGAGGAGTTGATGTTTTATGTTGAATTTCTTAGTATATTGCTTTATAAGCATAGGGCTGACTTATAAAGTCCCTAATGCATCTTATTTTGAGCCGGTGTTTCAGCTGGTTATTTTGAAAGGTTTGACAGGATAGTGGACTTAGGGATTTGACCTAGGTGATGATTTTGACTTTTGGAGTCTACCTTATGGTAGACCTTACAGATCTAAAATTGTATAGAGACATAGATGGGTGATGGAATATAGGTTTTCTAGGCGTATACCCCTTGTAATTCTATTCTTCTCGGTTAATATACATTTAATTTATCGATAAAAAAACTTGACATCGGCGTGCTTGCGACACTATCACACACTAGGCGCAATGGTGTAGCGGTTCGACAACTATGATCGCTTCTCTTCTCCTCTGTATGTGAGTAGGTTGCGGTTGATAAAAATTTAATGTTTGAAGCTTTTTCTTGACCTATTTTACCTCAATCAAGCTCCAAATGACATAATTCCCTGCTTCACTTAATTTATCTAAAAATGAGGATAAAAAATATTCAGGGATTAAAATGAAGTAAAACCTTTAAGAACATTGGCAATTAGAATATATAGAAGTGCAAAAATAACTGCACTTCATAGTGTTATCACTAATTTCTGACTATGGAGAGTAATCAAACTTCCTAGGGTTTTCTTTTTTCTCACTAATAGTACCAATAAGCTTCAATCTAATCTTTGAGAGAAGTCTCATATTTATAGTTAAAGAAAATGGTCAAGATTGATTGAAAAATATCTTAATTAAAACAAATTAAATTAATTTTAGTTAATATTTTTTATCACTTAAACGATGGACTACTAGTATCCATATCCGTCCTATTTATTATTGTTATGACAATACCTATAAACCATAGGCTAGCTCAAGCATTATAAGGATAAAAATATTAATGGTTAAATAGTTAATAAAATCTATCAACCAAACTCATGATAAGTTTCAAATATATACACCCTTTTTGTTCCTTAAGTTTCAAATCTCACTCTACTGATCAACCATGATAATTTTCATACTTGATACCTCAAGTAAAGTTATTAAATCTCTAATAATCCATTAAAAATAATAAACATTTAGTTTACTATGCTCACATAAATAGATTCTGTTAATGGGTAATTATCACTTACTTAAAGTGTCGATGGACTCCACTATTGAGAATCTATGTATCCTCACTATCTAACAACTCAGTCATTCAACCTACAAATACATTGAATCATATAATTTCAACCATAGCAGATAAAAAAATTGATACCATTAAATATGAGTTCATAACTCTATCAAGATTAAGAACACTCGTAATATAATATCAATTAGTTTTGATTTTCTTAAGATAATACTTTTACTTAAAATCAAACTTATTAGTCCATTTCACTAGCACTTACTCCACCTAGTGACCAATGTAAGTTACTTTACATAATAGAGCTAATATACGACAGTCTACCTTAGTAAAATGCCTATCTTCACTAAATTCTGAATAATAAATGTTTCAAGTCATAAAAAATTCTTGATTAAATGTTTCAAGAATGAGAATATACTATTTATTATTACTGAAATTAAATTTCTCGATAAAAATAACAGAGTTATAATGCTTTTTATGAAGCAATCCTAACAATCTCCACATGCCCTAAAGCACGTTTACGACCAGCTTAACTGCCATGTTCTCTACATGTGACCCAAATGAGATGATACTTCCACTCAATATGCTTACCTCCTTGATGGTTTTCAGGTTTTTTGGATTGGGCGATTCCTCTTGTTTTATCACAATAAATTGAGATTGGGATTCTGTTAATTATGTTAATCCCAAACTCTTCTTGGTACTTCCATATCCAGAAAATTTTCTTCGAAGCTTTCAGAGCAGCTACATATTTTGCTTTCAAAGTTGAGTCCGGAATAGAGTTTTTTTTTCACTCCTTAACTTCATTGTGCCTCCTCCTAGAGTGAACACATAGCTCAAGGTAGACTTCCTCGACTCTCCGTCTGATTGACAATCTGAATATAACTAGCATTAGACTTTCACTATTGTAGACATGCATATAATCCCTCTTCCTAAGATACTTGACAATATACTTCATCACTGTAAAATGTTCTCTTCCTAGAGTTGATTGATATCTGCTGACCATGCCTACGAAGAAATAAATATTTGGTGTCGTACACAACATTTTATACATAAGACTTCCCATAGCTGACAAATAGGGAACCATCTTCATGTTGTCTTTCTCATCTTGTATTTTAGGACATTGATCCTTGGATAGGTGAATTTCATATCTAAAAGGAAGCTGACCTTTCTTGAAGTCCTCCATTGCAAAAATCTTTAGAATGTTATATATATATATACACATTGGGATAAGAACATTCTTTTAAATCCTCGATCAAGATGACCTTGATCCCAAGAATATATGCTCTCTCCTAGGTTTTTCATATCAAACTTATTTGACAACTACCACTTTACGTTCGACATTAACCCCACATCATTCTTGATGAGGAGAATGTCGTGTACATAAAGAACCAAGAAAACTACAATGTTTCCTTCCTTTCTACTATACACACGATTTTCCTGGCCTTGAGATAAGGCCCTCAGACTGAAACATAACGATATTCGCTTCAAAAATTTTTCATTAAGAATGCAATTTTAGCATCCATTTGTAAAATCTCAAAAATCTTGAGAGGAGCCATAATGGACAACAATATCCTTATAGACTTATTCATGACCACCGGTGAAAATGTCTCCTTACAATTGATTCTCTCTTTAAGAGTATACCATTTCGCAACAAGCCTAACTTTTAAAGATTCCACCTTCTGGTCTATGCCTCGTTTTGGCTTGTAAACTCACTTGCACCAAATGGGTTTTACCCCTTCTGGTGCTTGCACAAGCTCCTATACTTCATTGGAGTACTTTAAATCCATTTCACATTCCATTACCTTTTGTCAATGAGCTGCATCAATATGTTTCATAGCCTCATTGTAGTTCTCGGGGTCTAACTCATGTTCCTTTGAGACAAACTCAAAAGTCTCTCCCAAGAACATGTAATACTAGGAAGTACTTCATTTTTACTCTTTTTTAATTTAATTCTCGATAACCCTCGAATCTCTTCCGACTGATCGTACACGCCAGTGTCAAATTAGTTAATTCTTTCAAAACAATGTTGTTCCTAAACTGGAAAATTTGTAATATAGTTTCTAAGAAGATAATTTTTGTGCTAATAAATACTGTCTACTCCTCAATACTAACACATAGTTCCATATGAGTTTATAACTTCGTATCATTCTCCCTTAGCAGGTGTGCTAGCCACCCCCAAATATATAAATGACGCAAACTAGGTTTACACCCATTCTATAACTCAAGTGGATTCTTAGGTACTGTTTTAGAAGGTACTTGATTAAGAATATATGCAGCAGTATCCAAGACATTACCTTAAAAGGAAAGGGAAAGTAGTAGTTCAACATAGATGTCACATGATTCAAGAAAATTATGTTTCTCCTCTTAGGTACACCATTTTACTAGGAGAGCGCCTAGTATAGTTAGTTGGGACGAAATCCCATTTTCGACCAAATCATCCTTGAATGTCACAGAGAAATATTCACCTTCTCAATATAATCGAAGATATTTAATCATTCTAGAGTAATTATATGTGAAAGTCACAAAATACTCATAGCCATAACTTGCTAGGAGATTCATTGGTCCTCATAAGTCAATATGCACTAACTTTAATGGCTCTGAAGCTCGGTCTGTTTGCCTTAAAAGGCCTCTTGGTCATCTTACCTTATCTATAAGATTTATAAACTAGTAAAGGCTTAATGCTCAAATGGCTAAGAGGTCGATCTCTTACTAGTCTTTGGATCGTATTTAGATTAATAAAACCCAGACATGAGTGCCACAGATAGATTTCATTAGTTTGAGAAACCTTTCTCCATTTGGGTATACTATTATCTACTTAAGTATTATGAAACGGTAATCTTTATGAGTAACTAAATATAAGCCAATCAATGTACCAAAACAAATGAAACACTTATATTTTTAATTGCTAAAGTTTTTCAAAAATTAAAATGATATCTTTCCAGACCAAGGAAGACAACATAAATTAAGTTTCCTTACATGTTCGACACATAAAGTAATTCTCCTAAAATCATGAAAACAAAGAGTAAAAACGCCAATCGAGATAACTAGAACCTACACATCCATTCCAAGAACAAGTTGTAGTTCTCCCTGACTCTGTCTCTTGCTCTCTTGGAATCCATCCCAAGAATTTCATATATGATAAGTGGTTGCAGAATATACACACAAAGATCTGGTAGACCAACAAAACATGATTCAGTGATGCAACAAACCACGTACCTTTATTTTTTTTTTCTAGAAATGCCTCACAGTTTGCATTTCAATGATCAGTCTTACTGGAATGGAAACACTTAC
The DNA here is from genome assembly GCA_003255025.1 of Datisca glomerata. NCBI lineage: Eukaryota > Viridiplantae > Streptophyta > Magnoliopsida > Cucurbitales > Datiscaceae > Datisca > Datisca glomerata. The sequence continues at coordinate 236,067 of QANY01010678.1, forward strand.
TTTTTCCCTTACACTTTCCCTTTTTCTTGAATTCTCGTTGCTTAGATACACTATTCTTCTTGATCTTCTAGGGCTTTGACTTAGGCCCAAGATAAGTAGAATCTTGGGTTGCATTTACGTCACGTGGGACCTTCAATGTATTCTCTACCATTTGAGTTATCTTATCAACTCGATCAAAGACCATTCGTGCTTAATCATGAAATAATTAACCTTGGACTAGTTCAATGAGTCTGACAAAGATGCCAAAATAATACCAATCTGTTTCCCTCTTTTGATTTCAAACTTAGGATCTTTATCTAATTATGATAACTAATCACTTTCAGTAAACGATCTCTAACAGGAGTTCCAAGCTTCATCTTAGCATTCATGAGTGTCTTCATGTCTTCCAGTTGAGCTGGCCGCCATTGGTTTCCAAATTTTTTTAGAGGTTAAGCATGATATTCACAGCTGTGGACATGGACTAATGTTGTTGCTGCTGGAATCATGGCAACGTAGCAGAGGGGGAGGTTTTTGAAAATTTGATTGATTGAAAAATAATCGCGATGCCACAAATCCCAAAAAAATAATTTTGTAAAAAAAGTAAATTTTCACATATATCTATTATATATCTATACATTAATAGACATTCAAAGAAAATAATTTTACCTCTTGAAGTTTATCAAGCGTCCTTTCTACCACTAGTAAAAACAATGAACGTTCGATTCCAAGCAGAAAAAACTTTGAGATCCACACTAAGATCTTTCAAACTAATCCTCAAACACAGTAGGATGTGTGTGTGTACATAGAATGAATCAAGAAAAATATTCTATTTCTAGATGCACTCAACACATAAGATCTAGAGATTTGGAGGACTTTTGAGATAGAACTCTGAGAGAGAATCAGAGAATTCATAAAGCTTTGAATAAAAATTAATCAGTCAGATCCTTCATGAGGTCAATAGAATATTATCTATATATATTTCATTTGAAATTTCTCAGCTAACCACTTTTTTACTTTCGACAAAGTTTCCACATAATTCCCCGTCTACGTAAAGAACGAAGAAAATCACTTTTTTTATCTTTGAAGTATTTATAAACACAAGCTTCATCAAAATTTTGTTCAAAATCATAAGATTTAATAGTTTCATTAAAAGTAAAATTCTAAGATCTCGGTGCTTGCTTCAATCCATAAATGGATTTAAGCAATTTGCATACTTTTTTATCTTGCTCATTTTGCACGAACCCTTCTGGTTGCATCATATATATATTTTTTTCAAGAGAGCGATTAAGAAAGGTTGTCATGACATCCATTTGCCATATTTCATAGTCTAAACTAACGGTTGTGGATAAAAGAAAGTAAATGGATTTTAGCATGGTAATGAGAGAGAATGTCTCTTCATAATCGACTCATTCCCTCTGAGTATAGCCTTTGGCTACTAGTCGTGCCTTGAAAGTATTTTTTCCCATTTGTGCCTCTTTTCTTCTTGAATATTCATTTGCATCCAATGGGCCTGACTTCTTTAGGTGGATCTACTAGTTTCCAGACATAATTGGAATACATCGATTCCATTTCTTGGTTCATGGCATCTTGCCATTTCTTATTTTCAGGATCTTCCATTGCCTTTTTAAAGGTTAATGAATCATTGTTATCAATGTCTGACACTAGGACATGTGCCTCATGTTCATAGCGAATGGGTTGTCTTATAACCCTCTCACTATGATGTTGCACCAGGGTTTCCTGAATATGAATAGTGGTTCTATGGTTTGTCGTCTATCACTTAATGATGAAGATGGTATGATCTCATCAAATGTGAGTTCTTCAAGAACTAATTTGCTCTGAGGTTTGTAGTTTATCATATAGTATTGTTCAAGGAAAGTAACATTTGTCGATACAAACACTATTTTTTGGAGCATAGCCAACAAATATACACACTTCAGACCTTGAGTCTCACTTTCTAGATTTAGGTCTAAGAATGTGAGCCGGACACCCCATATATGGAAATGACGCAAACTAGGTTAGGAGTCATTTCGTAACTCTAAAGGTGTCTTCCTTACAGACTTAGAAGGAACTACATTGAAAATGTAAGTTACTGTTTGAAGAAAGTTTTTGTCGTTTGTTATGTTTTGGATTTACCACTTTAAATAATTCTAAATTATTTAATTCAATTTGTTTAAACATATATAGTCCGTTTGAAACTTTTACATGACAAATATTGAAACCATTCTTAGAAATAAAAAACATATGATTATTAAAGGAAATATAAAAAAATTTGTTTATGCAACAAAAATAAAGAAATTAAATTTCTAGAAAATCTTGGAATAAAATAAACATTGTTCGAAACATCAAATTTACTTCCAAAACATAAACAGACTCTTGCTCATGCTTTTGCTAAACGAGTGCACCACTGCCAACTCTCATTATCACTTCACCATCAGCAAGCTCCGTTGAAGAATCAAGCATCTACAAAGAAGAACAAACATGGGTAGTAAACCCTCAATCTATAATCTGGGATGACAAATCATTTTCCACTAAATAAGCTTTAAGTACAAGTAAATCAAATTTACCTTTTCTTTTTCAACTTGAAGATATACTAGTTACAGTTTCTCTTCCAATGACCTTCAACTCCACAATGAAAACATTTTCCTTTGGATTCTTTGTTCTTGGAGTTTTTGTCTTTCTTGTTCTTCTTGGCCTCAGGTGATGTCTCAGCTTTCTTTCATTTCTTATCCTTACAATTTTCCTTTCCATTATTCTTCTTCCTTTTCTGAATTTCTTCTTTCGAGGAAGAAGGCTTTTGCTCAGTAATATTTGTCTCGCACTCTTTGGTAATACTCTTGTTGAGTGACTCAAAAGTCTGCAGTTAATTTAATAATTGGGTCATGTTGAATTGCTACTTGTTCATAATATAGTTGGTAGTGAAGGCAAAAAAAGCAAGTGTGAGTGATTCAAGTATAATGTAGCTTGAGTTTGATCATCAATGATAGCCCTTGAATCTATAATCCGAGCATCATATTTGTCCCGAACATTTTTCGGGACATTGGTAGTGGGCTCTTTAGGACATTCCTCAAAAAGGACAAACTTGTGGTTCTCACATATTAGCATCAAATTCGAATTTGATTTTCATCTTATAAAGCCATCACCATTGAATTTTTCGAGTGTAAGTAAAGTAGGAATGAGGTAGCACATGTTAGACATATTAAAAAATGAAAATAAATAAAACATACATTATTCAATATAATTGAAATAAATATCAAACTTTCAAAAAGTAAATGAATGCAATATATCAAACACATAGACTTAACAATTACTAATCTATGATAAAATAATCTAACAATTAATGTGCCACCTTAGGGTCGGTTAGATTAACTTTAAACTGTCTATAAGACATTCTCATCCTCATTAATTAAAACCTAAAATATTTCATATTTTCTCTTTTAGTAATAAGGTACCATTTTATTTGGTCAAGTCACAATTACCCACTTCAAAGCTTAATTGTGACTTTGTGAGTGTAACTAATTATTTCAGAATCCATGACTTAATTTAAAAAATACCGTCTTAGGGTCAGTCAAGGCTAAAATACATCACTTAGTCATGTCTTCATAAAAAGTCAACTTTGATATTGATACAGTTCAAAACCTTTCTTAGGAGGATGAAAACAAAGCCGTCTTGAAGCCCTCACCATATCTCACGTTGTTGTACTAATAATGGAGACCATATGTCACATTCACATGTCAACCTTCTCCCACTAACTATTTGTAATTAATTTTTTTCTACTTAAATAATCAATTAATTCAAATTAATTACTAGTTACAATAACCCTATAAATGTAAAATTAATTATTAATCCAATCTAATTGGCCTAAGTTCATTTAACCTTCTAAAGAGCCTAAAACTAATTTAGGTCAACTTAGAATAACTAATTATTACATTCATCAAACTTTAATGAAATACTTTTAATAAAGTTGTTATCCTAAAAGCTCTAAACGTATGCCTTTAAAGTGGTTTGATTACCAAATTTAACTAATTAAAACTTAGCAGTTTACATGCAATTGATTTCACAATGTAATTCATATAAACACATTACGACAATTCTAATAATCATGTTTCTACAAATGAGAAGCATGATTAAATAAACTGTGTGAGATTTCATGTATGTCATGTGATCGACTAATGCATGGTCATCTTATTAATCAAATCGATAAATAATCAATTAACAAGATACAACAAATAAATGATGAGTATTTCTAAATTTACAAAAATAAAAAGAATTACAAAGCGGGCTTAAAGAATTCATATTTCTAAAACATGCTCCTTCTCCATTAGAGACCCGTCTTCATACTCTTCAAGCTTTGACCAAAACTGTTTTAATTAAGAAAAAATATTTTCCTAATTAAATAATCTCATTACTTATCCATTTCAAATTAATTGAATTTGATTAGTCAAAAAATAATTTAATGACTTATCAAACTTGGATCAAACCCAATCAATTAATTAAAAGATAAAACATAGGATTGGGGCTTTGGCGAAGCATCACAGGGATAGGGCAACACGGTATCAAGGCGTTTGCGCCTCGTACCCTAGCAATCACAAGGATTTCCGTTGGCGGTGGCATCAGGATAGTTCCGTCACCGACGCCAGCTGCTCGGCCACTACCGGTGGTGCCACTACCAGCGGCGCCACTGCCGACGCCATGCCGGCTCCGCAGTCACCTCCATCAAAGCTCCTCGTCCTCTTCTCCTCTGCATCGTCTCATGCGTTCTTTGTCTTCTCACGTACAAAATTTTACAACATATTATTCAAACTAAAATTGCAAAAATTTCCTATGCCCCAAATGGCTTACAAGATCAAAAGAAAAATAATAATAAAACCTAAACCCAAAAGTCACTATATAATTAACGATTCATCATTAACCATACATTCAAAAAATATAACCATCTATTCATTCATAAACATCAAGAGATATATTGAATAATACAAGAAAACTCACACAGAATCTAATGTATACATATATAATGTACCGCTATGGTACCAATTGTTGGAATCTCACCGAACGCAGCAGAGGGGGTGGTTTTTGAAAATTTTATTGATTAAAAACAATCACGACTTCACATATCCCAGAAAATAATTTTGTAAAAAAAATAAATTTTCACACAGATCTACTATATATCTACACATTAAACTAATAGACATTCAAAGAAAAGAAATTTACCTCTTGAAGTCTACCAAGCGTCCTCGCTATCTTCTAGTAAAAACAACGAATGTTCGATTCCACAACGAACAAACTTTAAGATCCACACCAAGATCTTTCAAACCAATCCTCAAATACACTTGGACGTGTGAAATAAAATAAATAGAGAAAAGGCTTCTTCCCTTTTTTTCAAGAGTCACCCATTTATTATGTCATAGGAACGTCCAATTATGAATAAAAATGGGAGGGGTTCGATTTCTGTAGAACAAATCAACAAATCAAGAAGGGAACTCTTATTTTTTTTATTTACATATACAATAGGATCCGGAGATTGATAGAATTCATCTAATTATTCTTTGTAGTAGAATACTTTACTGGATTTCGCTTTATTTATCATAATTTATCATATTTATCATTTAGTTTAGTTTTCATTTAGGTTTATGAAATTTCAATAAAATAAAGGAGTCTTTATGTCGCGTTACAGAGGGCCTCGTTTCAAAAAAATACGCCGTCTGGGGGCTTTATCGGGACTAACTAGTAAAAGGCCCAGAACCGGAAGCGATCTTAAAAACCAAGTGCGCTCCGGTAAAAAATCTCAATATCGTATTCATTTAGAAGAAAAACAAAAATTGCGTTTTCATTATGGTCTTACAGAACGACAATTGCTTAAATACGTTCATATCGCCGGAAAAGCAAAAGGATCAACAGGTCAAGTTTTACTACAATTACTTGAAATGCGTTTGGATAACATCATTTTTCGATTGGGTATGGCTTCGACTATTCCTCAAGCCCGCCAATTAGTTAATCATAGACATATTTTAGTTAATGGTTGTATAGTAGATATACCAAGTTATCGCTGCAAACCCCGATATATTATTACAGCAAAGGATGAACAAAAATCTAGAGCGCTGATTCAAAATTATCTTGATTCATCCCCCCATGAGGAATTGCCAAAACATTTGACTCTTCATCCATTCCAATATAAAGGATTAGTCAATCAAATAATAGATAGTAAATGGATCAGTTTGAAAATAAATGAATTGTTAGTTGTAGAATATTATTCTCGTCAGACTTAAACCTAACAACTAAAAAAACAAAGGTTCAGAAATTTTGTCCCCCCCCCTTCGCCTAAGTCTAAGTAAAGAGACCGAAGGAAAGAAAGGGGTTTGATCCGAAGATTTTTCTACCATTCATGTATCATGAATCAGTAGGGCTATTTTCATTCCTTTTTTTTACGTGCCACAGAAATTAGAAATAGAGAATCTATATCAAATAAATTTCTAATTATTGGAATAATAGTATCCATTGTTAGTTGATACATTGTGGTCAATAACATTGATGAATTAGGTGAAGGGTACAGAAAGAGAGGGATTCGAACCTTCGGTAAACAAAAGCCTACATAGCAGTTCCAATGCTACGCCTTCAACCACTCGGCCATCTCTCCTACATAATGATTATGGCCCAGAAACCGAGTTAATAGTGAGGCATTCATATTCTTTTTTTTGAAAAACTGTTAAAACAATAAAGATATATCTATTCATGTTTGCGAAGACGACGTTTCTATCTTTTTCTAATATTTATACTTATACCAAAATAACTCAATGAATTGTAATAAATTAACCGATCGATCAATTTTTTATACTATGTTTAATGAATACTTTTAGATCATGATTCTTTTTAGTTTTTTTAACTCGAATTCTATTTTTATAAAAATTATACTTTTCTAGTTTTCGATTTTTCAACAACAACTCCTTATCCCATAGATCTAGTAAAAATTCATGAATCATCCCGGCCCGGGGTTTTTTATATTGAATTGCTTTAATTGCATGGATGGTTATTCTATTTTTATCATAGAATAATTATTCGATTCTTTTTGCTCTTTGGATCATAATTCAATCAAAACTTCTCGAATTATCCCAATCTGTAAGATCCATTTTTTTCTTTGATTCTTTAACTTCGATGAAATCAGAATAGTTTCCTTCATTCTTATAGTAGTACATTTTGATGAAATCTAACCGGATTCAAATATTTCTTGTTTTTTATTGATTTCTGTTAAAAATAAACAATTTGAGTATCGAGTAGAAGGTCATACATATTTTTTTTTAATGAATCTGTTTTTATATTATTTCGTACTATACAATTCCTTTGGTTGTGGGATCATTTTCTCAGGAAAGAGGTAATTAAAAGAAATTATAGAATGGGTTTCTACCTATGCCTAGATCTGGGATAAATGGAAATTTTATTGATAAAACCTTTTCAATTGTAGCCAATATCTTATTACGAATAATTCCGACAACTTCAGGGGAAAAAGAGGCATTCACTTATTACAGAGATGGTGCGATTAGATTTTTTTTTTCTATTACTTACTTTTTACTTTACCGCTCTCAATCTTAGGAGAAAGATAAGACACATTATTCGAGATGGAAAGAAAAAAATTATTGAAATAAATCTACGCTTGTTGGAGGTGATATTTTTAAATAAAACAATTCCTTCTGTCGTGTATCCCCGATTAATGCAACCTTAGATGCTTTAATTGTCAATTCTAGTATTGAGCGAAAGGTTTCACCTATGGGTTAAGTCAACTCTACTCCACTAGTACTAATAGGCAGCATAGGGGAAGAAGCACTACGCCTAGGAATCAACAACACGAAAACTTTGTTATAAATTATCCCTTTTCCTTATCGGGATCGGAACTAAGAAGAATGGTTGGGACAACAAACAGCCATCTCGTTTGTATTTTGGATACCTGTATAACCATCGAAGACTGTTGAAGTGACTAATTCCTGGAAATTAAGAGGCGTTGAGGACAAAGAAATTGTTGGAGTTACCATTTTTATCTAGTACCAACATGCTTGATGTTAAGACAAGATCTTTTACAGGAAGGTTGGCTAGAGATTTCTTGTAAAAACACTAGCCCCACTCAGTTCATAATGAGAATATTTAAATCTTTTTTGATTCCATGTATTATTCTCATCTCACTCATCTCATTATGCGCATCACATAAAGGAGGAGCCGTATGAGATGAAAATCTCACGTACGGTTCTGGAACGGAGATTCTTTGAATCGAATGACGACCGTAACGGATGTCGGCTCAATCCGAAGGAAATTATGCGGAAGCTCTACAGAATTATTATGAAGCGATGCAACTAGAAATTGATCCCTATGATCGAAGTTATATACTCTATAACATAGGTCTTATCCACACAAGGAACGGAGAACATACGAAAGCTTTGGAATATTATTTTCGGTCACTAGAACGAAACCCTTTCTTACCACAAGCTTTTAATAATATGGCTGTGATCTGTCATTACGTGCGACTATCTCCAATATAGAAAGAAAAAAAAAAAAAGAGCAAATCCACTAATGAATACTAAAAAAAAATAGGCTTTCTACATATGTATTGTCCAAAACAACGATTTTTATCAGCTGTAGCAAAGAAAGAAACTTCATAGAAGTTGAAATATGAAGAAATAGGTATGCCTAGATATTTTTTTCTATGGATAAAGGATCTAATTGATAAAAGAAGCACCGTAAAGATCAATTAGTGAGGTTTTGGGCCGATACAATCAAAACTGCTTACTTATATCGTGATAGTTGATAAAAATGAGGAATCAACTTATGTAATAGAGTCGATCCCCTACGGTATTGAGCAGCGGTGTAGCATCAGATCCCAAAGATAGTAAGTCTTTTCTTTCTTATGAAGGAAAGTCTTTTTCAAGGATTCTATATAAATTTCTATATGAAACCGAGATAGTTACCTTTCAGAAAATTGTAAACGATAGTGGAAATGCCTATGCTTTATTCTTCTGAAGGTGGGAGAAAAGATAAAACTGATTAAATTATTAAGAAAAATTCAAGTTTGAAACTCATGTAATTAACCTCTTTTGGTTAACTCGATAAAAAAATGGGATAGATCTATAATCAATCTCACTCAATTAGATTAGATATGATAAATTAAAATTTGAAAATGGAACACCAAAAGAATTGACTGTTGAGCCGTATGAGGTGGGAAACTCTCAAGTACGGTTCTAACGGAAGGAATTTACCTGCCTATTCCGACCGGGGAGAACAGGCCATTCGACAGGGAGATTCTGAAATTGCGGAGGCTTGGTTCAATCAAGCCGCTGAGTATTGGAAACAAGCTATAGCACTTACTCCCGGTAATTATATTGAAGCACAGAATTGGTTGAAGATCACAAGGCGTTTCGAATAAGAAAATTCTTTTTTGTATTCTATTTATTATATTATTGAAATATTATTTTAATTTCTTATTATTAAGATTTTCATTTCATAACTATTTTCGATATTCATTTTTTCTATTTTTTATTTCTATTTTCGATAAAATTTCTATTTTTTTTATAAATTATAGAAATGAATTTCTAGTTTATAAAAATATTCTAGTTTTATTTTTCTAGTATTATTTCAAAAAAGAAATATGTTTTTATATTTGTTTTATCTTTAAAATGAAAATTATATAATTCATTTTTATTTTTGTTGTCCTCATCAGTCAAATAAAAGGGATCATTTCTATGGTAAGAACCAATCAAAGAATTTCATCTTAATCCCCCAAGCGTGCAACTGCCTCTAATTAAGTATGCAGATCCATAACATGAAACTTAGCATTTACATAGAATGGAAAATGCTCGATCAGATGCTTTAGCCGCCTTGGAATCTTCGATGCAACTCCCTTACAAGAGAAACATCCCTATGGAGTTTGTTGGTGAGCCTAGTATCAAATAACCATTGTAGGTTGTAGACAAAATCAAAATGGAAAATCAAGAACGAAACTTGCAAGAAATATCTTCTTCAGCAGACAAAATGGAAGTTAGGAAACTTCAGTGATGGAACGCCACATATTTGTTGATCGAAGGAAAGGTATATCGCTATTTTTCTTTAGGTCGTATCTCAAATCTCTCACACATACTGAAGCGAAATATGTGTTATTTGAAATACATGAAGAAATATGTGATAATCATGCTAACAGAAGATTCCTAACAAACAAAATGTTAAATGAAGGATACCACTTGCCAAAGATGCATGAAGACGCAAAGTTGTATATCAAGAAATGTGACAAGTGCAAGTGTTTCTCTCCAATTCTCAAGATGAATAGGAGGACCTTAAAACTTTGATAAGCCCAAGGACGTTCCTGCGATGGGAACTAGATGTAGTGGGCCACGAATATACATTAAAGTCTCCAAGGAAAACCCCAAGGTTGCTGCACAATAGTGGGGGCCTGATAAATGATACGTTCCATAAATATTTTCTACTAATGACAGAGTTAGAGGCATAAATAATGGAAGCAAAAAACTTCTCCTAGCTACTCCTAATAGTAACAAAGCAGTGCTTAGTTTGGTCAGTTTGACTAAATATATTAACAAAAAGGATCGCAGAATACTAAACCATCCATAACCTACCATTGTTGGCACAGTTTAATTAGCAGCACAAGTGCACCCTCAAAAAATACTTCTACTAATAGAAGAAATTTTTCTTTCCTTAACTCTAGTTTCCAAAATAGCACAAAATTGATGTGATTATCAAAATGAAACTTTATGACCTCAAACTGCTTAAGAAGATCGTTAAGTCCTCTGATGCTCCAAGCTGTTTTACTGATCATTAAAGTTTTGTAGGTGTGGCTCTGACCCTAGAGCTTCTTTTACACTCAGGCTTTGAGTTGCTATGCAATTTAACTTTTCTACCCTTCTTTCTGGCATGTTTTGAGAGAGTTTGATTCTAATCAGGTATAGAAGCAACCTCCTCTTCATCCTAATCATCATTTCCTAAAATGAGGCCATCATCCTTATTTCCATGAGTTTCCTCTCCCTCTATCAAAACCTCCTGCTCTTCAGTGTCCTTAGGTTCATCTCCTAATGCGGCAAACTGTGACAGGATCAGTGGGTTCCTTGTTTATGAGAAAACTAGTTTGTGGAGCATGATTGGGTTCCTTATCCTTTTGAAAAGTACAGTCAGTGCTAGTTTAGGAAGCAAGTCTTGGTTCCACTACAGGTTCACTCCTCATTATAGGAATCCACTACCGCCTAGGCTTAACAGACTGTTTTGTCTAGTGAGTAAGTCTAGCTTGAACTTTCACGGTGGCACAATACTGACCACACACCTTGAATTTCATGCACTTCCTAGATAACCCCTAGTATTCCACTCTAATCTGTACATACTTGCTTCCCGTTACCTCATATCAATGTACCCTAAATGTCAGAGTTAACATCCACCTCAACAATAATTTTGGCAAAAGAGATCTTGGTGAAGTTATCAGTCAGGGATTCCCACGACACTTGCAATTCTACTCAACCCTTCACCAGATAGGGATAATTTGGAGAGCCTCCATAGAAAGCTTCATGTTCTCATGTTAAGCTTTAAGAAAAATTGGTCTGCCAACTAGGTGCCAAGGACCTTCATCCAAAATGCAATCCCTTAACTGAAGAGAAGCAAATTTAAAGAAAAAGAAACCAGTGTCTGAAGCTAGAACTTACAACAAACCCTAATTTGCCCATAAGTTGCGGGCTACTTGATGCACCATAGATAAATGAGGCTTCCTATCAATGAAGTGACCCCATAATGCAAGCTTCCAACTCTTCTTGTGCTTGTTCACAAGCTCCCCAGGAATTTCAATCTAAGCATCCTTTTCTATCTGAATTGGCTCAACAAAGCAAAGGACATTTTGCAAGCTTTCCTTCCCTTAAACTTTTCAGCCCACGAGGACTTGTTTGTAAGAGCACCATTATTTTTGTCATTGTCCTGGCCAACATGAGAGGTACTAGCTTCATAATTTCCATTTCTTTTAGGAAGTAAGTGGTCTAAAGGAACAATACCATTCATAATACTATTCATCACTCTAACTAGGCCCGAGTACTCTTTTTTGGAGTTGAAGATAGAAGTTGATAAAGGAGGTTGTAAGCAATATGTACTGTCAAGGACAATGTCCTTTCCTTTAACCTTTACACCTTGGACCAAGAGATGTCGCCTTGAGAGCCTTCTCGAGGTCAAGTACGTAGCTGATTTTCACAAGGATGTGATGTGCTAGGAGTGACCTCATCACTGTCCATTTCTCTTTCATCACCAAAATTCACCTTTGGAGAAGCTTCTTTACAATCTGTTGTAGCCATGTTCATGGCATACCTAGAGATCCAAATCCTTGTAGCCTCTTGAATCATATGCTCCTTAGACCCCCAGAACATTGGGGATAATGTTAGGAGCTTGGTCTTTGAGCAACTTCACCAAAGACTTAACAATGTCTTTTAAGGCATTCTTCATCGTCCTGTTTATTTCAGCATTCTCCATTAGGAAGTGACTTCCAGCTCATGCAACTCATCTATGCTTAAGCTAACCCCGTCAACTTCATTCTCAGAGGTACAAGCTAAACCATTTAAAACCACATTATTATATCAGAAACTCAAGTCCATCACCACACCCTTCTAACTCATTATCAAAGCATTCATCACTACAACCTACTCTCTTCACTTAGTTCATCAACATTACCAGCCATAGAGGCTCCCTCTCAAGGAGGGATGATGAAAGAAAGAACTTAAAATCACCTAGAGGAGATAAGCTCTCACTAAGAGAAGAGTTTGAGAGTTTATGAATTTAAATTCCTTTCATAATTATAAGTTATTGACACAAGATAAACACGAGATTCTAAACTGACCAGAAATTAAAATGAGATTAAAATCATACTTATACTCAACAAAAATGAATGAAAAATTGTAGACACACTATGACACGCTAAACAATATGGATATATTATATGGGGTGTTTGAAAATTATATGTAAACAAAGTAAAAGAAAATGAAATTGAAAACTGAAATTAGGAAAAAAATATATTTACAGGAGTTAAAAGATGATGAGAAATATGGTTAATAAATCATTCTCCACCTCTAGAAATACGGCTATAGTCAATAATCAGAAATAACTTTCTCAATCTTTAAAAAGTAACAACCTTAAATACACTCATAAGTTTGATTATTTTGATATTTTCTTACCTTGTTATTCAGTAAAAGAAGTTCTTTACTCAAACTCTTTCCATTAAACAACCTATAACAAGTTCTCTAAAATCAATTTAATGGAAGCAATTAATTAAAGAAATGTTTGGTTTGAATCAAGCAACAAACACACAAGTTCGGTTCATAAAACTTGAATTATATTCCTTATGTAATCAAACAAAATATCTCATAATCATTGAAAGAAATTTGCTACTTTTGTTTAAAAAGCCTTGACAATTACATATCAAAATTCTAAACTAGCAATAAAATTACTCACATGCTCACCTAGTTATGCACCTAAGGAAACAAGAATGCAATTATTGATGGAGAAAAAAAGACTATAAATATAATTGACAAGAAGATGAAAGAAAATGTCTGAAATTTATTAACTAAATACAATGTCTAGAGCTTTGAAATAAACCTTAACCAAAGAAAAAGATTAGTTACATATAGAGATACTGAAAAAAATAATAATTTTAGAGTAAAAATAACTAAAATTCCTCTCCTTTACCGAGTGGGGCGTTCCCCTTTTATAGAGGGTGTATGCTTTTCAATCTTCACAAAAATCAGTATCTAGCTCCGTAAAATTTTTTCCTCAAAGTCAGCCAAACTATATCTTCAAGAATTCTAGCACAAATAGAACTATGTGTCATAGATAAAAAGAAGAGTTTGAAATTCAAACTTTCATATACGAGATGGTAGTGTTTCAGCTCAAGAGGTGAGCCAATGTCTTTGCTTAAATTTACCTTGTCCTTATCCTTATCTTTTATCCTTTACTAACTTAAAAACGTAATCAGATTTAAGAAAATGACCACGTTTAAACTCTCCGAAAAATATGAAAAATATTTTGAAAGCTAAATCTCTTATCTTTCCAATCATATAAGATTTTCCTTGTAGAAAAGTAAAAGAACACCATTGAATTTCTATTGACTGTACAAATATGCCGAATTTGACGTCTAAGTTGACTTAATTTTAAATTTCAAATTGATAAAATGGTAAGTTGATCACATAAAGTGGCATAGGGAGACTTGGAGAAAGCTGAAGGTGTAGAGTTTTTGGACCATTTCGAGGTCCTTTTCGGCTTATTTTTTCTATATTACCTAAAAATACATTAAAAACATAATAAATTTTTTAATGTCACATTTGTGGAATAATTACAGAAAAACATCTTATTTAATCTTTTATTTGTATAAATATTATTATTTAAACGATGGCTAAACTTTTTTATGCACTTATCATCGACTTAAAATTCAATATAGAACCTTGATTAACATGCTTCAACCTTTGAAGAAAGACTTGAGGCAAATTAAACTTCAGATGGCTCACAAAAATCTTCATTTTGTTATCCCCTCCAAATAGTGTTATTTTGGGAATGAGTGTTCCATTCCGTTTTTGGTCAAAGATTTTTCTCCTCCTTACTCAGAAGAGGTTCATGATGGTCGCGACTGTTGATTTCACCTAGTAGGTCAGTACGGAAGCCTTAGCCAGTGTTTGAGAAGAAGAGGTAAAGCAATTTTTATGGAAGAATATAGTTTTTAGGTTTGAGATTCTCAAAGTGTTGGTGTCTGACGACGGATTGAAATTTACGGGGTGGATGATCAAAATGTTATGCGAAGAGCATAGGCTATCTAAGCCCTATTACCCATAAAGAAACAATAAGGTGAAAAGATCAAACAAATGATAATTGGAAGTATGAAGAAACCCTTAGAATCCTCTAAGGGAAAGTGGGTAGAAGAATTAACTTCACTACTATGGGCTTACAAAAACTATACTGTGAGAACCAACATGAGAAACCATATTTGCCTTAGCATACATGATCAAAGCAGTCATACCAGTAGAAATAGGAAGCCCAACCTTTATGGAGCCTAAAACACAGAACATATGATGGGAAGTCTCGATCACTTGTAAGAAAAATGAGGAGCAACACTCAGCAAGATAGCATGTTATAATCAGAAAAGAAGGTCCTACTTCTAGAGGAAGCCCAACATTGTTGTCAAACATTGATGGAGCCTAAAACACAGAACATATGATTGAAAGTCTCGATCTCTTGGAAAATAATGAGAAGCAACACTCCTCAAGATAGCGCGTTATAATTAGAAAAGGAGTTCTCTAAAGTAATCAGGGCGACCTAGTTGTACAATAAACTTAAGTCCTTGGGAGCACTAATGCCCTACAATGGGTGTGAGTACTCTAAAGTAAATGGGGCCGTTTAGTTCTACAATAAACTTAAATCCTTAAGAGCTAAATGTCTTTCAATGGATGTGAGTTCTCTAAAGTAGATGAAATTGCTTAGTTATACAATGAACATAAGCCATTAAAATACTAAAACACCCTACAATTGGGCATGAACTCTCTAAAAGTAAACAAGAACACTTGACCCTGCAAAGGACTTGTGCCGTTAAGAGAACCACCGGACGTGTTTCAAGAAAATCTAAATAAAGCTAAAGCTTTCCGAAAGAGAAAAATAAAAAATAAACCGTCTTGTGTCCCTAAACGAATTTCAGACATTTCTCCAAGACAAGTAAGCTCCATGACGTTAGTTAACATTTATAGGAGTTAGCCAAAATTTACTAAAGTATGAGTAAAAGGATTCTGGCACAAATCCATGAACCAAATATGTAACTTGGAATGCACGTTCTTTGAATCCGGTGCTATAAGAATGAAGATGTTAATATACAAATCCCTAAAAGCGAGGAATTTAAAACAAATGGTAATTTGAATTTAAATTAAAAATTAAAAAAAGGAAAAAACTAAAAATAGTCATTATGATCACAAGGGTATATATATCCACGTAAATATGTTTTAATTAATAAATAAGTTAAATTGACATAATTTTTCAACATAATAATGTTGACAAAAATCTAATAGGAGTTCAATAAATTATTATTTGCTATATTATCTGTTTAGTTTTTTACAAAGGTAAATAGTCCATTTTGTAAGTTATGATATGCTGTAAACTAAATTGTATTAATTAAAAAACATTTTCTGATATGGAATATTGTATGAGTTAACATTTGACCCACGATTTTAGATTGTTTTTTTTTCATTATTGGATTTTTTAAATTTTGAAACTTCTTAAATATTCTATGATTAACATGGTGATTATGGAATATAAATTTAGTTGAAATCAAACTAATTGTATTGCTTTGTGCCTTCCCCGTGATTTATTTTCTATAACTGCATTTCAATATTTCGTTTCAAAGATTCAAAAACATATTTCATTGTTTCAAGCTTTCCGATTGTCTTCAAGCTTTCAAATAGAAGAAGCTCCCCAACTGTCTTCACTGGTTTCCAGGTATGTTAGTGAATATTATTCAATTATATGCAATCATACTACATGCTAAAACAAATGTTAAATTGTTTCTGTAACAACTATCCATTAATTTTTAATTACATCCACTTAATTTGTTATTAACATTTAGTGAATATAATATTAACATTCAGGTAATAGTACGTCGATGTTGTTTCTCTTTCTGAATAATAACTACAATGTATTAATGTGTGTTGTAAACCTTTTATGTTATTCACCACCAAATCACTCGATTATAAATTTAGTCTGTTAGTATTTTAACTTTCACTTAATAGTTTATTAATGGGTAAGTATGTGATACCGTGGGTGTCGCCATGCTAGGACTATTCTCGACCATCAGACTTGTCCCTTAAATTTGGGCTATTGATTCAGTTACCTATAGTACGCTCCCAGCTAGTTTGTTGGTAAAATTTGTAAAGGTAGAAAGTTGAAACCTATATTACGAAGTAACTTTTTTGTCATGTGCGTTAAGATACTTCGAACACCAAATACGTATTCGACGCATTTTGTTTTTTTATCAAATATGTATTCAACATTCACCCTTCACAATCCACAAAATAGTTATCTTGGACTATAAGTAATGTCTCCCTATTTCTGAACGACGAAGCAAGGGTACTTCATTGAACTTCGCCAGGTCATTTAAATTGCAATTGAATGTCCAAACTTTAAATATATTATTGGTGTTTCTAGATCCAAACATATATGATTTTGCCCTGGAATAGAAGTTTGCTTAAAGATCATAATTGGTTTGGTTGCTCTATTATATAAAGAAATTGAATGTGCATGTTTGGCCTTCTTTCATATCTTAATTCGATTGTTGAAAAAGGAAACAAGTTATTGTTACTGTTTGACTTGTGGGATTAACTTGTCTTCGGTCGTTTTCCTCATCTTAAACCCCAAGCACGCAACTGCCTCTAATTAAGTATGCAGGTCAAGAACAATGTCATAATGCAAATAAAATGACTCATTTGCTAGATTTAAAGTCTGAGTTTGACGGAGTTAATGTCCAATGACGTCCCTAGAATTTAACTGAGTCGAGCTTAATGAAATTGAACTTCCTTGTTCTAGAATGAGAGGTAATGTTTTTGAGGGGTCAAATGACATACTAACGTTAATGGGGTAATTTGTTACACACTTGAAGGTGGCTATGGCAAAAATCAGGTACATTGCATGTAAACTGTACAAAATACAAATGTTCATTACAAGTGGGTCACCTAAAAAGTGGTTGGCGTACAAGCACATGCATTCGAAGTAAGTGTGACATAAATTAGGTACACCGAACATAAAAATAGTAAACTATAACTTTTAACAAATTGAAGGGTGATAGCATCTATATAAGTGACGTAACGTGCCCAAAAAAGATACATCGCACCTTTCTAAGAGGTAAGAAGTAACAAAAATGATTATAAGGTACCAAAACACAAGTTTGTGGTCTTGGTGACATAGATCACTTACTGAAAACAAAAACATGGTATTTTTGACATAAACGGGGTACAACCCACAAAATGAGGTACACCACACATTTGTAATTTACAAGAAGCGCCTGAAGCGTTAAGGATTACAAATGTACACAATGTAGTAACAAGAGAAGTAAAATAGGTAGGATAACGTAAACAAGGTACTCACCACATATATGAGGTATAAGTCATAAAAATCAGGTACATCACACATTTGTAACGCATAGGAAGTACCTCAAAAGTTTATAGGGTATATAAATATAGAGTGTAGGCATCAAAGACATAAAATAGGTACATGAATCTTGTCAATGTTCATAAACGAGGTATGCCCCACTTAAAGGATGTACCACTCACAAAATCTCATGTATCTTGCCCATTTTTTACGCATCAGGCATAGCTCAAACATTTTTATGGTACATGCGTACACGATTGAGGTAACACAACTGTAAACAAGATATCATATCATAAATGAGGTAAGCACAACAATATATTCATATAAAAGATGAATTCACCATATTAATGAGCTATTGTCTACATAAAAGAGGTATCTCTCGTAGATTTTCAATGCATTAGGGTAATTGCGACATTTATGTTGTACATTTGCAAATGTTTAATGACTTGAGACGCAAACCATGTCTGAAAGATAAGTGAGGTAGGCTAAACAAAAATACATATATAACACAGTACCTACCACATAAATGTTGTATGTCTCATGTAGATGTGTGTCACTTATTTTCAATGTAACTGCATTATTACAAATGTTTCTAGGTAAATGTTCATAGTTTTGATGTATCTGAGACGTAAACCAACATAAAAGATTTACAACTAACTAATTCAAAGGGCATACATGTGTTAGCTAGCACCTAAGAATCATAGCTTGAACATAAAGGAAGTGCCTACCTATAAGTAGAGAACTGAACCTTTGTCTGAACATAAACAAGAAACATATCACTATGAGGGAAGGGAGGGGGGGAGAGAGAGAGAGAGAGAGAGAACTGAACCTTTGTCTGAACATAAACAAGAAACATATCACTATGAGGGAAGGGGGAGAGAGAGAGAGAGAGAGAGAGAGAGAGAGAGATGGAGGGAGAGAGGAACATAGAGGAAAAANTAAAATTTATTTAGTGAAACATGTAAAGTTTCTGGGTGGTTGTTATCTTAGTGTTGTTTTGTAATCCCCCAAGCCTAACATCTCATAGTAGATTGGGATGAAATCAATAACTAGATGCATCTGACATTTTATTTGACTGGACAAATATAAGATCTGAGTGTGTACTCGATGTGAACTACCTTCCATAATGCCTTTGGTTATAGTTTTGCTGGTTTGGGTTATTTTGCACAAACACGTTGAAAAGGACTTGAAAATTTATCTTTCCATAGAAATAGTGTACCATCGCTTGATATAATTGCATAATTTAATTCTACCTGTCACCAAACATTCATTCATGTAACTAATATCCTCCTAATGATTCACAACATATCAAAAAATTGAGGCTAAGAATTTCTAGAGTTTGGAAACTATTTTAGTACATTGATTAAACTGGTAGGACACTCATCTTGAAATTCTATGTCGAAACATCAACATCCTCCTCACTTTTAGAGTCTCAAAAGTCAGATTCATTGCCAGTAGAAGGGGAATCTAAACATTGTGATTCAATTTGATTGGCTGGCCACGTTTGATTAGCAATATTGATAAAACAATAATGATGTTGATGGGTTAAGCTTCCATTAGAAATTGTTCGACGTGCTAAAATATAAAACACGAGCTGCAACAACAATGTAAACTCATGCGACGTTCTGTAGTTTAAATTTAACAAATAAATGTATGGTAATAAACAATGTTATTTGACAAAGAAAGTGCAGAAAAAAAAAACCAATACTCGGTATTTAATGGTGTCACTTGCAGATTAAAAATGGATCATATGTAGATATTCCTAGTTGTAATAGGCATAACAAGTTGCTTTGATGGGAGAATAATCTGTCAGAGCCTTAGGTAACTTACGCATGGGCCCAGTGACCCCAATTATGGGGTCTTGTCAAAAGGAATATTCATATGTTTTCTAACATATCATTAGAAAGAATAGTCTTTTCACCTCGCATCAATTTCATTTTTCAATCATATATCCTCTCACACTAAAAAATCCCCTTCTTATACATGACACCCTCTAAAAATAACGCTATGTCCCTCTAATAATATGTTATTTTTCTTCTAATTCAGCCAAATGTCTCTCTCTAACCCAGCTCAGCCATATTCGAAGTGTAACCTAATTGAATGATAGCTATTTCAAAATCATAAACTTTAACATTGTTTAGCTTCAAGAATTCATGGTTCCACAAGAACCAAGGTTGTCAACTAGTTTGGTTAGTTTTAATTAAAAAAGTTTATTGAAAGTTGAGCCAAATAGATCCACTCAATTTTACAATCAGAACTAAAGTTTCAAAATTTATGTAACAGGAAGTAAATTCATACGTGAAGTAATTCAATTTCGCAGTTGTCTCAAAGTGTGCATGTAAGGACTTTAAGGTCACAGTCGAAGAGTTCAAGGTCTATTAACTCAAATACTAAAGTAACCTATAGATTATATATAACAATCAATGTTATTCGATAAAAAAGGTGAAAAAAGAAACTTGCCAAGGGCCACTGTTTAGCATGTCATCTTCACGATTAAAAACATTGTCATATAGTGGATTTCTACTATGTAGTTGGCATATTGGCAATGAATCTTAATTTCAAAAACATTGTCAAACGTGAGTAATTCAATTTCAGAGTTGATGTCATAAAATATGCACTTTGAAGACTTTAAAGTCACACTAAAAGATATATATATATATATATATATATATATATATGTGTGTATGTAATAATCAATATTATCCAACAAAGAAAGTGAACGGAAACGGAAAAAACATGCCAATAGTCAAACTTTAATGGTGTCATGTTCACGATTAAAAATGATACCGTATTGGTTTTCAATTATATAGTTAGACATATTGAAAATGAAACTGACTTTCAAATTGCAATGAAAATTTCAATGGAGGGGTGCTAAGGTCACACTCATCCTCACTCTCTTTATTAACATCTTGACAAGATAATCTACAGTTTATCTGATTTTATTTTTTTATTTTACACATAGACCCAAGGGAAATCGTAGTGGTTCACATCGCACCAAGTTATGACCTCCGGCTGGCCATACAACAAATGAAGTTTTGATACAGTAAAAAGAAGAAGAGGGCGAGAGAGAGAGAGAGAGAGAGAGAGAGAGAGGACAAAACATGTATTGTACTGGAACTTCGATAATGGAAAGCTTAAAAGCAATTACATTACTGTTACTAACTTATCTCAACAAGTTGCTTACATTTTTTGTTACAGCTGCTATTAAAAAAATTTACTAACTGAAAGCTAACTAATTATAGTTGCACAGTCATTCAGTAGGTTAAACTTACTAGCTCCCTCATTAACAGCCAGAGGATGAAATTGCACAAATCTCCAGCTTTGAAATAGATGTCCTTGGCATTTTGCATGTAATCCGGAGGATAAACAGTATGTTACAATCTGGAAACAAAAATACTAACAATGTTAAGTAACAATCGGTCAAAAATAACAATTATTCTTGTCAAGAAATATTAAAGGATTAATTATGATTGCAATTAATTAGACTATATGTAACAATAAACTATGGAACAAAACCAGCTACCTAGCTATTAGGTAATTTTTATTCTATGGTTTTATTACATAGTTTGTTGTTATATATAGTGAAATTGATTGTTTTGGTTGAATTCTTTTTAATCAATCAACTAATATTTTTTGACAAGAGAAATTGTTAATTGATATAAATTGTTCCTGATCAATGTTATTATTTCTGTTTGGAGGTTGCAACATTCTATTTATGTTGGCTTTTGCTTACTACTTTAAAAAATCTATAAGTTCTGAAAAAATAAATTTATTAGCAAATATCCAAAATAATAGAGTAAACAACACATACATGTACAAGTTGTAACAAAAGAAAAGCATGACATACCCTTTTGGCTATCACTTTCCTTAACAAACATATCTCAAAGTGTTGCGAATAGATCAAAATTTATTGTGTGTTTATAAGGTCGAATTTGCACAAAACTCCAGCTTCAAAATAGATTCCGTTTGTAAATGCATGTAATCTGCAAAATAATTGGGGAATAATTTTGAGAAGTAAACGAGGTGAATTATCTCAAAGATGGTTTGGGATACAAGAAAGAATTGCAACTCATAGGTTGTAAGATGTTAATGAAGGACAACTTAGCCTTGACCTCAGGACTCAAGAGTGAACTTGAAATGTCCTGATATATACGGAAGGCCAACTGTTAAGAAAGATACAAGAAAGAATTTGGGAAATTTTTTTGAGAAAGCTATAATGTATCATGATCAGATCACATAATGAGAGGGTAATCTATAAAAAAGGAGAAAAAAATTTAAGTAGCAGTAATCATGAAAATGAATGGGTAAGATTGGAACGCTACCATCTGATTGAAACACTACCTAAGGAGTATGTACGCATCGATAGACAACCGAGGAGTAATTTTGACATCATCTTGAAAAACTGCATCAATCCATTACCTGCATTGGACGTTGGGCATAGGGCGTGAAAAGTCTGTAAGCTTCTATCCCTAAATCATCAAAAAGACTAATTAATACTGGTCACGATGTTGTGCAATCTGAGCCATTGTATGTAAGAATCAACATATAAGATTAGTTGTTAAAAAGTAAATTTAATAAAAAACACGCATCACCCACATTTCCCTTGTTCCCTACTACTAGTAACAGCGCATGTACGTTGCACATGTGTTATATATAAAGTCTATATATGAAATAGATTGTATTTTATGACTGTCATTTATTAAACTTAAATATGATTATTCTTCTTAGTATACATCTCTCCATCTTTGATATATAATTATGATATGTATTCAAATATATACATACTTTTCTCCTCAATTCACCAAGTGTGTTCTAGCTTGCATAACTACCACATCATTTTCCGTCAAACATTAATGGGGAGCTTTTGTGGGTACTTTAAAGGAGCCAAATGTTCAAGGCAGGGGATCCCATTCCCCCTACCTTTTTGGTTTTGTTATGGAGGCTTTGACAGAGTTTACTACAACATGCTTTCTCCTTGCCTAGCTTCCAGTTCCATTGGAAATGCAAGAAGCTTAGTGTTGTAAACTTGTGCTTTGCTGATGACTTCATTATCTTCTCCAAGGGTGATATTTCTTCTCTGAAACTCATTAAGGATAGTTTGGAGCTGTTTCATTTTATGTCTAGCGTAAAACCTAATCAGGCTAAAAGCCATTACTTCTTCTCTCGGGTTTTTCACTATGCTCAGAGGCTTTGGATTTGAAAAGACTACTACAGTTTATTTATGGAAAACTCTTACCACATACCATAAAAAGCCAAAGCCAGTGCAGTAAAATATAAATTGGTAGCAACACAATGAAGTAAAATAATACTTAAATACGTCAAATAATAGGAATGTCCACATAACATGGGAAAATGACAACGTTGGCACCTATAGAATACGACAAGTCTAAATATGATTTGTCAAAGTTGTTCGTTTTTTGTTTTTCTATATGTTTTTTTTTGTGTTTTTTATCTGTTGTAAGGATTTTTTGCCAAATTTTGTAGCTGATAAATTGAACATAATTTTTTTGTCTGAATTGGAGCTTTGTACTCTTAATTATTTAAAGCATTATTTTTTTTAAAACACGAAAAAATGTGCCTTTAATTTTTGGTTATTATCTTTTATAATAAAAATTATTCTCTACCGGGACATAACGTCATTTATATTTACTCTCAAACCGGATGTCCAAAGGAGTATGCAGGGTTATATTATTATTTGAATAACTTTTTTTATTTTTTATTAATCTACATATTGGTTATCTAAGTTTCAAGATCTGTAGAACTCGGTTTATATTTAATGATGGCTTATTCACACGTGCTCAGTACTTCAATTTTTCGTATCGAGTTAATAAGTTTTCACCACGTCTAAAAGATATTTACGTTTGTGTTATATGTAGAACTTTTAACACACTTATTGGGAAAATAGTAGAAAAAAACAGGTTTCAGGGTAGAATTGTAAAATGACCAAAAAAATTTTATTTGTAAAAATTGTCGAACTATGACCATGATAATAAAATATTTATCAAAATTATACAGTGGTGAATAAATTGTTTACTATATTTTGGCATTTTTATAATAAAAATATTTTCTAGACATTTTTATAACTTGAACTAGGAAATTAGTCATTTTTGCAGTACTCCCTTAGGAATACCATAAGTAATTTTGGTATTTTAATAATGCATTTATAATTATACTCAATTTTATGAGAAAAGTTTCAACACCTATATTGTGAAAAGACTGAAAACACAATATCTACCAAAGCACCTAACTACAACTCTCTAAATTAAGTCAACAGATGGTTCAAAAAAGGTAAGTTGTTAACATGGGGGAAAGAAGATAATTAAATGGGTGAATGAGGTTTAAGTTTGAAAGCATTATTGGTTATTTGTTGCAGCGTTTAGTTTATTTTCATGGCTTTGACTATTATGAAGTTGTTTCTATCTCACAGGATTTACTGTGGGCTACAAGTGCGCTTTTTTATCTCAATATGGCGGTTTGTTAACTATTGGATTAAATATTGATTGATCCTCAAATAAATGTCTAAAATGTCAACCATATTAAAATGTCTAATTATTACATTAATACTAAACATTCATCATCTAAGGAAAACGTTGATACTAGTTAAATTCATGGAAAAAAAGACAGCCAATCTTGAAATCTTCGAGATAATGGTCTTGAATGCATTATGATTTTTCTTGATTGTCATTAATGACTTCAAGTTTGGTATTGAAGACTTCAAGAATCTGGTAGAAGATACCAAGGACAACTGATACCGATTATTTTCGCATTATCTAAAGTCACCCAGTCTTGAAATCTTCGAGATAATGGTCTTGAATGCATTAGATTTTTCTTGAATTCAAGAACCCACTTGGGATCTTAAAGGAAATGGTGAAGACTTCAAGAGTGGTACTGAAGTCTTCAAGAAAATTCATGTACTTACAAAATTGTCACACCTAAATTATCCAACGTTATTAATATAGATAAATTATCCAAAATTTTACCAGTATAAGAAAGATATATTCAAGCAACTCTGACACGACCACACAGAAGAAGTCAACTGCCATCCTAATATGAAATTCCAACATCCGGTTATGTTAAACACCAACAAGATTATATTGTACACAATGGGTTCGGCAAATTTTAAGGTAAACATACCACAGTCACCACTCTGGAAGCCAAAAAAAGAACTAAATCATAAAAAAATGTACATCAATACAATATAATCAAATATAGTGTACGTTTTTACTAACCAACTATCCTACTATGGGACATTGACAATCTCATATGTACATATCTCCTTTATCTCAGCAACCTCCTTGCCTTCAAAGTAGTTCATGACACGAAGGAGATGTGGGATTATGTGCGTGTATTGTCAAATCAAACATACATATGCAGCTCGGTTATATGGAATGTTCAAAGAGTTATAGGATCAAATAACATGTTGGCTCAAGTATAGTTTGACAATGATCCAATGACTATTATTCACACTCATCAGAAAAATCACCTAGGCATGTGATAATTAATATAAATATTGGCCTTCTATAAAAAAATCTCTACAAGTTGTGCGTTACAATACATACTTTATCAGATATAGGAGAATATCATCTAAATTGTTAGCTGGATTAGCATAAAATATTGACATTTGTGTGACAATGTTTTCATGTAATGTAACAAGATACATGCATATTTCTATCAGAACTATTAATTTTTCTTCATGAGTACTGATTCAAACAATTCATGGGTCTTTAGTCTTAACATGAAGATTTATCGATCTCATTTGAAGACTTCAAAATCTATTTTGAAGACTATAAGAATAAACTTGAAGACTTGGATGATGTAATAGATATACAGAGAAATACATGTTCGGGAGCACTACAATCTTTAAGTCTTCAAGGTCAATCTTGAAGACTTCAAGATAAAGCGTGAAGCCTTCAAGGAAAACTTACTTTAAGCTGTAAATCTAAAATGAGTAATATGATTATTGGCTTGTTTCCATCGAGTCTCTTTAAAGCGGCTCTAGATATGCATCAATATGCAGTAAAGTAATGAAGTGAAAAATATTACAAAAACATTATAGAAAAAAAACTAATTTTAAACAAAAAAAACTTATGTAAAAAAAATACTTACATCCGACTTAAGCCATTCTTTCAGTGGAACTAACTTTTGAAACTATGGTTAATCACCCACATAAAAGCCGATGTCTGCTCTCTGCCTCTTGTAAAAAGTAATGAATTAAATACAAAACATTATTACTAATCCTATAATGGTACTTGTCAAATACATTAAGTACATCAAATCATATCTTGCCTTCGGTGACTGGTACAAAGAATCAAAAGCTGTTTGATCCTATATTAACAAGTCTTTTGTTGGCCTGAAGGCTTTAAATCTCGCGCAACTTGTTGTTTTCTCCTCTACTTTTATTTTCTATCTGTGGTTACCCAATCCAGTGAAAAATATCGATGACTTCTCTATGATTGTCTCTTTGCTAGTTCATGAGGGACTTCAACAACATCTAGAGAATCATGATCTGATAGGGAGTTTATATAAATTAAATCCATATCATCCAACCCATCATACTCATTTTTCCCTTGATCTCCATCTCTACCAACACTGTGTGTGAGGTTGGATATTAGAGAAGCTAACATTTCTTCAGTATCAACAACATCAATGTCTTTCTCTTCACTCTCTTTCTTATATCTCTCTTTCTCCTCCTCTATCTATTTTTCTGGCACCTCCCCTTTTTTTCATTTTTTTTCTCCACCACATTCTCTTCAATTTTTCTCATGAGTCTCTCTATCGGTCTCTCCAGTCATATCTTCTGTCTCTTTTCTTTAACCTTAGGTTTCTCTTCAACGTTATTCAAAGCCTTTTTCAAGACTCTTGCTTTCTTTTCATTTCTTTTCCTCCTCACTCTCTCCTTCTTTCAGTTCACGCCGTCTCTCTTTCACTTCACTTTCAATGCTAGCATCTTCCTCAAATTTTTCCTTCTCCCCAGAAGTGCAGGCATAAAAAAGTAGTCATCTCAAGAGGAAATTGGCAAGTTCTCAATTTGCAAACGTATTTGTGAAAGAGAAAATGAAATATCTTCTTGCATTGAGCTCATTTTCTTGTCCATTTCAATCAATTCTTTAATCTTGGTCTGATTAACACCATTCTAAATGAAGTACTTCTCGACCTTCTTCATCCTAAAACCAAGTTCCTCATCTTCAATTTTTGACTTTGGATTCTCTTGAAATCCATCTTTTTCAATCTCATAGGGCATTTCTTCTCAGTTCATCAATGATTTTCAATACAATGTTTTTGCCTCCATATCTGTTGGATTTGACTTTGTAAAGACTGTCAATTTTGATGGCATCAAGATCAATAAAAAAGACTTCAAGATTAATCTTAAAGACTTCAATATCAAACTTGAAGATATTCAAGATTAATCATAAAGACTTTAAGATCAGATTTTAAACTTCAAGGTCACACTTGAAGATTTCAAGATTTATCTTGAAGACTTCAAGATTCATTTTGAAGAAGTCAAGATTAAACATGCTTCAATACTACAAAGTACTTCAAGAACAAACATGGAGTCTTCAAGTATTGTCTTGAAGATGTCAAGCAAACTCGTGCAAACTTTTAAACTTGAAGACTACAAGCTTAATCTTCAAGGTGACAGCTACTTCAAGTCCAAATATTAAGTCTCCAAGTGTAGTCTTCAAGACATCAATATCAAACATGAAGAATTTAAAGAAACACTAGAAAAATTCAATTATCCCATTAAAACTGTGAATTTGACCAACCTTTAGAGATATTGATTTTAGCTTACACTTACAATCTTTCTTGAAAATGTATATCATCTTGAAGGGACTCGAAGAGTACCATTATTGTTGTTTTCTAGTTCAAAATTCTTGGTGCCTTATTCACGACCTTGATTGCATATGTGGTGTCAATTTTAGGAATGGCATTAAATGTCCATGTCTATATAAAAATAGAGTTTATTAGTTTACAACAGTCAAACTTAATTATGTGAATAACTACATCATACCATATAAAATTAACCTGTAAGGCATGTTCACATACTACCAATGAATATTTAAGGCTAGGCACATTTTTGGATCCCTTCGTGCCCTATTTCTTTAAATCTTTCTAGAGGACCAAGTAAGTCACATCTTCATCATCCACTAATACTTTCTTGCTCTTTTGAACAAAGAGCAATTATAATATAAAATAAAGAGTAATTAAAGCTCAAGAAAAAAAAAACGGACAAATGTTAGAGAAAAAAATTCATGAATGGGACATCCAATAGATGCCAAAGTAAGTGTTTCTAAATAATAATCTCTTAGTCTTTGTCAGCTTCTTATTAGTAGTTTCAATGCAATGAATGTTACAATTGCTAGTTACTCTTGCAGTTCTGATTTTGGTAACAATTACAAACATTACTGAGCTTAATGTTGGCAGCCATATCCTGTACAAATACGCACTTATTAAACTCTTAAACTCATAAATAACTATTTAATTCTACATTTTAGAATAACAAGTACAGGCTAGTGATAAGTTCTGAATAAAATTGAAGTCTTCAAGTATGACATTGAAGCTTTAAGTTTGCCCTAGAAATTTTTAAGTAGCCACTTGAAGTCTTCAAGTGTGATCCTTTAATTCTTCAAGAGTGATGTTGAATTTTTCAAGCTTGAGTTTGATGTCTTCAAGCGTGACGTTGACATCATCAATTGTGGCCTATAAGTCTTTAAGTCATTCTAAACTTGAAGTCTTGGAGTACTCACCTGTAGTTTTCAGTTAACACAACAATAACTTTCCTTTTCCTAGAATGGTTCTCTGTTTTCATTAACTACAAAACTAGTGGTTCTGTGCAACCATGCTCCTATAAAAAATCATGAAAAATATGTCATAATGAGTTCTAAATAGGTTCGTAATCATGCATTATATTCAAGACTTCTAGCAGCTATTTTGATTCTTTAGGAAAAATGAAGAACATAAAGCAAATAACAAACCTTAATTCAAAAAGCACAAATAAAATTAAATAAGACATCCATGTTAGGGATGAGAAAATCTTGTCAAAATTGTCACTGGAAATGCCAACCAAGTTAGAAGATGAAGGAAGAATACGACATTTAAACCCATATGAGGTTCCAGAAAATTAAGTAGAAGAAGAATAAAAATGCAAGGTATTTTTGCATTGTAATATTATCCAAATTCTTCAAGAAATAGATATATGTATCTTTCTAATGATATTTTTGCTGTGTAATATTATCTGAATTGATACAGTCTAAAAATTAAATTTGAAAAGCCTTCATATGTTTACTTTCCTGAATAACACTAACGAGAGCTACCATAACTTTTGATCAGGAGCTTCAAATTGATTTTCGTAAAATTATTCACAAAGTAGATTTCTATATCATTGTGCTGATATAAGATTCATCAGTAGTTGGCCCCTAGTAAATGCAGTGTAATTTCCAAATTTAAGATTCTGCATAATCTATTTTCCTGTGCAGGTTTCATGAAAATTGTCATAACATTCACTCAAGAGCTCCAAATCAAGTTCTGAAAAATCCTTCAAGAAGTATAGTTAAATATATTTCTAATGTAATATAATATGCTATGTAATTCTATTTAATTCGGTTAAAAATTCAAATTTTAAAGACACGATTAAGTTTGCTTTCCTGTACGAAGAGTACCATACTTTTGGTCTAAGCCCAACTTGAATTCCGTAAAATTCTCCATGAAGCAAACTCTCATATATTTATAATTACGTGACTCGCCATGTAATTTTTCTTCCAGTCTTGTTCGTTTCAGTTTCCATTTCTTCTCCCGTTGTCCCTTTTATTGTTAAGACATTTTTGTTCCCATTGTTTGTACATCTTTTATTTTCTCATAAAGTCTGTTTGAAGGGTTATCAAGTCGTAGCCTTCCGTTCTAAAAATTTGAATGGCTGTCTTCTTGGCTTTCCCGTTTTGTAATGAAGTGGCAGCTTTCCTATTCTGAAGTGGCAGGTTTTCCATTCTGAAGCGACAACTTTCTTGATTGAAGTGAACATGATCTTCTTTGCTATTCTTTTCTCTAGAATTTATGCTATGAAATTCTTTCCTTAACAATTTTTTCTTTTCTAATGAAATTCTTTGTGTTCTAAAATTCTGACACTCTTAAAGTTCTAGTTTTTTCTTTTTTGAAGACTGAAGCTTATTTGTACTAAATTTCTGACTTCTACTTTTATGTTTTGAAGCTCTGACTTCAACTTTTTTATTCTGAAGCTCTGGCTTCAGTTATTCTGTTATGAAGTTTTGACTTCAACTTTTCTATTCTAAAGTTCTACCTTCATCTTTTCTGTTCTAAGGCTCTGACTTCAGCTTTTTTGTTCTAAAGCTCTAACTTCATCTTTTCTAAAGCTTTGACTTCAACTTTTCTGTTTTAAAGCTCGGACTTTGACTTTTCTGTTCTGAAACTCTGACTTCAGCTTTTCTAATCTACACTTTCTGAGCTCTTATTTTCTTATCCGTTTTGATTTTTTTTTAACTTATCCTTCCTTCAAATGGATTTCTTTTCTGATCTCTTTCTTCTCAGTTTTTTTTAATTGTCCATTTCTAAACTCTAGATTGTAGGTATTTATGTTAAGATCTTCTGTTGAAGCGATGGTGTTGTTGTTGACAGGAATCCCTCTTTTAGTGTATTTTCTTTTGTTGATCTCTGATTTTGACAAAGCTATATAGAGAATTGAATTTGTCGCTTGCGATATTTGTCTCGTCTAAACCTCTGTCCATAATTTTTCTTTGTCCTATATATGGAGAAAGGGAAAATGAGAGAAAAAGAGAAAATCTCCAAGATATATATATATTTTTTATTTATTGTTTGTGGCTGAATAATTATTCGATAATTCTTCTTTCACAAGTTTAGCCTCATTTAATGATAAAAATAATATATTTTGAGGAAAATCAGTATTGTATTTTCATTGCAATTCTGGAATTAAATACAAAATCATATTTTTACTTTACTCAGGTTCTCATCATATTCATAAAGTTCTTGCTTTTCAATCAAGTTAAAGAAATTGTAGAATTTCTACTTTACTCAAAATAGGTAGAGGAAAAACTACTACATCTCAACTATATAAAGACCCGATTAGATTTTTCTACTTAATTTTGACAAAATTAAAAGTATATGTTGATGAAGCATTTTAATTAAACATGTGAGGGACGAGTTTACTATTCTTCGCATCCATTTTCGATTTCGTACTCATTGTCATTTTTGTTTCTACTTCTATTTTGAGTTTCCATCCCGTTGTCTTTTCCGTTCCTGCTTTTGTTTCAACTTTTACTTTCATTTTTGCTTCTGCTTCCGTTGTTGAGAGGGCGGCATGATCTGCGTGGAAAACCCTTAAAAGGAAGAAAAACACGGAAAGAACTATGATATTCTCTTATATTTTGTGGAGGTATGTGTCTCTTAGATATGTGTTGTTCTCCAAATCGATGTCCTATTCTTCATTATTTGTCCTTTTGTTGACCTCAACACGCATCCGAGTCATCTCTTGTTGAAGAGCATGGATCTGTTCTTGCATAGCTCTCCACGCATTGCGCTGTGTTTCTGTGTTTCATTCTTCCGTCTCTCGCATCCCAGTTAGAATTGTCTGGAGTATCTCTACTCGTGGGGTCGATTGATATGTTTGGTCATTAGTGTTTCATCGTCATTGTCTTCATCATAGGCTACGTTGGATCTAGTTCTATGTATGTTTAGTGTTTTTAGATGGGTTTCTTGAGCATTTTCTCTCGGCTCTCAATGAAAGCACCAAAATGTAAAAGAATTATTTCCTCAAAAATAGAAAATATCAAATGCACAGAAAATAAGCACGAGAGTAAGCAATTTACCATGGCTTGTATTCGATGATCCTTCAGCTTACAATTTGGCATGTATTTATAGGCTTGTAATACAACTTAATTTCTGAAATAAAGCAAGAATAAATGGAATATTCTTTGAGATTGAGTTTATCTTCCAAGATTTGCTTCATTTTTTAGGTAAATAACTGACATTTGCTTATCAGTAATAATTTTTTTTTGAATTTGAATCATTTGGCGTAGTATGGTGAATCTGACGGTTGTAGTGATTGCTACCAGCTTTTTCACGCTGATGATTCCCTCGGTTGGTTTCTCCGCCTTTCGTGACTTCTTATGTGACTTTTATACTTCAACTACCTTAATTAGGTGAGTAGCTCCAGATCAGATTCTTCAGATCTGCCAACATGGCAAATTCAACTATTCCCATAATACTTTCGTGGCATTTGCTTTAATTATTTTTTTTCTCCGCTGATGTGGCTGAACACAAAAAATTATTGCTGTTTAGTTTCTATTTTAGTAATATCTTTTTGCACAAAGCTTTTCAACACAATGGAATGGGTAATGGTAAATAGAGAATTGAAATTGAAGAAAAAATTTGAGTTGAACCAAATTAAGTATGAGATCATAATATTGCAAAAATTCACTCTTTGGAAGAAGTCCATAAATACAAGAAATATTCTTAAGAGCTTAACAAGAGAGAGAAAATAAGGATTTGAGGATTTGGTTTTCAGGTCAATGGTGGCGTAGGTAGAGGTGAGAGAAAGAGGAATATGTTGGAAATTTTGAATGAAAAATCATTTTTGTTTTTTACTGACTTGAAATGTTATAACAATTGTGTCTTTTCAATTTTAAATTGACACTATTTCAAATAAAACGAAGGGTTACAATGACTATTTGAATGACCACGAATCAATCTATATATATGGAGATCATATATATGTGTTTTAAGAAGAATGAAAATTTCATATAATTTTCTCTCTATTTTACACATCTCTATATTTACTAACGTGTGCGGTTACAAATTATGGTTGTGTTCACCGCTTCTTATGGATTAGAGTACAACTTCCGTAAGAACGAAAATCCGTTCTATTTTAGGAGATAACTATTTATCACCTTGTGCACCGTGGAGGAAGCAAAATTGTCTTTGAGGACATAGTGTTCACACTGGACTCGAATTAGTTTTTGTTTCTTTGTTGTTGCAGAGTTTTGGACGGTTTCCAATTTTTGAGTACTGCAAGTAATTCTTATACAAAGGTGCAAGTTACATGTATTTTCCCCAAGACAAATTTGAAAAATAACTTACATTGCCGTGTTGATGTTTCTGCACTAATGTGGAAGTTTATATTCATATGGGTGCATACGGTTATGGTTATCGATTAGAGTATTTGCAATTGTAGGCATATTGCAAAACAATTGTGTAATTTGATTCTGAAATGAGTGGAAAACAAATTTTAACAGTGTGTTTTATCTCTGTACGTCTTCCATATTGCATTTTCCCTTGAAATTTCTGAAGAATTTGATAAGGCAATTCATTAGAAACAATACTTTCAGTTTTCATTATTGTGCACGTCACTTTTGGGTGATTGTACTTCTATGCTATTGTTAGTTAACGTAATATTTGGACTTCCTTTCGTTAACTGCCATGGTGTAGTTTGCACCGTTTCAATTATGAACTACTACCTTGAAATCTTTCTTTATAATTTGGCATTTTTATAATGCACAGTTGAGTAGCAGTGTTTGGGTAATTGTAAGTATCTCATTTAGATGTTTATGGAAAATATATACACAGAGATACTAAATTGTTATTTTATTACTGTTGCCTTCATATATTAGTGCAAACAAATGTTTTTGATTCTCATCAACATTATTTTTGTGCCACTTTTAGAAATCTTGACAATTCAAGTTTGTCTGATTTAATATAATAGATGTACCATTTTGAGAGTGGGTATAATGGGAAAGGTATTAGTATTGTACCTTTTGAAAAATGTAAAATTACAATTTATTGTAATGTGACCTTCTAAGTGGAAAGATGGAAATGAGAGAATGCTTTTGCTCTTTGCAAGTCATATTTCTGAGAGAATTTATTCGTGCATAGACCAATAGAACATTGTTTGACTAGTTATTGAAAGGTCACACTTTAGTAAAATATTTAAATTGTGGGAGTGTTTAGCTTATGTGGCTATCGCATAACCTGAAAAGGTTAACAACAAGACATATATTACTAACTGGGTGTTCAATGTTCATGGCTACCACAATAGTGCATAATATTTCTCATTTGTAAAATGAGATTCATTATCCAATAAAGTGATACTCCAATGAAATGAGAAGAGGTATCGAGACTTCGTTAAACGATAAGGACAATAATGTCCTTAGGGTCGAATTTATAACATAGCTGTTAGGAGATGATCATCAAAGTTTTGGAAAGTAATGAGCTGAAGTGTTGAAACTTCTTATTGCGAAGAAGTAAATGGCTTAAAAACTTGTTGGAGGATATTCTAATACTGGCCTATAAACTTGTGCCCACTAAGATACATAATCGTAATCAAGAAGATAGCTACTGAACTGGCACAAGTTTGTATAACGGTAATTCTTGACATTTATGTCAAAGATATAAATACCGTCAAGAATTGCTCCCATGAGAAATTAATTTCATTGACCTGCAAAGTCAAATTTAACAAAACGGATCTGTTGCAAAAAGTTTGATGAGAGAACAATTAAAAAGTTCATCGAGGGAATAGCATAAAGCCTAACAATTAACCAAGAGTCGCCATAGTGGGAACCCTACCTAGTTGACTGGAGATCCCAAGATCTAGGTTCAAAGGGGCAACCGAACTATGCTTGTGATTCAGTCGCACTGAGGAGACACTTACTCCTACCCATTCCTTTGATGAGACAGTTCCCATCTGCCGCGAGAATCGGGATAAGTTAATGTTTTAATGATTTCTATAGCTTGTATTGATACAAGTGGGGTATATCATAATACTCTTAATGGAAATCACCTACTTGAGTGTGAAGGGGTCGCTTCTATGAGAATTATAGGCTAAATTCTCTAAAACACTCATGGAACCAAGTGGTGTTCAAGGCCAAAATGAACACAACATGAGAACCAACTATGGTCGAGGAGGAACTATGTGAACTCTATTGTTTTGGTTTACAAAATTTGGCTGAACAATTCAAGACATCGCGTTCACTAATTTGCCACTAAATCTAATAGTTTTTCATTAGGGAAGGTTCAAAGCCAAAAGCTACCTATCTCGATGCAGTTACTCTTCACCTGTAATCGCACAAGCGTGTGCATTATGTTTGACATATTTAAAGAGGCCAATTTTTCATTCATGTGAGGGATTGTTGGAAATTTTGAATGAAAAATCATTTTTGTTTTTTGTTGACATGAAATGTCATGACAATTGTGTCTCTCAATTTTGAATTGACACTATTTCAAACAAAATGAAGGGTTATAATAACTATTGGAATGATCACGAATCAGTCTATATATATGGTGACCCTATATGTGTGTTTTAAGAAGAATAAAAATTTCATATAATTTTCTCTCTATTTTACACATCTCTATATTTACTAACGTGTGCGATTACAAACCATGGTTGCGTTCGCTGGTTTTTATAGATTGGGGTGCAACTTCCATAAGAATAAAAAATTATTCTATCTTGGGAGACAATTGCTCATCACCATGTGCACCGTGGATGGAGCAAAACTCTTAAGGACACAATGTTCGCATTAGGCTTGAATTAGTTTTTGTTTCTTTGTTGTTGCAGAATTTTAAACGGTTTTCAAATTTTGAGTACTGTAAGTAATTTTTATACAAATGTCAAAGGTACGTGTATTTTCCCCAATATAATATTGATATGAATACCTCAAGACTAAACCCAAATTACAAATTTGCATGACACCAAAGGATCAACAATCGTTGAATGAACAACAAATAACACCTTTTGATATTATCAAAGATGCAAGTTTACCATTCTAGGACCAAGAAATATACATGTAAGAAATTGGGGAAACGTGATAAGAAATGAACGACGCATCAGAATCTATAAGAAGTAGGCGCAAGCTAAAAGACCAGAAGTAGAACAAGCTTGTAGAATAAACATGAAAAGGATGTTCCCCCACAACTATCAAAGGGGGAGATTTACAGTGAGTTTGGGACAATAATCTAGACCGTTAATAGGCTCATATCAAAGGGGGAGATTTCAAGTGCATCTTTCTTCATCTGCCACTGTACAGCTTACAACCTGAGAGGTTTCGACAAATGTTTGTACCCAGCCTTTAAGGTCTTTTGACCATCGTGCCAATATACAAGAATCAAGAATTCTATCCATGTGCTCGATCTTCATAAAAAAGAACATGTGGCAGCAAGCCTCCAATCTGTTTCAATCTTCGTACATGAGCATTTAATTGTTCTCGTTCGTTTGTTATGTATAATCACAGCCATAACTTATCTGATTTGCGAAAGGAATTCAAAAAATAATGTGACTCATCCCCATTGTCTATCTTGCTTTTGAAACATACCGAAGGCTCCTTATGTATATCACGGCTTACTTTTCTAAATGTGTCAAGTATGAATAGTTCTCCTGGATGTATCTTTAGAGACTTTAAGCGCATTTGTAGAACTAGTTTCCCATCCTCATCATGAAATTCGTCTTCTGCTTCTTCCTGCCGATGTTGATCCAATGCTCGACCTCATTCTGGTCAGAACTCCTACAACTTCAATTTAGTTTTCAGAAACCTATTTATGAACGTGTGCATACGTTCACATTGTTGGGTACTAATGATCCTCGTAAAAAAATTACCCTGTTAAATCGCATCTTTCCAAAGAAATCGTTGACCTCGTACACATAATTCATCATACGGAGAAGGGCTGCAACGAAACCTTTACTCTTCAAGTTTGACACTGCATTCCTTTCAAGTGCCATGAATATAGTCAGTGGTGAACGACTGAGGCGTCTTTTGTTTCATGGCTTCCAAGAAAGTTTCAAACGCCGAAACAATGATAATCCTCTTGTAAGCATTTGTACTGTATGTTGTGCAAATGCGACGACGTCACCTAAACAATGTTAATCAAGCTGGGAATTTGAATCTTCCCAAAATAGGTTGGCCAACCTATTATGTTCATCAACCAAGTATCTACAATAGGTTTGGGTCGATCTCAGTTCTACCCTGTAAGAATGCAATTATCGTTTGGACATCTGTGTCCACTATCTCATATTTGTGTTGACTGCGCATTTGATTGTATAATTCTTTCCCCATGAAGCTGACATTTTCATAATGCCCCGAATGGATCACCATGTGATCCATTACTTCACAGGACCTCACTCCAACATCATGTAGACCCCTTGCTCGTCTGGTATCACCCTCACTAACGTGTCTAGTCGTGCAACAACTTAGGTTCCTTATTCCTCTCATAGTTATCTCTTTCTAAGTATTTTTCACTACGGAACCTTTCTTTTGAACATACACATCTTCTTATGAATGTATTACCTGTATTTTTTTGCATGTCGTCCCTCCGTATAGAAAAACTGACAGAGTTTGCATAATTATAGAAGAATAGTTCAGCTTGATCCACACTGTCAAATTATTTACTAACTGCATTGTCACTTGTTGTTTCACTCTAGGGAGCTAAAACAGAGGTTTTCACTTCTGATAGAACTGTATGTTGAGCTAGATGGCGGGTGTGTGGATTCTACATACTCTATTGATTCTTCCATTCTAATATTTCCATCAACTAGTTAAAACTGGACTCAATGTGAATGAAATTTGATGTCTACGAAAGGTAAACGGATAAGAAGATATCAACAAGAAATATATGGTCAACACCAATACTGGTGAAAACGAATTAAGATGGGAGTTCTTTGATTGGCCACTGAAAACAAGGAAACCTTTATGGTACAAGGGAGTTATTTGTACATGGATTTTATTTACCCTTGGGTAATCTTAAGTCAGCCTGACATAGAATGATCCAAGGGGTCAATAGAACCTCTGAATATAGATGACTGAAACCTTCAAATGAGCTATTAAAATCGTATGTAAATAGTGTAACATGGGTGCTTCTCTAGCATATTATTTCAACTGCCCAAATTAGTTGTTAACAAAATTGCAAAACATATTGTTTTTGTTCAATTTATTAAAATGTTATTCTTTCTGATTGGAGGTTGTAACATACTGTTTATGTTCGCTTTTGCTTACTACTTTAACTAATCTATAAGTTCGTAACAAAAAATAATTTTATTAGTAAACCTCCAAAATGACAAAGTAAATAGCACAAGCACAATACAAAAGCAAAGAATAACATATCGTTTTGGCCTCATCATTTTTCTTAACAAAGATATTTTAAAATTTTGCTAATAGATAGAAATTTCCCTCGTGTTTATAAGGTTTAAATTGCACAAATCTCCAGCTTCAAAATAGATGTCCTCGATAAATGCATATAATATGCGAGATAATCGGACATTTCAAAATGTTACGTTGAAAGAGATATAGGGAAGATGGCAACTGTTTAAGGAAGATACAAAGAAGAATTTGGAGAAACACTTTGAGAAGGAAACGAGGCGGGATATCCCAAAAATAGTTTGTGATTGAAACTCATAGGTTGCAAGATGTAGATGGAAGACAACTCAACCACAAACTCACGACTCAAGGGTAAACTGAAAATGTCCTGATATGCACGCGAAAGGTAAGACACACCCGGCGTTAAGAAAGATATAAGGAAGAAGTGAACTGTTAAGAAAGATATAAGGAAGAATTTGGGGAAACATTTTTCAGAAAGCTACAAGGTGTCGTGATTAGATAATATAACCATAGGACTACCACTGAAAAGGGAGGAAATTTGAAGTAGCAATAATCATGAAAATAAAATAAATGGATGAACAACCCCGACTGTCCAAAGAACCTATTTATAGGAAACATTGGAATGCTACCGTCAAATCATTCTATTATCCGAGAAGTTTATACATGTCGCTAGACAAGCCCGAGGAGTAAATACGAGATCATCTTGAAGAACTGCATTATCCAATTGCCTGCGTCGAAAGTTGGGCACAAGGCCTGAAAACTCAGGATACTGAAAGACATTAAAAAAGACTAATCGATGTTGATCTAGATATCATAGCATCTGGGATGTAGTGTGTAATAATCGACAGACAAGATAAGTTGGTAAAAAGTAAATTTTACAAAAAAAAACACGTGCTATTCATGTTTCCTTGTTCCCTACTAGTAATAGTACGCGTGTGTTGCACGTGAACTTATATTAAGCCTATATATGAAATGTACCATGTTTTAAGACTATCATGTATTATTAAACTTATATATGATTATAAATTTTATTATACATTTCAGTATTTGATATGTAATTACATATATGTTTTCAAATATAGTTTAACTAATAAAATTACAACTAAAGGTCCAACTAGATAATTACATAATTAGATAATCATTTAAAGCACGCACTTTCGTGAATATGTTTAACGTTAACGGCCCATTATATTCAAAATAGGCAGAAGCAATCCTCCTTTGTGAATATCTTGAACGTCTAAATTTAAAGACTTTAAGACTTGTTCCCTACTAGTAATATCACACTTGACAAGTTCA
This sequence comes from Datisca glomerata, assembly GCA_003255025.1. Classification (NCBI taxonomy): domain Eukaryota; kingdom Viridiplantae; phylum Streptophyta; class Magnoliopsida; order Cucurbitales; family Datiscaceae; genus Datisca; species Datisca glomerata. Next base: position 275,564 of record QANY01010678.1, read on the forward strand.
AGTAACCACTTGAAGACTTTAAGTTCACACTCGTAGACTTCAAGTTCACACTCGTAGACTTCAAATACAAGTGTCGAAATGATATGGTTCTTTCCCCTATTTAAAGTGTAGAAAGATCAGTTTGAAGAGGTAGCTTACGTGTCTTCAGCTGAATGAACACTCTTAGGAGACAACCCCTGCATGCCGATTAGGGAAAATGTAATCAGCCTTTAATCAAGATTTATTTATGGCTTTCGGTCTTTGAGAGTTTATGGGTTACGATTGCCAATCACCTAAACTGGTTATGTTGGATAGTCAGTTTTAACTAAGTTCCCTTGTTGAACCAATTCTCTTCAGATTGCTAGTAAAATATTAGTTAAATATATGGATAGAGGAATGTTTCTATTTGGTGCCCAAGTAAAAACCGATACTAAGATTTTCCCAAGTACATAAATCCATACCAACTTGAAGTCTTCGAGATTCCTCTTGAAGACTTCAAGGTTTGGTAGCTCTTCACTCTTGAGAAATTATGACTACATTATTAATTCCTTGAAATCTTCAAAATTTATGTAGTAGTCTTCAAGGAAGCTTTTAAAGACTTCATGCTTAGATGACTTTCTACTCGTTTGAAATTCTCAGTACCAATTTTTCATGACTTTATTTTAAAGCTTCTTGAAGATCTCATTGATAATCGAAGTTCTTAACTTGAAGACTTCATTTTTCTTGTTGAAGACTCTAAGTTCTCACTTGAAAAGTTCAAGTTTCTCATTGAAGAACTCAAGTTTCCCACTTGATGAGGTCAAGTTTCTTACTTTAAGGGGCCTTTTTTTAGCTTTCCACGTGATAAAATTCGTGGTAAACTTATTTTTCGGCACTTTCCTATGTTTGTTACAAATAATCTCATTTGCCATGCTAAAGTTTTTTAACCTGGTAAAATAACAATCCCACATTACTTTCCCACAAAAATTCACTTTACCAAATCATTTTTCCATCTTACAACACATCTACACATTTTTTAAAATAACTTTTATTTTCCCAAATCCCTATAGAAATACCATTATTTATTTTAATTATTCTTACTTGATTTTGATATTTTATTTTCTTCAAGACCAAAGGCTCACATAAGTGTCGTAAAATATCCTGATTCTGGTGGAACCGAAACGGTTGTGATACCAAATTTTGAGATTTTTTTCGTCTCTTCCGACTCGTTCGCCAACTCAACTCAGAGTCGTCTCGTGAGATTAAGATATGCACGTTAACTGGAATGCACGAAATAAAATATTAAGTTTGAATTAAGGATCGATAAACTCTTCATATATATAATATAAAAAATCTAAATGATTAGAATACATGTTAATAATATCAAATATTTTTTTTTGAAATTAAAATTAGTTTCTACACTAAAATAAATATTATTCCGAAACTATCAATATTTCAAAAAATATACTAAATTTATAAAGGAGAATATAACTAGATTGTTTATCACGTCTCATTTTTTGTGTGGAGGACCGGATCCGTGGGACGAAACCACAAATGGGGGGTGTCCGTCAATTATTTATATTAAGTTTTAGATTGTATTTAACCAAAATATAAAAAAAATTACATCATTGTTCTATTTTATTCTTGTGGCAGAACTAAAATATTTTGCCCATTCCTACCATAGCGGAAAGATATTGATAATCATGGTATACATATCTACAAAAGAAAAGTACATGTAACGAGAAAAATGTTATGTATTATTAAATATTTTAATGTGTTAATATAAATAATGATTATTTATATCATATTTATTTTTATATATAAAAGAAGAAAATTATATGATAATTAATATACGATATCAGAGAAAATTTAATCAAACACGACATGAATTATTAAGATTTTTTAGTAGTTGCTAATAGAGAATCTGTATACAATTTTGCTATATAATTTTGAACAATTTGTCATTGAATTTATTTGAACGGTGTACGTAAAAAAATTATTTTAGTTTTTCCCGTGTAAGAGAAAAATAGTTGATTTAATTTTATTGATGGGTTAATAAAATAGTTAATTAATTGGTGTGTAAAATAACACACACACACACACATGCGTTACCAAACATGGTAATCTTAATACTTGTCATCTAACTTTACCATTTAAATTTTTCTAGTAAATTAACCTTCCCAGCATTCTTATTTAACCCGTATCAAATGGCCCCTAAGGTCTCTACAAGTTTCATTCGTGTGACTTAAAGTTTTGTCTTTGAAGTCACTTATAGTTTCTGACTTGAAAATACTTCAAAATATGTTGATAAAGTATAAATGAATTAGACTGCTGTAGATACCGTATTTTATCCGGTCTAATACATTAAATATACATACTTTATATTTTGGCTATATAATAATCCAAGACTATATGTATAATTTGAAAACTAATCCAATACTAAAATAAGAAAAGTGGTCCAAGGACTAAAAAAAATGATAAAAAGACTAAAAGTAAAAACGGCAAACCCTAATTTTGCCTATAAATAGGGATGGGGTCTTAACTTGAGATGGGGGTCTCTTTGGAGTGGAGAAAAGAAAACCGTTTTTTAGAGTGAGAAAAAGAGGGATTGGAGTGAGAGGTGATTTTAGAGAGAGGAAGAGGTTCTACACTTGTATTGTTTTCATCTTCTTTCATTCTTTTTCTTAAGGTAGTTTACATGTCATATACATTTGCTCATAATATATCTTGTTCATCTATCTTCTTCATATTCATGTAGTTGATATCTTTTGTATCTTTTTTCCATATATAAGTTGATAGTTCATTCTTTATCATTTCTCCTACTTTAAATCTTAACCCTTTAATTTCATGCATTGATGATTTCTTTACAAGTTGAATAATGAGATGTCTTTGTCATCAACTCAATTAATGAGGATGAAGATAAAGATTTTGACGGGTGGAAAAATTAACTCAATGTGAATCAACCCTTTAATGGGTTGAAAGTGTACACTTGATGCAAAGATCCCCTAGGATAATTTCTCACACATAACAATGCATAAAATAGAGGGTAAAACATCTCTACAAGATTATGCAAATATCTAACTTTTTTTGAAATTTTCAATTTTCCTAAAAGTCTTTTCTTTTTAAAAAATTATGTTCATCATTCTTGTGACATTTGTTTGAACTAATTATCATCCATGATCATCATATTTACTATTTGATTAGCAATGACTAATAAGGGAAGGAAGGAAAAATGGTAATTCAAAAACTAAGTAGTCAAAAAATAAAAATGGACATATTTATGTAAAAAAAATCTATTGTTTTTCATCATTTTTCTTTGATTTTTTTATCATTTATTTATTTAATTAATATTATTTTTATTATATAATAATATATTGTATTATAAAAAAAAGTAAAAAACGCAACAGAGGAAAATCTCCTCTGTTGCGCTTGTAACAGAGGAAGCTTTCCTCTGTTGCCATGTTTTGTTTTTATTTTATGCTTGCATGTATTACTTTTTATGCATGTTTTATATAATCTCAACAGTTTATGTTTTCTATAATTTGAGATCCTATAATTTTATCTTAATTCTTTTACTTCCCTTTTGTTGTAGTTATTAACATTTATTTCTTTTACATGTTTATTTATTTAGCATTCTTACATCGTCATGCTTATAATGCGATTCTTGCATTATTTCTTTAGTATTATAGTTAATGTTCATGTATGTGTGGATTATAATTTTAACAATTAGATTTATATTTTGTTACTTTCACTATTTAATTTTTCACTAAACAAAGCCGACGATGGACTTTGAGATTTTCGGGATACCAAACTTCTCGAACTACTGACGTGAGGAGTTATTCTTGGGATATCGAGAATAACTCTAATAATGCTTTGATTTAAAAAGATATAAGAATATAAAAAATAATTTTTCAATGGTCTTTGAACCACCCATTAAAGGTCATTTATTTTGTTCATTTTTAGGATACAAAATGCATCAAATGGGACATTCAAAAATGAAGTTCTTTAACATTTACCTTAAAATAAAAAATTGGATAGCATTTAATTAAATTTGGTAACCATTTTTATATGGGTGTTGTGGGGTGCTAATACCTTCCCCACACACAAACGGCTCCCAAACTAACTTTGAGTTTTCGTAGACTAAAATTTTTATCTTAAAATTGGGTGACCAATCACACCCTAAAATGATTAGTGGTGACTCCAAATTTATTTTTCTACAAAAATAATATTTTAATCATTGCTCCACGTCGCGTGCACGTTGCGACAGCTTGGCGACTCCACTCGGGATTAACAATTGATCTAACCATCTTTAGATCAATAGAGAGCCAAGCCAAAATTTCGTTGTATGCAATCCTTTTGTATTGGTTCTTGGTTCATTTATATGATTTATTATTTTTTTTCCTAATTCGTGACTGTAGTTGTACAAAAGTTTTTTTTTTACGAAGTATATTTCTTTATATAATTTCTACTTTCACACATTCACACTAGCCCTATACCCGGGCTTTCCCTTTAGGATTAGCGAGAATGAGTAGTGGAATACCTTCGTGGAACTACGGTTCCCGTGTAGGCTCGTGAAAGTTCTCACTCAGGTCGACCCTTTCTGGATACCGTTTGGGGGCCGCTGTTACTCTATTCAGATAACAATGTGGACAATCTGAGATCCTATTAAGAGATTTTTAGAGCCCAACCATACATGTATTATGTTTTTAGAGCTCACATCATGACCAACGTTAAATTTCTACTGAAATCAGGATTAATTTTGTGCATGTATGTATATCTTGTGTCACTTAAACATGTCTTTTCTTCATTGTTTTGCTTCTAACTTCATCTTGCTGTTTTGCATACACGCATCATGCTGGGTAATGGGATTGTAAAGAAGTATTCAGTTCATTCATACTTTAGAGACCAACTTCGAGTATGATAGAAGATCAAGTTACGGTAGCCTAATGGTCAGAGGAATCGTAGAAACATAAAGGAGATTGTCTGAAAAAGGAAGATGTTGTTCTTCTACCGTCAATCACTAAGATAGAGTTCTCACGCACTGACTTGGAGAGGTTGAAGAAGATATGGAGGGATTTTTCACCAGAGCAAAAAAGTTTGTTTGTCAGAAAATATGGTCACGTAGCTTATATGTTGTATATTGTAGTCAACTTTCCCATCCTTGAAGCTTTAATGCAGTGCTGGGACCCTCATTATAGATGTTTCACCTTCGGAATAATCGATCTTACTCCCACAATTGAAGAATATCAAGCACTATTGAATGTCCCGTTGCAAAATGCAGACAAAGTTTATAACTATCACAAAAAGCTCACGTTGAAGAGAGCTTTGTCAAAGCTCTTAGAAGGTTGAGGATCAGGCGTATCTGAAGCAAAAAAACTCAGAGTTGGGAACTGACACTCGCCAATTGAGCAACAAAATTAGAAAGATGGCGGAAGACAATGAGAACTTGTGAGGGGTAATCTACGAACAAGAGGATCAAATTATGAAGTTAGATAGGAAAAATAAACTGGTACGAGAAATTCTAGAAGAGGTGAAGGGAACTGTTGATAAGAAAAATGCGTACATCATCGAGTTAGAAGAGTAATATGAAGCATTACGATGAATCGTTGATAATTTGCAAGTTGATTTAGAGAATCAGAAATTTAAGAAGACTGAGTCAACAAATGATTCTGAAGAGTTATTGAAAGTCATCGCAAGCCTTGAGCACCAAGTTAGAGCTTATCAGAATGTGGTAGAGAAGTTGGCAAAACAATGATGCTATTGTTGACATACTGAGATATGATTATCAGTTGCTCCAACAAGAATACAACTCGATTCGACAACGATCTGGGCAGACTGTGGAATGGCTTAAAGGCATGGCTGTGAGAGCGGGCAAGTTGGCGGAACAAGCCTCCTTCTTTAGGGGAAATGTCTTGCCCATATATCCTAATGGGGAGACCTTGTCTAAGTTTTTGGAAGAAGTCAACCGAGATTTGGGTCATTTTGGTCGTCTTGTATGAACTCTTATTTTGAAAAAATGTAATTGACTCCTACATACTCAAATGTAGTGGATAGCTCTACTAATTGAATGAAATTGATTACTTCAGAACTTTCACTTTGTGCAGTATCATTTCTCATGCATAAATTTACTCTCATTATTTCTTCTTTTTATTAGCAAAAATCTACATCTCATTGCTTTATTTTTATTTATTTTAAGAAATTTTTCAAAAATAGCCCGACAACTTCGACATCCCTATCGAACTCTAGCTCAAGTTAGGGTCATGGACGAGCAAAAAAGAAAGCAATCGCGAGAGGAAATGAAGGAAGAGATTAGGGAGCTAAAAGGGCAAATGGATAAAGTTCTCAAACTCCTCGCCGCAAGTAAGGGAAAGGCTTGTTTTGAAAATCCGCAAGGGGCTCAATCATCACAAAATCAACTACCAAACGATACTCCACTTTACCCTCATGGGTTCACTCCAACCTATCAACATCAAGTTGACCAATTTCAGCATGCTTCACCACCAATAAATATCCTGTATCATCCATTTTCCAATGTCCAGGAAACAATGCAGACAAGGAAAACCGGGTACAACCCATCAACAATGGCATGTGGTCATAACTAAGCTTTCACTCCACAAGGCGAACTCATTAATGAGCCAATCATCATAACCGATGTTGATGACCCAAAGTTGCAGAAGCCTATTACCAAGCCAAGTGATGACCCACGATCGAAAGATAAATTGGACTTTCTAGAGGAGAGATTACGTGATATTGAAGGATCTGATGTATACGGTACCATTGATCCCACCCAATTATGTTTGGTCCCCGATGTGAACATCCCACATAAATTCAAACTACCCGAGTTTGAAAAGTATGATGGTAGTACGTGCCCCAGAAGTCACCTTATTATGTACTGCAGAAAAATGGCTGCTTGTGCAAATGATGATAAGCTGCTGATTCATTTCTTTCAAGATAGCCTGATGGGGGCCGCATCTCATTGGTATATCCAATTGGATAACCAACATTTTTGGAGGTGGAAAGACCTAGCAGATGCTTTTTTAAGACAATATAAGTACAACGTAGAAATAGCCCCTGATAGTTTGGACTTACAGAGGATGGAGAAAAAGCTCATAGAAGGCTTTAAAGAATATACACAAAGATGGAGGGAATTAGCTGCTCAGGTACACCCCCATTGTCAGACAAGGAGATGGCTGGAATGTTTATTAATACCTTGAGACCTCCATTCTATAATAGGATGATTGGAAACACTTCAAACAACTTCTCTGACATCATAGTGATCGGTGAAAGGATTGAGTATGAGATAAAGAATTGAAGAATTTTGAAAATCGTATCAGATACATCATCAGTAAAAAAAGGGCCTCCATTGAAGCGAAAAGAATGGGATGTACAAATGATCAATTCTGGGTACCCATCACAAGCTGTGAACCCAGGATTAGGATTTCCAAAGTATAGTGAGGGACCCAAATATGTGACATCATATGTGGCAAATACCTCACAAATTCTGTATAATTATCACTCTCAACAATCGACATTTCAAAACAACCCGAGACCGGGTTTCAGACCACCGACTCACCAGCAAAACGTTGGTCAGGCTAATCAGAGCCTCTGAGGGGAAATAGAAATAATCAACGTTTTATCCAATATGATCCAATCTCCATGTCATATACAGAACTCTTACCTCAATTGATACGGAATAATCAATTGGTGTCAATTCCTTATGAACCTCTACAACCACTATACCCAAGGCGGTATGATCCGAGTGCTCGCTGTGATTATCATGCTGGGGCAGTGGGACATTCGACTGAGAATTGCACAACATTAAAAAGTAGGGTACATGCACTGATCAAGGATGAATGGTTGAATTTCAAAAAGGCTAATGGGAATCCAGATATCAATTCCAACCCTCTACCATATCATGGGAATCCTGTCGTAAATGCAATTGAGGAATATTTTTCACATGGAAAGAGTGACGTGGAAGATGTGAGCACGTCAATGGAAACACTTTTCCATCTTCTTTCTAGAGCAGGATACACCTATTCAACACGCTCAGAGAATGAGGGCATTTCTAGGAAGCATAAGCATGACTGGGCATACAATTGAGGAATGTGCTGATTTTAAAATGAAAGTGCAAAAGTTGTTGGATGGAAACATACTTACAATAAGTCACGAAGGAGAAAAGGAATACCAAGAAGATGACTCTTCAGTCCTCATGATAACTAAAGAATCATCTGAAGTTAATGTTGAAACGTCATCCTATATCCCAAAACCTCTCATAATACATTACGAGGAAAAGTCAACTCACACCGCTACGTCTTATGCTCCTATGCCCATCACCATTCAAATACCGAGTGCGTTCGCTTACAAAGATTCAAGAGCAATACCATGGACGTATGGATATGATATTATTATAAGCGGTAACGATAAAACTCAAGAGCTAAATCCGTCTGACCTCGATCTCCTCATAATTAATGTTTCGGGAATAGGTGGGATGACGAGGAGTGGCAGATGCTACACGCCAGAAGTTTTGAAAACGGATAAAAGCGATGAGTTTGAAAGGCAAAGGATAGGGAAGGCCAAAGAAGGCGACAATGGTCATGAATTCTAAGGAAAAATGCATAGCGGTCAAGTGATAGACCTGGATATAATAAGAGGTATGGAGAAAGAAAGAGCAGTGTCTGAAGACGAAGTATGTGAATTTTTGAAACTCATCAAACAAAGCAAGCATAAGGTGATAGAACAACTTAATCGCTTACCTGCTCGCATATCTTTACTGTTACTCTTTCTGAATTCTGAACCACATCGCCAAGCATTATTGAAGGTTTTGAATCAAGCATATGTCTGTCATGACATTACGGTGGAGAAGTTGAGTGGAATTGTGGAAAATATTACAGCACCAAATTTTATCATTTTCACAGATGATGAAATCCCGGCCGATGGTATTGGGCACATCAGAGCTTTACATATATCCATAAAATGTAAGGATTATGTTGTTGCAAAAGTATTGATTGATAACGGCTCATCTCTAAATGTAATGCCAAGATCCACACTAGCAAAGCTCCTAGTGGACGCGACACATATGCGGCCGAGAATGATGATAGTAAGAGCATTCGACGGTACCCGAAGAGAAGTAATCGGAGACGTAGAAATACCTATTCGAATCAGACCATGTATATTCAATATTGTTTTCCAAGTGATGGACATAAATCCAGCTTTCAGTTTCCTTTTGGGTCGACCATGGATTCATTCTGCTAGGGCGGTACCATCTTCCTTACATCAGAAGCTGAAATTCATAATGGATCATAAACTCATTTGTATATATAGGGAAGAATATTTATTGGTATCTAAGCCAGCCACCATGCTATATGTCGAGGCAGCAGAGGAAGCATTGGAGTGCTTATTTCGATCATTTGAGATTGCGAACACCACGTTTGTTGCTAGTGGGAAACCCTCTCCAAAGCCAAACCTATCAAAAGCATCTCAGATGGTTGCAAAGTTGATGATAAAAGGGGGATACCAGCCAGGTAAGGGACTCGGGAGTGAGCATCAAGGCATAAATAAGTTAATCGACTGGGACAAGAATGAGTAAATGCTTGGACTTGGATATAGACCGACCAAGGCTGATAGAGGGAAAGTGGAAGCTTAAAAAAAGAAAAGAGGATTGCTAGGCTTGAAAATAGAGAATTCAATATGGAAATGGCGATCATACCCCATATTTCTAAATCCTTTAGAAGTGGGGAAATTTCATTCAAAAAACTGATTATAGTAGAGCAGTACAACCTTGAAGATGATATCGCCGAGCTTTCAATATCCGTAATCTTGGGAAAATCATAAAGTGCAAGTACAGAGGACTTGGTTTCTCGATACGATTTGGATCATGAACTTAACAATTGGGACGTCACCGAGCTACTAGTCCTTCTCGAGAATTTTCAAGAGTAATGTGTTCATGTCAAAATTTTAATGATGCTACCCAAATTCCTTAGGAATTTCATTGTTATGGGCCTATGTCTCGTCTATTTCATGTCATCTCTTTGAATGAAAATCTAAAAAACTTGTTTCATCTCTTTTTGCTAATGATAAATATAATTTCAGTTCTTTTTGTTCTTCATTTTATGTCTACTTTTTTCATTTCTAAAATGTTGGTCATACTCATGCATTGTTTATTTATTTATTTCTTTTATCTCGCCTTCTTTTCATCCAATAATCCGATTCAGGTTCTAGAACGGTGATTTTGAAAACAAAAGCATAGCAATAACTTTGACAATCTCATTCTTAACGTAGAGTCAGATGAAAGTGACGAGGATAATTTCAAACCATCTCCGAAAATGTTAAGAATGGTAGACGATGATGAAAAAATAACTCAACCATATCAAGAATTAACGGAGGTGATAAATTTGGGATTGTTGGGAGAGACGAAAGAGGTCCAAATCGGCACTTCTATGACAAGCCAAGGCCGCCGAGAATTAATTGACTTACTCAAAGAATATATTGACGTCTTTGCATAGTCTTACCAAGATATACCAGGTCTAGACACTGACATCGTGGTTCATCATTTGTCACTTATGCCTGAAAGTAAACCAGTGCGACAAAAGTTAAGAAAAATGAAACCAGACATACTGGTACAAATCAAAGAAGAAGTGAAAAAACAAGTAGATGCAGGTTTTCTAGAAGTAGTAAAATACCTTGAATGGGTTGCTAACATAGTCCCAATGCTGAAGAAAAATTAGAAAGTAAGGGTGTGCGTCGATTATAGAGACTTAAATCGAGCAAGCCCCAAGGATAATTTTTCATTACCCCATATCAATGTCTTAGTAGATAACATTGCAGGACATTCAACCTTCTCTTTCATGGATGATTTTTCAGGGTATAACCAAATCAAAATGGCTCATGAAAACCGTGAAAAGATGACTTTTATAACTTTGTGGGGTACATTTTGTTATAAGGTTATGCCATTTGGTTTGAAGAATGCAGGGGCGACTTACTAGATTGCAATGGTAACACCATTTCATGATATGATGCATAAAGAAATCGAAGTGTACGTTGATGATATGATTGCCAAATCACGTCAAGGGGAAGATCATACGGTCACTCTATGAAAACTATTTGGACGGTTGAGAAAGTTTCAGTTAAAGCTTAACCCGACAAAATGTACATTCGCAACATCTTCAGGAAAACTACTTCGTTTTGTCGTGAGCAAGGAAGGAATAAAAGTTGACCCTGACAAGGTTCGAGCCATAATTGATATGCCGCCACCTCAAACTCAAAAGGAAGTTAGAGATTTCTTGAGGAGATTAAATTACATAGCCCGTTTTATCTCACAGCTAACTACAACTTGTGAATCTATCTTTAAACTTCTCCGCAAAAGTGATACAGAAGAATGGAATGATGATTGTCAAATTGCTTTTGAGAAGATCAAGCAATACTTGCAAAATCCGCCTATACTTGTTCCTCCAACTCCGGGGCGTCCACTTATTTTGTATCTTACAGTAACAAAAAAATTCATGGGTTACATACTTGGTTAGCATGACGCTTCTGGAAGGAAAGAACAAACAATATACTATTTAAGAAAAATGTTCACAAATTATGAGGCTAATTATTCGAGGTTGGAGAAAACATGTTGTGCATTGGTCTGGGTTGCTCATCGGCTTAGACAATATATGTTATACCATACCACTTGGTTAATTTCAAAGATGGACCCTATCAAGTATATCTTTGAAAAGCTGTCACTTTCTGGATGGATTGCTAAATGGAAAATGTTACTCACAGAATATGATATTGTCTATGTCACGAGGAAGTCAATAAAAGGAAGCGTACGTGCTGATTATCTAGCAGATCAACCAATGCAAGATTATGAGCCTATGAAGTTTGATTTCCCTGATGAGAGTGTATCAGTCATATTCAAAAATGAAGAAGAATCCGTAGACCCAGAATTGTGGACAATGTTATTTGATGGTGCATCTAATGATGTAAGACATGGAATTGGGCCAACCCTCATATCACCTAAGGGAATTTTTTTCCATTCACGGTAAAACTATGCTTTGACTGTACAAATAATGTGGCAGAATATGAGGCATGTTCCATGGGAATTCAAGCAGCTTGTGATATGAAGATAAAGAAGCTTCGAGTATACGGAGATTCGCTATTGGTGATACGACAACTAAATGGAGAATGGGAAGCTAGAGACTCTAAGCTAATACCTTATAAAAAACATGTCACTAAGTTAAGCCGAACTTTTGAAATGATCTCATTTGACCATATACCTAGAGAGAATAATCAAATCGCAGATGCGCTGGTAACCCTAGCGTCCATGTTTGCTGCAGACTTTAAGGAAGAAGTTCAACCCATAAAAATTGAGAAGCGAGATTTTCCTGCTCACTGTATGAGTATTGAAGAAGAGCCAGACACAAGACCATGGTATTACGACATCAAACAATATATAAAGAATGGATAATATCCATCCAAAGCTTCTGAGAATGATAAACGCACTATTAGAAGATTGTCCATGTGTTTCTTCTTGAATGGTGAAATACTCTACAAAAGAAACCATGATATGGTGCTCTTAAGATGTGTTGATGNCATCACACCCAAAGCCTCTAACGGGCATCGTTTCATTTTGGTATCTATAGATTATTTTACCAAATGGGTGGAGGCAAGTTCTTATTCGAGTGTAACCAGAAGTGCGGTTGTTAAGTTTATTAAAAAGAAGATAATTTATCGATATGGTTTACCTGGAAGGATCATCACAGATAATGGAATAAATTTAAATAACAAGATGATGAAAGAATTATGTGAGCAATTCAAAATTAAGCATCATAATTCATCTCTTTATCGTCCGAAAATGAACGGAGCAGTGGAAGCAGCCAATAAGAACATAAAAATGATCATAGAGAAGATGACAGAGGTTTATAAATATTGGCATGAGACCTTTCATTGTCAAGAAGGCTTTCTCGGGAGGAGCTCTCATGCTAACAAACATGGATGAAGATGATTTACTGCACACGGTTAATTCTGATGCAGTCAAGAAGTAATTCGTTTGACCTCTCAATGTATGGGAAAAATGAAGTTAAAAAAATGTTAAAAAAATAAAGCTGTCTCGCATACTGGAGAAATTCTTCTTACATTTTTTTCCCTTTTTCCAAATCATCGTTTGTAAACATTGTTCATCATCAATGAAGAGCCTTTTTTTTCTTTCTTTCCCAGTTTACAAATACATATACTTCATCTTCTCCTTATTTCCATTATTTCTTATTCCTCTCAATTCTAAGATATCATTAATTGCTCTTGAAATAACTCAGAAACATAAACTTGATTAGGTGAAAGCTAATTGAAAAAAAATTGGAACTAAGATAGGTGATCTGATTGCAAAGTAAAATCTAAAAAGTCATCACGAGAAAGGTCAATATGCGCATGAAAAAAGATAAAGCACATTTGGAGGATTACCCAATTAGAAGTACAGAAGAGAAGCAGAGAAATTATTCACCACTGACATGGAGCCAAATACTGGGGCATAAATTAATAAATAAGAATGTATCATTTTCCTAAAAGTATGCTCGATACTTCATTGTGAGTCCATGATCCTAGGCCAAGTGATTGTTCTAAAGGGTGTTGGATATGGCTAAAAATCATCATATAATTTTCTTATAAAAGTTCACAATCATGCATAGCATGCATGCATTCAAAATCACTACTTTACATTTATGTTCAAGAATTATAATGCATAGACATGCACCACATTAGTTGTTCTGACAAATTCAGGTGCATGAATCAATTAATGATATTCTTTCGAAATTCACACATGACTTTTCAACATTTAAAGCATGTATTAGTCTAGCTTTTATTGTCATGAGACTTGCATAAGTCTACTTCACATAAGTTAATAGGGTTAAATCGAACCCGAATTGAGTCGAGGTCGAAGCGTGATGTCAGCACCTGGTCCATTTCTGTTTCAAATATCTTCGGTTAAATCGAACCTGACTTGGTCGCGGTCGAAGCCCGGTGTCAGTGCCTGGTCCATTTCAATTAATATGGTTAAATCGAACCCGAATTGAGTCGAGGTCGAAGCCAGGTGTCAGTACCTAGTCCATTTTTGTTTCAAATATCTAGGGTTAAATCGAACCCGAATTAAGTCGGGATCGAAGCCTGTGTCTATTCAGGTCCGTTTTCCTTTCAAATATCTTCAGTTAAATCGAACCCGACTTGGTCACGGTCGAAGCCCGGTGTCGTCACCTGGTCCATTTCTGTTTCAAATATCTATGGTTAAATCAAATCCGCACTAAGTTGAGGTTGAAGCCTGCATCCATCCAGGTTCGTTTTCCTTTCAAATATCTTCGATTAAATCAAACCTGACTTGGTCGCGGTCGAAGCCCGGTGTCAGCGCCTGGTCCATTTCAATATCTACGGTTAAATCAAACCCACACTGAGTCAAGGTCAAAGCCTGCATCCATCCAGGTCCGTTTCCTTTCAAATATCTCAATTAAATCGAACCCGCATTGAGCGAGGTCGAAGCCTGTGTCTATCCAGGTCCATTTCGCTCCCATTCCATCTCACACATAACAATGCATAAAATAGAGAGTAAAACCTCTCTACAAGATTATGTAAATATCTAAGTTTTTTTGAAATTTTCAATTTTCCTACAAGTCTTTTTTTTTTAAAAAAAAATTATGTTCATCATTCTTATGACACTTGTTTGAACTAATTATCATTCATGATCATCCCATTTGCTATTTGATTAGCAATGACGAATAAGAGAAGGAAGGAAAAATGATAATTAGAAAACTAAGTAGTTAAAAAATAAAAAATGGACATATTTATGTAAACAAAATCTATTGTTTTTCATCATTTTTCTTTGTTACTTCCACTATTTAATTTTCACTAAACAAAGTCGATGATGGACTTTGAGATTTTCGGGATACCAAATTTCTCGAACTACTGAGGTGAGGAGTTATTCTTGCGATACCGAGAATAACCCTAACAATGCTTTGATTTAAAAAGATATAAGAATACAAAAAATAATTTTTCAATGGTCTTTGAACCACCCATTAAATGTTGTTTATTTTGTTCATTTTTATGATGCAAAATGCATCAAATGAGACATTCAAAAATGAATTTCTTTCACATTTACCTTAAAATAAAAATTTGGATAGCATTTGATTAAATTTAGAAACCATTTTTATATGGGTGTTGTGGGGTGCCAATACCTTCCCTACACACAAACGGCTCCCGAACCAACTTTGAGTTTTCGTAGACTAAAATTTCCATCATAAAATTGGGTGACCAATCACACCCTAAAATGATTGGTGGCGACTCCAAATTTATTTTTCCTGCAAAAATAATTTTTTAATCGCCGCTCCGCGTCGCGTGTACGTTGCGACAACTACCCTTAATTTATTAGAGAAAAAAAGAGAGTAGATTTATGAGGTTGGCTGATGAAGCTTTCGCAAATTCTCTTCTAATTTATGCATTTTTAGGTGCCATGATACTTCTAATTTGAAAAGAAGCAATACCTCCTGATATTGTGCCTGAAAATTTTGAGTTTGCTAAATATGTGCAGTCTGCACCACCATATGGATTGTCTTGTATCCACAAATTATTTTGAGGATCACTCTTACACCTTCAATCAGGTTCCCATGTGACCAATTTTGTTATGCTTCTTTGCGTGGGCAACTGTTAGCTCTCATTCTTTTGAAATTACCACAGTAATTATTCTTGGTAAAAATTTTAACTTTTTTTTTCATTTTTGCTCAATACTTATCTATGTTGTTGATATCCAATCAAACATGTAGAGGTCTAAAACACAGATAAATTCACAAAATCATACATGTATACAGAGTAGTGCAGATTCTATTGAAGTATTACTTATCTATCTTCTAATCTTATAGGAAACTGAAACTTCATCAAATATTGCTTATCTACCTTAATATTGCATTCGATCATCACTGACATGCATCCAATTTGACACTAAGAGACAATACAAAGAAAAAGAAAAGACCTGAAATCTTGGATCAAAAGGCATATAAGATCCTCTATTTTGGTTTGGTACATAAGATCTGTTATTTTGGTTTGGCACATAAGACATAAGAGGGAATATAGACATATAAAATGAATACAAAATAATAAAGCAATATGGTTTTATTAGCGGTAACATAAAGTAGAACTCCATCTTAAAAACATTAAGTGGGCTCTTATAAATAGAAATACCAATAGATTTCTCGAAAAATATAAGAAAACTATAATGTGCAGGTTAATAATGAAAGTATGAGTGTTCTTATTAATGAAATAATAAATATAATTACTACTTGACTTGAGCATAATAACCTCAGTACGATGTCTATTTAATAGTGTTAAAATCCAGTGCAATGCTTCAATTCTAGTGGCCTCATATTCACTAGATAGTTGCCTAATCAATGAAAATAACTAGTATCACCATAACATGTTTAAAGGGAAATAACATAACTTGCAGGTAGAGACTAGCCCAATATTTTTAAAATTGTTGAAGTATCATATATCTATATTATATCACTTGAAAGCTTAAAACCTAGAAAGACTTTACAAAGTTGAAAAGCACACCTCCTCGTAATAGAGAGTATTGCTCCAACATCAAAACCAACAGATGGAATAGCCTTAATGTTTCGAAGCTCTTCATTGGTCTCTCAAGCAACCTTAAATGGAAGAGTCAGAAGAAAAATCTAAACCATTTTTTTCTTTTAGGGAAGCATATAACATATTAGTTTGTTAATGGCAGATATTGAGTATAAGAAATCCATGTTCTTTTCCTTTTTTGTTCTTTTTATTAGTTTAATAAGAGAAAATAAATATTAACACGAGATTATAATGAGATGGAGGGGAAGCGACAACCAACCACTCTAATATTCTCTTTTTTATCCAATATGCAGGGCAAAATTGCTCCAAGTATATCAGCATAATAAGGTACTAGTTGGTCCTCGCCAAGTTTTGCGAACTCTTTTATCTGTAAAGAAAATAATGAATGACTACAATTGACTGAAAAGAATAAATTTTTTTCCTATAAAGTAATGAAACAATAGTAAAATGTGTAATGATTTAGTGCAGATGCTAGACAATGATGAGAAAATGAAATAGAGTCACAGACAAAAACTTCAGGTATTATGGTCCATTTACCCATGTGATAGCTATTAACTGAGTAAATTCATCAGGCGAACCAGCTCTCTACACCAGTATCTCAGCCATGTGACCATAATCTACAGAGTTCAAGAGTAGCACTGCTAGAGTCAGGAAATTAATAAATATACGAAAATATTTTTCCAAGGGAAAATGCATTAATTTCTATGCAATATATTTCAATGTGGGATTTTTTCTCACATTCCACCATTAGATGTGAAAACTAAGAATTCACAACAATAAAATTTTTACTGGGGAGTTCTTGTTCTCTTGAAGAAAGTCAGAAAGAGCGGAATCAGCTTGTTGTCTTATTTCTTGGCTATTATAACTTAACATATTAAATAAACTTGAGAATTGTCAAGGATTTGTAAGATATATTTATCGACTAGAAAACCGCAATTAATAGAAGCTTCACTTTTTAACAGTATATTTTACCATCAAGGAAATCAGGAAGAAAGCCCAACATATCAATGTTCGGAACATTGTCTAGTATAGTGATCCATCCTACTAAAAGCTGGCGAACATAGGGATTCAAGACATTCATACATTCCCTCAACAATGGAATAAATTCTTCAATACTGAGAAAAGAAACCAATATCAAAACAGAGAAAAACATTAAACAACTGTACTTAGAAAATCATCAATAGAATATGATACATGAAGCATTAGAGTAGATCACACACCTCAATTGATCACTTCTAGTAACAATATCTTGTTGATTACATCAACGGATTAGACTTATTGAACTAAAGCAAGTTCCTATTACTAGAAAACCGAGATAACTTTCTATTAATTTTTATTTTTTATACTATCAAGTTTCTTATCAAAAGAAAAAGAGTTGCATGGAAAGGAGTTTCCTTTTGGATAAGCGAAAGGAGTTTTAAGAAACATAGTTACCTTTACAAGTCAATCTAAAAGATGTGTAGCACTTTGTACATTGGCATCAGAGTCGGCTGAAAGCTTACATAAGGCGTCAAATTTTTTATTATAGAAAATGATGAAATGCCCTCTAACAACCTGCTGATCACATGATGCGTTAAACCAAGGAGAATTACATGAAAACCAGAAATAAAATACAATCACTCGTAGCGGTGATATGCAACTCTATCAATTAAATCAAGTCAATTAAAACAAATGCATCTAATTGATTCTTAACCCCAAAGGTTGCACAATGCTAGGGTTACGGTACCAGAAGCACATTAGACAAATTTAAGAATATAAAATGCTTAAAACTTAACGTACTGTGGTAGATCTCTCCCAACGATCCGCGCTATGATTACGGTACAAGAACTCACGCTTGTCTTCAGCGCGCAAAGTGATGAAAGCCAAGGCATAGCACCTTGGTTGAAGGTCAGCCCATCGCCAAAGACACTGTTTTCCTTCAAGATCCCAGTGAGTTTGTCCTCTCTTGCGAATGTTCAAGAGAGATCGGGAGTGAGAGCGAGATCAAAATCGAGAGTGAGAGAGAGAGAGAGAGAGGTGTAAAAGGGAAAAAGAAGTGTAAAAGATGAAATTAGGGTGTTAAATAAGATGGCATTTTCGAAAATAAAAAAAACTTTGGCTATATGTGAGTTTTTTATACTGTAAAATGATGACAGTTTATTTTCACACTGTCATCGTAGGTAAGCCATTTTTCTTTTGATAGATTTTACAAAATTGTTATTATACTAAATAAGTGGCTCTTATTGTATCTCATTTTTGTAGTAGTGCGTGTGTGCGGCAAGAAGAGAGTAACAGAGAGTGAGTGGGTGCAAGTAGTGCGTGTGTAAATGCGATAAAAGTGCTTGTGTGTGAGAGAGATGTCAAATTATTGGTGTCTAAGTTTGAGGTGAGTCTTGTATGGTGTTCTTGTGTAGTCTTTGTTGTAATTATCCCCACTAATAATAAAGAGTTAGTTCCTTATCAAGTGTGATCTTTTATTACAAGCAATCTGTAATATCGTGTACCGCTGCATAGAGGTATAGAGGTATTCGTAAGTTGCACGCCACTTTTA
Organism: Datisca glomerata; assembly: GCA_003255025.1. Classification (NCBI taxonomy): domain Eukaryota; kingdom Viridiplantae; phylum Streptophyta; class Magnoliopsida; order Cucurbitales; family Datiscaceae; genus Datisca; species Datisca glomerata. The sequence continues at coordinate 294,648 of QANY01010678.1, forward strand.
ATTTACATAATGCGGAGATCATCAAGGAGGAATTGTTCAAAAATCATCCCGTCCCGTCTCGTGCACATCTCTACTAGTAGTAATGGTTGTGGCGTCGTTTGCATTTTCTCCTTTACATGTACCTGCTCTAGAATTTTTTTTAAGAAATATATATATGTAATTGTGAAACTTAACTACATCAATTTTGTATTCTAAGTTGACATTATAAATAATTGTTCTATTTTTATTTTGTTGGCCGACGGTATAAGATTATTATAAAAAAGGATCAAAGGCACAACAAAAATCAATTATTATCAAAGGATGGAAGAAAACCTCTTGTCAGAGTAGGATACAGCTTGTTGGTTGAAGTTTCTTATGTTTTCTGGATATTTTATCACACTATTTGGTTTTTGTTATTTCTTATATTCTTTAGATGACTTTAAGTACCATTAATTGGTAAGGATGTGTTAATATTTTAATGTATTTTTCAGTGGATAATGATATGAATTTGACAAATTATTGACATTGTTTTTCAGAAATCACTTTTTTATTATACTTCTTTTTATGGTTGGTCCATATCTTAAAACCCTCTTATACTATGATGAAAAATCACTTTTATCCCCTTAAAATTTCACCTTGGTAGTCTCGAAACTTTCTTCATGCATGAAAAAATCCATTACCGTCAAATATTAGTTAATTTTTCACATGAATTTTTCTTCTAATTTGTCATTGTCTTCAATCTTATACTGAACCCACACGCACATTGTTTTACAACAAAATTAGTCACAATTTCTTCTCCATTTTCATTGATTTGTCAAAAATTAGTTCAGTACGATAAGATTCAGTAGACAATAGTTTTAGTTGTTCCTGTTTCAACATTGGATCGGTTTCATCTCTTTAAGATCCAATTTTAATGAATTCTATCTAATCAATATTTTTCATGAGTCATCTTATTTTTCATCCTTGATGACCAATAAATTTGGGTAATTTTTCTAACTAGATTTTTAACGATTATTTGATAGTTTATTTTTAGAAATGACAACTTCATCAAGCAGTGCTTGCTTTTGAGGATTAAGCAGGATCTGTTTGTGATTGCATCAATGATACATGTACAATTCAACTACATTTTTGTGATTGCATCGCCCTCAACACCTTGGTAAAAAGCATGTTTGGACAAAGAGGAAACTATCTCTTTTTCTAGCCATGCAATTGCACACATATTCACCTCCTTTATTAGATTCATAAATTGATTAAACTGACTCTCAATGGTAGCCCTAGTTGTACTCCACATAAAGTTTTTTAACAAGTACTTACTGGGAAAATGATTTCTGATTTTGCATAAAGATGTTGGAATAAAGCGTGTCATGCATGTGACACCTTCTTGAAAGTTTTTATTAAACATTTTTGTTTATCTGATGTGAATGTGAGAAACATATATCAACACCAATCGCTCTCAACAACAATTCCAAAAACCAATTCCTAGTCTCCTTTTTTAGACTCTATAAGAACATAACAAATTGAATACATATTATCATTATCATATATCCCAGCAACAGCTAACAATATAGACCACAACCCCCTTTAGATGACAACCATCCAAATAAATTAATGGCCTACTTCAAGCTACAAAATCATGGTTACATGAAAACAAACAACAAAATTTAAGGGGTATATTGGGAATTAAAATGGTCACCTACAAGACAAGTGACCATTTGAACGGAATTTACATTGATTTTTTAGGTCAAGCGGATTATTTGATGGATAGAGAAAGTTTATGGATCAGCAGGAAAGATGTAAAAATTCATGTGGTAAAGTGATTTAGATCAAAGTACATGGCGGCGAGGGCTTCATAACCAATGAGGGTATATTTGGAGTACTTACGGTCACTTGCGTAGCACGTGACCGTTTAAATGACATTTACACTAATTTTTCGCTTCAAATGGATTATTTGATGGATGGATAAAATTTAGGTACTAGTAGAAAATGGGTTAAAATTTAAGATAGTAAAATGATTTTGGATGAAAACGTAGACATTCAATCTCATATATTTTCTTTTCAAGTTTAACATAAAGATAATGCATGAGACATAAATATGCTGGATTGTGAATGTATCTAAATGAGTCATAAAATGCTATAATTGGGCTTTTAGATGGAGAAAATAAATTCTATTATAAACTCATTCGAAGTTGACCGAAAATGTCATGATATCATTTTCTAACGTTGTGGAATTAAAAAATACTATGGCAAACATGCGGCAACAACGTGTCAAAACTCCTATAAAAAGTGAGATATTTACAAAAACGCTATAAATATGATTTTATAGCAATTTTTGCCAGCTATAATAGCATTTCTGTTGTAGTGAAAATGTGTTTTGCAATAATCTAATTAGTATTTGAGAGAATTTTTAGAGGATTTTAAGGGAATGAGATTTCAATTTTTGAAAATGTGAATTCAGGGTTTCTTTTTAAGGCAACGAATGTGGTATTGGGCTGATTGATACCCTGAATAAATCAAATACGTATTGAGGGCATCTTAAGTATGTGTTAAATAGTGAGATATCCAAATGTGTTTTAGGTAGCTCACTGTTTAAAATATTTAAACTACATACCCCTCAATATATATTTGAGATACTCACACAAATTTGAGGTATTTATGGTACCTTACCGGCTCGAAATCATAAAATTTTCCTCTTTTTAATTGGGAGATTTTTTATGGTAAACTTGCTGACAGTTTGTGGTTTAAGTTTGACGGTTTTCATGGAAAGTCAACTTTTGTATCAAATGTAATTTTTGTATCTATGACATATTTAATACATTAGTTATATGGAGAACTACAAAATTACCAACTTTCTAAATCACACAGGCGTAAATGTAAATAATTTATTTGCACCTATGTAATTTTCATAAATAAACTATTTATCTCAGTAGTTTTCATCTATTTTCGTAAAAAACAAAAGTTTTGATCATTGTTACCGTTTGAATTAAAAGGTTTTTTTTATCATTTTTAGTTATATTATTTGAGCTAATTCCCTAATTCCAAAGCCACCCATGTCATTCCCTCTTTTTTCAGTTGGATTAGTCCAGTTAAAACATTAATAATCCTGCTAAATAGGCAAATCTTAGAATTAAAAATCAAATCTGTCTCGACTTTTATCATCAAATATGGTAGGTTTCAAAATATTTGTTGCTTAGAATTTAAGGTTTAAAGTAAACTTACTCTCACGAAAGCCTACTATAGTTTCAAACTTTACAAGTTATCAAATCTCACTCTTTTATCTTTACACCATCAAAATTGATAACGGTACGTGTGCTAAAAATCATCTTCCAATTTTTTATTGACAAAAACAAACATTAATTCAAAAACCAGGAAGATGACAATCAGAACATACAAAGAAAGAGAGAAATACAGAACCTCAGACTACTACCTAGATAAATTTTGAGAAATCGCTACATCTGTAAGATTCCTATGGCACCCATTTATTAAGGGGAAAAATAAAAAAGAAAGGTTTTAAAACTTGAAAAATAAATTACTTAAATAAATAGTGATTGCTAAAAATAAACAATCAATCAATAATATAATACATGCGGAATATATAAAGTGTGGGAATTGAATGAGCGAGAAATTAAATAATAAAAGTAAAGTTCACGTAAATAAAAGAGTAGGGAAGAGAGAAATTTGACACACATTATATTTACATTGTACGAATAAATATATCCCTACGTCCACGCTCCAAGGATCCCCCTTGAAGATTTTTTTCCAAACGATCTTGTTAATGGTGAATATTAAACCTTTACAAACTCTGTTGGTATATGGTGTCAATCCGACATTGACAATGTAACTCAGTTGACATCTTCGAATCTCTTACATAATCACTCACTCTCTCAAAGAGTAGATCTCTTAATTTTTTGTTCAAAATATTTTCTAGCTTCACTCTAGAATATTTCTCAAATTCTCGTTTAAAATACAATCCAAGTATAAAACTTTACAAAACTTCATTGGAGAGATGTGGAGAGGTGTGTTGGAATTGTGAATGTCGTGGGGTATTACAAATCTGAATTTACTATTGAAACCGGTCAGACTGGTTGGAAAATCGAATGGACCAATTGTCATTTAAGGAATAAATTCCTTTTGTGACAAACTGGTCACTTGCCTTAATTGCAAAACAAGCCTCATCGATTAGGGAATCGGTGTGGCCGGTTCTAATACAGCCTGTCCAGTTTCCCACTGATATGACCTGATTTATACCCAAAATTAAGCTAGTTTGGACACCGAACCGGTGATGAACCAAGCCTTGATATTTTTATATAATTCTATCTGGTTCGGTCTTTTACAGTCTTGTTCATGGACGGTTCGATCTTGTACTGAATTCCTTGCAACATTGTGAGTTCAGCCAATTTTGATTCAGGCCATTTGGAATTCATTTATATACTTCGTGCTCTTCATAATATGTTGCGTGTATCTCGTCATGTACAATTTTGATTGTCTTTTTATAATTTTTACATAAACACTTAAGATTAAGTGTTTTCAACCTTATTTTTACTTTATTAGTCCTCGTATCATTTGACATCATCAAAATTATCACCTGATTAGCGTCAACAATCTCCTCCTTTTTTATGATTACAAACAATTGATTCCAAAAATATATTACTATAAACTTCTCATATGCATATCCAATAACATTTCTAAAATGTTAAAATTCTACCCCTTTTATAATAACTATATTTCTCCCCCTTTGAATTCATACAAAAAAAAATAAAACATGTCACTTGTTTAAAAATACTCTCCATTTTGTAATTAACAATTTTTCTCCCCCTTTGAAATCATCAAAATAAATTAAAAATGATAATTGTTTAAGAAATCCCCCTCAATGTTTGCATTTTTCAAAGTAAAAGAAAATGAAAATTTCAAAATGCATACATATAAAAAATAATTTCATGTAATTTCTCAAAAATAAAGATTATTATGAAAGTTGAGCTTACTAACATTGTCTACGTGTGTCATTATGCACAGATATACCTTTTCAAGTTCATCATCAATTGAGCTTCTCTTTTCTTTTGATTTATTCTTTGAAGTGTATCCTCTCTTAGTCAGTAGCTTTCGAAGATTCTTAGTAAAGTGGATTAGATCTTCGTCTTTATTTTCACTTTCGCTCGCAATGAATGTGGTTTTGCGTAATAGATTCCCTTCTTTTACATAGTCTACATCCTCTTCCATGCACTCCATTTCATGACTCATAAATGATCTCATGAGTTTTTTAAGTGAAAGACTCTTAAGATATTTCGCATGTTGAATAGTAATTGCCTTGTTCTCCTATGACATTGATAAAGACCTAAGAATTTTACTCAATAAATCACTATTAGTAAAAGACTTACCAAGTGCGTTAAGAAAATTTACAATGCTATTGAAAAGTGCAAACATGTCTTCAATGCTCTCAATTTCACGCATCTTAAACATTTCATATTCATACATGAGAATCTTAATCTTAGAGTCTTTAATCTCATTTGTGCTTTCATGTGTGATTTCTAACTGGATTTTTGGGATTGCTATAAATAAACAAATTGAAACTGGATTTTCGGGATAAGTAATCAACAAACCAAGGATAAATCCAAGTGACCCTTTCTTAAATCCAAACGATCTTTTCGTAAGACACTACTACATCAATTTCATTAGGAATTGATGATCTTTTAACAATACCTTCTAAAGGATGGCTGGTCCAAGATGCTGAACAACAAAGTTTGATTTTTTGAAAAATACTATCATTATGAAAATGTACGCACAATAGATAAATTATGCCAATCTATTGAGATTTGGTATGCTACAAGTGAATATTTGCACAAGAAATAATATAATAGATGGGAAATATTAAAGTGTGGAAATTAAAAATGCGAGAAATTAAATACTGAAAATAAAGTTCACGTAAATGAAAGAGTATGGAAGAGTAAGATTTGAAAAACAGTATTTTTACGTGCTACAGGAAACTTATCCCTATGTCCACGCTCCAAGGATCTCCCCTTAAAGATTTTTCCCAAACGATCTTCTTAGTATTGAAGATTAAACTTTTACAAACTCTATTGGCTTATGGTGCCAATCACACTTTGACAATGTAGCTCGGTTGAGATCTTCGAATCACTTACAAAATCACTAACTCTTTAAAAGTATAGATCTCTTAATTTTTTCTACAATATTTTCTAGCTCCTCTCTAGAATATTTCTCAATTTCTCACTCAAAATACAATCCTCTCTAAGTACAAAACTCTACTGAACTTTGTCGGAGAGGAATAGAGAAATGTGGAGAGGTGTGAGAAGTTTTACTCTCTATTAATGAGTTGAAAGTGTACATTTGATGCAAAGATCCCCTAGGATAATTTTCTCACACATAACAATGCATAAAATAGAGAGTAAAACTTCTATACAAGATTATGCCTAGAGAGAAGCTAGAAAGTGACTCAATTCATGTATTTTTATTGTCTTACCTTTCATATACACCTTGAAGAGTGTATTCTTGGGCTTCGGACATTCTTTCATCCTCAGAGACTGATTGTCATTCTCAACTGTTCTTTCTTCGTGCACTTCTTGAGGAACATTTTTTCGTTGAGTCGTAATTTCCCTCATTATCGGCTATAAGCTTCATTCTTATTAGAGAATCCTCTGAGTATGTGTCATAGGAGTCCATTTCAATAAAACACTCATCCTCTATGCTCATTCAAAATTATTGAAACACTTTGGTTAGTCGCATACCATATTGTAAGGAAGCTTTGGACGAAGACAACACTTCTATCATATGGGATATCATGATATAAGTCAAATCAAAGAGCTCTCCTCATAAAATGTTATAGAGTATAAACACGTACATATAACTCACCTCACCTCTATGATCCCCACGAGGTAAAAACATATATGAGATCATGAAATGGAGAATTTTGGCTGTAATTGTGAGTTGTTTGTTCGTGGCGACCATGGTTCACTACATCTTGTTCATAAAGTATTTTATTTGCTACTACGGGATCGAAATCATATTGTAGTACATACAAGGTATTAATATATATTATTCCATCATAAGGGATATCTAAGATTTTACCCAATAAAGACTCATCTATGGTCGTAGTATCCCCCTTCACATATGATTTACCTAGTGAATGAAAGATTACAATAGAAAAACGTATCAAGTCTAGCATTCATTCTAAGGTTTAATGTCAATGCACTCTCCCAACTCATTCTACATAGGAGAGGAACCATCTCCATTCCCTAAATCTTTGATATTAATGTTTCTTCCTATCACAATATTCATATTCTCATACTTAAAAAAAATTTCACTAGTTTCATCATCAAGAAAGAGATTATCATCCTACCTTGATTCATCTTCAATGGGAGATGCCTCAATAACTCTTTTACCTGTGGATGCCCTAGAGGATCTTGAAGAACTAGCCTTAGGAGCCATAGAATAGTGAGATATTTGGAGTAGATGAATAAATTTTAAGGAATTTAAGAGGACTAGAAGGGATTTATGGAGAAGCTTTGATTGAGAGATGGGTTTTTTAGAATAGGAGGGTTAGGGTTTAGAGACGAATGGAAAATGAGGAAAATTGAGAAGGGAGTGGGAAAAAACTCATTTTTGCGTGAGGTTAAATCTGGTTCCCTAATAGGGTGCTCTATTGCTGGACATGGATCCGCTCTTGGTAGTGAAGCCAAGATTTTCCCATGCTTCAGACTTCGTCCATTTTCTCATCGAAATCTCATCCGTTCTTTCATCTAAAGCTCATCCATGACCTCAATCGTTACTCATCTGTTGCCTCTAGAGATGCACAATTAATATTTGTTATTCATGATATTGACATGCATAATATAAGAGCATGAAGAGTGAATATAATAAGCAAAATAAATAACAAATGGATACTAAAATTCATTGACATTGTTCACGATGCCAAGTTCCAATCTAATTTTGGAAAATCTTTCTTCATTTAGCTTTCTGAAAATATTCACAAGCTGATTTACAGTGTCCACAAATTCTATAGTTATATCACCTTTTTAAACGTGATCTCATATAAAATGTTGTCTAACATCAATGTGCTTAGTTCTAGAGTGCAAAATAGGATTTTTTGAAAGATTAATTATGCTAACAAAAAGATGTCTAACGCAAGTGTACGTGTCGCAATCAAGTAACACGGAGGTAAATGAGTGTCGAAGCCACAAGGAATATGCAATGCTTAAGACGTGTAATAGATTTAAAGTGTAAGACAGTGCAGTAGTAAAAATTAAGTTACTGGTTTAAATTAATTCAAATGTGTAAAAGAAATAGAAATTAATGACTAATTTTTATTGCCAACTGCTCGAAGCAAGGTTACTGAAATGTATGAGATACTCAATAGGATAGGGGGCTAGCATGGCTTAATTCCTTTTTCATCCACTTTATCTTTGTTAACCTAGTTTCGACTGCTACAACCTTCTTATAGCATTACCTAAGCTCTAAAGCACATCAACTTTTGGTTGTGAGATCTTCAAGCATTTCCTAACCAACTTCGTATCTAAGTTCAGCTAAGTCATGCATTGAACAATTAAGTCTAGGCTTAAAAAGTTTACAAGGCAGGTTCATATATCTATGCAACTTGCAAAATCTTTAAGTCTACACGAATCAAGCACTCATGCATGTCCAACTTAAACATTCAAGCATCAGTTAAGATTTTTCACTAGATTAAACTCTTTCAAGTATTGATCTAACTTACTTTCTAATAGTAATGGCCAGTCACTAAGAGAAATATTCATGCAGCACACAATAACCAAAATGCTAAAGGAAACTAAGCATTTAAAACATAGATTAACAAGATAAAGTAAAATCCAAAGTTATATTACCATGATATCCTCAAAATGCTTAGCTCATCAAGAGCTTTACAACAATGTGCAAAATCTCAAATACATTGTTTCCAACATCAAAGAATCACAAGGATAAAGATTGTATAGAATACGAAAATGGAAAGAAAGAAAGAGAGAGAGAAGATTAAGAATAAACTAATATCCTTGCTCCCTTGTCTTCTTCCTCATTTCCCTTCTTTCTTCTATTGTCTTCTTCCTCGCCTTCTTTTCTAGCAGGTTCACCTCGTACAAGCTGCTGTCGGCTTCCTCGAACAAAATCCCCTTCCAAAAAGGATGGATTTGCCTTAAATACCAGTATTTTTCTTCGATATCATTTTCATTTTTCTGGTGAAAAATACCAGTCGCCAAAAATTGGGTTTTCCCTTAGCTCTAAGGCACGTGTCGAGCACTCAGCGAGGGAGGGGATCACGAATGCCAGATTCGGTGACACCTGGATAACTAACTCTGATGCTAATGATTGTCTTATTTAACAAATTCTACATGAGCTCGCCACGCGCCGGATCACTCACCAAACTAGCACCGTACGGACAGGGCTTCGGTTAACATTTTATGCAACTTCGGAAGATTAAGCTTTATAAGAAATCCTACATCAAGAAAACCTATTGCATCAAACTGCCTTAAAATTTATCAAAAAGACTAGCAACCAATAAAAACTAACCTTAAACTGATATTCTAGCATTTAGCTTAAATATACTACTAAAATTACTTAGTATCTCGTAGTCCAGCAAAAAAAGAAGCCTAAGGATGCACATATAACTTTACTTTCATAGAGTTATCACACCCCCAAACTTAAATCATCACTCGTCCCAAGAGATACAAATCTAAACTACTAAAAACCTAAACTGTTTGAGTAGTTTCAAAGCAAGATAATTTCTTAGTAACTTGCAAATCCATCAGCACTAAAATACCTCAAGCTTTTAGAAACAAAAATATAAAAATGGCATGCTGACTTCAAATATAACTATTTCCCACAAGTGAGACTGTGCAAGGAGCAAAGCCACTATCAACAACGTGCAAAGTATAATTCAAGCCAAAGGATTTTGATTCTGACATTCCAGCTAAGCACTCAAACATCTGCCAAAAACATCATGATTTTTACATGATGTACTCAAACAAGATCATCATTAAGCACAATAAAAGGGAGTGGTTACTGAGAAAAATGTCTGGCTACTTATTTCTTTTATCTCTTTGTTTAAACAAAGATAAAATCCCTATTAGCCTTTGCTCTGCGAATGCCAACATTGGTGATGAAGGTCCCGGTTACTCAGCAATCAGACCCACAAGGTTGCTACTTGAATTTTACACATGAATAATGCTATAGCTAGATCTTTGGCAACCTTTTTACGCGAATGACAATACTTTTGGTGAAGGCACTCGATTAATTAGAGACAAAAAAATAGAGGAGCTCTACTATCCTTTTTATTCAATATTCAACAGCCAAGATAGTTTTAGCAGATTTAACATTTCAGCATATCAATATCCCTTCCCCCAAACTCATTTCCTAATCACACTTAGCACATTGCTTTAGCGAATAGGAAGGACACTAAGCTAGAACCTTGAATCTCACCTAGGTTTACACTATCCTAAGCTCCTTACAACAGCTAGCTAAAACTCCTAAGTGCTTAGTAGATAAGGGGATCTAGCTTTCTGGTCTTAAGTTCAACATCCCTTTTTATCGTAAAATACCTAAGATAAAGCAGAAATACTAACAGATCAGCCAATTAAAGAAAACCTAAAGTTACTAGGAAAAAGCATAAACATCCCAATTAACAACAAAACAACCAAAAGCAAAAGCCCTAAGAGAGAGCTAGCCCCTCCCTTAATCTTAGACCATGTAGTGCCCTCATTACATCACTAACAATAGCCAAAAAACATTTATAAAATCTAGATAATATTCTCAAAGGTAAAGAGTGATGGGAAATAGGCTTCTCTCTTTGCTGCAGTGCAGAATGCTGCAGCGCAAAATGCTGCAGCATTCATCCAACTTTTAATTCTTAGAAGCATGCCTCAGGCCACCTCTTTTTTTCGAGGCCTCATTCAAAGCTGAGAGCAATTTTTCCATCTATTTTATTTGCTCTTGTAGTTGAACATCTGTTGCTGAATCTCCCTCAACTACCTTCTGATTGTTCTTCTACTTCTTGGGTGCAGGAGATGCTACAATTGGAGTTTGAACCTCATTTCCTTTGCATTTTTCCTCAACAGTTGCTTTCTTTGTTGCTTTAGGCTCTGGACTAGGAGTCAACAACTTTCTCTTGCCTTTCTCTTACTGCTTCTTTAGTGTGATTTTTAGTTGTGGGGGTGGAGGTGTTGGTTCCACTTCTTCTTCTTCACTCTCCGACTCTTCTATTACTTTTTCTCCTTCTCCAGCCGTTGAGGCCTCAACCACTTCTTCATATTTGTCCTTTCCAGATTCCTCCACTTTTTCCTCTTCTTTGGACTATAATTCTTCCTCTACATTTTCCAGATCAATATCCTCTCTAACATGTTGCTACCCCTTTTTCTCTTCTTCAACATCAGTCTCTTGCTCTTCTTCCTTTTCTTGCTCTTCCTCCTGGTCCCTCCATGGTCAAAGAAGGATTTCAGGGAAAGAGGGAAAAGATGCAGAAGGCTTTATGAAATTCCCCTACAAGCTCTCTTTCAGAGCCTCGTGTCTAGCTTACGCATACTCCCAATAGATCTGTTGTTGTAACTCAATGTGCTCTAACACGTTTTCTACGTGCATTATCGTTTGCCATGTGTCTCCATCCTAGCTGTTGGATCCTACAACAGAAAAAGAGTGTGACGATTCAGATATTTTGGTGGGAAAGTTCAAACATTTCTGGGATTGGTTAAGATTTTATCCTTATTTTAAAATATTCTATCCCCTTTTATAAATATCTGGCGAGCTGGCATCTTGTTGACACGTCAATTTTTTCTCCCTTTCTACACGTTCATCTTCCAGTATGTGCCATTTCTCTTGCCAACTAGATTATTTTATGGGCCCACTTAAAGCATTGCCTAGTACTTTTGACTAGGAAAGTGGGACATACCAGGGGTAGGGAATGTTTATTAAAAACAATACGAAACTCTTTTTGTTTAATAAAAAGATAAATAGATAGAGCCATGATACATTCTGGAATATTGTAAAGAAATAGATTCTTTTCGTCCCTTTTTTTATGCCTGCTTGAAGACTCGTGTATGTTTTATTTTGGAATAGGGATGTTCACCTTACGTGAGAAGTAGATCCATGTTACGAACTAATATGTGATCTTACTCTTACCTGAAAGTCAGATATCTATTCATAGTTGGCCAGTCCCCCATGACACGGCTTCTTGCTTTTCATTAATGTGTCTCCCCCTCTACTTATGTGAGTTGACCCGCTTTGACTCTGGTTGCTTCTAACTCCCTATGAGCCATTTTACGACCAATTATTCTCTTTAAAGATAGGGGATCCCACAAACTCATTTGCATGGCCAAGCACATTCTTTGGCATCTTTCCCTAAACATAAAATTAAATCAATTAGCCTTGAATTTAAATTTTAACCTAATGTGCTACTCTACTAAAAACTAAAAACTTGTTAAACAAAATAACTAAAATAAAATAAAATAAAATGATATGCCTGAAAAATAACAACCAAATTTAAAAATTAAACTTTGTCCTTGGGTTCCCTCCCTCAAGTGCTTTGTTTAAAGTCATCAGCCTGACTTGTTCTTTAGGCTTAAGGTTCCTTAAGATGAATTGAGGAATCCACCATGCATTCCTCATTCTCCTAATAAAGCTTCACTCTCTACCCATTCACTTTAAACTCGTTCCCATATTTTTCATCTAATAAATCCACAACTCCATGTGGATAAATATTTACCAACTTGAATGGTCTAGACCACCTGGACTTCAATTTTCCAGGAAATAACTTGAGCTTTGAGTTGTAAAGTAAAACTTTCTCTCCTTTCTTAAGTTCTTTGCTGACTATTCTTGTCATTCCATCTTTTGGTCTTTTATTTGTATAGCTTTGCATTTTCATAAGAAAAAGCTCTGAATTTTTCTAATTGATTTAGCTGCAAAGCTCTATGAGTTCCAACAGCCTTTAGGTCCAGATTCAATTTCTTTACAGCCTAGCAAGATTTATGCTGCAACTCCAAGGGTAGATGACAAGCTTTCCCAAACACCAACCTATAAGGAGACATCCCTAAGGGTGTTTTATAAGCTGTACTACAGGCCCACAATGCATCATCAAGTCTTAGGGACCAATCCTTTTTGCTAGGGTTTACCAGCTTCTCCAAGATCTTTTTAATTTCTCTATTTTAAAGGTCCACTTGCCCACTTGTTTGACAATGGTGTTTTGTGGCCACTTTGTGCTTGATTCCATCCTTCAAACATCTTGTTGCAGAAGTGTGTTCTGTCATCACTAATGATTGCTCTTGGTTTCCTAAATCTTGTAAAGAAATTTTTCTGAAGGAACTTCACCACCACTTTGGCATCATTGGTTACTAGTGCTACAACTTCCACTTATTTTGAGACATAATCCACTGCTACCAGAATGTAAAGATTCCTATAAAAAGGAGCCAAAGTCCCCATGAAATCTATCCCCAAACATCAAAAAGCTCTACTTCCAAGTATTTGTCAAGGGCATTTCATTTCTATCTGGAAATTTTAGAATAAAACGGAATGAGTAAAAAATATACTCTGTAAGTAAAACCGTACGTATATAACATCATACAAAGGCAATCACATACAACACATATCATTCCTTCTTACAGAGAATTCACGTGCAGAACTTATCATTCATTCAAATTATTCATATCATTCCTTCTTACAGAGAATTCACGTGCAGAACTTATCATTCATTCATATTATTCATATCATTCCTTAAAAATTTTGCTGGCCAACTTCTGCTAGAGCTCGCCACCACACCCATATCCAAGCAGAATTACCTGTCAATAAAATTTGTTAGCTTGTAAGGTACCTACAAGTGACCTTTCTCCCAGGTACCTCTCTACACCTCTAAGAAGGTAGAACTAGTTCCCGTAATACCTTCCCACAAGACTAATCAAAATATGTACACAGGCCCTGTTCCGAAGGACAAAGTAACACATAGACCTTCTCGGAAAGATAAGGCAACCGAAACAGAGTTTATGGGTACGTGACACTAATGCCACACACTATTTTATGTTATATTATCATGCGATACTCTTTCTTATAACTCATATATTTTCCAAGTTTCAGAATCATACAATACATTGTCACCACGAAACAAAGCACAACAACATATAGATGACATCACAAAGCTACAATCAAGAAATGAAGAACATTCAGAGTTTTATTCTAATATTTTCATTTACAAAAGAAAAACACACATTATTTATGTAATATTTCACTTACCTGGTCTCCCGGTAAAGAAATTACATAATCAAAACTCCTTAAACTAAATAACGCTATATTTCCTAGAACGATACGATTCGCGAAAAAGAAAAACTAACCCTAAAGTGTTGATTTGGTAAAACGGACACAACAAATCCTAGGGTTTCCTAATATTTCTAAGTTTCTTCTGGGATCCTCTCTAATATATCATAGTTTCATATAAATAATTTCATAAAAATTTGTGGTTGTTTGAGTTGTCAAAACGTGAAAACGATCTCATTAAAGAAAATTATATTTCCCAAGTAAAGCAGTAACATTTAAAAATATGTTTCAGTATCTTGTGATAAGTGCTCTCATAATGATACAGTAAATATTTTAGGTTACACCAATTTGATTGTAGTACATTATTAACCATAAACATGAGTATCAATTAAACTATTTTCCTATATTGTCTAAAAAAAATATAAAAAATCACCGATATTGAATTTGACCCTAATTTTCGTACAGTATATTTTTCAATATACTAAGACAACACAATAAAAATTTAAGATTCAAACTTTAATGTTTGAGTTCCAAAATATCAGTTGATTTTCATAGTTATCAGTAAATCTCTTTATTGTAAACGTTTTTCTTACTCAAAAACAACTTATGAAATATGAAAAACCCTTTATACATTTTTTAACCTAAGTTTAACTCAAAATATTTCCTTTGAATCATGCAAAATAAAAACAATAAATGGTTCATTGAAGAGAGGTAACACAATTTTTTCTGATAGCGCGATCCGAAGAACAATCTAAGTCTCATGACAACTACTGCCGACCCGAACCTATCCCTTCTTAGTAATTAGGGTTTTCCAGAGGTTAAGGAGAGGGAAATATTTCGTGAAAGAAAGAGGGAGAGAGAAGTGATTTTCGTGCAAGAGGAAAGGTGAGAGAGATGTTGCCACCCAAGAGTGTTTATGATAATTAGGGCAAGAAAAATAACTTAATATACCAAGTCACTTATAATGAATCTTTCTTAAACGTCCCATCTATACCTTTACATATCATTCTTGGTTTATAATAAAACAAAGTCTCCTAAAGGGGAGAGGAGGTGGCCGGCCAAACAAGGATAGAAAGGGGTGCATTAAACCCTAATTTGCATCCCCCTTATTAGAAATAATTAAACCTTAATATAATTAACCTAATAAAAATTATTTCCTCCTTTGTGAAAATAATGACATTAAAATAATACCAAAAGTCTATGTCCTATGCATAGTAAAAACCTAATATAATAAACATTACAAAAAAAGAACACACAATCAACATGAACCGAAGAGAAGGCGTGGGAGGGGGATAGTACGAGACATAAATTTAATTTTTTGTTTCCTAAATCACTAATTTCTAAAAATTTCACAAGGGATCCTTCTTTTAATCAAAATATGAAAGAGTAAAATCAAAAGATTCAAGAGTGAATTTCTGAAATCATAAAAAATTCAAAAGTTACAATATTAAGAGCCTTATGTGTCATGTGCTACAAAATACATGTGTCTATTAAATCAACTTATTGTTATCATCATAATCTGAGGGATCTATGCTATATTTATAACATCACATTATAATATAATGTCACATTAAAGTAAAAACATAAGGGCTAAGGTCATGACCTAAGACACATGTAAATAAAAATGTTTTCACTCTAACGTTACGGTAGGCTGAAAAATAGAGGTGTTACATCCTCCGCTCATATGAATTTTTGAGTTTGAAGTGGTCCGAATGTAGTGCTTGAATCTCTTCCTTCCATTCCCAAGTGGCCACTTCTAATTGATGGTTCCACCAACGTACCTTGACAAAAGGAATCTCCTTAGTGTGTAACACTTGCGTCTCTCTATTTGGATTAGATCAAGAAACTCTTCATAAGTTAGGTCTTCCCGTAACTGGAGAGGCTAATGACTTAGAATGTGCGACGGGCTGAGAATGTACTTCTGTAACATTGACACATGAAAACATCATGTAGACCTGCCAAAGATGGAGGTAGGGCAACGCGATAACTGACAACTCTAACATGCTCCAAGATCTCGAAAGGTCCTATATGAAATAAGGCTAAGCTTTCCATTCTTCTCAAATCTCATAACTCCTTTAAAGGGCGCGATCTTGATAAATACCACGTCTCTGACTACAAGTTCTAGTATTTTCCTATGTACATCCACATAGCTCTTCTCACAACTCTGTGAGGTTTGGATCCTTTTCCAAATCTTGTCAATATCTGCATTAGCTTACTGGACCATTTATCTACCTAGCAACTTTCTGTCACCAAACTCCTCCCAATGAACAGGATATTGACACTTGCTTCCATATAAGGCTTGAAAATGCTCCATCCCAATTGTTGCTTGATAGCTATTGGTGTACAAAAACTCGATAAGTGGTTACTTATCACTCCATCTCCCTTGAAAATGCAACAGATATACCCATAGCATATCCTCAAGAGTTTGGATGGTTTGTTCTGTATTTCTATTTGTTTGAGGGTGAAAAGTCGTGCTAAAGTTTAGTTGGGTACCCAAACATCTTGATAACTATGCCAAAATCTTGAAATAAACCTTGGATCACGGTCTGATACTATAGATATTGGTACCCTAGTAAGTCTAACAATCCCTGTAGCGTATAACTTTGCCAATTCCTCCACTAAGGAATGTCATACGACCTGGTAGAAAACGTGCAGACTTAGTCAAACGATCGACTACAACCCAAATGACATCAAATCCTCTTGTAGTCTTTGGTAGACCAAGTACAAAGTCCATCGATATATGCTTCCATTTCTATTCTAGAATTTCTAAAGGCTGTAAGAGACTGGAAGGGCGTTGGCATTAAGCTTTCACTTGTTAACAAGTAAGACATTTCTCTACAAATTTCACCACGTCTTTTTTCTTGTGTTCCACCTAAAGTGCTTATATAGGTCCTGGTACATTTTTGTACTACCCGAGTGAATTGAATAGAGAGTGGAGTGGGCTTCTACAAGAATCTCCCTTTTTAGCTCCTTATTCTAATGTATGAAAACTTTGTTGTTAAATTCGATTACTTCATCTTGACATCAACATACCTTTCCTTTTTACGCTACCAAAAGTCCAATGTGATCTTTACTAAGGACGGATCCTCATTTTGTGCATCATGTATCAAATCCTGAAGTTTAGGTCACTACGCCAATTAAGCAAGCAAACCGAGGCATCCTGGATCAAGATTTCCAACTCAAAACTTTATAGGTCATTTTGAATGGATTTCTAAGTGGAAATTTGGGCTGCTAGAGAACTTGATTTCCTACTTAGTTCATCTGCTACCACGTTTGATTTTCCAGGATGGTAGTTAATCATGCAACATAGTCCTTAACAAGTTCCAACCATCTACTCCGCCTCATATTAAGCTCCTTTTGCGTGAAAATATACTTTAGACTCTTATGATCAATGTAAATCTCAACCCTTGCTCCATAGAGATAATGATGCAATATCTCCAAAGAAAAAACTATCATTGCGAGTTTCAAATTGTGGGTTGGGTTGTTTTGTTCGTAACTTGTTCAATTGTTGGAAAACAAAGGCTATAACTTTCCCATGTTGCATCAATACACAACCCAAGCCCACTCGCGATGCATCACTGTAGATAATGAATCTATCACTCACAGAGGGCACAGAAAGGACTAGGGCCGACACCAATCTTTGTTTAAGTTCTTGAAAACTCTTTTCGCCATCTTCTGATTGTAGGTACCGTGCATTCTTTCTTATCAACTTAGTCAATAGTGCAGAGATCTCACATAATCCCTCCATAAATCTCCGGTAATAGCCTACCAATTCCAAGAAACTCCTAATTTATTTAACATTCATTGGACGGCTCCAAATCATTACTACTTCTATCTTTGCCGGATCCACTAATATACCCTCTTTATAAACTACGTATCGGGAAAACGCAATCTTAGATAACCAAAACTCTTACTCACTAAACTTGGCATAGAACCTTTGGTCATTTAAAATTTGAAGTGTAGTTCTGAGATGTTCCTCATGTTATCCTTCAGAGTTAGAGTAGATTAGGATGTCATCTATGAAAGCAATGGGAAATGGATGCAAGAATTCTCCACCAAATAATGGATTAATTAAATCCATAAATGCAGCATGGGCATTGGTCAATCCAAAGACATGACCAAAAACTCATAATGTCCATACCGAGTACAAAAGGTAGTCTTCTCTATGTCCACCTTCTTTATTCTTAGTAGGTGATATCAAGATCGCAAGTCAATTTTTGGGAAAATATAAGCTCCCTGAAGTTGATCAAACAAATCTTCTATTAAGGGTAGAGGGTACTTGTTTTTAATGGTAACCTTGTTCAACTCTCTATAGGTGATACAAAGCCTCTTGGATCCTTCTTTCTTCTTGACAAAGAGAACGGGTGCTCTCCTAGGTGAGAACAGGGATGAATAAAAGCCTTCTCCAATTATGCTTGAATTTATTCCTTAATCTCTTTCATCTCCACATGTGCCATATGATATAGGGCCTTAGATATTGGGATTGTCCTGGTAATTAACTCGATGTTAAAATCCACTTTTCTAACAGGCGGTACACCTGGCAACATCCTAGGAAAAACTTCTAAGAAGTCTTTAACTACATTTATATCATCCAATTCTAACTCTAACATTCTTGTATATAAGACACTAACTGATATAAAGGTACACCCGACCATTGTTAATCAATTGTTTAGCTCGTGGGGACGTGATTATATGAGGTAGCACGTGAAAATGAGATCCTTTAAATTTGAAACTTGACTTATCCGTAGGGTTAAACATACATCTCGTTCATGACAAAGGATATTGGCATAGTTGACAGCTACCCAATCCACACCAAAACAACGTCGAAGTCATGCATATCCAAATATGTAATAGTATCCTCCCACATTCCATCAATAATCACTACATAATAAGACTTGTTGGCCTTGTCTGTACACAAAATACCACCCGAATGGGTGGACACGCAAAGCTTAACCTCAAGAGGTATTATATCCATATTGAAAATCCTAGAAAACTTTGTAGATATAAAGGATTGCGTAGAGCCTGAATCAAACAACACAAATGCAGTGACTCCATGGATTAGAAGTGTACCTAACACCATATTTGAAACGTCTTCTAAATAAGCCTTATTCATGAGGTAAATCTTCTTGTGTGCTTTGGGTTCGTTCCCTGTTCATTGACTGTTAGGCTTGTCTTTCATCTTGGAGCAGTCCTTTAGTGTATGCTCAATTTTCCCACATGAAAACAAGCACTATTTTCTTTGAAGCATTCTCCCACATGATTATTTTTGCACATGCCACAAGTCTGAACTTCTATTTTGGTCTAAGTCTTCTTGGAATGATCAATCTTCTAACTAGAGATCTCTTGGAACTTCCTCTTTTGGGGGTTTGAGTTATGCGTTCAACAGGGTTTGATGATCCACTATTTTTCAAAAGCCTTTACTGGAGTGGTCTACACACTTGTTCATAAAAGGTATGTACTATTTAGAACTAACATATAAAGAATCCATGTTCCATACTATCCTTAGAAATCATAAAACTCAATGAAATCTTCATCTGGGTCTTCTTCTAGATCTTGCTTAAGACTTTATTCTGGACTTGGGGCTTTAGAGATAATATGCACCCTGGGGCCTCAACCACGTGGGAAGTCCCTAATGGCAGAAACTCAAACCCCAGCTCATGCGCGCTTGGCTACACATAAGGATTGTGTAACTTCCTCATCATTACACACAACTGACTCATCCCCAACGTGATTATGCCTCACCTTGAAATGTTGAATCCCCACCTCTTGAGGGAAAACTCTAGCTACTGGAGAATTTTGCCTCATTATGGTGCGAGTCCAACAACCACCTTTCTATAGTGCGCATAGGCCGTGGAGAGAAACCGGACTCCATGTTAGAAATTTCTCCATTATTAGCAGTCGATCCAGAGTCGTTCTAAAAGTTTATAGTGAAGATAATCACACAATTCATTCTGAGTCACTTATCAATAATCCATTATTGTTTCCTAGTCATAGATATATCACAACCCTAAATTCCGGAACAGGCTCTTAAAATTTAGAAAACTTTTCATAAAACCATTTTGACAATTCACTCAAAATTCAGAAAAACTTTTTTGTAAAAACATTTGTCTATAGAACAATTTTTGCTTTGATACCAAATTTAACAGCGCAAAATTTTTCTATTTTTTCTAATATTTAATGCAGAAAGGTTATGGAAGCTAGGGCAATTTTTTTTAAATTAATCAAGAGTAAAATTAATACTTAAACGTAGTCTAATTTATTTTGAATGATTTTAAAATATCATTTGACAGCAATAAACGACGACATCAATTGTTTAGCAAAAATAAATAAATAAAGGCAGTTGAAACTTTAACAAAACAAAATAAAACTTCAAATGTTTTCCAAGAACAACTTTGACTTTAGTCCGTGCTAGAGACTCTAGACTTCATCAGATACAAAAACATCCTCCTCATCTGAAAATTTTAGAATAAAGTGAGTATAAAATATACTCAGTAAGTAAAATCGTACATACATAACATCGCACAAAGGCAATCACATACAATACATATCATTCCTTCTTACAGAGATTCACATGTAGAACTTATCATTTATTCAGATTATTCATATCTTTCCTTATAAATTTTGCTAGCCAAGTTCCGTTAGAGCTCGCCACCACACCCATATTAGAACAACATTACTTGTCGATAAGATTTGTTAGCTTGTAAGTTACGTACAAATGACCTTTCTCTTGAATACCTCACCGCACCTCCAAGAAGTAGGAACATGTTACAATAATATCTTTCCACAAGACTAACCAGAATATATACACAGACCCTGTCCCAAAGGACAAGGTAGCACATCGACCTTCCCCGAAGGATAAGGCAACCAAAACAGAGTTAGTGGGTATGTGACTCTAAAGGCACATAGTGCTTTACGTTTTATTATCATGCGATAGTCTTTCTTTTAACTCATATCTTTTTAAAGTTTCAGAACATACAATACATTTTCATCATGAAATAAAGCACAATAACACATTGACGACAACATAAAGCTACGAACAAGACAATGAATAACATTCAGAAAATTGTGACCATACCCTTTAGTCTTGTCAACAGTCAATCACAATGAAGATGAGCTAGTGCATTTGCGTACCATATTCAGCTAGAGGGACGTATTGATACATGGATTTAACAATGAGCTACTTTCTATTATGGTTGCGGGGGATACATGTTCCCAACAGATTATGGATCTTGATGACAAATTAAGGAAGTATGAGGAGCATAGGACCGCATATTTGGTCGTGAAGTTGAAGGAGATGGAGGAGTTAGGAGAAAGAATAATTGTCAATTTATCCAAGAAGTATCAGTTCCAAGTGGATGAGCAACATGCTTATTCAGAGGGTTTTTTTATGGTGGCCCTAAGAGGTCGAGCCATATCTTAGCTGATGAATACATATACACTATAGACGTGTCTAGTACACATGTGTTTGATTCTAACACCTCACCACCTAGCCTTCTTGGCCCATATGTGAAATCCTTCTTTTGAGGCATCGAGATATCCTTCCTTTCCTGGGTAAATCATTGTCAATTTTATCTCTTTCTTTGTCAGTTGGGCTCGACGTTTAGGGTTTCATACTTGTTGCTAGTTTTGTTGAGCCCCATCCTGGGTTTCTCCGTCAGCAAGTTATCTTGAGGGAGGCATTTATTAGGTTTAGAACGTATGCTTTAAACGGCAATAGTTATGTTTGTTGAATATTTGTTTTTTGTTTTTACCCGACCATATTTTATGTTTTTGAATTATTATGTTGAATGTTTCTCCTACCTATGATTCGTTTCTCGTTCCACTTTTTGACTTTGCTTGTGGTTGCTTATGTGCATTTTCTTCTTTAGGCGTTCTCTTCTAAATTGTCTGCCACAATTTTCATGTGTTAGTCTACTTTATAGTCTTTCAAATTGACTTCTTAAAATATTTGAAGTGCTAGTCCCACCCTTTAAAGATTTCTAAGTTGACCCCTCAGGGATTTCTAAGTTTTTGCTCACCCCTTACAGCTTATTGAGTAACCCTTAAGGCCCTTCCAAGTTTAAGCTCACCCCTTAGGGCTTACCGAGCTAGCTTCTTAAAGGTTTTTCAAGTTTAATACTCTAATTTATTAAGGCTTATTGAGCTGACATTTTAGAGCCCTTTAAGTATACACCCTTTAGGGCACATAGAGTTGACCGATAAGGGTCTTCCAAATTTAAGCTCACTCTTAAGGCTTATTTAGATGACCGCATAGGGCATTGTTAAGATAGTAAATGCTTTCTGTTAATTAAGCTTCGGCTATTTTATAACTAATGGTTGCCTTGTCTATTACTTGTGTAATTAAAAGGCCCATGATCCAAGGTCCTTTGGTGCGTTATAAGACCTACACTTCTTTAGTTGCTTTTGCTTTCCTTTTAGGGTTGTATTTTGTTCTCTTATGATATAAACAGAAAGAATATCCTTAGTTGTCATCAAGTTGAGAATTGTCCAGCAATACTAGGTTATTACCTATGCAATATTCTTTACTTGGTATTAGAGCTAAAACTGAATGGCAACTGATAGTAGCAAAGACCCAGCCTTGAAAGACACGACTAAAACCAAACCGACATCTTAGACAATAGAGAGTAACCGACATCTTAGACAATAGAGAGTAACCGACATCTTAGACAATAGAGAGTACAATAGAGAAAGAAAAGAATCAGAACTCAAAGAATGATCCAAGCATCAAAGACCCACCTCGTATTGTCCAAGAAAACCAGAAACCAACATCTCAATCAGGTAACCCACTTGGGTCTTCTTGTTCTTTGAAACTCGACCATGAAAACTACAGTCTATGGAAGAATTTTGTGTTCCTTGTAATCCGTGGGAATAGAAAGGAAGATTTTATCATAAACCAAGAAGTGTCCTCCAAGATTTGTTGTTGTTCACACAGAAGGAGAAAATGAAGATGAAGTTGAAAAAATCCAAAGTATGAGGATTTGATAATACATGACCAAATCCTTCTTGGATGGCTATATAACTCAATAGAACCTGATGTTATCTCAGAAGTTATGGGAAGTGAAACTTCAAAGGAACTCTGGGAGGCAATCAGAGATATATTTGGTGCGAAAACCAAATCAAATATAGTGTACTACAAGAGAGAGTTTAAAAAACTGCAAAAAGGAGGAATGAAGATGATTGACTACCTAAAACATGCAAAAAGACTTACTGATAACCTAGCCCTTACTAGTAGGCTAGTGGACTTGAAAGATCTGGTATCGCAAGTACTAACTGGACTTGACTCTTAATAGTACAATTATGTTGTTTGCCAAATCTATGAGAAGGAAGAGATAAGTTGGATAGACTTACAGGCCAAGCTCCTGAGCTATGAGAAAAGACTTGAGAAAATGAGTGCATGGATTGCCTCAATCAATCTTGGAGAAGTTACTACAAATTATGCAGTAACAAAAGGAGTATCCCATGGTGGTCAGAACATAGCACAAAACAACTACTGAGGCAGAAACTATGGTTAGTATTCTAATAAAATAACTTCAGCCAGGGAAGATTCTCAAGGCCCTATGAAAATAGAGGAATCAGGTCGATGGGAAGAGCTGGTAGGAGCAGTAACGTAAGACCAATTTTCCAAGTTTATGGCAGAATTGGTCACACAATTGTTAGTTTCTATTACATGTATGATAAAAGCTATATGGGCAATCTCTAGATCAGAACACGAACAACAATGGAAGCAATGCTACCTCATCTTACATTGTAACTTTAGAAACAGTAAATGGCCTTGCATGGTATGCAGATAATGGAGTAAACTACCATGTCACATCCTGAGCATATTGGACAGAAAACTAAATACAATGGTAATTATAAACTGACTGTTGGTGATTGCAGTAAGCCAATTATAGCACATATTGGTAATTCACTATTGCACACTCCAAACACTAAGGTTCTATTGCTGAAAGATATGTTGCATGTTATTGGTATTAAGAAGAAATTACTTAGTGTATCTCAACTCACTACTTATAATGACATAATTGTTGAATTTGACTCTTGTGGTTTTGTTATTAAGGACAAAGCAACAACAGTTGTTCTTCTCATAGGGAAGCTTAAATATGGCATGTATCATCTTGACCTATCAATCATCAATCCTCTTTTCAATTCTCCAGCCTTAATCATGAGTCATTTTGTAATTCAATCCAATTAGTTGAGTCTAATGTTAGTCAGTCTCAGTCTAGTCAATGTTAGTCTTTAAAATCCCTAAGTGAGATATGGCATGGGAGACTGGGTCATCCCTCAAGTAGAGTCATGAGTCAGATTTTGAGAGATTGTAATAAGCAAATTAAGCTTAATGAGAACTTGACCTTCTGTGATGCTTTCCTATTTTGAAAATCACATCTCTTACCTTTTCAACCTTCAAATTCTCATGCTACTTGCCCTTTAGAACTCACAGATCTCTTGGGGGCCATCTCCTTTTCTATCTACTTTTGGCTATCAATATTAGATACATTTTGTTGATGACTATAGCAGATACACCTAGCTATTTCCTCTAAAACACAAATCTGATGCTTACAGGATATTCAGTCATTTTTAAAAAACCTAGTAGAAAATCAATTAGAAAGGAAAATAAAATGCCTCCAATCTTATATGGGTGAGAATATCATAGTTTTGCTGAATACGTCAAACAATTAGGGATAAAATTTAGGCACTCATGTCCTTATACTTCTGTATAAAATGGCAGAGCTGAGAGAAAACACAGACATATAGTTTAGACTTGTTTAACTCTCATTGTTCATGCTCATATGCCTATCAAATTCTAGTGTGAAGCCTTCAAGACCTCTATGTTTCTCATAAACAAGTTTCCAACTCCTATTTTAAATGGATGCTCTCCCTTATACAAACTCTTCCATAAAAAAATAGATTATCTATCCCTTAAAACCTTGGATGTGCCTGTTTTCCATGGCTTTAGCCCCCTGAAACTCACAAATTCCACTATCAGACCTCAAAATGTGTTTTCCTAGGCTATAGTGATGCACACAAAGGTTATAAATGTGTTCGTTCTACTAGAGAATGATTTTCCTTTCAAAATTGGTTTTCTTAACATAAAACAGCCAGAGTCTACAACTGTCCTCACTTACAACCATTGGATTCCTATAAGTCAAAAACTTAGTCCCTTTAGCCTACCAAACCCCTCTCATGCACAAACTGATACCACAAAAAATTATTTCTGAGTTAGAGCACGCACATGTTACCTCCTTAAGAGTGCAAACACCTGACTTAAATGGACAAAGACTTTCATCCGTAATTGAGAAGATGCATGGTGAAGGGGGAGTAAGCAGTGAAACAAGTGTTAGCACTGCTACTCAAGGTTCTGATAAACATGTATGAGGAGAGTAAATTGAAATATGTACTAAAAATCATCCCATGGATAAAGCTGAGGCAAGCTCAAACTAAAAATCAAGGCCATCACATTGTCACTAGGTCAAAGGATGGGATTCACAAGGTGAAGAGGTATCCACCTGGATATCAAATATTCACATACTCCTTTCCTATAGAGCCAATATTAGTTCAAAAGGCCTTAAAAAGAAACAGTGGTAGAGGGCAACGCAAGTGATGACTGATGCACTTAATAGGAACAAGACATGGACCTTAGTGCCTTATTCTCCCTCCTTTAGCATAATTGGAAACATATGGGTGTATAAAGTCAGGTATCATGCGGATGAGTCAATGATGTAAGGTAAGATTAGTTGCAAATGGGTTTACTTAAAAACTTGGAGTGGACTTCTAAGAAACATTCAACCCAATAATTAAAGCTTCAACAATGAGAGTTATTCTTTCCTTGGCTGTATCACAGAACTGAGTGGTAAGACAGTTGGACATCAACAATGCTTTTTCGAATGGAAGCCTCTAAGAAGTAGTTTATATGCAGCAACCAGATGGCTTTCTAGACAATTCAAGGCCAAATCATGCCTACAAGCTTCACAAGGCATTGTATGGGCTAAAACAGGCGCCTGGGGCCTAGTATGAGAAACTCATAAAGACTTTGACAGAATGGGACTTTAAAGGTTCAAAAGTGATACTTCCTTATTTTTCTACACAGATAAGGATCAAGTTATTATGGTTCTTATTTATGTGGATGGCATGTTAGTGACAAGAAGCAATGCATCCTCTCTACAGAAGTTTGTAAAAAGTTGCATAGTCTTTTAGCCTTGAAAGACTTGGGGAAATTGCAACACTTCTTAGGGATTGAAGAGAGAAGAGATGAATCTGGTATGTATCTCACACAAACCAGATACATTGAGGGACTTCTCAAGAAGAATGTCATGGAAATCACCAAGCCTTGTCCAACACCTGTAGTGATTGGAAAGAAGTTGTCTAAATCTGATGGTGAGCCATTAAAAAATCCAACAACCTACAGAAGCACTATGGGAGCCTTGTAGTACTTAACCAATAACAGACCAGACATCTATTTTATCATCAACAGGCTAAGCCAATATCTACATAATCCAACCATTGCGCAGTGGCACAGAGTTAAAAGAGTTCTTAGGTACCTAAAAGGAATTAGAGAAATAGGGTTGTGCATAAAGCCTAGTAACAACTTGACCCTTTAGGGATTCTCATAAGCAAACTGGGCTTGTTGTCCAGATGATAGGAAGTCGACAATAGGCTACTGTGTTCACTTTGGTGCCATGGTCCTCAAGAAAATAGCACATAGTTGCAAGATCTAGTGTTGGGTTAGAATATAAAGCTTTGGCTTAAGTATCCTGTGAGATTACATGGTTTTAATCTCTTCTTGCAGAGATCTCTTTTAGATGTCACACTACTCCAATCACATGGTGTGATAACATGAGTGCAATTACACTTGCTGCAAATCCTGTCTACCATGCTAGAACAAAGTATACAGAGGTTGATGTGCACTTTTGTAAGGGATAAAGTTTTAGCCAAGCAACTGGATGCAAGATGCATACCCTCTCATGATCCAATTGCATTTTATTACCTCTTAAAGCCACTGTCAAGTACTCAGTTTCATTATCTCAGAGACAAGCTTGGAGTAGTTCAAAGACCCCTACCACTCACAAGATTGCAGGGGAGTGTTAAGACAATAAATGCTTTCTATTAATTATGCTTGGGCTGTTTTATTACTAATGGTTGTCTTATCTACTTATGTAATTAAAAGGCCAATTATCCAAGGCCCTTTAGTGTGTTAGAAGGCCTACACATGTTAAGTTGCTTTTGCTTTCCTTTTAGGGTTATATTTTGTTCTCTTGCGATATAAATAGAAACAATATCCTTAATTGTCATCAAGCTGAGAATTGTCTAGCAATACTAGGTTATTGCATCTGCAATATTACTCTACAAATATTCTTTACTACCCTTTAAAGTTCAGGGACCTTCTGAATTCGGGACAGTCAAGATTATTTCATATTATGTTGTGTTTGTCAATGCATATATAATAATTAGTAGGCAGCTAATAAATCTTAAGAAGATCTCTCTCTCGCAACATCATACAAGACTTTATTAAATTAAGAGAAATTCAAACTTAAACCTAAGACTCTCACGAAATCATAATTCTAAAATAAACATAAGGAAAATAACATAAACTTGAATTCCTACTTGTTACTTCTTTTTACCACATTCAGCAGGTCGCGTGTACTTGAGTCATTTTTATCCTCCATGCTTTTCGAACAATTTTCCGACATGATTGGTAGCCATGACCTTCCTAGTATGGAATTATAAGGCCACTTTGTGCCTAGAGCTTGTTGTATGGTATAGCCATTATAGGTAGCACAAAGTTTACCTCAATGTAATTCACTTGCCAATTGAACCCTACCAAGGTCTAGGAAATCCCTTGCACTACCTCACTACTCGATCCCCCTTTTTCACAATGATGGTTTGAATATTGCGTTCATCGCACTACCATAATCAAATATCACTCTTTGGACTCGACATTTTACAATCTGAATGAAGAAAACTGTCATTGTGAGGGTGGTAGACACCTTCCAAGTCTGCATCAATAAACAAGATCTGTCCTCTTTTAAGTTTCTTCATTCCTTTGAGCTGGTAAATCTATTTGATTAATGCTTTTTCTTGGCCTTGTTCGTGCCACCCTCCTTGTCACTGCAATGATTGTATTATCCACCCTTAAATCAGCATTTGTATTTCTTTTTTGTCAGGTTTTCGACCTTGATCTCGTCATCTCCAACCTCTTTCACTTTTTTAGCGGATGCAGTCTACGTACTTTTTACTGGGACCCTTCTTGATGGGCACTTCAATTTAGTCGTTCAATTGATGACAGTCCATGTTGTAATGAACACACCCTCCGTGGTATGAGCAATATCAGTTTTTGAATTGCAGCCACAATGCTTCCTTGATTTCATGCAATATTTTATGTATTGGAAACTTCTAGGCCAGTGTATGCATTTTCAAAGTGTTCTTTAGAAGGGACTCTCGTATTCTTCCAATGTTATTTTCACCTCAGCTCTTGACATGTTACCACTCCAGTGTGACCCAAACCCGGTGCTAGCTTATTCTTTTTACTTTCACCTTCCTTTTGGGGGATTGGTCGCCTTTCTTTTCATTCTTGATATTCATATTTCTAGGCTCGCAAGAACAGCTCTCCGAGCGCGGCGACCTTTTGTTTGACTAACATTCAAATAGTGAGTTTGATTTTGTTGCCACATTACTCCTCTAATTACATAATAATCATGACATTCTACCTTTCTATTTCAGAAAATTCCACGATGTCGTGGCATATACACTGGCATTGATGCTGGGCCATGACTCTTGAATTGCATTTGGAATAATCCAGGTCGTTCAGACCTAAGCGAGTAGCAGGTAACTTCCTTTTATTTTTTTGGTTTTGGGGTTCAACAAAAATGTAATGGAGTTCAATAAAAATGTATTGGGGTTCACCAAATATGTTATAGGGTTTAACAAAATTTAAAAAATTAATATTTCTTATTGGGGTTTATCAAAAATATAGTAGGGTTCAACAAATATGTACAACAGCTCAATCAATATGTCGTGGGGTTCAATAAAATGTAGAAAATTAATAGTTATTGCTAGTGTTCAATGAAAATATAGTAGGGTTCAACAAATATGTATAGGGGTTTAACTAGTATATTGTGGGGTTCAACCAAATGTAGAAACTTAATATTTCTTATTGCGGTTCAATTAAAATGTAGTGGGGTTCAATGGATATGTTGTCGAGTTCAACCAATATTTTGTGGAGTTCAATCAAATGTAATAAATATGAATTTCTACATTTCAATGACCCCCGCAATATATTTGTGAACCTCAATACATATTTGTTGAATCTCCTTATATTTTTATTGAACCCTAGATAGAAATATTAAGTTTTTATATTTTTGTTGAACTACAAAACATATTTATCGAATCTCAGTACATATTCGTTGAATCTCACTACATTTTTGTTGAATCCCAACAAGAAATATTAATTTTCAACATTGTTGAACCCCATAATATATTTGTTGAACACCAATACATATTTTTTAACTCCACTACATTTTTGTTGAACCGTAGCAAGTTTGTGTATCCTATATCGGTGTGTTGTGTATCCTATACCAATGGATTCATCAGTTTATAATAGAGCTATTATTTTGTTGCCTTTATACTGGCGGTTTTTATTCAATACTAGCGGTTTTTATGTCCTTTACCAGGCGGTTTTTTGGACATTTACCGGGACTCCTTTACCTATACCGGCGGTCTAAGTACATATACCGGTGGTTTCTGACCTATAATGATGATTTTTTTACCTTTCTCGGATCTCCATGTTCCAAATGACAATCGTAGTAAATGGCTCTATACACCACTTTTACCTATGGCGATCGTCATTTTAATCGATTTCAACAAATTTGATTTTTAAACTCATTAACGTATACTCAACAAATCACAAAGAAAGTTATCAAGATTCTCATTTTGTCAATTTGAAGTACATTAAAAACATTCACTTATATTTGAAATTAAATTGAATTAAGTAATGAATTGTCAAAACAATTGAATACTTATTCATAAATGCGTATGAACGCATCCTTGATTATGTTGTTGTGATTTTATCATAGTCGATAAATTCTATATCTCAATTTAACGAACATGTATAACCCCAAAGTCCGGTTCACAGATAGAATGGAAATTAATAAATTTGTCTTACAAATATATGTTAATGTAAATTCTCTAGATCTCTCTCTCCCTCATACAATTATGTCTTATATTTATCATTTCATATGCAAAATTATAAAATTAATATGTATGTCGCATGATCATATATGAATCATCCAACTCTATAAAATGTTCACTCTCCTAATAAAATTATTTCCCTCCTAAAATTCTCGCGAAAAGTACTCCCAAAATTTTGAATTTGAAAATTAAAATTTTAAATCTGACATACATGAATAACTCTCAAAGTCAGATTATTATGTCGAATCAAACTTTCTCCTTAAAAGTTTGGAAATTAAATATTAAAATTTGAAATTGAACCTTTTATTTTATAATTATAAGCCTATAAAATTTGAACAATAAAAAATTATTTTTACTTTATAATCATATATATACATATATATAATGTATTTACATGAGAATCAAAATAATTATACCCACAGTCTGATTCTTAAGTAGTATAAAAAATTCCACCTAAAAGTTTGAAAATTTAAAAAACAAACATACACTACCCATACACTTTGTTATGTTTACAAACTTAACATTTTTTCTTTCCGGTTAAATCAAACCAAACTCAGTCGAGATAGAAGTATGTGTCTATAGTGTATTGTGATAAAAAAGAATTTTATTATAAACTACTAATCCTAAAATACGATACATAATTTTTGGCTTATCACAAGGACATGGTGAATGGGCCATGTCCTCTAACTATTGGGGCCCAGGTGCTACCCGGGAGCCCCAACTATTTAAATGGCATAGTGAGTCGCTATGTCTACATAGCGACTCGCCATATGTCAAGCCAATTTTTGGCTTGACATAAGGACATGGTTATTGCGCCATGTCCTGTGGTTATTGGGACCAATCACTACCTGAGGGCCCCAGTCGCCATCGAGGCATAGTGAGTCACTGGTTTGCACGTGTCGTCATTTTCTTTTACTTAGTCATTTTTATCGACTTAACTATTTTCATGCATTTAGTCATATCTTCATACACTTAGGTATTTCACATACACTTAGTCATTTTATACAACTTAGTCACATGCACTTAGCAATTTTCATTTACTTAGTCATTTTCTTACTCTTTACCATTTTCATGTACTTGTTTTGATACAGTTAGCTATTTTAATATACTTAGTCATATTTTCACACACTTAGTCATTTTCCCACACTTAAACATTTTTATTTACACACACTTAGCCATTTGTATTTGCACACAGTTAGTCATTTTCATTTATTTGTCCATTATCACACACTTAGCCATTATTATTTACACACACTTAGTCATTTTCATATATTGTTTTACCGATGAAGCTAAATTTCACCGTTAAAACCTTAGCATATATGGTATCTAGGGAAGATTGTTATAACCTTTGGCTATGAAAAGTAATCAACTATCAAATAATTAGACTGTTCCCGTATTATATCATATTGTGAGTTGCATGAGACAGTATAAAGTATGTAAAAGTTCCAATGCTAATATATCAAGTATTTTTTTGCTAAACTTTTACATGTTAAACTATCAATTCCTTCATTACACCTCGAATTTTCAATAACTAAGAATCTTAATTATTTGGAGGAAAAATCATAAGACTTCCGACTCTACGATCATAAGTCATGTTTTCCAGCTTCACGCCGAGCAGAATTGAAGAGGACTGCTGAATTTGGGAAAGACAACCTGAAAAAATGATAGGGTATCATCACACAGATCCTATGTAAGAAAATGTTTTTTGCCATTGAGAAGCAAAATACTCACATGCATAATCCAGTTGATAAAGAACCTATCTTGATAGCATTTCAACTTCACAATGTCACACTTTAAATACTTTATATTAAAAAAACACCAACTCAAAAGGAAAAATATATTTGGACCATTATAGAAAATTTAAAGAATAAAGAAGATCAATCATAGGCAGAGAAAGTTAGTTGATATGGCAATGTAGTGCCACACGCTACTTTTAAACCACAAAGGATAGACTTGAGAAATCGAAATTTGATGCCAAAATATCATAAATAACAAAAATCACGAATAATGCTATGCATCTCAACGACAACCATCTGCATGAAACGCATAGTAAGCTAGTGACCGACATACTGACCGCCGCATTGATGTGCGAAACACATTTTTTGCACGTTAATTAATTTTAACACATTAACATCTGATTCAGTAAAGAAATCCAATTATATAGACAATTATCATAGCATTTGATAAGAAACCATTTTCAATTTCGATTATCCACCCAACTAAAGCAACAACAAATAACTGGAAGTAAAAACCTTAACTTACCTTAACTTAGCCTGTACTAATCAAATAAATAAGAAAACAAAGCCACACTCCAAAGGCATTTACCCCAACATACCTTGTGGAAGACACCATAGTTTTTACTTCTTTACAGGTAAATATTTACTAATGTTAAACAAGCCACCACCATAGTTCTTACACCTATTAAACTAAAAGAAACTGAGGAAATAATAAAAGCACAATTTATGATGGTTTGTTCAACCAATGTTTACATCAAAAAAATGTGAAAATATATACACAAACTATGAAAGGAATCATATCACAACAATTTAATGCTCACACTTCAGTCCATTATATAAACGCATGCCATGAAGAGGGCCAAGAATGTCTTTGCCAGCATCATACTTAGCGAGTCATAGTTCCCATCTATAAAAATGTGTCCTCAAATTCGCTGTCAACTCCCATAGTGGGATAATGACTCCTAAGGATTTAAATTATGTAATGAACTAATGCTAGATTGTTGTTATTCCAAGTTCAGAATATTTGCATGCCATAAAGGTAGTTTACAACTATGGAAAGTAGTTTTAAGAGAGAAAACTTTCATGAATCACATTAACCTAAATTAACTGGAGGAAAGATTTATGCACATAGAATTGTAGCACGAGAGGAGAAGGATACTAAGCTCACAAATGAGATATCATTGAAAATCATAGATTGACATAGCTAACTCCTGTAACTATTTTATCAAATTAATCATCATCCCCAACAAACATACCAAAACTCAAGGTAATGATATACTAATTCCAAACTTACTCAGGCCATCCACGGAATTTTAATTACATTTCTAAAAGATAAAATCTGATCCCAAATTTCCCATTACCAAATAGATTAAGATTATACTCTAACGTAACCAATCAATTGCTGGAACCAAGGACCCCCACATGCAACAAATGTTTCATCTCTAAAATAACAAAGATAAGAAGAAATTACAGATTAAAGCTTTACTCAAATCCTCCCTCAACTGTAAAAGCTTCATCTTCCTCACAAAATGACAAAACAATCAAGGTTTTTCAACTTGCATTTTTCAATAATTCGACATCAAGCTTTGCAACCTTTTTCATTGCATCCACAATAGCTAAGCCACAGAAGAAAGGAAAGAAAGAAAATAGACAAAACATGTTTTATAATTTGCATCCCAAGCCAAATAAAGCATCTCAAACAAAATGCTCAAACCCCATCTATCAATCTCGCTCATGGCATTTTCCATTTGATTCACTCTCTAAACTCATAGATCAGAGGAAGTGAGGCCCAATTTGGGCTTCGAGTGCTTGCTCGAGGCAACGAAGACCTTCATAGTGGCAGCGACTTCTTGGCGATGAGAGTAACTCTAGGGCAAACTCATAGGCTCAGAGAGAGAGAGGACCACCGTCAAATTTTAAAATGACTTAGGTTATAGGTTAATTCTCTCTTGAGAGGTGTTCAACTCTTTCTTCCCTTTGAGATATTTCGAAAACCTCACTTGAAATGCACTAAAACGTTATTTAAAATTAGACAAAATTTCTCTAACACCACTTGTAATTTTTCAAAATGACACAGTCATCCTCTAGTTTGAAAAATATAGTTTGATCAGTTAAAGGCCAATCTAATCTTTTACAATAAAACTAACATCTTCTTAATGCAATGAGCATATTTGTTATTTTCTAAACTAGAATGGTGTCCACGGCGTTTATGCAAACTATATCAGTGTTAAAGAAATTTATCCTTCGAATTATTAAAAGACAATGCAGTAAGAAAATGATATCAGTCCAAAGTGCTTCCTTCCAATATAAAGGGAAACTTCTTATGCCATTGTGTGGCCAATATAATCCCTAACAGCCGTGACCTTGCGACCATAAGTAGGTCCGAATTCAATTGAATAGTTTTCAAAACCATACCCTTTCGAAACTCTTCCATCCTTGATGCGGACGGTGTAGCGTTGGAGTTTTTGGAGCGAATGAATCGTCGCACACGCAATCCATCTTCTGAATGCCATAACTTTTGATTCAGATTGATTCACGGGGCCCATAAGATATCAAATCAAAGCTCGTTCAATGATCTATGTGTGTAACTTGATTTACCCGTTATGGCCCGGTTTCAGGCCTAAAAAATGTCATTATGGCACTTTCGGAGGCCCGAAAGCTGTTTTCATGAGTTTTGAACATTTTTGTAATTCTACCATTCTTTTATGTTTAGGGTTTTCTAAGATACTTTAAATATCGTTGTTTAGGTTTTATGCGACAGTTTTGATGATAATTGTTTATGACATTTTTACATTTTCTCTCTATAATTCTAATTTTTGGTATTTCATGATTTATCAAAGTTGATCCATAAATCTTGGTAATCTCAGAATTTAACAGGTTTTAGAAGATCAAATTACTGATAATCATACACGATTAAACAATGTTTGATATTGTTAAGTTTTGTTTGGGGTTTCCGCTACATCAATCCTAGTTTTCAACATTTAATCTACCACTTTTCAGGACAACAATATTTGCTCGTCGTTGTTCGATCCAAATGATGAGGATCCGATAGAAGCTTCTTTTCTATCATTCATTTTCATGCCTAGTCTTCCCCAATTTGGGTTCGCGTCGACCCAACTCTTCCACATCTGGTGGGGGCCGCTTACAAACTTCATTGTAATCTGATCCACTTGGGTTCTCATTTACCAAGAAATTCTATGATCAGGCTGTGTGCTAAGTGACGTTCCTTCTAAGTTATAGATCTATTATTGTAGTGCATTTATATCTTGTTGTCCTTGAATCATCAATGCATGCATCTCAGCCAACTAGTGCCTAAGAGTTAATCATTGACGAATGCATGCATGTGTATGGTGGGGGATCTTCTAGTCGAGAGGTACTTAGTTGATTGGTCGCCACGTTGTTGCGATATTCTATTATGCATTCGAGCATGTTCGTAGCATGATCGCATCTTTCCTATGACAAAGAGAATAAATAAAAATATTTGTAAAGAGCCTCAACTTGTCTCCTCGATCTAAGTGAAAGCACCAATTTATGAAGGTCTGAATTCTATTCAAGATTTTTTTGGTTCAATACCAGAAATAAGAAAAACATGATAACGGGGTTGGCGCCTTAAAAAACACTAAGATTGGTTGATAAAGTCCTCAACACCCATTGATAGGTTTCCACAGTCTCATCAACCAATAATGCACAACCAAATACTGTGTTCCTGTAGTGATTCTTCACGCCAAGGAAAATCATGAGTGGTTTCTTCTATGCATTCGTCCTCTAGGTCGTATCGAACGCCAACGCTTCACCAAAACAGTGACAGTCAACTTGGCAAGTCGAGTCTGCCCAGAACAAATTTGCTAGATGATTATCGATGTCAATGTTGTATTTGCAATACATATATGGATCCATCTCCAATTTTGCAGTAAAAAAAAAAAAGCAATAGCTTCTTTTGAATCAGTTTGATTATCTATACTTTTCACTGCTTCTCCATCTTATTATAAAGATCCGTCCGTAAGAACCCCACATTTTCGTAACCACCTGATCGGTCGACCATGAAATCAATCACTTAGCCTTACACCAACATTGTACAATCCTGTTGCCTAAGCCATGTCCGCTTCATTCACTGCTCTATTGGATCGAAGAAAGGGCACGTCATGTGATGAGGCGGTGGGATGTTTGTGCTTAGCTTCAAAATCTCTAATGACCCATTTTTTCTTCTTATCCAAGTTCACCCTAAAACAAGAACGACAATTCACCCATGTCAAGCCTCTTGGTTCTCACTTCGTATCCTTTTTGCCCATATATTTTTTCTCATGAATTCCTTCTTTTGATCAAAGCCATCTCCGTAGCACATTTTCTCCTTCTCTGTTCTTACGTTTATCATCATTCCGTACATTTAACCAACATCGTCTGCATATGTATAGTTGAAATGTTCAGCCTCTTGTAATGTATCAAAATTTTCACCAATAACATCATCATCTCGCAAGTTTGCTAATGTGGATGAACTCAGTCGCGTACTCATCTCACCCGGGTGTATGGATACTTCATGATGACTCATCTTTAAAGATGCTTAATCTTAACTAAAATTTATAGAAAACTAAACATAAGGATGTTGGGTCTTTGAATATGCTTAATCTTAAAAAAAACTAAAGAAAAGTAAACAAACATTACATTTTCGGTGTAGCCAATCACTTAGTTGGAGTGAAAATCGAATAATCAAAACAAAGAAAATGAAGGAGCAAGTGTATTTGAAGTTTAAAGCACTTGAAAATTAGTGAGAATACGTTTAGTTGAGTGAATATATGATTTTTAAGGATGGTTTACGAAGCATAATTACCCCTATTAATTGTACCACCGACACCACAAACCAATAATTTAGTCAAACTAGGCGATTAGGACCCAAACGCTACTTTGATGGTCCTAATCGCCTATAGGCCAGGCGAATCACCTGTAACAACTAAAGGTGGCAATTGGGCCAGCCCGGCACGAGCTGTCAATGCTTGTCTCAGGCTGTTCACGGGCCGGTCCCGGGCCGAGCTGCTAGAATTTTAGGGCAGTCCGGAATGAACCGCTGAACCAGCTCATGTACTCACAGGCCAGGCCTCTGATGGTCTGGGTCGGGCCTCTGACAGTCTGGACTGGACCTCTGATGGTCCGGCCCGTTTTTCCTCCCTTTAATATGATTTAATTCTAAAAAATGTAGATGGGGAGAGTTGAACCTTGGTAGGGAATAGATAAAGTGTAGGAATTATCACTAAGTTATATGGAAGTCATGGTAGTTTCTTATAATTATTTTATTTTATTACTTGTAATAATAAGTAAAAATAATTATTTGATTTATTCAATTTATAAACTAATGATATTCATATTCACGTAAAATCTAAAAATATAATAAATAATCAATAACTAGTTTATAATTCATGTCCATCAACACAACAAAAAATATTAGGAATATTGAATCAATATTTTTAAAGTTTTCATGTATCCTATTTTTCATTGAATAAAATATTTATTTAAATAAAAAATATTATTTTTTATTTAATTAAATATGTTTATCTCAAAAGTATATTATATGAATTTTTGATAAAATATGTTAAAAGACAATAATAAGAAGATATTATAAATAATATATTTAATAAAGATTGTCTCGGTCTATTGGTAAAAATTGTGATTTATAAGGAAGATGCCAAGAGTTCAATTTTTTAGACAAAATAGTGGATTCATGGGCTGGGCCCGTTCAGGCCCACCGAGCCTCGCAAGCCGGTCCAGCCAGGCTATAGGCCTTGAAGACAAGGCCTGTGATGGCCCAGACCTGGCACGCGGGCCTTAACTGACCTGGTATAGTTCAATACTGGGTCGGGCTGGCCCCAGATTATAACGGCCCGATTCAGCCAATTTTACGGGCCGAACTGACCCACTTGCCACCTCTAGTAACAAGAGGCGTTTGGGCCCTACAATAGGCATTTAGGTCCCAAACGCCATGGTAATAGGCGTTTGGCCTATGCCCTATCTACTCGGGCTAAATCCATTTGAATCATGCGTTTAGGGCACGACCATCAGGCCCCCAACACCATTCAAGACTGGCGAAACACCAGTCATCAATGGCATTCGGGGCCTGCTGATGGTGTTTAGGACCCAAACGCCATAGAAATTAAGCATTTAGGGCGCGACCATTAAGCTCCAAAGGCCTTTCATCAACGGTCGCTCTAGCCAACCCTGATGCTCCTGGTACTGCTGTGGATGTTGCTGTTGCTGGTGCTGCTGCCTATACATAGTAGATTATAAAGTTACATTGTATAACAAAATGAGTAATCTCCTATATTTGAAAACCACTTAGAGACGTTTAGTACCTGCGAAGATGAAGATTCCCCATCATAGTTGTAAGACAACCACTTTTTCCAGAATTCATCATAAGTATCTTCGCTATCGCCATCTACATCCTGGATGAAGTTTGTCGCTCTAAAACCTCCAAGACCACCAGACAAATCCTCTCTAGTGAATGGTTGATCACATAACATTGAATTTGGGGGTCTGTATGGGATGTACGGAGCCTTGGTTCCCATACTCTACCGTGAGACGCACTCACCCAAGTACCATACTCTTCTAGTAGGTCCTTGCAGCAAGATTCTCATAGTGGTAGGAGGTATACTGTCGATGTAATAGTCAGGCAAGTTTGTACGTTGTCCCCAAGGGCACCAATTGATCTGCAAGTTCAAAAATAAATAGTTTGTCAGGCGAAAAATTATTTATATTCATGGGGGGCGATATAAGAATTAATATAATAAAACACATACATCATTGGGCCTCATGTATCGAAGTTTAACACGAAATTATTTTAGGCAATGACCAACATCCCTTGTTCCCGACTCAACGTCCATCCAACATGCTACCCTCGGCAACGTGTCTGGACCACCCAATGGTCTGCTTAGTGCCAAAAACAGAAAGTACTCACAAGCCCATACATCTCATGGTCTCCTAAAACCCCATGTCCCTACACTTTTGTCACGACATAAAGAGTCCATTTTGCAATACAATACGGATAACGCCAAACCACCCCAATTATACTCTCGTATCTCATCTATTATATGTAGGCTGGGGAGGAAGTACAGATAACTTTATTGCTCTTGTCACAAAACATTGTACTCTCCAAGAACATCAGAAGAAATACTCTCGTCAAAATGTTATCCTGCTTAGGAGTAGTACACTCGTACATAGCATATTTATCAAATATCCATTGATAAGTAACTTTTTTTTCTCCAACCTCCGACAACGTTTTGCCTACTAGCTTTTGCAAAGCCTTCTTGTTCTTGTAGAGTTCAAAATCATAGTCTAGTTGCCGACCATCAACTTCAGGCCAATTATCGCAGCAAAGTCCAATGGGGCCATTATCATTTCACCCACTTCATCTCGGCCAGACTTTTCAATAGGACATGATTCTTCTTACCCTTTTTCAATATACTTATAAAATAACTAAACTCGGAGGCGTCGACATTTCTTCTCACATTTTCAGGAAGCATATTGTACCATCGAGCTACTAGTGTAGTGTTCCCAAACCCACGAATACCAAGATCATAGAAATCAGCCTAAGAAATCAAAATGTAAGTATGACTTCGTGAAAAAGGTGTGTGGAGAACAACCTAAGAAACCAAAATGTAAGTATGACTTAGTGAAAAATGTGTGTGGAGAAAAAGTACTATAATCCCTATTATGACATTTCGTCGAACAACTTACGGGCAATAAACATACACTATAATTTTTCATCTAAAACATATGTTGGTACCAATAATCATACATTTCTAGAAGATCACATAAAAAACACTCAGTTTTTAAAATGATTCAAGTATCTATTTGGTGTTTTAACAATATGACACATAACAGCCAAACTTTTTGTTAAAGAAACTTACATTTTATCCTTGGATGGGATATAGCATTTCATCGAACCTGTTACGGGCATTCATATAAATATAGTATAAACCTCAATATGGAATTTTATCAAACACCTTACGGACAATGAAAAAAATACACCATATAATTCAATAAGGGGGAATGGGTTTTTTAATGTTGGGGTTAATTTTGATAAGAAAGAACGTTAGATTTGAAAATTAATTTTATAGGGAAATTAATTAAAACGTAAAAGGTTTTTTTTCAAAAATTATTGGGTTATTATTATAAAATAAAATGGTTATATTTCAAATTTCAATATTTAATTTCAAACTTTTTAGCGGATATGTTCGATTTAACATTAGAATTCAACCTTATATACATGTTCGACAAACTGATAAATAAGATTTACATACCATCATAACATCACGACATATAATAGTATTTGGTGAAAACTCATCTCGCTTGATACTTGTTTCAAAAGCACAATAACATTATCAATGACAACTTTTATCGAGTTTATGATTAAGTGTTCAATTATTTTGGGAATCCTTAATTAATCCAATTTGATTTCATATAGTAAATGAGTATCATGAATGTTTGTATTGAAATAACGAGTTTTTTTCTATTTTTATCAATGATTTTCCTAGTGTACGGTAAATAATTAATAAAATATCAATTTTAATAAAAACTGTTATGAATGGCAATTGAAGCCATATAAATGGCGATTAGGAGTAAAATAGTGACGATTGGGAGGGAGACTGGCGATCGTCTATTAGAACATGGCGTTTGGGGACTGAAATAGGGTGATTGGAGGCATTAAACTAGCGCTCGACTTTGACGATATGATTAGCATCTTCAGGATGGCGTTTAGGGCCTAAACATTAGGCGATTCGCCTATAAGGTATGGCATTAGGTTTTAGGGGTTCACCAAATACATAATGGTGTACAATAAATTCTTTATGGGTTCACCAAAATTTGAAAAATCTTTTCTTTTGTGAACCCCTAGTACGTAATTGGTGAAACCCAATACATATCTAGTGAACCCTAGTACGTATTTAGTCAACCCCTCTAAGAAATTATTATTGTGTATGTATTTAGTGAACGCTAGTACGTAATTGGTGAACCCCTCCAAGAATTATTCTTTTATACTATTTGGTGAAACTCACTATGTAATTGGTGAACCCCACTACGTAATTGGTGAACTCCAGTACGTAATTGGTGAACTCCAATACGTAATTGATGAATCACTCCAAGAATTATTCTTTTGTACGTAATTGGTGAACCTCAATACGTAATTAGTGAACTCCAATACGTAATTGATGAATCACTCCAAGAATTATTCTTTTGTACGTAATTGGTGAACCTCAATACGTAATTAGTGAACTCCTCCAATAATTATTTTTTTGTACGTATTTGGTGAACCTCACTACGTAATTGGTGAACCCCACTATGAAATTGGTGAACCTCAGCACGTAGTTGGTGAACCCCCTCCAAGAATTATTCTTTTGTACGTATTTGGTGAATCCCAGTACGTAATTGGTGAACCCCAGTACGTAATTAGTGAACCACAGTACGTAATTGATGAACTCCTCCAATAATTATTCTTTTATACGTATTTGGTGAACCCCATTCCATAATTGGTGAACCCCACTCCATAATTGGTGAACCCCTAGTACATAATTGGTGAACCCCTCCAAAAATTATTCTTTTGTACGTATTTGGTGAACCTCACTACGTAATTGGTGAACCCCTCCAAGAATTATTATTTTGTACGTATTTGATGAAGCTCACTACGTAATTGATGAACTCCACTACGTAATTGGTGAACTCCAGTACGTATTTGGTGAACTCTCCAAGAATTATTATTTTGTGCGTATTTGATTAGCCCACTATGAAATTGATTATTATTTTGTACGTATTTGATTAGCCCCACTATGAAATTGATGAACCTCAGTATGTATTTGGTGAATCTTAATACGTATTTGGTAAACCAAAAAAAAATCTACTACATGTTGAACTTTGTGTAACTCAGAATGCTCCAAATGCAATTTAAGGATAGTATCCATGCCATGAAATTTGTTCACGGCATGATAAAATTATCCCTTCAACTGTCCACCTTAGCAAGCATATTTGACTTCTCAATACAAGCTTACTAATCAATCTACTACTTTCATCGTGGCCCTTTATACAGTCTTTCTTTCGTACTAGTACGACTCTTGTTGTTCTTGCCTCTCAATGCTCATTTAATACATGTCACATTCCCGAGTGTCATAATCTCATAAGATCGGCAAAGTGGCAAGATTGGTCCGACGGGAAAGGACTGGGATTTGGCACATATAGTTAAATACATATCCATAAAATTATGAGTTCAGATTTGACACAATTTTTAACTTCGAAAAGAAAACCCTTATG
This sequence comes from Datisca glomerata, assembly GCA_003255025.1. Lineage (NCBI taxonomy): Eukaryota > Viridiplantae > Streptophyta > Magnoliopsida > Cucurbitales > Datiscaceae > Datisca > Datisca glomerata. The sequence continues at coordinate 337,076 of QANY01010678.1, forward strand.
GGAAATTTTGTGATTACTATGCCTTTCAGCCTTCTTCTACAAAACCATTACATAGATGCGTAGGTCGTTACCCAATAAATTAGTGTTTCCAATGTCAAAATACGATAGGAAAATAAAGATATTAAATTAAATTTCGTTAATCTTAAAAGGATGAGTAGCAAAAGAGAAATGAAATCTATATCTATCGTTCCCCAAAGAGAGAAGGATCCATGTCAAAAGTTAATGCTTCCTCGTTTTCCCAATGCTAGTGAATTACATGAAACCTGATAATTTCAGGACAACTTTTTCTCCATCAATCAAGAACTCTAAAGCTTCTAAAATTGCCTTGTAAGTGTTGATCTCTTTGGAACCTTTTAGAACCTTGCTATCTTGTCGCCTAAAGTTGTTGTGTTACTAATGGAACTAATGTACATGATGTCATAAACATAAACTAAAAGGTAACAACTTAAATTGATAACACTAGAAACGAAGAGAAAATAGAAAACCCCATTGTTACCAAGGAGATTCTAGTCCTTCTGAATTTTTGTCAGCTGCGATGATAATGCTTGCGTATCCATCATTTTGGCACCTTGGATGGACTCGTTTTTCATCTCTATGACTTTTTTGTGTGAGCTTGAGTGCAAAGATGCAACAAAAGTCGGACTTGCAGCAGGGCGATACTCTGGCAAGAGACGGCCAGTTCGATAACGAACCCCACATGCATTGCATAGGGTCTTTGTCCCCATTGGGCCCTCCCTCCATTGTGGGGTAGTTGTCACCTCACAATGCATGCATTTCCTAACTGCTCTTTGTTCCTGGTTTGATACTTTCTTCGTGTCCGTTGCACCAGAAAGCTGTTGGGGATTCCTTTGCTTCTTCTTCCTGTATTTTACGGCACTCAACACTATGTCAATAATGGAAGTTTCTGATTTTGATTGAGAAGCAGGCAAATGAAGACGTTTATATATAGAAGAAGAGTAAGTCCATGAGAGAAAAGGGATTCTGAAACTTGAGTTGATGGTAGTGGGACGTCCTCGTCTGCTTCGAACACGCCTTGGAATTGTGTGAATGGAGTCACCGGTTTTGTTGAATAAACATTAAATGTTATTTTTTAGTGGGTTTTTTCAATTAGAAGTTATAATTTAGAAGTTACAATTTAGAAGTTAGTGGAAACATAAAAGGTCAAGAGTCTTTGTAGATGAACGGTTTGTAGATGAAAGGCCAAGGGGTGATAGATTTAATTATTTTTCAGTTTTTTTGGCAAGAGTAAAGTCTATATAAAGGCCTTGTTGATTTCATTTGAAAACATAACTTAGAGGAATATAAAAGTTAAATATTTCAAGTGAGTTTTTAGTTTACAAATTGGTATCAGAGCCAATGGAGAATGTGATGGGTCAAATGCTGCTACCACGACTAACGAAGGCGAACTACGAGAACTGGAGCATTCAAATGAAAGCTCTTCTCGGCTCTCAATATGCATGGGAGGTGGTCGAAGAAGGTTTTGAAGAAGCAACAAATACCACGGGATATACGGCTGCTCAAAACAAGGCGTTGAAATAGGCGCGAGCGAAGGATAAGACGGCGTTATACATGTTGTTCCGAGCCGTTGATGAGTCGGGCTTTGAGAAGATTGCCGGTGCAACTACTTCAAAAGAAGCATGGGACATTTTAGCAAAAGTGTTCAAAGGAGCCGACCGAGTCAAGCAAGTGCATCTCCAAACTCTTCGTGGCGAGTTGGAGAGCATGAAGATGAAGGAGCCGGAAAGTGTATCTGACTAAATCACGCGTGTACAAGCCGTGGTGAACCAACTCATTCGTAATGGAGACGTTAACCGATGCGCGAGTTGTGGAAATGATTTTGAGATCATTAACTGACAATTTTGAGAATGTTGTGTGCGCAATAGAAGAATCAAAGGACCTTGCGATGCTCACAGTCGACGAGCTTGCCGGTTCTATCGAGGCACACGAACAACGTAAGAAGAAAAAAAAGGAGGAGACACTCGAGCAAGCACTTCAAACCAAGGCGTCAATCAAAGACGAAAAGGTATTCTATTCTCAAAATTTCTGAGGTAGAAGGCGTGGCCGTGAAAATCGTGAAAATGGTCGCGGTGGTCAAGGCAGCATTCATGAGAGGTACTATAAGGAGAAGGGACAGTCGAGCCAACAAAATTGGGGTGGAAGAGGACGCGGTCGAGGAAGAGGCGGCCAGTCAAACTATTCCAACATCGAGTGCTACAAGTGTTACAAGTATGGTCACTATGCGAAGGATTGCAACTCCGACAAATGTTATAATTGTGGTAACGTGGGGCATTTTGCAAAAGATTGTCGAGCCGATAAAAAGGTGGAAGAAACAACCAACCTAGTCTTGGAAGACGAAAATGAAGGCCTTCTCTTGATGGCTCAAAATGAAGTCAACATCAACAATGACACTCCGTGGTACCTCGACTCGGGGGCAAGCAACCATATGTGCGGTCACGAGTACCTATTCAAAGAGATGCAAAAGATTGAAGATGGTTATATATCATTTGGAGATGTATCAAAGGTGGAGGTCAAAGGCCGAGGTACGGTTTGTTACTTACAAAAGGATGGCTTAATAGGGTCAATCCAAGATGTTTATTACGTACCAGACCTCAAGACCAACATTTTGAGTATGGGGCAACTCATGGAGAAAGGTTACTCGATACTTTTAAAAGACTGAGTACTACACTTGAAGGACAAGCAAGGGCATCTGGTTGCTCTAGTCGAGATGGGAAGAAAACGGATGTACAAACTGAATTTGAGAAGCGTGCGAGAAAAATGTTTGCGAGTCAACATAGAAGACAAGGCGTCGCTGTGGCATCTCCGCTTTGGTCACCTACATCAAGGTGGTCTAAAAGAGTTAGCAAAGAAGAACATGGTGCACGGGCTGCCGGACATGTACTATCAGGGCAAATTTTATAAAGAATGTGTACTTGGCAAGCAAGCGAGAACCTCGTTTCAAAAGAAGGCAGAATATCGAGCTAAACATACTCTCGAGTTGATTCATACCGACATATGTGGCCCAATAGCCCCTGAATCTTTCAGTGGTAAAAGGAACTTCATTACCTTTATCGATGATTTCTCACGGAAAACTTGGGTTTATTTTCTGAAAGAAAAATCCGAGGCATTCGAGGTGTTCAAAAAGTTCAAAGTGATGGTGGAGAAGGCAGCTGGTAGACACATCAAAGTTGTACGATCTGATAGAGCTGGCGAGTATACTTCGACGGCTTTCATGGAGTATTGCGATGAGCAAGGCATAAGGAGATTTCTAACCGCACCATACTCTCCTCAACAAAACAGTGTGGCCGAGAGGAAGAACCGGACTATTCTCGACATGGTTCGATCAATGCTCAAGAGTAAGAAAATGCCGAAGGAATTCTGGGCAGAAGCCGTGCAATGTTCCATCTATGTACAAAATCGATGTCCACATGTGAAGTTAGATGATCAAACACCACAAGAGGCATGGAGCGGACAAAAGCTGATAGTTTCTCATCTCAAAGTATTCGGTAGTATGGCTTATGCACACGTACCAGATCAACGAAGAATGAAGCTCGAAGACAAAAGCAAAAGGTATATTTTATTGGGTATGATGAGAAGACAAAAGGGTACAAGCTACTCGACCCGATAAGCAAGAAGGTGATGGTGAGTCGTGATGTGCAAGTAAATGAAGCAAGCGAGTGGGACTGGAACAATTCGACGGAGGTTATCATCGACGTTGGAAAATCATCAGTCGTTGCACCAAGTATACCAACAAACTCTGAAACTACCGATGATGAAGATGAACCACAACAACCAAAAATGTGAAGTTTGCAAGATTTGTATGATGCGACAAATGAGGTACACCTTGTATGTCTTTTGACAGATGCTGAAAATATCAGCTTTGAAGAGGCGGTGCGAGACAAGAAGTGGCAAACTGCCATGAACGAGGAGATTAAGGCGATTGACCGCAACAACACATGGGAGCTAGTAGAATTGCCGAAAGGCAGTCAGCCTATTGGTGTGAAGTGGGTGTTCAAGAAAAAGATGAATGCTCAAGGTGAGATAGAACGGTACAAGGCGAGACTTATTGCGAAGGGATACAAGCAAAAGATAGGAATCGACTATGATGAGGTGTTTGCTCTTGCTGCAAGAATGGAGACAATATGATTACTCATTTCACAAGCTGCTCAATTCAAATGGCAAATATTTCAAATGGATGTCAAGTCGGCATTCTTGAATGGTGTGCTCGAAGAAGATGTCTACATCGAACAACCACCCGGGTTCATGAAAATCGGAGAAGAGAAGAAGGTGCTAAAATTGAATAAGGCGCTTTACGGGTTGAAGCAAGCACCGCATGCATGGAATACACGTATCGATACATATTTCAAGGAGAACGGATTCAAGCAATGTCCCTACGAGCATGCCCTTTACGCAAAGAAGAATGGAGGTAACGTGTTATTTGTTGCTCTTTATGTCGATGACCTCATTTTTATGGGAAACAATGATGAGATGATAGAAGAGTTTAAGGGTACAATGACACGGGAATTTGAGATGACAGATTTGGGCTTGATGAAGTTTTTCCTTGGTTTGGAGGTTAGACATGTAGAGACGGGTATTTTTGTATCACAGGAGACATATGCAAAAGAGATTTTGAAGAAGTACAAGATGGCAAATTGCAACCCGGTATCAACACCAATGGAACCAGGTGCAAAACTCTCGAAGTTCGATGGAGGAGAATGTGTCGATGCGAGTAGATACCAGAGTTTGGTAGGAAACATTCACTATCTCACATGCACAAGGTCGGATCTTTCATTAAGTGTCGGTATTATAAGTTGGTTCATGGAGGAGCCGGTTTATTCACATTGGAAGGCGGTGAAGCGAATCCTACGGTACATCCAAGGAACGATGTCACTCAGGTTGTTCTACTCGAAAGCAGAAGATTACAAGTTGGTTGGCTTCTCCTACAGCGATTGGTGCGGAGACATAGACGATCAAAAAAGTACATCGGGATATGTGTTCTTTATGGGAGATATTACATTTACTTGGCTTTCAAAGAAGCAACCGATCGTGACGCTCTCGACGTGTGAAGCTGAATATGTGGCAGCATCTTGGTGTGTATGTCATGCGATATGGCTTAGAAATTTGTTGAGCAAGATGGAGCTAAAGCAACTAGCTGCAACCGTGATTCAAGTTGACAACAAATCAGCAATTGAGTTGGCAAAGAATCCAGTGAACCATGAAAGAAGCAAACACATTGACGTTCGTTTTCACTTTATCCAAGATCATGTGAAGGAAGGAAGTGTGGAATTGGTGCATGTGGCAAGTCAGGATCAAGTTGTGGATATCTTCACAAAACCGCTACCGAAAATACTTCTCGACAAATGCAAGAAAATGATTGGCATGACGGATGGTAAGCATTTAAGTTTATGGGGGAGTTTTGTTGAATAAACATTAAATGTTATTTTTTAGTGGGTTTTTTCAATTAGAAGTTATAATTTAGAAGTTACAATTTAGAAGTTAGTGGAAACATAAAAGGTTAAGAGTCTTTGTAGATGAACGATTTGTAGATGAAAGGTCAAGGGGTGATAGATTTAATTATTTTTTAGTTTTTTTTTGTAAGAGTAGAGTCTATATAAAGGTTTTGTTGATTTCATTTGAAAACATAAAACTGCTAATTTCAAGGACACTTGCTCCAACTTTCATGCCATTTTAGAGAATTATTGATTGGTTGACACTGACAGTATTATCATACATCTTACTGATTTGTCGATAGTTCATTCCAGGCTTTTCGGCCATTTCCCCACATTTTCCCAAGAAAACGAGCAGAAGAAATGAGGCGATGAACCAGAATTGTTCAAATTTAATTAAAATTAAGAACTGCATTGTACGAAAATAATGGTTTGGAGAAATGCAAAAAAATAAAACCTTGTGATGAGCCCCAAATGCCATTAAGCCCAACAAATAAAAAACCCCTAAAGAGAGAACCGAGTTGTGAGTTTACCTCCTGCATTGCCCTTGCTTCACAGAAATGACAGTTACAGACTACGCATAAGGCGTTTGGACATGTTTCGAAGGAAATGCCCGTTTATGTCGGTACATTGGAGAGAGAGAGGTACGACGAAGATTAGATTCCTATGAATCTCAGTGCCTGAAGTTAGATATTTAAAATTTGGCTAAAATGCAAGTCATGTCCCTGTACATTTAACTTTTTACAATATATAATACTCGACATATTTTGTCATTTACCTAGAATTCTATAATATTTCATTGATCTTTGTTTGTTGTCCAATATACAATCAATTTTTAGACTGTAACAATGTTGAGATACACTTCATTTGAGTGTATTTGAATCTCTCTCAAAGTAGGAGTATATGGATGCCCAGCAAACACTCACACATCTATTACTGAAACTATCTCATCTTCTTTTTCCTCATCTTTCCTCATCTCAGTCTGTCATGTTTCTTGGTAAGCCTTCTAATGGTGGGTTTGGTTATCTCAACCGATTTTCATGAGTTTTTTCGGCAATAGACCATTATTTGCCTTAACATTCTTCTCTATCCCTCTTTGATTTTTTTTTGAATTTGTGTCCTAACAACAGCCAAATAACTTCCTTAACAACGACCACTTCCACTTTTCTTTCTCCTAAAATTTTTCAAACTATCATCCATCAGACCCTCACACATCATCTTCTTCCTCCATCAGACCAGATCAAAATATATTAGAATTGTAATAGAATAAAAAATAGAAGAAGAGAAGCAGCTAGGCCGATTGAAGAAGCCCTGCACGTGAGGGAGATAGACAGAGAAATAAAAAGATTTCTTTTATAAACGACTAATGATCTAATAACAAAACTTTGTGACGAGGCTGAAGAACTAAGAAGACAAAGAGGCAGAGAAACTAAATAAGGTTTTGGGATTTTGGGCTATTTGGGTATAGATAAAATATATATTACTTGGGATTGTATGTTGCAAGGTGTAATGCATTCTCACTATCTTTTTGACAATTATTTTTTGTTTTTTTTGGAAAATTACAACTAATAATTGGTACATCAGATTAAATAAATTAAATATGTATCAATACAATGTCTACAATTCTATTAATTTACTTATGATAATTATAAAATAGACTTATATTAGAACAATCATAATTTATTATTTTATTTTGGTTAATATTCAATTTATCACTAATAATTAAAATTTAACTAGTTTTTGTATAAGTAATAACTACATATAAATATATTTTGGTCTAAGGATGAAATTAGAAATTAGAAATTATATATATAACATTCTCTTAAACATTTCATTAAAATAAGTAAAATAATTTATCATTTTCATTATTATATCATAATATTCTTAAGTGTTAACAAACAAAGTAATCTTAACTTTCCGGACATATATTTTCCCACAATTATATTTCAGAAATTATTTACTTGCAATCTTATATCAAACGATCTCTTATATTATATAAATGACTAGTTTATTCCTTAATACATTTTCATTATTGCTCTAATTGATCCTTCAATAACGGAATCCGTCTAAATTGATAACTGACTTTTTCTCTGTCCATCCTGAGAGGTTTTGCTTTTGTGCCTGAACTCTGAGAGGTGATAAAATTTATTAATTTGTTCATGATTTAGCTTTGAAGTTTACCGAGAATTTTTTGATAGTGGAGTATAATCAACAAAATTAAAGAAAGAAGGTATTTACTAATGGCGTATAAATCTTTGTTCTTGCTGAACAAAGAGAAAAAGCTTCCATATTCGCATAGAGGCTCTTGGTAACCCTTCTAGAGTCGTAAAAGACATTGCAAATTCTTTATTAGCGATCAAAATCTGGGCGGGTAGTGAAGGGTTAGCAGTTAAAGAAAATGAGAAATGGGATTATAAGAAGAGATTCCTTCGATCCACATTTATTTCAACTTTAAACATGAATTTAAAAATATATTAAAGTCATACTTCTCTATGTTTCTTAAACTTTTTAATTTATAGTGCAATTGAAATAAGCATGAACTCCCTTTAGAAAAAAGAAAAAAAATAAGCATGAATTCAAAGATACACTAATAATTAAAATAAATTATTTTAAATTCTCTAGGTTTCTCATATTTTTAAATTTATAATAAAATTGAAATTTGTCAGGCATGAATTCAAAGATACAATAATTCTTTAATTAGTATAATTTAAATTTGATGCACAATTTACAAAAGATTAGAAAAGTTTGTAAATGATAATTGATATGTATACAATTTCACAAAAAAAAAAAAAAGTAGTCACGTTTCAGTTAAATATGTCAAACTTTCCTTATAGCAAAATATAAATTTCATGGACTCGACTTTACACTAAAATTGAAAATATGGTAAATGTATACGATTGACCATAATACAACTTAGTTTATATCTCCATGATCATTCTAGTCTCTAGAATTATTAATAACAAAATTGAAAGTAGTGTGGTTGAATCGAAATGGGCAAAAGGGATCCGTGAAAGAACATGGGGTTATAAAATAAAAGAATGATGGCGTGGCAAGATCTTGTAGATCACCGACTACTATGGTTGGTTCATACGATTCTTTTATAATGTTGCAAGAAAATTCTACCATCCATGCTATTGTGGTTCTTAGAATGTATTTGGAACAATCTTGGTCATATAAAATATAGCAGGTAATAATTTTTTTTACATACTCGAGTTCACTAAATACGTATAAATTAATAATTTTTAAAGGAGTTCACTAAATACGTAGTGAGGTTCACCAAATACGTAGTGATATTCATCAAATAAATACGTATAAATTAATCATTCTTGGAGGGAATCACTAAATACGTACTGAGGTTAACCAATTACGTAGTGAGTTTTACCAAATACGTACAAAATAATAATTTTTGGAAGGGTTCACCAAATACGCAGTGGTGTTTACCAATTATGTAGTGGGGTTCACCAAATACGTACAAACTAATAATTTTTAGAGGGGTTCACCAAATACGTACTAGGGTTCACCAATTACGTAGTGAGATTCATCAAATACGTACAAAATAATAATTCTTGGAGGGGTTGACCAAATACATACTGAGATTCACCAATTATGTACTAGGGTTCACCAATTACGTAGTGGGGTTCACCAAATATGTACAAAATAATAATTCTTGGAGGAGCTCATCAAACACGTATTGGGTTCACTAATTACGTACAAAATAATAATTTTTGGAGGGTTTCACCAAATACGTAGTGGTGTTCACCAAATACGTATTGGTGTTCACCAATTACGTACAATTTAATAATTCTTGCAGGAGTTCACTAAATACGTAGTTGAGTTCACCAAATATGTAGTGGGGTTCATCAATTACGTACTGAAGTTCACTAAATATGTATAAAATAATAATTCTTGGAGGAGTTCTCCAAATACGTAAAAACCTAATCGTCATACCTAATAGACGAATCCCCTATTTTTAGCCCCTAAACGCCATCCTGAAGGTGCTAATCGTATCGTCAAAGCCAAGGCTAGTTTTATGCTTCCAATCATCTGTTTTATTCCTAAACACCACGTATAAATAGGCGATCGGCAGTCTCCCTCCTAATCGTCAGTTTTTTGGGCCTAATCGTCATTCTTCACAATCAACCGTAAAATTGATATTTTTATAATTATTTACCATACACCAGAAAAATCATTGATAAAAATAGATAAAACTCGTTATTTCAATGCAAACATTCATGATACTCACTTGTTATGTGAAATTAGATTGGATTAATTAAGAATTCCTGATACAATTGAACATTTATTCATAAACTCGTTAAAAGTTATCATTGATAATGTTGTTATGCTTTTGTGACAAGTATCCAGCGAGACAGATTTTCACCATATATAATTATAGGTTGTGATGTTTATAATGGTCGGTAAATTCTATTAATCAGTTTATCGAACACGTATGACCTTCAAGGTCGAATTTGTTCTTTAAATCGAACATATCCGCTAAAAATTTGAAATGAATAATGAAATTTTAAATTTTAACATTTTATTTTATAAACAACCGAATAAGATGAATTTATACCGCTCTGAAAAATAATAAAAATTAAAAGAGATGGAAATTATGAAAAAAACTCAAAATTAAGACCGAAACAGATTTTGGGCCTCTAAAAGTGCTTAAAATAATATTTTTTTGGACGTAAATTGGGCTGCAACAAGTAAACCCAATTGCACGTGTAGATCTCTAAATAAGCTTCGATTTGATATTTTACGGTTCATGTGATTCCACTTGAGTCAAAAGTTACGTCCTCTGAAATTTGACATGTGCGTGTCACGATCCAATTGGGAGTATTTAGACCAAATGCTTGTGTGTCTGGCGTTTGAGGCCCAAACGCGACCAGCAGGCCCCAAACGCTAGTCATGGTAGGCGATTCTCCTTCCATGACTGGAGTTTGGGGATTGTTGGACACGTCTGTGCCCCAAATGCCATAATAACATACGTTTGGCTCGTGTCCCAATGACACAGGCCAAACGCCTGTGTTTCTGGCGTTTAGGGCTCAAACGCGATCAACAGGCCCCAAACGCCAGTCTTGAATGGCGACTCGTCATGTAGTGATAGCATTTAGGTCCCCACTGTGGCATTTGGCTCTACTTGTTTTGATACACTTATTTATTCTCATGCACTTAGCCATATTTTCACACTTAAGTATACATACTTGTAAATTCTAGATATCTCTCTCCCTCTCATAAAATTATGCCTTGCATTTATCTTTTTTACACACTTAGTCACTTATATACAAATAGTCATTTCCATGACTTGATCCTTTTCACAACTTAGCATTTTTATACACTTAGCTATATTTTCATACACTTAAGCATTTTCACATACATTTAGCCATTCTTACAACTTAGTCATATACACTAACCATTTTCATACACAGTCATTTTCAAACACTTAAACATTTTCACAAGCTTGCTTATTTTCAAACACTTAAGCATTTTTACACACTTAACCATTTTCACACACTTAACAATTTTCACACTTAGTCATTTTCAAACACTTAGTAATTTTCATACAATTAGCCATTTTCACACTTATTTACTTACAAACACTTAGTTATTTTTACACATTTAACCATTTTCACACAACTCTTCATTTTCACACACTTCACATTTTTACATTTATCATTTCCACACACTTGATCATTTTAAATTTACTTACTCATTATCATTTCTTCACTTAATATATACGCACTTAGTCATTTTCATTTCACACTAAGTGTTTTATACACTTACACATTTCACACTCTTAGCCATTTTCACACACTTAGCATTTTTATTTGCACACACTTAATCATTTTCATTTTCACACAATTAGTCATTTTCATTTACTTGTCCATTTTTACACACTTAGTCATTTTTATTTGGGCACACTTGGCAATTTTCATATATTGTTTCATCAACAAATCTAAATAATTAGGTTTTCTCTGTATTCCATTATTTTGTGAGTTGCACGAGATAATATAGAGTATGTAAAAGTTCCAATGATTATATATCAAGTGTTTTTGGCTAAAATTTTACATGTTGAAAGATCGATTCCTCCATTCACATCAAATTTACAATAAATAAGAATCTTAATAATATGAAGGAAGAATCATAAGTCATGTTTTCTGCTTCACGCCGAGCAGAATTGAAGAGGACTGTTGATAGATAACACTTTCAGGTTATTTATCTATTTATAGTTAAGCTGCATTTTATAGTTAAACTACATTAATAAGACACGAATACTCAGAAAGCTCAATTTAAAAATGGATTGTCCTTCAAAATATAGCAATGTAGAAAAGACTAATGCATATATTCTCATTATGAGAGTTCGACCGGGGACAATTTTGTTGAGGTTTGAAACGTCAGTTCCAAAAAAAAAAAAGAAATCAAATTTCAAATTCTACTTGCAAAGTGAAATTTGCATTTGAGAATATAGCAAGCAAATTAACATTCCATATTGCTAAGCAAGTTAACACTACATACTTTGTACTCTAGAGATTAATTCTAGTAATACATACTTGCTAGTATATATATATCTTCAAGAAATAAAAAATTGATATGCCACTATTATAAATAACATGCTTATTATTTAGACATAATATGTGATTTAGATCCCAACATGCAGAAGAACCCAAGATTATTTAACATTCACAAAAACAAAAACAAAGGATGGTTAAACTATGGTAATTTTAGACCATTATAATGCATTTATTATTATTAAAAAATCTTGGATTTGGGTGGTTCTTCAAATTAGCACAAAATTGTAAAAGAAACAAAAAATTGCCTTAAACCCAAAAACTTGAATATCTTATCCTACTTAAAAGAGTGAAACAATATTAGGAATCACATATAATCTAGATATCATGTATTACCCATAAGGTGTTACGAAACATGCTGGAAAAAGGTCTTGGGCATCGCATTATCTGCATAAAAGCATCAAATGAAGAATTAGAAGAGAAAGCTTCCAATAAGAATAGAGAAGCCTATGAATATTACATTAATGATTTTTTGAGCAGAGATTTTGACATAAGAGAGTAAAATACTCAAAACAAATACACCAAAAGATAGTGTAATAAGTAAAGACCAAACTTCTGGCAGTGGTTTAATATCCAAATTCTCAATTATTTTACGTGCAATATATCATATTCACATTTAGATAAAACAAGTTAACTTTTTACAGGTTGCAATAAGTAGCTAAGCACAAGTAATTGAACAGACACGATTGATTTCTATAATATCATATTCACATTTAGATATAACGATTTTCAAAAATTGATTTCTATAATCGCTTATGCAAACTTTTATATTCTTTGCACCAAAATATAAAAATAAAATAATGAAAAAATCACAAATTGATTTCTATAATCATGAGTCATAACTAATATGAAATTCCCATCAATGTAAACCTAAAAAAATCATTTAAGTGTGAACCTAGAACCGACACTAGGGGTCGAAAGCCGTGAGGTCGTGGACCATTTAGAGGATCAGAGACCTCCATGTACCTATCTCCATCTCAACAACAACAATCACAATTTCCCAATTACAGAACTAAAAAACCCCAGCTCTAAACTAAAACAAACAAATAAAAAAGTGGCAGATCTAAGATAAGGGAGAGACGAGAGAGACAGATTTGAAATGAGAGAGGCAAGGGAGATGAAGAAAAGCAGATCTGAGATGAGAGAGGTGAGGGACGAGGAAAAATTGAGATGGGAGAGGAGACAGAGATGACGAGAGGCAGATCTGAGATGAGAGAGGCGAGGGAGACGATGGCGCTGACTTGCTGAGTTTTGTAGGGGTCAATAAGCAGAAAGAGGCTTTGCTCGGGTTGTTCACGTACCCTAACTTTTTTGGTTATGGGAAGTCGAAGGAGAGAGGAGGAAAGGAGTGGGGCTAGGTTTCTTTTGAGTTTTAGGGTTTTTTGTCATGGGAAAGGGGAAATCGAAGGAGAGAGGAGGAAAGGAGAAAGGGAACCCGAAATAAGGATGGACTACATGTTCCTCTAGTTGCAACAGAATTTTACCCCTAAACTCATCTAACGGTTGTGATCATCCTGGCTAGATCTAACGGTCAGGATTAATCTTAGCATCAATGTTGAAAAATATTTTCCGGCATTAGAGAATGATCCTGATTCATAATGCCGACATCTGACTTAGTAGTTGGTACTCGTAATTTTTGGATAAAAATACATTTTTAATCTATTAACTTTAATAAATATATCAAAATACTCTACTACTGATGTGAATGTTATGTAGTAGACACATGAATGTCTTTGTTTGTGTATTTTTTATCTTTGTTCACCTTTTTTTTACTTTGTATAGCTTTTTACCTAGCATCCACGTGTTTACCCAGGTAAACAAAGTTAAAAAAAAAAGTAAAACAAAACAAAAACGACATCCACATGTTGCCTATATAACATTCAAATCAGCAGTGCAGATGGAAAAACTAATGGAGATTGATAAAATGATTTAATGGAAACAAAATTAAAAGATGATGGATATTTTAGCCAAAATAGAAATTAATTGACCGTTTTGGTCTATTCGTGAAAGTTAGTGAACTAAAAATAAATTTTTAATAAGTTCTTTATTCCCACAGGCAAATAATTGAACAGTGCAATCATATCATAACTATTTGGGTAAACTCCCTAAAAGTCGAACATGTAAATTGACTAAAAACAAATATGATATATTTAAAGGGACAATGTGGAAAATTTAGTAGATGTAAATGACATTTTGCCCTAATATTTTCAGTCAATTTAATTCTCCACTTTTAACATTTTTACAATTACGACTTATGTTGCACAAAATCTATTAGTTTTAGTGTCTTTACGATCATGATTTATAAGTTTGTACGTGTTTAACTCATTTTATATCTTCATTGAGTTGTCATGGAATAAAACTAACTTAACATGTTAAACAAATAATGTTTTGGTTCCGTTTAATATGTACAACTACAAATAACTGTTATTTTTGCAGGACCAAATTGATTATTCCAAATAAAATGTGAATTTTTTTGTATTGATTAGATGATTTTGGGAAAGAAAATAAATATTTTTTTATTGAAAGACTTCAAAACTAGCAGATTTTAAGTAACACTGGTCATAACTACAAATATTTAGAGTACAAGAACTAAACGAGGTAAAAAAAATTTGCAAGATGTGTGATTGCAAAATAACCAAAATCCATGCAATGGTTTGCATTTTATCTTAGGGAGTTTGTGTGGTATTGGGCTCCTATGGTACTGTGTGCACTTGAAATGTGTATGAAGTAGCTCAAACGAGTATCGAGGTACTTTAAATGTGTGTTGAACAGTAAAGTTTCTCAAATGTATTATAAATATCTTATCATTTAAAACATTTGAGGTGCCATTAATACATATTTGAGTTATCTCAAATGTGTTGTAAGTACCATAAAATTTCTCTTTAACATAAAATATATCACATGAAAATTACAAGGCATTCTAATGGCTATATCAATACATAAATTTTTTATGTTACTATTATGAATAGCATACTGGGAGGAGATATAAAGAGATTGATGAGGAGAGAGAAGTTTATCTGTTTTCTTCATTCTTTCTTTCTTTTCTCATAGGAAGTTACTATTAATAGTAACGTAACATGAATATAATCTCTCTTCTCTATAGGCAATTTTAATGAAATCTTGGAAGGGGTTTCTTGAAGGGAATTGTAGAGGTAAAGAATCTAAGTTCAAATGTATAGTCGAATATCACTCAATGATACACTTTTAACCTGCAAGAAGGAGAATTAGTAATGATAGTGTTAACTCAACACCAGTGTGGTGCCCAGCCCATTCTAATGATCAAGACAGTAAAATATTTTTAGGAAGAGAAATTAGCTACTAGGAAAATGCATACCTCAATGGTTGGAGATACATCTATTTATAGGAGTTTCAAATAATGTTTCGTTCATATTCATTGTATCTTCTTTCCTAAATAAGGAGGTATATCCATGGAGAAAGCCCATGATTATGAGGATCGCAAATTTTTAGCTCAATTCTTATAAGGTTGTCAAGACCTTCCTTGTGCAGAATTCCCTTAGTGGATGTTTCAATACATGGAGAGTTACCATACATGACAAGTCAGTGAATGGAGATGAACCTCGGCCATCAACGTGGCTTCGGTCCATGGAGGATATGGGCCTCAGCCATCAACATGGCTTTTGACCATGGAGGAGGTAAATTCCGACCATTAACGGCGCTTTGGACCATGGAGGTGCAAGGACCTAGGATGTCGAACACTTAGTTTGAGGCTAGGACCATGGTGATGTCACGGGTATTGGGCCATAACCTTGGTCGCTGGTCAAAGGTCTAGGCGTGGCAGGACTTCATCCCACCTAACGGGGTTTGAGGCGCGACTTGGGCTACGTCATAGGAGCTTGCTTGGTAGATTGGGATCCAATACCAACTTACACATGTCCCACTCTAGGTGGCTAATAATCACTTCCACTACAAGGGGAACCAAGGGTCTCTTCTAGCAGTAGATCTAGACCAATGATTTGAGGGTAGATCCAGACCGTCAATTTCAAAATATGTGTTTTAAATTATCTAAATGTCCTACTTCTTCCTTGCGTTCTTATTATTTTCATAATTTTAAAACTTTTTTGAGCTCTCCTGCGGCTTTTCCATTGCAGTGAAGCTCACTTTTGCAGCTTCGAGAATTATGATGAATCATTGTTAAAGCTTTTCTCGTCTTCAAAGATGTTAGTTTTCTCCTCTTTGTTTAATCATGATTTCATAATAGTTTCGCATGATTTCCTATCTTCGAGTTCATCTTTAGCGGATAATCTTTAGTGGTTTAAGAAATTTCATTTCCTCGTGAGTCTCTGGTAGGATGAATCTCTCTTTGATCTGTTTCCATCGTAGTGTTTACATTTGCCTCTCGGTGCTAAGATGTCATGTGTTACCAAGCGTGGTGACAACTTTAAAATTTTTAGTGCTATCCTTGCATTTCTAGGTATTAAGTATTGCTTATCTTAGAGAGTTGTAACATTTATTTGCTTAAATTGTGTCATTTCTTTTTAATTTAGCTTTTTGTTTGGTTTTACTGCCTTGCTAGCTTTCTTAATGGCTTTTGAGCAGTTTTGTGCATAAAATCGTGCTTATGTGGAGGTAGCCTCTGGAGCTTGGTGGCTGAAGAAGTGTTGTAGTTGATTCTTTTACTGCTATAGTAGTGCTCGTGTGCACTTGGCAGAAGATTTTGTCACACGAGTCCAGCTGGCATTAAAAAGAGACAAGATGCCCTTGCACTTAGAGTTAGTTATCCACCTGGCACCAATGCCTTTTTCATTGTAGCTGCTCGACATGTGTTGCCATTAGAAGAATGAAGCCCTAATTCCAAGGCTCTTTAAATAGAAAATACATCATTTTGAGGAAGGAGCCGACGCTCTTGCCCAGAATATTTGCAGAGCAATGATACAAGAAGAATGATAGAAAAGGAAGCAAGATAGCGAGGAAGAAGACAAATGAGAGGATATTCGTTTATTCCCTTCTTTTTTTCTTCATTCTTAGCCTTATTTACTTACTATATTTCTAGATCTTAGCTCATTTTCTGTGAGATAACTATGGAAATGGTTGTATTTGAATATGTTCAAAAGCTCATTATGAGCTAAAATCTTTAACCTAGTATGGGTAATGAACCTTGAAGTTGTTGTTTCTAGTTAATGAAGTTTATATTGCTCATTTCTTGTTAGCATTTCATTCAAGAGTGCTTAATGTTCAATTTTTATTATTGACTAGCCATCTTTGATAAAATGCAAGTTACATTCAATACTAAAAATATTTGATATAATTAAAATAGCTTGAATGATACTTGGGTACTTAAATCATGTAGATATAAGTATTTAGTGAGTAGTATAGGCATATAAGCTCACCTTGTAAACTAATCGACTCAAACTAATGAGACACAGCTCTAATCTAAATTAGGCTTAGGAATAAGTTAATTAAGCTTAGAGTTAAAGATTGCAGTGATAAAAATCTATTGTGCTAATGAGCTGGGGTTAATGTTATCATGATGCTATAGCAACAAAATAGATTTAACTAGGAATATCAATGGATAAGGGATTTAACCATGCTAGCTCTCTTCATTATTGAATATACCAGTGTAACTAAATTTGAACCTTATATTCTGCAAGTGTCAATTTAAGCCAATTTACTTCATTGTAGCTTTTCAATTTTACTTTAAGTTACTTGAAATCAATCACTGTTGTTACTATGTTTTTCAATTAGATTAAACTCGGTTTGCTTTATTGCTTATTTTTCATCAGTCCCCATAGAGATCGACACTTACTTATCACTTTATTACTTGTTAATGACATGTGCACTTGCGTATATATCACACACAATAAGTTTTTGGCGTTGTTGCTTGAGAATGAAAGAGAAATATCATTATTTAGATCAACTAGAATTTAACTTGTGAGCCACATTGCTAAAGTTGATTTCTTTGTTTCAGGAATTTCAGACTCATTTATGCGCAGGCAACAACTACTCAGATTTAATTTTGAACCAAAAATAGATAGAACTCTAATACAATTGAGAAGGGAACATAGAGCATTGGCTACTTTGGGAGAGATGTTGCCCATAAAGATGAAGTGGTTTTAAATGAGAATAAGAATCGAAAGAGCAATCAAGCTAATAATGGAAACAATGTCATAGTCATGGCTGATGATAGAGATTGATCAATTAGAGACTATACAATTCTTCAACAACAAGCAATGAGCCATGAAATAATAAGGCCAGTGATTCAACCTGCACAGTTTGAGTTGAAGCCTGTCATGTTTCAAATGCTACAAACTTTTGACCAATTCAATGGACTACGTACTGAAGATCCACACATGCACTTAAGATTCTTATGGAAGTTAGTGATGCTTTCAAGACACCTGAAGCTTCAGAAGATGCTTTTAGGATGAGGCTGTTTCGTTATACCTTAACGGACAGATTTAAAGCATGGCTAAACTCATTACCCCCAGATTCTATTAGTACTTCGAATGATCTAGTTGAGAAGTTTTTGATGAATTATTTCTCACCAACAAAGAAATATGAAATTAAGGATTAAATTACATCGTTTCAACAAATAGAGGATGAATCTTTATATAAGGCTTGGGAAATATTTAAGGAGTTGCTAAGGAAATGCCCACACCATGGGATCCCACATTTCATTCAAATGGAAACTTTATATATTGGACTGAATTCTTCTACAAGATTGATAGTTAATGTTTCAGCAAGTGGGGCCATTTTGTCTAAGTCTTACAATGGGGCTTATGAAATTTTGGAAAGGATAGCAAGTAACTATTACCAATGCCAACTACTAGAGCAACAATAAGTAAAAAGGTTGTAGGGATACATGAATTGGATACTATGACAGCCTTAACAGCTCAAGTGTCTTCTTTAAAAAACATGATCAAAACTCTAAGTATGACACTTACATCAAATCATAATCAGAATCAAGGCATGTAAATATCTGTGAATCAAGTAGTGGAGGTATCTTGTGTTTATTATGGTTAAGAACATTTATTTGAAAGTTGCCCAGGGAATCCAACATTTGTGAATTATGTAGTGAATTTTAACAGAAATAACAACAACTCATACTCCAACACTTACAATCCTGGCTGGAGGCAACACCCTAATTTTTCCTAGAGTAACCAAGATGCAGGACCTCCAAACTCACAAAACAAACCACCCTATCCTCCTGCCTCTTCACAACAAGCACAATGGCATAAACAAGTACCAACTAAACAACCTGGTACATTAGAGAATCTCCTAAAAGAATACATGACCAAGAATGAATCAGTAATTCAGAACCAACCTGCAAGGATTCAAAGTTAAACAGTATCTCTAAGAAATCTGGAAAATCAAGTTGGACAATTAGCCAATGCACTAAATACTATACCTCAAGGTGTCATGCCTTGCAATACTGAAAATCCTAGGAGAGAAGGGAAAGAACAATGTAAGGTAATACACTTGAGAATAAAAAGGTGGCAGTCTAACCAACTGGTGGAATAGACGAGAAGTCTAAAAACTGAACCAATGAGGTAAGCAAGAGCAAAGATGTAGCAGAGCAACTTGGTATAGCATCTAAGTCTACAGAATAGAGAGTGGAAGACAGAGAGGCATTTGCCTCCATTTCCTCAAAGGCTGAAAAAGATGAAACTAGATGGTCAGTTAACTAAATTTCTTGACATGCTGAAGCAGCTCCATATAAGCATACCTTTGGTAGAAGTTTTACAGCAGATGTCAAATTATGTCAAATTATGAAGGACATTTTGACTAAGAGAAGAAGGCTTGGAGCATTTGAGACTATAGCCTTAACATAAAAATGCAACTTGATTTTACATAACATGATTCCCCAAAAGCTTAAAGATCCAGGAAGCTTTACCATTCCTTGTACAGTTAGAAAAAACCCACTGTGGAATAGCTCTATGTGGCTTGGGAGCAGGTATCGACCTTAGGTCATTGTCCATCTTTAGAAAATTGAGAATAAGACAAGACATGCCAATGACCATTACTTTGTAGCTAGCTGATAAGTCTTATGTCTATCCAGAAGGTAAGATAAAGGAAATTTTAGTACAAGTGGATAAACTAATATTTACAGCAAATTTCATCATTTTGGACTATAAGGCAGACATAGAAGTATCTATCATACTAGAAAGATCATTCTTAGCCACAGGAAGGACAATAATTGATGTGTAAAAAGGAGAGCTTACCATGAGGGTTAATGATCAAAAGATACCTTCAATGTTTTTAATGGAATGAAGTACCCTGATGAAGAAATAGAATAGTGTGTAGCTATTTCTATGATGGACTCCATAGATGGTAAATCTATGTATAAGTTGTAGTAAGGAAAAATTGAAAATATTCAAGAAGATAGCAGTGATGAGGAGGAAGTATCAGTCACTTGAATTGATGCCAAGCAAAGTACACACAGGTTTGGAAAACAAATTGTATCATTACAGTTATTTGAAAGAACATTAAAGTCAATATTGCCTTCTATTGAAGCATCACCACTGCTTGAGTTAAAACTTCTTCTTGCCGATTTGAAATATGTTTACCTAGGTGAGAGCAGTACTCTGCCCATTATTATTTATTCCTGCCTAAGCAATGAAAATAAGCAGTTATTGTTAGAACTCTTGGGAAGATTAAAAGAGCAATCAACTAGGAGATGGCTAACATCAAGGGGATAAGCCCTCCTATTTGCATGCATAAGATAATGTTGGAAGAGGGGAGTTGCAATTCCATAGAGAAATAAAGAAGGCTGAATCCAATCATGAAAGAGGTTGTCAAGTAAGAGATAATTAAATGGCTTGATATTGAAATAATTTATCTCATTTTTTATAGTGCATGGGTCAACCATGTACAATGTGTGGTTAAAAATAGAGGAGTAATAGTTATAGCCAATGAGAACAATGAATCGATCCCTACACGAACAGTAACTAGCTGTAGGGTATGCATGGATTATAAGAAGCTGAGCAAAGCTACCAGAAAGGATAATTTCCATTTTCCCTTTATTGACCAAATGTTGGACAGGCTGGTTGGAAAAGAATACTACTACATTTTGGATAATACGCAGGCTACAACCAAATAGCTATAGCACTAGAGGATCAAGAGAAGACCACTTTCACCGACCCCTATGGAACATTTGCTTTCAGAAGGATGTCTTTTGGGCTGTGCAATGCTCCAACAAATTTTATGAGATGCATAATGGCAATATTCACAGACATAGTGGAGCAAACACTTGAGGTATTTATGGATGACTTTTTAGTTTTTAGTGAATCATATTTGAAATGTTTATCTAATCTTGAAAAAGTTTTAGAAAGATGTGAAGAAACTAATTTGGTCGTGAATTGGGAGAAATGTCATTTTATAGTGTAAAAATGGACAGTTTTAGGACATAGAGTGTCTTTAAAAGTAATTGAAGTAGATAGAGCAAGGATAGAAGTCATTGAAAAACTCTCTGTTCCTACCACAGTGAAAGGCATTAGAAGTTTTCTAGGACATGCTGGATATTGTAGCAAGTTCATTAAAGATTTTTCAAAAATATCAAAATCTTTATGCATGCTACTAGAAAACAATAGAGCTTTTTAGTTCACTGATGAATCTAGAAATGCTTTTATTGAACTGGAAAAAGCTTTAGTCTTAGAACCAATCATTGTAGCACCCAATTGGGATTTTACCATATGAAATAATGTGTGATGCTAGTGACTATGCAGTTGGAGAAGTCTTGGGGTAGAGAAAAGGTAAAAATTTCACTTTATCTACTATATTAGTAGGACACTAACTTATGCATAGTTGAATTACACCACCACTGAGAAGGAGTTGTTAGCTGTTGTTTTTACTTTTGACAAATTTAGAACATAAAGTGACTGTTTACACAAACCAGCCATCAAGTATTTAATTTCTATAAAAGATGCAAAGCCTATGAGATGGATCTTGTTGCTTCAAGAATTTGACCTTGAGATCAAAGACAAGAAGGGCACATAAAATCAAGTGGTTGACCATTTTTCAATACTGGAAGTAGGAAATAATGCTATAGTAAATCCAGTTATTGCAGAAACATTTTTAGATGAAAAGTTTTTGGTAGTCTCAAAAGTAGAAGCCACTTGGTATGTTGATATTGTGAATTATTTAGCAAGTGGAGTGCTACCCTTGAACTCAATCCTCAATAATTGAAAAAATCCTTTCAACAAATAAAGTCTTACTAGTAGGATGACCCTTATCTCTACAAGCAAGGGCTTAATCAAAATTTTAAAAGATGTGTCCCAGAAGAAGAAGTCTAAAACATATTGCAACAATGCAACTATTTACCCTATGGAGGGAATTTTGGAGGTCTATGAGGACAACTGCCAAAGTTCTTCAATCTGGCTACTTTTGGCCTTCCATTTTTAAGGATGCACAGGAGGTAGCAATGAGCTATGATAAATGTTAGAGGACTGGGAAAATATCTCAAAGACAAGAAACGTCACTCAATAACATGCTAGAATTTGAACTCTTTATGTTGTAGCTCTAATGGTAAGTGACATGCTTTTCCAGAAGAATATTTTCATAAGATTTGGGACTCCTAGTGCTATAATAAGTGATGAAGGTAAGCATCTTTGCAACAGACTATTTGATGGACTCTTGGATAAATATAGGGTAAGGCATAACGTTGCTACAACATACCACCCACAAACAAGTGGGCAAGGGGAGTTATCCAATTAAGAAATAAAGAGGATATTGAAAAAAGTTGTAAACCCCAGCCAAAAGGATTGGTCTATAAGACTTGATGTTGCATATAGGTTTATAGAATTGTCTTCAAGACACCTTTGGGAATGTCTCCCTATAGGTTAGTCTTTGGTAAAGCATGTCACTTACCATTAGAGCTACAACACAAAGCTTTTTGGGCTGTTAAAAAACTGAATTTGGACCTACAAACAACATGAGAGAATAGAGCCTTGTAATTGAATGAACTGGACGAATCCATGATAGAAGGATTATCGATTGAGAATTGAAGCCAGGGGCCCACGTTATGTTATTCAACTCATGACTTAAAATTGTTTCCTTGAAAGTTAAAATCAAGATGGTCTCGACCGTTTAAATTGATGAAAGTTTATCCTTATGGAGTCATGAACCTGTTGGACAAAAATATTTGGAGAGAGTTTAAAGTTAATGGGAAGAGGGTGAAGTGCTATTGGGGTAATGAGGTTGATAGAATGAAGACCCCAACCCAACTTAGTGATCAATGAACTTCATTGACCATAATAGCTTAAGAGTCGTAGCTCATATTGAGCTTGAGAAGAAATTTAAATAACCATTGTCATTGTTAACTTACAGAAATGAAGTTAAGAGTAGAAATACAGTCAAGTAGGGAAGGGAAAAGATGAAAATAGAGTAAGGAATAAGCAAATATCCTCCTCCCTTGTCTTCTTTCTTGTGTCCTTTCTTGCCTTTTTTTCCTTTATTTCCTCTTTCTTCTCTGCAAAATGTTCCCTTATTCTCAGCAAAGGTGTCGGCTCCTTTCCTTGAAAAACGTACTTGTTATATAAGGAACCTCCAAGTGTGCATCTTCATTGGTATAACAGTAGATATTTCCATGCTGCAGCATCCACTAAGCCACTGCTCTCATAAAAATCCCTGCCCAAAAAGACATCTTTATGCTTGATTTGTTCAAAATCTTTTATAAGCTAAAAAGGTAGTTAAACCCTAATAAACAACTATTAACAAGAATATGACTAGAAATTGAATCATCAATACTAAGATTACTAGTAAATTAAACTAGAAAATACAAAGATAATTCTAATTTTTTTAGAGTTATCACACACCCAAAATTAAGTCATTACTCATCTACGAGTGATGATAACTAAGATGACCAAAAAGCTAGACAATGAAGCAAAAAACACCTACCCTCTACCTATCCAGTTCTTGCTTAAATGAAGCAAGAAATCTAAGCCCTTATAGTAACACGCTCAACAACTCAAATCATTCCACAGAGAGAATTATTTTTACTCATAATCTTGTTGAATTGGAATGCAATCCTAATTCCCTCAATGAGTGTGTGCCAGAGAATGGAGTTGCTCTCTCGGGTTGCTTAAGCTACTTTAACTAGACATCTTAGTCTTAATTTTAGAGCTCAATCCAGACATCTCAGCTCAACATCCAACAACAAGTAACTTGAAGCTTACTAAACAAGGTGAAAACAATTGCATACATGAAGCACAAAAAGACATTTAAAGCTCTAAGCTGCATTCCTTTTATTCCATTGACTTTTCTTTAGCTTTTTCCACTATTTTCAGACTACCTCTCTGTTGGTCATCGCGACACTAGCGCCGCGGAAGCATGAAGGTGCATGGTTTTTAAAAAAACTAAACTTTTGATATTTCCTCTCTATGTGCTTGCCCCTTTTGTGACTCCTCGGTTCTTTGAAATGTGCTACTGCCCCACTCTTATGACAATACAAGATCAGTGGCTTGTTCATATCTGAAACTACTTTCAGATCAGAATAGAACTTTCTGAGCCATACCGCTTCTTTCACAGCTTCACAAGCCGCTATATATTCGAGTTCCACATTGGAATCTGCACTGCTGGATTATTTAATACTTCTCTAGACTACAGCTCCTCCACCTAGGGTCAATACTGTTTCAGATATCAACTTTCGATTGTCTCTCTCTGATTAAAAATCAGAATTACTATATTCAGTGGGGTTTAGGTCTCCACCTGAATAAACAAGCATATAGTTTCTCGTTCTCTTAAGATACTTAAGAATGTTCTTTTACTGCAATCTAGTGTTCCAAACCCAAATTTGATTGATAACGGCTGACAATTCCCACTACATAAAAGATGTCCCATCTCGTACACAACATGACATACATGATACTTCCAACTGCTAAAGCACATGGAACCCTTCTCATATCCTCTTCGTCGTGAGGTGTCTTAGGACATTGTTCTTTGGAGAGGACAACTCCATGTCTGGTCAGTTGTTGACCTTTCTTGCATCTCTCCATAGTGAATCTCTCCAACACCTTATCAATATAAGATGCCTGAGAAAGTGCCAAGAACTTGCTCTTTCTATCCTTTAGGATTTGGATACCTAGAACATAGCTCAGTTTTCCCAAATCATTCATTTGAAATTTCTTAGCTAACCACTTCTTTACCTTTGACAAAGTTTCTACATCATTCACAACGAGTAGGATATCATCAACATAGAGAACTAAGAAAATCACTATCTTATCTTTGGTGTATTTATAAACACAGGCTTCGTCAACATTTTGCTTGAAGCTATAAGACTTTATAATCTCATCAAAGGTAAGATTCCAAAATCTAGATGCTTACTTAAATCCATATATGGATTTAAGCAACTTGCATATTTTCTAATCTTACCCCTTCTGTATGAACCGTTCAAGTTACATCATATAGATGCTTTCTTCAAGTCATTCAGAAAAGCTGTCTTAACGTCCATTTGACATATCTTATAGTCAAAACTAGCGACTAAGGACAAAAGGATGTGAATGGATTTTAGCATGGTCATAGGGGAGAATGTCTCTTCATATCAACTCTCTCCCTTTGTGTATAGCCCTTGGCTACTAACCGTGCCTTGAAAGTCTCTACTTTCCCATCTGCACCTCTTTTCTTCTTGAAGTTCCATTTACATCCAATGGGCCTGATATCTTCAGGTGGATCTACAAGTTCCCAGACGGAATTAGAATACATAGATTCTATTTCCTGGTTCATGGCATCTTGTCTTTTTTCCTTTTCAGGATCATCCATTGCTTCTTCATAAGATAATGGATCGTCATTATTAGTGTTTGACACTAGGACATGTGCCTCTAGTTCGTAGCGAACTGATTATCTCACAACCCTCCCACTATGACGTTGTACTGGGGTTTCCTTTGCAGGAACTATGGTTTTTCTAGTTTATCGTTTATCAGTAGAAATTGAAGGTGGTATGATCTCATCAGTCGCTAATTCCTTGAGAACTACTTTGCTACAAGGTTTGTAGTTTTGCATATAGTCATGCTCAAGAAATGTTGCATTTGTCAACACAAACACCTTTTGATCATTGTGACTATAAAACTACCCACCTCTAGTCTCTAGAGAAAGCAAACGAATATGCATACCTCAGACCTTGAGTCTAATTTTCTGGTCTTGCATCTAAGAGCGTGAGCTGGACACCCACATATACGGAAATGATACAAACTAGGTTTGGAGCCATTCCATAACACTAAAGGTGTCTTGCTTACAGACTTAGAGGACACTACATTCAAAATGTAAGTTGTCATGTGTAGTGCGTATCCAAAAAATGTAAGTGACAAAGATAAGTAGCTTAACATCGACTTAACCATATCCAATAAAGTTTGATCTCTCCTCTTCGCAACACCATTTTGTTGTGGTGTTCCAGGTGTTGTGAGTTGAGATAGGATTCCACACTCCAGTAAATAATCCTTGAATTCTAAATCCAAGTATTCACCACCTCGATTGGATTGAAGGGTTTTCAATGATTTACCTAATTACTTTTTAGCTTCAACCTTGAAGTCTTTAAACTTTCCAAAAGTATACTTTTGAAGCATTAGGTAACAATAACCATATCTTGAGTAGTCGTCAATGAAAGTGAAAAAATACTCATACCCATCTCTAGCTTGTACATTGATCGGTCCACAGACATCACTTTGTACTAACTCAAGTGGTTCCTTGGTTCTTTGGCCCTTTCTAGTGAAAGATCTCTTGGTCATTTTACCCTATAAAAAGGATTCACAAACAAGAAGAGTTCCAACTTTTAGCTCTCTCAAAGCACCATGCTTTGTTAACATGTTTAACCTATCTAGATTAATATACCCCAACCTATGATGCCATAATATGTGTTATCATCATGAGAAACTTTTTGATAGGTTTTTTTATTTTAAATAATTCAGAATTATTTAACGCGCGTTAAGTCAGTTTAAGCATATATAGTCCGCTTATAATTTTAGCATGACAGGTATCGAATCCATTCTTAGAAATAATAAACTCTTTATTAATAAAAGATGAAAGAGAAATCAAATTCCTCGAAAAACTAGAAATATAGTAAACATCGTTCAAAATTAAGTAATTATATCTAAAAAGTAAACGGATTGCCCTTAATGCTTTAGTTAACACGAGCGCACCACTGCCAACTCTCAAAGAGACCTCGCCATCAGCCAGCTCCCTTGACGAATCCAACATCTGTAAAGAAGAACATACATGGTTAGTGACTCCTAAATTAAGTATCTAGGATGACAAATCATATTCCACTAAACAAGATTCAAGTACAAGTAAATCACATTTACCTTTCTTTTTCAGCTCACAGAGATACTTGTTACAGTTTCTCTTCTAATAACCTTCAACCTCACAGTGGAAACACTTTCCTTTGGGCTTGCTGTCTTTCTTGTTCTTCTTCACTTTCGGCGATGTCTTGGATTTTGTTACTCTTTTTTTCTTACGATTTCCCTTACCTTTGTTCTTCTTCATTTTCTTGTTCTTAACAATATTGGAAGAATGCTTTTGCTTGATAACATTTGCCTCGCCCTCTTTGGTCATTCTACGGTTGAGTGACGTAAAAGTCTGAAGTTCATTCAACAATTGGGTCATGTTGAATTGCAACTCATTCATAACATAGTTGGTCATGAACGTAGAAAAAGATGGTGTGAGCCACTCTAGTATGATGCTATCTTGTGTCTGTTTATCAATGGTCGCCCCATGTACTTATGCCTCATGCATTATGTTGATCATGTTCAAAACATGTTCTCGAATAGAAGTATCCTTCATCATCTTAGTTGTCATATAGCTCCTAGTGGTCTCAAGATGACTTTGATTGGACTGCTGCTCAAACATTGCCTGTAAAGATTTCATAATCTCATAGGCAGCCTCCATGCTTTCATGCTTGGTTCTCAAAACATCATTCATGCTCACAAGCATGTAGCACTTCGCCTTGTTGTTTGATATGATCCAAGCATCATATTTGTCCTTAACATTATTAGGGGCATTAGCAGCTGGCTCGTCAAGACATTCCTCAATAAGAACGAACTTACGGTTCTTTCAGATCGGCATTAAGTTCATATCTGATTTCCAATGTACGAAATTATCACCATTCAATTTCTCAAGAGCAAGTAAAATAGTAACAGGGTTACCCATGGTAAACATAATATTGATAACTGGAATTTAAAACATAAATGATTCAATATAATTGATAAATATCTAGAATTCGAAAAGTAACGTGAGGCATGAATGGAATCTCAGACTCTATGAGACATTCTCACCCTTATTAATTAAAACTTAAAATATCTCATATTTTCTCTTTTAACAATAAGGTATCGCTAGTTCGGTCAAGTCACAACTTCTACATGAAATCTTAAATGTGACTTTGTGAGTGTAACCCATCATTTCAGATTTCATGACTTCATTTAGAATATACTGCCTTAGGATTGGTCAAAACCAAACTACATCACTTCCTCCTATCTTCTTAAGAAGTCAAACCTTGGTATTAGTACAACTCGAAACCTTCCTTAGGGGGATGAAAACAAAGCTATCTCGAGACCTTCAATGCAATTCATGGTGTTGTCCTAATGATGAAGATCATTGGTTATATTGACATGTCAACCTTCTCTCACTCACTATTTCAGGATAATGTGTTTCTATTTTAACTAATCAATTAATTCTAAATTAATTACTAGTTAAAATAATAACACTATGAATATTTAATTATCATTTAATCCAATCTCATTGGTCTAAGTTCATTTAACTTTATGAAGCGCCTAATTCATATTTAAGTGAACTTAGATTAAATAATTAATTATATTCATCAAACATTAATATAACTATTGTACTAAAGTAAGTTGACCTAAAGGTTAATATAGTCTTTAGTATGGTGTGATTACCAAGTTTTAACTAGTTAAAATCTAGGATTTTTAATGCAATTGATTTCATAAAGCAATACATATAAATATATTAGGACAATCCTAATAAAGCATGTTTTTACAGATGAGATGTATGATTAAAAAAAACTATGTGAGATTTTCATGTATGGCATGTGATCGACTAATGGATGTGCATGTTATCAAACATAACTATTAAATAATTTTTTAACAATTAAATAAAATAATAATGGACCGAGTGACTATAGGGTATTTCTAAATTATAACTCTTGAAATAAATAAATAAAATTACAAAACAGACTTCAAGAATATATATTTTTCAAATATAACCTTCTCCTCTTGATGTCTATTTTCATAATCTTCAAACTTTGAACAAAACCATTTTTAATTAGAAAAACTATTTTTCTTGATTAAAAAATTTCTATAATTATTCATTTTAATATAATTGACTTTGAATTAGTCAAATAAACATTTTATTTTATTTGGTCAAACTTGGGTCAAATTTAATTAACCTATTAATTTTTTATTTTCATAATATAAAAAATTAATAATTAATTTTAAAATTACATTAATTTCAAAATTTAAATGGATACTTAAAAGAGTTTTGGTTTTAATAAAAGACTTAGGCGATAGAGTTGGTTGCATGGTTTGTTGGAAACTTTCCTAAAATGTGATAACAGTTGTCACCAATGATAGGACTCTCCGATCGTCCCCCATCACCACAGGTGCCTGTCTCACCGTCGACAGCTGCCTGCCGCGTTGGACAACCACTGTTCACTGTTCGGTACAGTACCATCGGCACTATTCACCTTCACCGGAAGAGTAAATGTCTGACGTGAACAGTGTTTACGCGAATGAACAGTATTTTCACGTGAACAGTAAATTTTGAATAATTACAATAATATCCAAAATAAATTACAAAAGTTTCTACGGCTGATCTAGGAAATAATCATCATACAATTAACAATCCATTATTTTTCATACATTCAAAAAACATATTCATCCAACATCATACATATCTCATATTATATGAATAATGCAAGAAAACCCACACAGGATTTAACATATAAATATATAAAGATCACTTTGATACCACTTGCTGGTCGTCGCGGCGCGTGAGCGGTGGGAATGGGAAGGCGCGTGACTTTTTGAAAACTTAAACTTTTAATACAAATTAAATCTTTTAATAAAACAAA
Source organism: Datisca glomerata (assembly GCA_003255025.1). Lineage (NCBI taxonomy): Eukaryota > Viridiplantae > Streptophyta > Magnoliopsida > Cucurbitales > Datiscaceae > Datisca > Datisca glomerata. Next base: position 367,111 of record QANY01010678.1, read on the forward strand.
ACTTGTGTAATGCAACGATAACTAAATAAAAACATTTATTGAAAACTTTTTTTCAATCAGTCAGGATCCATTATATATTTATAAGTTAAATCTACACGACTCACACTTAAGAATCATATACCACTTGTAATTTATATCAAGTGTCCTTACAAAAACAGATTGAGCCTTCGTTCTAAGGAAATCATTCCATCGATCAGTTCTTTGAGATCCACACATAAATCTTCCAAGTCAATCATCAACGCACTAGGACGTGTGTGGGCATGTAGAGTATTACAAGACACTTTTTATGTCTCTAGATGTTTTCAACATATGAGATCTAAAGATTTACTAAGAATGGCTTATGGGAGACGATTCTCTAAAAAAACGTTATGATTATTGTTTTAAAGATTTGATTAACATTTAATTAGAGATGAAAATCTCTTTGACACCAATTGTGTTATCAATTCAACTCTTGATCGATGAACTGATGATCTGATCAACTGATTCTCTCCTCTTCTTTAAAAACCTTAGGCCATTAAAATAATATATATATATATATATATATATATATATATATATNATATCCTATCAGTGATTGACACGTGGCAATTACTGTGAATTAAATATTTATTTTAATCACATAAGTATCTAGATATGAGTTAATTTAAAATTAAAATATTTGATTATCCCTTTCAACTAACTTATATGTTATTTCATAATTAACATATTTAGTTCGTTTAAATTATTATCTGATAATAATTTAATTACCTAATTTCACAAATTAGATATTCTGTCTCACTTATCAATAATTAAAAAAACTGATAATTATTTATACATATATATAATGTCTGAAAATTATATTAAAATATATAAATAATTTAATTAATTAATTAATCACACATAATTATCTCATAATTTTGTACTTGCCCCAGAATAAAAATTTCTTTTACAAGTAAGTCATTTTCTCGTGTTCTAAAATACTCACACCTTAGACCATGGACCTATAATCCTAAGCTCCAATAAACTAGATTATTAATTAAAAATTTTAGTTAAATGGTATTATTTATTAATTCCATTATTACTCCACTTTAAATATGAAATTACACTCTTAGAGATTGTAGAATGTATTTACAGAGTATTCTCATATAGTCTACTGACATAATCATTTCATGTAGTTATGTTCTCAAATTATTGGTTCATAAATTAGAATTGATCAAAATTATTGTTTTACCCTTCTAATTACCTATTGATCCTTAAGTACCATTAATCCACTAGTGAATGGTTAATTTATAATCTTATTATAAATTTGAGCTCAATAATCATTCACTTCCAGAATGAACACTTAAGAGAACCAATATACGATTTTTTAGAAAAACTTAGATTCTAAATCTTATAAGATCATGTCCCCAGCCATCCACATCCCTAAATCTAAAAATAAAAGTCACTAGCTTGATTAACAAACATACCTTAACGAGTGAATCAAAAGATCCAATAGACATGCGTAAGTTCATGACTACTCAGGATTCAAACTGATAAACGACACGTTAATAAAGATACTAATTCACGTCGATCTTGTCATATATAATCTTATTATATAAGCATATTCACTAAGATGTCTATCCACATTAATAATCCGGATCTAGATCACACGTATTCATAATGCTTAGTGAACATTACTAGCAATTATTCATTAAAGATTTCATACTTTAAATGTTGCTGACAATTTTATTCATTATCTACGATCTTAATCCTCTCGTACTAATACAAGATCATAGTCTCATTAATAAATATGAAATTTTTAGATATTTATATAAATTATTCAATAATAATTTAGATATTTATATAAATGTAATCCTTTTTAAATTTCATATCAAAATTCCAATACTCATTCTTTGAGGGCATACCCCCTAACACTCTCATGTTGTACTGCCTTTTTACATAAATGGTCAACACTTGTGCTGAAGACATCTGATTACTGAAGGCAAGGCTAGTTTTATTTCCTTTATTTTTGCTTTTGCTATAGCTAGCCCATATCTCTGGTTGCCTTTTTACGTGAATATTAAACATTTGTGGTGAGACACCTAGTTACTCGGCATTCTAAGACGTATGATCCATTCTAACTTTTCTTTTATCTTCTTAAACATGCTATTTTTCTTGTGTCAATGGAGCAACAAATTTACATAGAAAATTTCTCATGGAAATCCCCCTAAAACTTGAGCATTGACTATGATGAACTTGCTACATCACTGCTTTCCTGAAGTTCTAAGTGCCACAATAAACATTAAGCCTTACTCATATTTAAAATGTCCTAAAGCTCCCAAAAATAGCTAACTCATCTTCTAAGTGCAAAAGGTTTGGGAACTGGGCCAAATACTTCCAAATTCAACATTATTCAAGAGTAATTTTCATTATAATTTCATTCTTAGACGCTTTTAAACTTTATCAACTGAGCAGACTACTAGCAGGCCTAGATTAAAAGGTAACATAAAAGAAAAACAGAACTAGCAACCAAAAACCAGCAAAGAAAATGACTATTGAAGAAGGGTATAATCCATCTCCCCCAAACTTGAAAATTGCAGTGCCCCCACTGCATCTAAGAAATTCCAAAATAACGAAACCATAATCGGAAAATAAAATGTCCAACCATATCAAACAAAATTCACCAGCAAGCCTGAATTAAACAGCAATAATTGGAAAGGGGCCAGAGATGGGCTCTCTTAATAGTACTGCAGTATGTATAGTAGTCCAATAACTTTCAATGCTTTGAAGAACTCTTGAGACCTACTTTTCCATTAGAGGCAGCTTTGAGATCTGATAACCTTCTTGGACTTCCTCTTGGCTTTTGCTGGTTCTTTTCTCCTTGGAAACCATTTTAAGAAAAATACTTCTTTCTTCTTTTCACAAGATTTCCTTTTCTCATATGGCTGCTTCCATGAGCAAGGGGTGGGCAGCTTCCTCTTTCCTTTGTATGTTTTCTTTTTGGTTGATGGTTTGGGTGGTGGGGTATGTAATTCTTCTTCCTCACTCTCATTAACTTCCTCTTCTTGCTGCTTCATCCTCATTCTCTTCATTGTCTTCCTCATGCTCAATTTCTTTTTCATCCTCATTGGCTTCAATTTCTTCCTCATACATAGCGTCCTCAACTTTCGAGGCTACATCATCTTGACCAAATTGCTCCTCTTTGACATGCTCATTCTCTATCTTCTCCATTTCCTCAGTCTTCCAGGAGTGAAGATTGGCCTTAAGAAAGGGAGGCAACTTGACCACTAGAATCAATCTTACTGAGAATATTTCAAGCTCAAGATCGTGCTTTATAGAAAAGCACGATCTTGAGCAACAATTCTACAAAGCACGATCCTGAACAACAATTTCTAGCTCCTTTGTTGTACGGCTTCATGTTGAGTAAGCTTCTTATTAAGTGTTTCCAAGACTTGATTCAGTTCAGTGGTATCCACTACCTTCCCCTTAGAAGCCTACTAGGAAGATGATGGTTCCCTTGGGTTCTTACCTTTTTCTGTTGCAAAGGGTGTTATAGCAATGAGGTTGATGGCCACATAATTTATTAGCTTCTCTTCATTGCTAAGAAAAGAAACATTATTGAGAAAACATAGTTAAGTAATCAAACAGGGAAAGAATAGACATCCAATTTTCTCACCAACACAAAATGAAATCTCTCTAGAAAATATGTGATCAACATTAATCGATCTACCAAACAACAAAGCATGCAATAAGATCAACATTTCCTGAGTAACATCTTGGATATGTGTGGTGAGCATTATAGTAGTGTGAATGAAATGATACCAGGCTTTAGCCCTAGAATTAAAAGATGATCTAAGAAATGTTCTTACCTTTTCAGATGCCACGATGTGCCATTTAGTTCTTGAAACAGTTAGTTCTTTCAAAATAGCATTTAATTTTTCCTCAGTGATCTCCTGAGCTAGAACATAGTATTCAACTTTAGAATGAGGTAAATCAAAGACCCAATTTATTGCTTCAACAGCGAATGAAACGAGAGTACCTCTTATCATGACAGAAGTTTGGGCTAAGCAAGTTAGCATAAAACTCTCTTACTAGAGGGACCACGTCACTCTCTGAATGGGAACAAAATCTTCTCCAATTTCTCTATGTAATTATAGCTGTTATGTCCTTAGGAAGCCCAATTGAAGGGATGAGCTCTATTAAAAATCCCCTCTCTTCATGAAAATTCTTGACTCGAATTTTTTCCTCGTAGCATTTCTCAGCTTCTTCATTCACAAATTTCTTAGCAACAAACTTATTTGATTTTCACTTTTGTCTTCTTGTTTCACTCTCTCTATTTTTTTATAAGGTGGAAGACACTGTTTGGATCATAAATGAATTTTAAAGTTTAAATCAACATAGAGAGCTTTGAAAGGAAAAAGGAAGGAGAAGGATTTTGGACTACAAAGAGGTTACGCGCTTGGTTCAATTTGGGGCTTTTGAATTTAAAGTCTACACAACCCTTCCCTGACTTACCACATGTCCATTTCCGCTGTTGATTCAGCAAAAAAGTAGGAACACTTCGCTAGTGGGAATTCAATTTTTTGTAAAATCTCTGCGATTTTTTATTTAGGGCGTGAATATCTTGAGATATTTTAGCTAAGCTGGTTGTTGAATGCTATAGCTTTCCTTTTGTGGCATTGCAGTAAGGAATTCCTAATATGCATTTTTGCACACAATTAGTGTCCTTCTCAGTGAAGTCCACGAGTGTACTTTCCTACGATAAAGATTTTTTTCTTAGTTAGGATATGAAAATCAAATGAGGATACTCCTATCAATGAAAAATATTTGTTATCAATGAGGAAAATAAGGGAAAAAAATTGAGATATTCGAGCCTTATTTCAACAAAATTGATTAAAAATAGAATAAACTAAAATTTAAATGAATTAAAGATAGAATCTCCCTAGGTTGCCTCCCATGAACGCTTAGTTTCAAAAATCACTTGAGTCTGGAATTAAATAGTACAGCGTGGGCTCCTGGCTCTACCTTTCGCGTCACAAATATTTTATCATGCCACTTTTTTGTTTTCTCTTTAGAAAGCCTCACACTCTCATATGAAAACAACCTAAACTCATCCAATTCATTCAACTGTAAGTCCCTATTTTCTCCAGCAACTTGTAAATCTAAGTTTAGCTTCCCTAATAGCCCAAAAAGTTTTATGTCATAGATCCAATGGTAAGTGACAACCTTTGCCAAAGACTAGCCTATATGGAGACATTCTCAAAGAACTCTTAAATATTGTTCTGTAGGCTTATAAAGCATCATCAAGCCTGAGAGACCAATCTTTCCTGCTAGGGTTGACAACGTTTTCCTATATCCTTTGATTTCTCTATTTGATAGCTCTACCTTCCCACTAGTCTCGGGATGGTATGTTGCAGCAACCTTGTTCTTCACTCCATATTTGGCCAAGAATCCTTCAAAAAGCGTATTGCAAAATGGGTTCCCTCATCACTGATAATAGCTCTAGGGGCTCCAAACCGTGTATAAATGTTCTTCTAAAAGAAACTTGACTATAATTTTTGCATCATTTGTTGCCAAGGCAGAAACTTCTACCCACTTAGATACAGAGTCCACTGTGACAAGGATGTACACATTTCCAAACAAATGTGGGAATGGTCCCATGAAATCTATTCCTCATACTTCAAAAAGTTCAACCTCCAAAATATTGTTGAGTGGCATCTTTTGCCTCTGTGATATGTTCCCAATCTAATGACATTCGTCATAGAATTTTGGTACTTCATGAGTATCCTTGAAAATGGAAGGCCAATAATAACCAGAGTGAAGCACCTTAGCTACTATCCTTAGACCTCCAAAATTCCCTCTATAAGGGGAAGAGTGGCATTGTTACAATATGCTTTGGATTTCCTCTTCAGGGACACATCTTTTTAAGATTTGGTCAGACCCTTGCTGATAGAGATAAGGTCATCCCACTAGTAAGTCTTGACTTGTTAGATAAAAAATTTCATTTGTTGTGAATTGAGTTCAGGAGGTAGCACTCCACTTGTCAGGTAATTCACTATGTTTGCATACCAAGGAGCATCATGTTGTGAAATTGCCAAGAGTTTCTCATCAAGAAAAGTTTCTATAATGGCTAGATCTGCTATAGCATATTTTCGAACTTCTAATCATGATAAATGGTCTACCACTTGGCTCTTTGTACCTTTAATGTCCTTGATTTCAAGGTCAAGTTCTTGGAGCAATAAGATCTATCTGATCAACCTAGGCTTTGTATCCTTCATTGAAATCAAGTACTTGATAGAAGAATGGTTAGTATACACAGTAAATTTTGTACCAATAAGATAAGCTCCAAATTTATCAAATGCAAACACAACATTTAATAACTCATTTTCAGTGGTAGTATAATTTAATTGTGCATCAATAAGTGTCCTACTAGCATAGTAAATTGAATGAAGAATTTTACCTTTTCTTTGCCCCAAGACAGCTCCCATTATATAGTCACTAGCATCACACATTACTTGAAAAGTTAACTTCCAATTAAGTGCTACAATGATAGCTGCTGAGACTATGGCCTTTTTTAATTCAATAAAAGCATGTCTACAATCTTTAGTAAATTCAAAAGCTCTATTGTTTTCAAGTAACATGCATAAAGGTTTAGATATTTTGAAAATATCTTTGATAAACCTTCTATAAAATCCAACATGCCCTAAAAAACTTCTAATCCCTGTTACTGAAGTGGGGGCAGAGAGTTTTTCAGTCACTTCAATTTTTACTCTATCTACTTCAATGCCTTTCATAAACACTCTATGACCCAGGACAATTTCCTCATGCACCATAAAATGACACTTCTCCCAATTCAAGACCAAATTTGTTTCTTCACATCTCTACAAGCCTCCCTCAAGCTTAAATTGATCAAAGCTTACCTTTATTGAGTCGTCGATCTGTTCGATGAAAAGACTGAAAGAGAGTTTAAAGTTAATGGCAGAGGGTGAAGCACTATTGGGGTAATGAGGTGGATAAAATAAAGACTTCATCATAAATTATTGACCCATGAAGAGTAAGCCAAAGTAAGGCTGAAGACTTAAAAATAAGCAATTATGGCTGGCAGGCCAGGAAGTTTTTGCTTCTTAATTGAATTCAATTTTAGTTAATTTTGTTTTGTTTTATTATTATTTGTCTTTGTTTAAATTAGGTTAGAATATCTCACTCTAAACAAGAATATCTCACATTTGTTTAGAGTTGATGATCGCAAGGATAGAAATCTATTGTGCTAATGATCTGAGGTTGATGCTATCAGGATGTTGTAGCAACATAAACAGCTTTAACGAGGAATAATAATGGAAAGGGGAATTAACCATGCTAGCTCACTTGGTTATTGAATACACCAGTGTTACTAAACTCAAATCCCATAGTCTGCAAGTGTCACTCTAAAGCATACTTAACATTAGCATTTATATTTTACGTTAAGTTACTTGAAATCACTTGTTACTGTTACTCTATTTTTAATTAGATTTAATTTGGTCTATTTAATTGCTTAATTTATGATCAATCCCTATGGATATTGACACTCATTTATCACTTTATTACTTGTTAATGACACCTACACTTGCAAATATATCACACCCATCAAGGATCTTCAGTGAGCAGTCCATTAAATTGTCCAACAGTTTGCAACTTCTGGAACATGACAGGCTTCAACTCAAATTGTGGAGCTTCAATATTTTTCTCACAATTCTAGGGTTATTTTCTTGAGGTTGAAGAATAGTACATAATTGATCTCTCTCTATCATCAGCCATCACTATGACATTGTTGTCATTGTTAGCTTGCTTGGCCTGTTGACTGTCATTGAAAACCACTCCTTCTTCATTAGTTGTCATCTCTCCCACTACAACCAATCCTCTATGCACTCTTCTCGATTGCCTTAGAGTCCTATCAATTTTTGTGTCAAACTTGAAATCATATAATTGTTGCTTGATGAAAATGGGGTAATTAAAAAGATCAAGCCAAAGTCTAATCAATGCAGCGTAATAGCATTAATTTTGAGTTTAGTTAATCTAAGATTTAAAGTAAAAGTATTAATCTAAATATAGTGATTCAAAGTAACATTTGTTGTATATGGAATTCGAGACAAGCAACATTGGTGGATTCAATCATGGAAAGAGCTAGCATGGTTAAACCCCCTTATCATTAATATTCCTAATTAAATCTGCTCAGAATTCCAGAACTTCTTGCTGGCACTAACCTCAACTCATTTTTTCACAACAGATTTCCATCCTTGCAGCTATTAACTCTAAACTTAATCAACTTATTCCTAAGCAATTATGAGATTAGAGTTACTTATCATTAGTTCCAGTTGATTAGTTTACAAGGTGAGCATATTTGCCTATATTCCTCACTAAATACTTAGATCTATATGACGCAAGTATCATGTATCATTCAAGCTAAGTCCATCGGATTAAACCCTTCCAGTATTCAACCCAACTTATCTTGTTAAAGATGGCCAATCAGTAATAATATTTGAGCATTAAGTGTCCTTGAATGAAATGTTATCAAGAAATGAGCAAACGAGCTTTATTAATTAGGAATAAGAACTCTATAGTTCATTGCCCATACTAACTTAAGAGTTTTAGCTGATATTGAGCTTAAGAAGAAATTCGAATACAACCATTTTCATTGTTAACTTATAGAAATAAAGCTATGAATAGAAAATGCAGTCAAGCAGGGAAGGGAAAAGATGAAAATAGAGTAGGGAATAAGTGAATATCCTCCTCCCTTGTCTTCTTCCTCGCGTCCTTTCTTTCCTTTTATGTCCTTTATTTCCTCTTTCTTCTCTACAAAATGTTCCCTTATTCTCAGCAAAGGTGATGCTCCTTTCCTTAAAAAACATACTTTCTATATAAAGAACCTCCAAATTATGGCTTCAGCTTCCATTAGGGATACGTGTTGAGCAATTGGAGTAGCAGGGGACCATCGAGAAAGTGCTGACACCACCTAGATAACTAACTTCTAAGCGCACGAGCTTTTCTTCCTTTCCTTTGCGCCAGTTGGACTAAATGACAAAGTCCATGCCAAGTGTGCATCTTCACTACTATAGCGGTAGAGATTTCCATGTTGTAACATCCACTACAGCTACTGCTCTCACAAGAATCCCTACACAAAAACACATCCTTATGCTTGATTTTCTCAACATCTTGTACATAAGCTAAAAGGCAGCTAAACCCTAATAGGCAACTAATAATAAGAGAATGACACAACTATGGCTAGAAATTGAATCATCACCCTAAGATTACTAATGAATTAAACTAGAAAATGCAAGGATAACTCTAATTGCTTAGAGTTATAATTTTTAAGATAAGTTTATTCAGAATCTTTCCTTTGAAATCATGCAAAAACAAAATTGTTAAAGTTTACATTGAAGAGTGGATAACACAAATTTTACCTGATAGCGCGATCCGAAAGGAGAGATTTTCGTGTGAGAGAGAAAGATGTTGTCACACAAAAAAAAAAGAGAAAGATGTCACACAAGGGAGAAGGAGAGAAGGGCGTAACACAAGAAAAAAGGGACAAAGATGTGTGGTTTCGTGTGAGAGAGGAGAAAAAATTAGAACCTAATATACCATGAAAAATATTCTAGGTTTAGGAAGTTAACAAAATCTCCTAAAAGGGAGAGTGATGGCCGGCCATAACAAGAAAAAGGTGGAATGAATAAAACCCTAACTCCATAGTCCTTCATTAGGCTAATTAAAACTAAATAAATCAACCCTAATAAATTTTATTACCTTCTTTTTTATAATAATGACATAAATAATACCAAAAAATCTATATATTATGCACAATAAAGAATTTAAATATGAAAATCATAACATGGAACAAAAATAACACATTAAAGTTCTTTGTGTCACGTGGTATATTGTACATGTGTCCATTAATTTGGGATTTTATGCTATATATATAACGTCACATAAAATATGACCCATAACACATATGTGACTAAAATATACTCACTCTAACCTTAATGTAGGCCAAAAATTAGGGGTGTTACAATTTATCCATGCATACCTGGTTACAATTTATCCATGCATACCTGGTTACAATTTATCCCCAGCATACCTAAAATACTTCATGTGAACATCTTTAGTTATCCTTTAGGATGAGTATAGCTCATTTCTCAGCGGATCTCTAAGGTTTGAGCTGATGTTCATGATCTCTAAGGTTTAAGTTGTTGGTTGTCACGGTCGTACGCGTCAGAAGCGTGTGGCTCGAGGCCATTTAAAAATTAAACTTTTAATAAAGATCGAATCTTTTAATAAAACAAAACTTGCACAATGCCACGATAACCAAATAAAAAACTTTTTATTGCAAACTCTTTTTCAATCAGTCAGGATCCATTATATATTTATGCATAAAATCTACAACATACAAGGTTATGAATCATATACCTCTTGTAGTCTATATCAAGCGTCCTTACAAAACCTATCGATCCTCCATCCCACGAAATTGTTCCAACGATCAGTAACTATAAGATCCACACCAAGATCTTCAAGTCAATCCTCAATGGACTAGGATGTGTGTGGGCACGTAAAATATTACAAGACACTTGTTCTACCTCTAGATGTACTCAACACATGAGATCTAGAGATTTACTGAGAAGGACTTTAGTGAGACGATTCTCTAAACGAACGTGATGAATATTCTTTCAGATTCTTGACTAATTATTAATCACAGAGAAAAATCACTAAGACACCAATTGTGTTCTCAATTTGATTTTTATGATGAACGATCAACGGATTAATCAACTGAGGCCATTAGAATTATATATGTATATTTTCTAGATAATGACGTATCATATATTTTTTAGGGATAAACTAAAAATATTTAATTATAAAATTGCCAATCGTAGTGGGATCCACTACAACTGTGCACAACTGCAATGTCACACGACAATGCAATGTGTCGTGAGGTAGCATAATGCCTCACGACACCATTGGAGTGTGGTGTGGAACTACAGTATTGCACCCCCACTATTGTAGTGCCACGTGGCACTATAGTAGTCCAAGTTAATCTCTGATACCCAATTAATGATTGACACATGGAAGTATAGTAGTCCAAGTCTATCTCTGATACCCATTTAGTGATGGACACATGGCAATTACTATGAATTAAATATTTATTTTAATTAGATAAAAATATCAGTTAATTCAAAATTAATATATCTTATTATCTCTATCAGCTAACTTATATAGTATTTCACAAATAACAAATTTAGTTGATTCAAACAATTATCTAATAATAATTTAATTATATAATTTCATAAAATAGATATTTTGTCTCACTTAACGATAATTACTTATATATAATTAAATTAAATAATTAATTCTTAATTAATTAATCACACATAATTATCTCATAATTATGTACTTTCCCCAGAATAAAAATTCATTTTGTAAGTCAGTCATTTTCTCATGTCCTTAAATATTCACACCCTAGATTGCGTAGTACAGATGTGATTTGGAGACCATGGACCTATAATCCTAAACTTTAATAAACTAGTTTATTAATTAAACTCTTTAATTAAATAATCTTATTTATTAATTCTATTATTTCTCCATTACTGGAATTGAACTATTAGTGATAATAGAATGTATTTAAAGAGTATTCTCATATAGTCCATTGATATAATCATTTCATATAGTTATGTCGTCTAGTTATTGGTTTGTAAATTAGAGCTGGTCAAAATTATCGTTTTACTCCTCTAAATACCTCTTGATCCTTAAGTAACATTAATCCACTTGTGAATGGCTAATTTATAATCTAATTATAAATTTGAGCTCAATAACCATTCAGTTTCAGAATTAACACTTAAGGAAACCTATATACATTCCGTTAGAAAAGCTTGGATTCCAATTCTTGCAAGATCATGTTCCCACCCATCCACGTCCCGAATCTCCAAAACAAAAGTCACTAGCTTGTTTTACAAACAAACTTTAACGAGTGAATCAAAAGATCTAGTAGACATGCATAGGAGTTCATGATTACTCAGGATTTAGATTGAACTACATATGATCATTGAATTGATGTGTATTAAATCTTTATGATAAACGGCAAGTTGACAAACATATTAATTCACATTAGTCCAGTCATATATAATCTCATTATATAAGGTGCATTCACTAAGATGTCTATATACATCAATGATCTAGATCTAAATCACATGTTTTCATAATACTTAGTGAACCGTACTAGCAAATTCATTAAAGATTCCATACTTTAATATGTTGCTAACAATACAAATAAAAAACTTTTGATTGAAACTCTTTTTCAATTAGTCAGGACCCATTATATATTTATACATTAAATCTACAACATACAATGTTAGGAATTATATACCTCTTGTAGTCTATATCAAACATCTTTGCAAAACCGATCGATCATCTGTCCCACGAAACTGTTCTAACGATCAGTACACTCCGAGATCCACACCAAGATCTTCCAAGTCAATCCTTAAGACACTAGGACGTGTGTGGACACGTAAAATGTTACAAGACACTTTTTCTGTCTCTAGATTTACTCAATACATGAGATCTATAGATTTATTAAGAAGGACTTTAGTGAGACGATTCTCTAAAAGAACGTGATGAATATTCTTTCAAAGTATTGATTAACTATTAATCATATAGAAAATCACTAAGGCATCAGCTGTGTTCTCAATTCAATTTTTATGATGAACTGATCAATTGATTCATCAACTGAGGCCATTAGAATTATATATGTATATTTTCTAGATAATGGCGTATCATATTTCTTTTAGAGATAAACTGAAATAATATTTAGGTGTATAATTGCCAATTGAAGTGGGACCCACTATAACTATTCACAACTGCAGTGCCACACGACATTTCAGTGTTTCGTGAGGTAGCGCAATGCCTCACGGCACCACTGTAGTGTCGTGTGGAACTACAGTGTTACACCCCCACTACTATAGTGTCACATGGCACTACAGTAGTCCATGTCAATCTCTGATACCCATTAAATTTCATATGAAAATGTCAATACGCATGTTTTGAGGGCATAACCCCCAACAATCTCCCACTTTCCTTAAAGCAAATGTGGAATTATTCGCAATCCCATTTTACGCATGTGACCCTCAAATGACTACACATAAAGTGTTTTGTGAAATGACTAGACAGGTTCTGTTCCGATGCTATCTTGATAACAGTCACATCCCTTCGATGCACAATATGATATTTGCTTTCTTTGTGCTTTCCCCTCTTGTGACTCCTTGGAATTTGTTACTGCCCCACTGTTGTCACAGTACATGATCGGTGGCTTGTCCATATCTGGAACTACTTCCAGATCAGTATAGAACTTTAAGAGTCATACCACTTCTTTCACAAATTCACAAGTTGTTATATATTCAGTTTTCATAGTGGAATCTGTGATGCTAGATTGTTTAATACTTCTCTAGAGTACATCTCCTCCACCTAGGATGAATATTGATCTAGATGTAAACTTTTGACTGCCTCTGTCTGATTGAAAACCAGAATCAGTATATCTAGTGGGGTTCAGATCTCCACCAGAATAAACAAACATATAGTTTCTCATTCTTCTAAGATACTTGAGAATATATTTTACTGCAATCCAGTATTCCAAACCTGGATTAGATTGATAATGACTGACAATTTCCACTGCATAACAGATGTTTGGTCACGTACACAACATGGCATACATGACACTTCCAACTGCTGAAGTATAGAGAACCCTTCTCATATCCTCTTCCTCCTAAGGTGTCTTAGGACATTATTCCTTGGATAAGACAATTCCATCTCTGGTCGGTAGTTGACCTTTCTTAAAATTCTCCATAGAGAATCTCTCCAACACCTTATCGACATAAGATGCCTGAGAAATGGCCAAAAGCTTGTTCTTTCTATCCCTTAGGAATTTGATGCCCAGAATATAGCTCGCTTCTCACAAATCTTTCATTTGAAATTTTTCAGCTAACCACTTCTTTACCTTTGACCGAGTTTCTACATCATTCCCAATGAGTAGAATATTATCAACATGAAGAACTAATAAAATCATTATCTTATCTTTGATGTATTTATAAACACAAGCTTCGTCAACATTTTGCTTGAAGTTATAAGACTTTATAATCTCATCAAAGGTAAGATTCCAAGATCTAGATGTTTGCTTTAATCCATAAATGGATTTAAGCAACTTGGATACTTTTTTATCTTTCCCTAGTTGTACAAACCCTTCTGGTTGCATCATATAGAGGCTTTCTTCAAGAGAGCCATTCAGAAAAGCTGTATTTTCTTCCAATTGTCATATCTCATAGTCAAAATTAGCGGCTATGGATAAAAGGATGCGAATATATTTTAGCATGGCCACTGGGGAGAATGTCTCTTCATAATTGACTACTTCCCTTTGTGTATAGCCATTGGCTATTAATCGTGCCTTGAATGTCCCTATTTTCCCATTTGCACCTCTTTACTTCTTGAAGATCCATTTACATCCAATGGGCGTGACATATTCAGGTGGATGTACAAATTCCCAGACGAAATTGGAATACATAGATTCTATTTCTTGGTTCATGGCATCTTGCCATTTCTCCATTTCAGGATGATCCATTGTTTCTTCATAAGATAATGGATTGTCCTTATTAGTGTCTGACACTAGGGCATGTGTCTCTAGTTCATAGCGAACTGGTTGTTCTCGCACAAAAGTACTCTTTCTCATCTTACTCGTTATATAGCTCCTAGTGGTCTCATGACAACTTTGATCAGACTGCTTCCCAAACATCGCCTGTAGAGATTCCATAACTTCATAGGCAGTCACCATGCTTTCATGCTTGGTTCTCAGAACAACATTCATGCTTACAAGCATGTAGCACTTCACCTTATTGTTTGATATGATCTAAGCATCATATTTGTCCCTAACATTCTTAAGGTCATTAGCAGCAGTCTCCTCAGGACATTTCTCAGTAAGAACGAACTTATGATTCTCACAAATCAGCATTAAGTTCATATATGGTTTTCAACGTACAAAATTATCACCATTCAATTTCTCAATAGTGAGTAAAGTAGTAACAGGGTTGCCATGGTAAACATAATAATGATAACTGAAATTTCAAACATACATGATTCAATATAATTGATAAATATCTAAAATTTAAAAGTAAACGTTATGCATGAATTTACATTCATGCATAACACTTACTAATCATGATAAAATAACCCAATGATTAATGTGTTGCCTTAAGGTCAGTCAGATTAACCTCAGACTGTCTATGAGACATTCTCATCCTTAATAATTAAAACTTAAAATATCTCATATTTTTTATTTTAACAATAAAGTATCGCTTGTTCAAACAAGTCACAACTATCCTCATAAAAGCTTAATTGTGACTTTGTCAGTGTAACCCATCATTTCAGATTCCATGACTTCATTTAGAATATCCCGCCTTAGGGTCGGTCAAAACTAAACTACATCACTTCCTCCTATCTTCTTAAGAAGTCCAACCTTGATATTGGTACAACTCAAAACCTTCTTTGGGGGGATGAAAACAAAGCCATCTCGAGGTCCTTACTGCACCTCACGGTGTTGTACTAATGATAGGTTACATTGACATGTCAACCTTCTCTCACTCACTATTTTAAGATTATGTGTTTATATTTTAACTAATAAATTAATTCTTTAATCACTGGTTAAATTAATGATAATATGAATATTTAATAATCAGTTATGTCAATCTCATTGGTCTAAGTTCATTTTAATATTCTGGAGTGCCTAAGTCATAATTAGGTAAACTTAGATTAACTAATTAATTATATTCATTAAACTTTAATAAAACTCTTTTATTAAAGTCGGTTATCCTAAAGGTTACTATAGCCCTTAGTGTAGTGTGATTATCAAGTTTTAACTAATTAAAACGTAACAGTTTACATACAATTGATTTCATAAAACAATACATATAAACATATTAGGACAATCTTATTAAATCATGTTTCTACATATGAGATGCATGATCATATATAAAAGTGTGTGGGATTTTCATATATGACATGTGATCAACTAATGCATGGACATGTTATCAAACATAACAATTAAACAAGTATTTAAAAATTAAATAAAATAATAATGTACCGAGTGACTATTGGTCAAACTTAGATCAACCCCAATCAACCTATTAATTTCTAATTTTTATAAAATTAATAATTAATAATTAATTTTAAAATTACATTAATTTCAAATTTTAAAAGGATAATTGATAGACTTAGGGTTATAATAAAACTTTACGGTGATAGGGTTGGTTGATATTAAGGTTTGTAAGAAATGTCTCTAAATGTGATAACATCTGTAGAAACATGCCCTAGTGTCTGCCACCGCAGGCCACCACCGCTAGCACCAATTTTTTGAAGACATCGCTGAAACAGCAAATTCTCGTGACATTGCCGATCAACTTTAATTGGCGGCGCCAGAGTCGGAAATCCAATTTCTGGTGCCGACGTTGAAATTCTAAAAGAATTCCTATTTCATTTCTTTTTCTTCCGTTGTTCGTTTCGTACATTCTTCGTCTTCTCGCAACCGGAATAATTACAATAAATATTGAAAATAAAATTACAAAAGTTCCTACGCCTCAAAACGGCTTACACATGATCTAAGGAAAAATTAAAAGAACAAAGCCTAACCCAATAATCACCATATAATTAACAATCCATTCTTTTCCATACATTCAAAAAAATAATCATCCATTCATTCATACATATCTCATATTATACGAATAATGCAAGAAATCCCACTCATGGAACATATAAATATATAAAGACTGTTCCTATACCAATTGTTGGTTGTCGCGACGCGTGCGCATCAGAAGCGTGTGGCTTGAGGCCATTTAAAAATTAAATCTTTTAATAAAATTAAATCTTTTAATAAAACAAAACTTGCACAACACCACGATAACAAATCAAAAAGATTTTTTTTCTTAGTTAGGATATGAAAATCAAATGAGGATACTCCTATCAATGAAGAATATTTGTTATCAATGAGAAAAATAAGGGAATAAAATGAGATATTCAAGCCTTATTTCAACAAAATTGATTAAAAATAGAATTAAACTAAAATGGAAATGAATTAAAGATAGAATCCCCCTAGGTTGCCTCCCATTAGCTCTTAGTTTCAAAAATCACTTGAGCTTGGAATTAAATAGTAAGGTGTGGGCTCCTAGCTCTACCTTTTGTCACAATTATTCTATCATGCAACTTTTTGGTTTTCTCTTTAGAAAGCCTTACACTCTCATATGAAAATAGCCTGAACTCATCCAATTCATTCGACTGTAAGTCCCTTTTTTTCTCCAGTGGCTTGCAAATCTAAGTTCAGCTTCTTAATAGCCCAAAAAGCTTTGTGTCGCAGATCCAATGGCAAGTGAGAAGCTTTGCCAAAGACTAGCCTATATGGAGACATTCCCAAAGATTCTTAAATATTGTTCTATAGCCTTATAAAGCATCATCAAGCCTGAGAGACCAATCTTTCCTTGTAGGGTTGAAAACTTTTTCCTATATCCTTTGATTTCTCTGTTTGATAGCTCTACTTTCCCGCTGGTCTTGGGATGGTATGTTGTAGAAACCTTGTTCTTCACTCCATATTTGGCAAAGAATCCTTGAAAAAGCCTATTGCAAAAATGGGTTCCCTCATCACTGATAATAGCTCTAGGGGTTCTAAACCTTGTATAAATGTTCTTCTAAAGGAACTTGACTATAACTTTTGCATCATTTGTTACCAAGGCAGAAGCTTCTACCCACTTAGATACAGAGTCCACTGCCACAAGGATGTACACATTTCCAAACGAATGTGGGAATGATCCCATGAAATCTATCCCCCATGCTTCAAAAAGTTTAACCTTCAAAATATTGTTGAGTGGCATCTTTTGCCTCTGTGATATGTTCCCAGTCTATTGACATTTGTCATAGAATTTTGGTACGTCATGAGTATCCTTGAAATTGGAAGGCCAAGAATAACCAGACTGAAGCACCTTAGCTATTATCCATAGACCTCCAAAATTTCCTCCATAAAGGGAAGAGTAGCATTATTACAATATGCTATGGATTTCCTCTTCATGGAAAAATCTTCTAAAGATTGGGTTAGACCCTTGCTTGTAGAGATATCCCAAAAGTAATTCTTGACTTGTTGGATAAAAAATTTCATTTATTGTGAATTGAGTTCAGGAGGTAGCACTCCACTTGTCAGGTAATTCACTATGTTTACATACCAAGGAGCTCCCAGTTGTGAAATTGCCAAGAGTTGCTCATCAAGAAAAGTTTCAATAATGGCTAGATCTGCTATAGCATCTTTCAACTTCCAATCATGATAAATGGTCTGCCACTTAACTCTTTGTACCTTTAATGTCCTTGATTTCAAGGTCAAATTCTTGGAGCAATAAGATCCATCTAATCAACCTAGGCTTTGCATCATTCATTGAAATCAAGTACTTGATAGAAGAATGGTTAGTGTACACAGTAACTTTTGTACCAGTAAGATAAGCTCCAAATTTATCAAATGCAAACATAACAACTAATAACTCTTTTTCAGTGGTAGTGTAATTTAATTGTGCATCAGTAAGTACTACTAGCATAATAAATTGAATGAAGAATTTTACCTTTTCTTTGCCCCAAGACAGCTCTCACTATATAGTCATTGGCATCACACATTACTTCAAAAGGTAGCTTCCAATTAAGAGCTACAATGATAGCTACTGAGACTAAAGCCTTTTTCCATTCAATAAAAGCATATCTACAATCTTTAGTAAATTCAAAAGCTCTACTGTTTTCAAGTACATGCATAAAGGTTTAGATATTTTGAAAATATCTTTGATAAACCTTCTATAAAATCCAACATGTCCTAAAAACATCTAATCCCTGTTACTGAAGTGGGTGCAGAGAGTTTTTTAATCACTTCAATTTTTGCTCTATCTACTTCAATGCCTTTCATAAACACTCTATGACCTAGGAAAATTTCCTCTTGCACCATAAAATGACACTTCTTCCAATTCAAGACCAGATTGGTTTCTTCACATCTCTCCAAGCCTCTCTCAAGGGTAGACAAACATTCTAAATATGATTTACCAAAAATTAAAAAATCATCCATAATACCTCAAGTGTTTGTTCTACCATGTCTATAAAAATGGCCATCATGCACCTTTGAAATATTGTTGGAGCATTTCAAAGTCCAAATGGAATTCTCCTGAAAGTGAATGTTTCATAGGGACAAGTGAAAGTTGTTTTCTGTTGGTCTTCTAGTGCTATAAAAATTTGATTATAGCTTGAGTACCCATCGAAGAAACAGTAGTACTCCTTCCCAGTAAGTCTGTCCAACATTTGGTCAATAAAGGGCGGAGGGAAATGGTCTTTTCTGGTGGCCTTGTTCAATTTTCTCTAATCCATGCACAACCTCCAATAAGTCACTATCCTTATTGGAATCAACTCATTGTTTTCATTTGCTAAAACAGTTACTCCTCTTTTCTTGGGCACACATTGAACAGGAATGACCTAAGCACTTTCTGAAATAGGATAAATGATCCCTACATCCAGCCATTTATAATCTCTTTTTTTACAACCTCCTTCATAATGGCGTTCAACCTCCTTTGCTGTTCAATGGAGCAGCCACTTCCCTCTTCAATTAGTATTTCACGCATGCATATATAGGGGCTTATACCTTTTATATCAGCCATCTACCAGTCAATAGCTTTCTTATTTCTTGGTCATTTATCCTCATGGCGAAATCTACTTTTTTTACATCTATGATTGTCCTGCCAGTGGCCAAAAATGATCTTCCCAGAATTATAGGCACTTCCCTACCTGCTTCATATTCCAGAATTATAGAATCTACTGGGAATATAAACTTTTCTACTTTCACCAATACATCTTCTATTTTACCTTATGGATACACATAGGATCTATCAATCAACTGTAAGGTGATAGTTGTTGGCCTAGCTTATCCTATTCCCAACTTCCTAGAAATAGACAGTGGCATTAGGTTGATACCTGCTCTCAAGTCACATAGTGCTCTTCCACAGTGAGTTTTGCCAATTATACAAGGAATGGTAAAGCTTCAAGGATCTTTAAGCTTAGGTGGGTTCTTATTATGTAGGATTATGCTACATTCATGTATCAAAGTCACAGTCTCAAATTGTCCTAATCTTCTCCTTTTGGCTAAGATGTCTTTCATAAACTTGACACAATTTGGCATCTGCTGTAAGGCTTCTACCAAAGGTATATTGATATATAGTTGCTTTAGCATATCCATAAATTTTATGAATTGACCATCTAACTTCTTCTTTTGTAGCCTCTAAGGAAATGGAGCCAATGGTTTTGCCATTATGACTTCCACTATTTGATATGTAAGCTTAGATGCTATAGTAGAAGGTCGCTCTGCTACAATTTTTGGTTGTCTTGCTTCTTTGTCTCTGTCTTCAAATTGCATTTCTGATATATCACTCGGTTGTGTTGCCACCTTACCAGTTCTCAAGTGTATTGCCTTGCAATGTTCCTTTCCCTCTCTTCTAATATTTACTGCTAGGTAAAGTACCTTAAGGTCTAGTGTTCAAGGAAATGGCCAATTGTCTTACTTGATTCTCCAAGTTCTAAAGAGATACTTCCACACTCTGAATCATTGTAGATTAGTTCTAGATTACAAACTCACTATTTGCTATATATTCTTTCAAGATGCTCTTTAATGTACCAGGCTATTCAATTAGTGTTTGCTTTTCTACTTGAGCTTGCTATGCACAACCAGGAGGATAAGTTGGTATGCTTTGTGAGTTTCTGGTCCGTGCACCTTGATTACTCTAGGAGAAATTAGGGTATTGCGTCCAGCCAGGATTGTAGGTGTTGATGTAAGGGTGGTTGTTGTTATTTCTGTTAAAATTCCCCATATAGTTTACTGAAGATGGATTTCCTGGGCAACTTTCAAACAAATGATCCTCGCCATAATAAACACAAGATACTTCCACCACTTGGTTTATAGATTGTTGCATTCCCTGGTTTTGATTCTGAGTTATTGTGGATGCCATACCCAAAATCTTAATCATATTGGTTAAAGAATATACTTGAGCTGTTAAAGCTATCATCGAATCTAGATCATGTAACCCTCCAGCTCTATTAGTTGGTGCTGCTCTAGAAGTTGCTCATTGGTAAATGTTGTTATTTTCTGCAAAATCTCATAAGTCTTATTATGAGATTTTGACAAAATAGCTCCATTTGCTGAAGCATCAACCATCAGTCTTGTAGAATAATTTAGCCCGTTATAAAAGCTATCCATCTGAATGCAATATGGAATTCCATGATGTGGGCATTTTCTTAGTAACTCCTTAAATATTTCCCATGCCTCATACAAAGATTGATCCTCCAATTTATGAAAAGATGTGATCTCATTTCTTATCTTGGAATTCTTTGTAGATGGGAAATACTTCATCAAAAACTTCTCAGTAAGATCATTCGAGGTGTTGATAGAATCTGGAGGTAAAGAATTTAGCCAACCTCTATCTATGTCCCTTAATGAGTAAGGAAATAACCTCACCCTTAAGTTATCTTCCGAAGCTCCAAGTATTTGGAATGCATCACTGACTTCCATGAAAAGTCTTAAGTGCAAGTGAGAATTGATAACTCTAAGAATTTAGAATTTTATTTATATTTATAAGTCTAAATTATTGCTTATCTTAGAGTGATATAGTATTTTTCTGCTTAATTTTTGTCATTTTCCTTTCAACTTAGCTTACTGTTGAGTTTAGCTACCTTGTAGTTTTTATGCAGAAGTCCTACTTCTGTACAGGATCCCTTGAGAGCTTAGCAGCTAGAGAAAGTGCAGCAGCATGGATTCCTTTGATGCTATAACTTTGTCCATGCACACTTAGCATGAGGCTTTGTCATGAAGTCTAGCTGGCCCTAAAAAGGGAGGAAATGCTCGTGCGCTCAGAAATCAATTATCCATATGGCATCAATGCCTTTCTAGTGGTCCATGTTGCAGCGTTGCTTGAAATGGATCCTTTCAAGAAGGTAAAGCCCTAATTCCAAGGCTCATATATATAGTAAGTACGTCTTTGTGAGGAGGGAGCTGACACTCTTTCCCAGAATAAGGAAACACCTTACAGAGAAAAAAAGGAGAAAATGGACAGAAAAGGCAGCAAGGATGAGAGGAAGACGACAAGGAAGAGGATATTTGTTTATTCCCTTCTCTCTTTCTTCTTTCTTCACCTTATTTTCTTTACTTTATTTTCTATTATTAGCTCATTTTCTATAAGATAAATATGGAAATGGTTGTATTTGAATTTTCTCTGAAATCATTATGAGCTAAAACGCTTAAGCTATTATATGTATTGAACCTTGAAGTTGTTATTTCTAATTATTGAAGTTTATGTCACTCATTTCTTATTAACATTTCATTCAAGGTTACTTAATGCTCAAATTTTATTATTGACTGACCATCTCTAATAAGATGTAAGTTGGATTAAATACTGCAAGGGTTTAGTCTAATGGCAATAGCTTGAATGATACTTGGATGCTTAAATCTTATAGACCTAAGTTTTGAGTGAGTAGTATAGGGATACATGCTCACCTTGTAAACAATCAGCTGGAACTAATAAGAGACAACGCTAATCTGAATTAGGCTTATGAACAAGTTAATTAAGTTTAGAGCTAATGACCACAAGGATGAAAATCTATTGTACTAATTAGCTGAGGTTGATGTTATCAGGATGATGTAGCAACATAAATAGATTTAACTAGGAATATTAATGAAAAGGGGAATTCACCATGCTAGCTCACTTCATTATTGAATACACTAGTGTTACTAAACTTAAATCCCATAGTCTGCAAGTGTTACTCTAAACCATTTTACTTAATTAGCATTTATATTTTACTTGAACTTACTTGAAATCACTTATTACAGTTACTTCATTTTCAATTAGATTTAATTTGGTATTTTTAATTGCTTAATTTCTCATCAATCCATGTGGAGATCGACATTCATTTATCACTTTATTAAATGTAAATGACATGTATACTTGCGTATATATCACACACATGAATTTTTTGGAGTCGTTGGGGATTGAAGCAGAAATTTCATTATTTAGATCAACTTGAATCTAATTAGTGAGTTATATTGCTAAAGTTTTTGTTACCGCTCTGTTTAAAGAAGTTGGGACTCATTTTATGCGCAGACAACAACTACCTAAATTTAATTTTGATCCAGAAATAAACAAGACTCTAAGACAGTTGAGAAGAGGACATAAAGGATTGGCTAATGTGAGAGAGATTATGGTTGCCAATGAAGACGATGTAGTTTAAAATGAGAATAGGAATCAAAATGGAAATCAGGCTAATAATTCCAGCAATGTCATAGCATGACAGATGATAGAGAAAGATCAATTAAAAATTATGCCATTCTTTAACCATAGGCAATGAACCCTGGAATAGTAAGGCTAGAGATTCAAGCTCCACAGGTTAGTTGAAGCCTGTCGTGTTCCAAATGCTATAAACTGTTGGCCAATTCAATGGACTGCTTACTGAAGATTCTAACATGCACTTAATACTCTTCATGGAGGTTAGTAGTACTTTCAAGATACCGGAGCTTTGGAATATGCCTTAAGGATGAGATAGTTTCCTTATTCCCTAAGGGACAAAGCTAGAGCAAGGCTAAACTCATCACCTCCAGATTTCATCAGTACTTCGAATGATTTTGCTGAGAAGTTTTTGATAAAGTATTTCACACCAACAAAGAATGCCAAATTAAGGATTGAGATTACTTACTTTCACCAATTAGAGGATGAATGTCAATATGAGGCATGGAAAATATTTAAGGAGTTACTAAGAAAGTGTCCACACCATGGGATCCCACATTGCATCCAAATGGAAACCTTCAATAATGGAATGAACTCTTCTACCAGATTGATAGTTGATGCTTCAGCAAGTGAAGCTATCTCGCCTACGCGTTATAATGAGGCTTATGAAATTTTAGAGTGGATAGCAAGTAATAACTATCAATGGCCAACAACTATAGCAACAACAAGTAAAAGAGTTACAGGGTTACATGATCTGGATGCTATGATTGCTTTAACAACTCAAGTGTCTTCATTAACAAACATGATAAAAAATCTAAGTATGCAAAGAAAACTAACTTGGTCCTAAATTGGAGGAAATGTCATTTTATGGTGCAAGAAGGGATAGTCTTAGGACATAGTGTGCATTTGAAAGGAATTGATGTAGACATAGCAAAGATAGATGTCATTGAAAAAATTCATGCCCCAGCCACAATGAAAGGCATTAGAAGTTTTCTAGGACATGCTGGGTTTTATAGGAGGTTTATTAAGGATTTTTCTAAAATATCAAAACCCTTATGCATGTTACTAGAAAATAATAGAGCTTTTGAGTTCACTGATGAATGTAGACATGCTTTTATTGAAGCTTTAGTCTTAACACCTATCATTATAGCACCCAATTGGGAGTTACCATTTGAACTAATATGTAATTCTAGTGACTACGCAGTTGGAGTAATCTTGGGGTAGAGGAAAGATAAAAAATTTCAATTTATCTACTATGCTAGTAGGATGCTAATTGATGCACAATGGAATTACACCGCCACCGAAAATGATTGTTTAGCTATTGTGTTTTCTTTTGACAAGTTTAGAGCACACCTTATAGGCACTAAAGTGACCATTTACACAAACCATTCTGCCATCAATTACTTGATTTCAAAAAAGGATGCAAAGCTTAGACTCATCAGGTGGATTTTATTGCTCCAAGAATTTGACCTCGAGATCAAAGATAAGAAGGGCACAGAAATTCAAGTGGCAGAACATTTGTCAAGATTGGGAGGAGAGAACAATGCTACAGCAGATCCAGCTATTGTAGAAACCTTTCTAGAGGAACAATCGCTGGTAATCTCAAAAGTGGTAGCCCATTGGTATGCTGACATTGTGAATTACTTAGCAAGTGGAGCGCTACACCTTGAGCTACATTCACAACAATTGAAAAATTCTTTCAACAAATAAAGACCTACTATTGGGATGATCCATGTCTCTACAAACAAGGGTTTGATAAAAATTTTAGAAAATGTGTCCCAGAAGAAGAAATCCAAAGCATATTGTAACAATATCACTCTTCTCCTTATGGAGGACATTTTGGAGGGTTGAGGACAGCAACCAACGCACTTCAATCTGGCTATTCTTTTCCTTCCATTTTTCTTTATGCGCATGAAATAGTAAAGAGTTATGATAAATGTCAGAGAACTGTGAACATATCCCAAAGATAAGAAATACCACTCAATAACATCATGGAAGTTGAACTCTTCGATGTATGGGGATAGACTTCATGTGGTCATTCCCAACTTCATTTGGGAACCTGTACATCTTAGTAGCTCTAGATTATATCTCTAAGTGATTTAAAGCTTCACCGTTTGTAACAAACGATAAAAAGGCAATGGTAAAATTCATCCTGAAGAACATTTTCACAAGATTTAGGACTCCTAGAGCCATCATAAGTGACAAAGAAATGCATTTTTGCAACAGGCATTTGAAGGACTCTTGGTTAAGTGTGGGGTAAAACACAAGGTTGCTATAGCATACCATCAACAAACAAGTGGGCAAGTGGAGCTTTCTAATAAAGAAATAAAGAGGATTTTGGAAAAATTTGTAAACCCAGCAGAAATGGTTGATCTATTAGACTTGATGATGCACTATGGGCTTATAAAACTGCCTTCAAGACTCCTTTAAGAATCTCTCCCTATAGGTTAGAGCTACACAAAGCTTTTTGGGTTGTGAAGAAGTTGAATTTGGACCTACAAGTAGATGGAGAGAATAAAGCCTTGCAATTGAATGAACTGGATGAATTCAGGCTATTTTCATATAAAAGTGCAAGACTCTATAAAGAGAAGACCAAGAAGTGGCATCATAAAAGAATTGAGAACCGAGAGTTAAAGCTAGGGGCCTAAGTTCTTCTATTCAATTGAAAGCTTAAACTATTTCCTTGGAAGTTAAAGTCACGATGGTCTAGGACGCTTAAATTGATCAAAGCTTACCTTTATTGAGTCGTTGATCTGTTGGATGAAAAGACTGGAAGAGAGTTTAAAGTGAATGGGCAGAGGGTGAAGCACTATTGGGGTAATGAGGTGGATAAAATGAAGACCTCAGCATAACTAATTGGCCCATGAAGAGTAAGCCAAAGTAATAAAATAAGCAATTATGGGAGGCAGCCCAAGAAGTTTTTGCTTCTTAATTGAATTCAATTTTATTTAATTTTGTTTTGTTTTATTATTTTTGTCTTTGTTTAACTTAGGTTAGAATATCTCACTCTAAAGAAGAATATCTCACATTTGTTTAGAGTTGATGATCGCAAGGATAGAAATCTATTGTGCTAATGATCTGAGGTTGGTGCTATCAGGATGTTGTAGCAACATAAACAGCTTTAACGAGGAATAATAATGGAAAGGGGAATTAACCATGCTAGCTCACTTCGTTATTGAATACACCAATGTTACTAAACTTAAATCCCATAGTCTGCAAGTGTCACTCTAAACCATTTTACTTAACATTAGCATTTATATTTTACGTTAAATTACTTGAAATCACTTGTTACAGTTACTCTGTTTTCAATTAGATTTAATTTGGTCTGTTTAATTACTAAATTTCTGATCAATCCCTGTGGATATTGACATTAATTTATCACTTTATTACTTGTTAATGACACGTACACTTGAAAATATATCACACCCAACAAGGATCTTCAGCGGGCAATCCAATAAATTGTCCAACAGTTTGCAACTTCTGGAACATGACAGGCTTCAACTCAAACTATGGAGCTTCAATCTTTTGCCTCAAAATTCTAGGGTTCATTGCTTGAGGTTGAAGAATAGCGTAGTCCATAATTGATCTCTCTCTATCATCAGCCATCACTATTAAATTGTTGCCATTGTTGCTTGCTTGGCCTGTTGACTGTCATTCTAAATCACTCCTTCTTCATTAACTGTCATCTCTCTCACTACAGCCAATCCTCTATGCACTCTTCCCAATTTCTTTAGAGTCCTATCAATTTCTAGGTCAAATTTGAAATCATATAATTGTTGCATGCGCATAAAATGAAATCTAAGTTCTTGCAACAGGATAGTAGCAACAGCTTTAGCACTATAGTTCACTAACTAGATTTAAATTAATCTAAATAACTATTCTCTCAACAATCCTCGGAAAAGACACCAAAAACTTGTTGTGTGTGATACGTACGCAAATGCACGTGTCATTCACAAGTAATAAAGTGATAAGTAAGTCGTTCTCCACATAAATTGATGAAAAATGGGGTAATTAAAAAGATCAAGCCAAAGTCTAATCGATGTAGAGTAATAGCATTAATTTTGAGTTTAGTTAATCTAAGATTTAAAGTAAAAGTACTAATCTAAATATAGTGATTCAAAGTAAATTTTTTGTATATGGAATTCGAGACAAGCAACATTGGTGTATTCAATAATGGAAAGAGCTTGCATGGTTAAATCCCCTAATCATTAATATTCTAATTAAATCTGCTCGGAATTCCAGAACTTCTTACTAGCACTAACCTCAACTCATTTTTGCACAACAGATTTCCATCCTTGTAGCTATTAACTCTAAACTTAATCAACTTATTCCTAAGCCATTATGGATTAGAGTTACTTATCATTAGTTTCCGTTGATTAGTTTAAAATGTGAGCATATATGCCTATATTCCTCACAAAATACTTAGATCTATAAGACACAAGTATCATGTATTATTCAAGCTAAGTCCATCGGATTAAACCCTTCAAGTATTCAACCAACTTATCTTGTTAAAGATGGCCAATCAGTAATAATATTTGAGCATTAAGTGCCCTTGAATTGAATGCTAACAAGAAATGAGCAAACGAGCTTCATTAATTAGGAATAAGAACTCTAAAGTTCATTGCCCATACTAACTTATGAGTTTTAGCTCATATTGAGCTTAAGAATAAATTCGAATACAACCATTTTCATTGTTAACCTATAGAAATGAAGCTATGAATAGAAAATCCAGACAAGCAGAGAAGGGAAAAGATGAAAATAGAGTAGGGAATAAGTGAATATCCTCCTCCATTGTCTTCTTCCTTGCGTCTTGTCTTGCCTTTTATGTCCTTTCTTTCCACTTTCTTCTCTGCAAAATGTTCCCTTATTCTCAGTAAAGGTGACGCTCCTTTCCTTAAAAAACATACTTTCTATATAAAGAACCTCCAAATTAGGGCTTCAGCTTCCATCAGAGATACGTGTCGAGCAATTGCAGTAGCAGGGGACCACTGAGAAAGCGCTGACACGACCTGGATAACTAACTTCTAAGCGCACGAGCTTTCCTTCCTTTCCTATGCGTCAGTTGGACTAAATGACAAAGTCCATGCCAAGTGTGCATCGCCACTGCTATAGCGGTAGAGATTTACATGCTGCAACATCCACTACTGCTACTGCTCTCACAAGAACACCTACACAAAAACACATCCTTATGCTTGATTTGTTGAACATCTTGTACATAAGCTAAAAGGAATCTAAACACTAATAGACAACTAATAATAAGAAAATGAAACAAAACCCTAACTCCTTGGTGGAATGAATAAAACCCTAACTATGTCCTCCTTCATTAGGCTAATTAAAACTAAATATAATCAACCCTAATAAATAATACCAAAAAATATATATATTATGCACAATAAAGAATTTAAATATGAAAATTATAACATGGAACAAAAATAACACACTAAAGTTCTTTGTGTCACGTGGTACATAGTACATGTGTCCATTAATTTGGGATTTTATGCTATATATATAATGTCACATAAAAAATAAGGCTAAGGTTATGACCCATAACACATATGTGACTAAAATATACTCACTTTAACCTTAATGTAGGCCAAAAAGTAGGGGTGTTACAATTTATCCCAAGCATACCTGAAATACTTCATCCGAACAACTTTAGTTATCCTTCAGGAAGAGTATAGCTCATTTCTCAGTGGATCATTGAATTGATGTGTATTAAATCTTTATGATAAATGGCACGTTGATAAACATATTAATTCACATTAGTCCATTCATATATAATCTTATTATATAAAGTACATTCACTAGGATGTCTATATACATCAACGATCCTGATCTAGATCACATGCATTCATAATGCTTAGTGAACCGTACTATCAACCATTCATTAAAGATTCTATACTTTAATATGTTGCTGACAATACAAATAAAAAAAATTGATTGAATCTCTTTTTCAATCAGTCAGGATCCATTATATAAATATACATTAAATCTACAACATATAAGGTTAGGAATCATATACCTCTTGTAGTCTATATCAAACATCCTTGCAAAATCGATCGATCATCTGTCCCACGAAACTGTTCAAACGATCAGTACACTCTGAGATCCACAACAAGATCTTCCAAGTCAATCCTTAATGCACTAAGACGTGTGTGGGCACGTAAAATATTACAAGACACTTTTTCTGTCTCTAGATGTACTCCACACATGAGATCTAGAGATTTATTAAGAAGGACTTTACTGAGAAGATTTTCTAAAAGAACATGATGAATATTCTTTCATAGTTTTTATTAACTATTAATCATAGAGAAAAATCACTAAGACACCAACTGTGTTCTCAATTTAATTTTTATGATGAACTGATCAGTTGATTCATCAACTGAGCCAATTAGAATTATATATGTATATTTTCTAGATAATGGCGTATCATATTTTTTAGGGATAAACTGAAATTATATTTAGTTGTATAATTGCCAATTGCAGTGGGACCCACTATAACTATGCACAACTGCAGCGCCACACGACACTGCAGTGTGCCGTGAGGTAGCATAGTCCCCCACGGCACCAGTCTAGTGTCGTGTGGAACTATAGTGTTGCAACCCCACTACTATAGTGTTGCAGCCCCACTACTGTAGTGTCACGTGGCATTATAGTAGTCCATGTCAATCTCTGATACTCATTAAATTTCATATGAAAATGTCGATACACATGTTTTGAGAGCATAACCCCCAACAATCTCTCACTTTCCCTAAAGCAAATGTGAAATTATTCTCAATCTCATTCTACACATGTGACCCTCAAATGACTAAGCAGAAAGTGTTTTGTATAGAACTTTCAGAGTCATACCACTTCCAGATCAGTATAGAACTTTCAGAGTCAAACCACTTCTTTCCTACTACATAATAGATGTTCAGTCACATACACAACATGGCATACATGAGACTTCTAACTGTTGAAGCATAGGGAACCTTTCTCATATCATCTTCCTCCTAAGGTGTCTTAGGACATTATTCCTTGGAGAGGACAATTCCATCTCTGGTCAGTGGTTGACCTTTCTTGGAATTCTTCATAGAGAATCTCTCCAACACCTTATCAATATAAGATGCCCGAGAAAGGGCTAAGAGCTTGTTCTTTCTATCCCTTAGAATTTGGATGCCCATAACATAGCTCGCTTCTCCCAAATCTTTCATTTGGAATTTCTCATCTAACCACTTCTTTACCTTTGGCCGAGTTTCTACATCATTCCCAATGAGTAGAATATCATCAACATAAAGAACTAAGAAAACCACTATCTTATCTTTGATGTATTTATAAACACGGGCTTCATCAACATTTTGCTTGAAGTCATAAGACTTTATAATCTCATCAAAGGTAAGATTCTAAGATCTAGATGTTTGTTTTAAGCAACTTGCATACTTTTTTATATTTCCCCATTTGTACAAACCCTTTGTGTATAGCCCTTGGCTATTAACCGTGCCTTAAATAATCCTTGAACTGTAAATCTAAGTATTCGCCACCTCGATCTTATTAAAGGGTTTTCAATGATTTAATTAATTGCCTTGCAGCTTCAACTTTAAAGTTTTTAAACTTTCCAAAAGTTTTAGACTTTCTTTGTATTAGGTAAGTATAACCATATCTTAGTAATCATCAATAAAAGTAACGAAATACTCATACTCACATCTAGCTTGTACATTGATCGATCCATAGACATCATTATGCACTAACTCAAGTGGTTCCTTGGCTATTTGGCACTTTCTAGAGAAAGGTATCTTGGTCATTTTACCCTCTAGATAGGGTTCACAAACAAAAAGAGTTTCAACTTTTAGTTCTCTCAAATCACCGTGCTTTTAGCCTGTTTAACCTATATAAATTAATATATCTCAACCTAAAATGCTAAAGATATGTGTTATCATCATCATGAGAAACTTTTTATCATTTGTTATTTTTAGATTTTGCTACTTTAAATAATTCAAAATTATTTAATGCGTGTTCAGTCAGTTTAAGCATATATAATCCGTTTATAACTTTGGCATGACAAATATCGAATCTATTCTTAGATAAAATAAACTCTTTATTAATAATAGAAAATTTGAACAAATGTTCTTGTAAATATGAAAGAGAAATCAAATTTCTCGAAAACACAGGAATATAATAAATATTGTTCAAAATTAAATAATTATATTCAAAAAGTAAACGGATTGTCCATAATGCTTTAGCTGACATGAGCGCACCACTGTCAACTCTCAAAATGGCCTCGCCATCAGCCAGCCCTTAACGAATCAAGCATCTGCAAAGAAGAACATACATGATAAATGGCTCCTAAATCAATATCCAGGATGACAAATCATATTCCACTAAGCAAACTTCAAATACAAATAAATCATATTTACCTTTCTTTTTCAGCTTAGAAAGATACTTGTTACAGTTTCTCTTCCAATGACCTTCAACCCCACAGTGGAAACATTTTCTCTTGGGCTTGTTTTCATTCTTGTTCTTCTTGACTTTCAGCGATGTCTTGGCTTTCTTTCCTCTTTTGATCTTACTCTTGTCCTTACCATTTTTATTCTTCATTTTTCTTGTTCTTAACAATATTGGAAGAATTCTTTTCTCGACAACATTTTCCTTACCCTCTTTTGTCATTCTAAGGTTGAGTGACTAAAAAGTCTGTAGTTCATTCAACAATTAAGCCATTTTGAATTACAACTTGTTCATAAAATAGTTGGTCATGAACGCAGAAAAAGCTGGTGTGAGCGACTCAAGTATAATGCTAATTTGAGTCTGCTCATCAATGGTCGCCCCATGTACTTCTGCCTTGTGCATTATGTTGATCATGTTTAAAACATGTTCTCGCACAGAAGTATCTTTTCTCATCTTAGTCATCATATAGCTCCTAGTGGCCTCATGACGACTTTGATTAGACTGCTTCCCAAACATCACATATAGAGATTCCATAATTTCATAGGTAGTCTCCATGCTTTCATGCTTGGTTCTCAGAACAACATTCATGCTCACAAGCATGTAGCACTTCGCCTTGTTGTTTGATATGATCCAAGCATCATATTTGTCTCTAACATTCTTAGATTCATTAGCAGCAGTCTCAGGACATTCCTTAGTAAGAACGAACTTATGATTCTCACAAATCAGCATTAAGTTCATATTTGATTTTCAACGTATGAAATGATCACCATTCAATTTCTCAATAGCGAGTAAAGTAGTAAAGGGTTGCCATGGTAGACATAATAATGATAACTGAAATTTCAAACATACAAGATTCAATATAATTAATAAATATCTAGAATTCAAAAGTATCTAAAATTTCAAACATTGTCGGTCAACTTTAATCGGTGGCATCGGGGTCGGAAATCTAATTTTCGGTGTCGACGTCAAAATTAAAAGAATTCCTATTTCATTTCTTTTTTTGCCGCAGTTCATCTCGTACGTTCTTCATCTTTTTACGATCGGAATAATTACAATAAATATTCAAAATAAAATTACAAAAGTTCCTACGCCCTAAAATGGCTTACACAAGATCTAAGGAAAAATTAAAAGAACAATCATAACCCAATAATCACCATATAATTAACAATCTATTATTTTCCATATATTAAAAAAATAGTCATCCATTCATTCATACATATCTCATATTATATGAATAATGCAAGAAATCCCACACAACATGTAACATAT
This sequence comes from Datisca glomerata, assembly GCA_003255025.1. Classification (NCBI taxonomy): domain Eukaryota; kingdom Viridiplantae; phylum Streptophyta; class Magnoliopsida; order Cucurbitales; family Datiscaceae; genus Datisca; species Datisca glomerata. Next base: position 400,086 of record QANY01010678.1, read on the forward strand.
AAATATATAAAGACTATTCTGATACCAATTATTAGTTGTCGCGACGCGTGCGCGGCGGAAGCATGTGGCTCGAGGCCATTGAAAAATTAAACTTTTAATAAAGATCAAATCTTTTAATAAACGAAACTTGCACAACACCACGATAACCAAATAAAAAAAATTTATTAAAAACTCTTTTTCAGTCAGTCTGGATCCATTATATATTTATACATTAAATTTAGAACATACAATGTTAGGAATCATGTACCTCTTGTAGTCTATATCAAGCATCCTTAGAAAACCGGTCGATCCTCTGTCCCACGAAACCGTTCCAATTATCAATAGACTCTGAGATCCACACCAAGATCTTTCAAATCAATCATTAACGCACTAAGACGTGTGTGGGCACGTCGAATATTACAAGACATTTTTCCTATCTCTAGATGTACTCAACACATGATATCTAGAGATTCACTTAGAAGGACTTTAGTGAAACGATTCTCTAAAAGAACACGGTGATTATTCTTTCAGAGTTTTGACTAACTATTAATCACAGATAATAATCACTCAGATACCAATTGTGTTCTCAATTCAATTTTTTGTAAGAACTGATCAACTGATTTATCAACTGAGGCGATTTGAAAAATATCTGTATATTTTCTAGATAATGGTGTATCAGATGTTTTTAGGGATAAACTAAAATAATTATTTTATTATAAAATTATCAATTATAGTGGGACACACAATAACTGTGCACAACTGCAGTGCCTCACGGCACCCTTGTAGTGCCGCACCCCCACTATTGTAGTGCCACGTGACACTACAGTAGTCTATGTCAATCTATGATACTCAATCAGTGATTGACACGTGGCAATTACTGTAAATTAAATATTTATTTTAATTAGATAAATATCTAGATATCAGAAAATTCAAAATTAACATATCTGATTATCCTCATCAACTAACTTATTTGTTATTTCACAAATAACAGATTCAGTTGATTCAAATTATTACCTAATAATAATTTAATTATCTAATTTCATAAATTAGATATTATGTCTAACTTATCGATAATTAGAAAAATAATTGATTATTATTATTATTATTATTATATATATGTCTAACTTATCGATAATTAGAAAAATAATCGATAATTATGTATATACATAATTCTTAATTATTTAATCACACATATATATCTCATAATTAAGTAATTGCCCTAGAATAAAAATTCATTTTCCAAGTCAGTTCTTTTCTCATGTCCTGAAATATTCATACCCTAGACTGCTAGTACAGAGGTGACTTGGGGACCATGGACCCATAATCCTAAGCTCCAATAAACCATATTATTAATTAAACTCTTTAATTAAATAATATTATTTATTAATTTCATTATTTCTCCACTATAAATATGGAATTGAACTCTTAGTGATTATAGAATGTATTTACAGAGTATTCTCATGTAGTCTACTGACTTAATCATTTCATGTAATCATGTCCTCCAATTATTGGTTCGTAAATTAAAACTGGTCAAAATTATCATTTTACCTCTCTAAATACCTCTTAATCTTTAAGTGTCAGGACAACTTGGATTCCAAATCTTGCAAGATCATGTTTCCATCCATCCACATCACTGAATATCTAAAACAAAAGTCACTAGCTTGTTTTACAAATAAACCTTAACGAGTGAATCAAAAGATCTAGTAGACATGCATGGAAGTTCATGACTACTTAGGATTCAGATTGATCTATATATGATCATCGAATTGATGTGTATTAAATCTTTTTTATAAACAACACGTTGATAAAGATATTAATTCACATCGGTCCAGTCATATATAATCTCATTCTTTAAAGTACATTCACTAAGATGTCTATACACATCAATGATCCAGATTTAGATCACATGCATTCATAATGCTTAGTGAAATGTACTAGTAACCATTCATTAAAGATTTCATACTTTAATATATTGCTGACAATTTTATTCATTATCTATAATCTCAATCATCTCGTACCAATACAAGATCATAGTCTCATTAATGAATAAGAAATTTTTAGATATTTATATAAAGTATTTAACAATAATTTAAAAGAATAATTCTAAGAAAAATGTAATCTTCTTTAAATATTTTATCAAAATGTCAATACATATATTTTGAGGCAATAACCCCCAACAATTATTGGTTAACTCTTCATCAACCATAAGGTATTATGTCATGAGGCTGATAACCTTTGCCTTTACTAGTAGGAGGACGTTGATTCCCTTGGTGACTGAGTCCACCTAGATTTGCTTACTAAGGTAGTTTGCCACGCCAGTTAATCCTATGACCGAGCCAGGATCAGTCAGAGGTGAGATGTTCATAGAAAATACCAGTAGACGCGCTACTCTAAAGTGCCCTCTTCTTACCATGTTGGTTGGACCTCCACTAGATTTACCCTCATTTATCACATGCACGGCCCTTATTTCCTCGCATCCCCTCTAGGTTTTATCTTCACCCTTTGTCCTCAGACACTTACCTTCTTGTTCCAGTTGGTACTCTTTCAAGAATCCTTACTTCAGCAAGGACTTTATTTCCTATTTTAACTTCCAGTAGCTGTCAATCCTATTTCTATGGTCCTTGTGATAATCACGGTACTTATCCTCGTTCATGTTTCTCATCTTTATTTTCAGTCTAGCTACAGTAACAGCACCTTTCCTTTTATCTGGTGGGCCAACTCTCTGAGGGTAATAGTTAATGGCAGTAAATCAAATTTTGACACAGACCTCAGCCCAAGTCTATTATTGATGCTGACTCTTTCTCACGAGTGCCTTCTGTCATTTTTATGTTCAGCCTTACCCATTTGGTCTATTGGTTCCGGTTTTAAAAATTTGAAGAAAAATCATTAAACCATGAACGTTTCGTGAGTGAAATATCAAAAGAATTTTGAAACCCAATTTGATCATATTAAACATTAAAACCATATACTTGATTATGCATATTAAATTACACGTATTCAAAAGAGGTAGAAACTATTGTAAACCTTTTGTTGTATCAGAGACTTTCTGACTTGGTGAAATCCTACTGATTGTCTTCGCGTTCTTCGTCCTTCATAGAACTTGAATTAGTCTTCACACCAACAATCACTCATTAGATTCAGAAGTATATCTCGTGAGGAAGTCATTAGGAATTGAGTAAGGGCTTTCAAAACAACTGAGGAAAAAAAATAAAAAATTTCTTCCTCTACAATGAATTTCGGTGGCAACGCATGGGGGAGAGAAACTGTGTTTTATCTACTTTGTGATCACACACTATGTAGGGTTAGGGATGAAACCCTATTGTTATACATTATATAATAATTTATTAAATTTACACATATACCCCTATATGTCAAATTACCAAAAATTCACTCCTATACTTTACAATTGCCGAAATTTTACATATTTCCTTAGAATTAATGTTGTGTCAAAATTCATCAATCTCAATTGATAAATTAAATTGATCTCCATCAATTGATTTATTTATTTATTTTATTTACTAATTATCCAATAATTAAAAAATAACAAATCAATTATTTTGAAGATTAATTACATACTCATCACTAATTGAGTGACAACACCCACCATATATGGGTTCGAGAAATACAACTTGGTCCAAAACGCGTTTTGGTCCAACTGATGTTATTTTTTTATTCTTATCCACATGAGCTACTCCTGAGACCGAATGGACCCACTTGAATAAAGTTATAGGATTCAAATCCCGGTGAATTTATCTCCATAAATTCCTTACCTATTTAATCATGACATCGTACAATTTCACTATAGGTTCGATGCTGAATCAACTCTCGATTCATGTGTGCTACATTTTATGTTGGTCCAAATAAACTATTTTACTCCACGGTCCATAGGATATTTTAACATATTAAACTCTGTGAATATCAGTAACAAGAGCAGGATAAAAAATTATCATTTTACACCTCAAGCTATTATTTTCTTAACTCCTTTATTAACTATGAATAATAAAAGACATACCAGTGAAATGTCTCGTACAATTCACAATGTCTTATTCAATGACTCATGACATCGAGTATCAGGCCTGGTTTATTTAGTCACACACCCATCAATAAAGCATAAGATGATATTGTTGCTGATACAATCTAATCACGAAATTCCATATATGTGAATCACGCAACCCCAACATAGTTTAATCACGATCTCAACAGCTGAGATATTGTCTGGCAATTCGAACTCACTCCTTTGGCATATCAAAGACCGCAAGTAACTAAGTCAAGCATCGTATTCACCTCAGTATTAAGGTAATTATGAAAATATCGTTAATGTGTAATAATTTGATTTAGAGCTCGATAAACGGTTTTACTTTAAACTAATTTGTTATTGGTCTACTCAACATCTTCCACAACATGTCTAGGTTATTCATCAGAGTCTCCACTCTCATACCAAGATCTGCATCCTTTGGTTCAACCTAACAGTCAATCATCGGACTCGATTGTCTAGTCGATCCTCAAACTGTGAATAATATTCTGAACTATTTTAGAAGAGTTTGTCTGGAAGACCCATATGTCTTTACTCTTCTTACGTTGACAATAGTTCCAGGACTTCAGTAAATTACAAATACACTTTAATTAATAGAAAACTTTTATTCATTCATAAAATTCAGTAGTATAAAATGTCTGAGAAATAACTAAATACTCATAAATAGTTATTACAACCTAATTTATAGACATAATTCTAACAATCTCCCACTAGGACTAAAGTAGGCGTGTAAAATCTCATATCCCCATGCCCTCTAGATGACCATCAAAGCCTTTTACTGCTTAAAGTTTTTATGAATGGATCTGCCAGGTTATTGATCGTAGATATTTGTGTTACTGCAACATCTTCACGCTGAACAATCTCTCTTATCAGGTGATACTTATATTCTATGTGCTTGGATCTTTCGTGGCTCCTTGGTTCCTTCGAATTCGCTATAGCCCTATTGTTATCGTAATAAAAATTTCATGTGATTGCAGCTTCTGGAAAAACTTCCAAAGTTTTTCAAGAACTTTCTAAGCCGTACATCCTCCTTTGCAGCTTCACAAGCTGCGACATATTCAACTTCCATGGCAGTATCAACAATTCAAGATTGTTTGATACTTCTCCATACAATTGCTCCACCATTCATGATGAACACCGATCTTGAAGTGAACCTCCTGGAATCCTTATCTGCTTGAAAATCAGAATCAATATACCCTGGCATATTCAGGTCAGTACCTGAATACACAAGCATATAGTTCCTTGTTCTCCTAAGATATTTAAGGATATGCTTGACGGTATTCCAATTTTTGATTCCAGGATTAGATTGGAAATGACTCACTATGCCCACGGCATAGCAAATACTAGCCTAGTGCAAAGCAGCGGATACATGAGACTCTTTATGGCTGAGATATAGGGAATCTTTCTCATATCTTCCTCTTCTTAAGGAGTCTTGGGAGACTGCCCTTTGGAGAGGCTGACTTCATGCCTGAAAAGAAGATATCCTATCTTGAAGTCTTGCATATTAAAGTCATATGCTTATGACAGTACAAATTGTCTATTCTTCCTATCTCGAATGATTTGAATACCTAAGACAATGGCAGGTTCTCCAAGACCTTTCATATCAAATTACTTTGCAAACCAAATCTTGACATCAGATAGTTTTCCTACATCATTTTCAATGAGTAAAATATCATTCACGTACAAGATTAGAAAACCCACTTTCCCTTCATGTAGCAGCTCCTACATACAGGGTTCGTCCACTAACTGTTCAAAACCAAAGTTCTTGACAGTTTCATCGAATCTAATATTCCACGACAGTGATGATTTCTTAAGTCCATAAATGGACTTCACTAGTTCGTAAATCTTGCCCTCTTGGCCTTTCTCTATGAACCTATCTTGTTGAGCCATATAAATGTGTTCTTCAAGATTTTCATTCAGAAAAGTAGTCTTAACGTCCATCTGTCAGATTTCATAATTGAGACTAGCAGCAATGGACAGAAGGATTCGGATGGATTTAAGCATTGCTACTGGCAAGAAGGTATCCTCATAGTCTATACCTTCCTTTTGGGTGTAGCCCTTGGCTAGTAGCCTAGCTTTGAATGTCTCCACATTCCCATTTTTACCTCTCTTTTTCTTATACATCCATTTACACCCTATAGGTTTTACTCCTACTAAAGGATCTATAAGTCTTTAGACTTCATTTGAGTACATCGATTGTATCTCAACGTTCATGGCTTATTGCCATAGGTTTGCTTGAGGACCAGCCATGGCCTGTAAGTAGGAGACAGGTTCATCATGATCCTTATCTATGATAGTTGTTAAGGCATCTCCATAAGACATGTACATGTCAGGGTGTCTCACAACCCTCCCACTACGTCGATGCTCCATAGGCTCTGGCCCCTACTGTGGTTCTTCCATTATTGAATCAAGAATAGTTCCTTATTGGGGAGTTAATGTCCTCCCACTCAATAATTCCTCGAGTATAAGGGTGCTTCTTGGCTTCACACTTCTTATATAGTCTTCTTCAAGAAAACGTGCATTCGTGCTAACTAATATTTTCTTGTCAGTCAGACTATAAAAGACATACCCTTTCATTCATTTGGGATATCCTACAAACATGTATAATTATGATCGACTGGCCAACTTGATGTCTTCAGTTTTAGAACATATGTTGGGCACCCCCACATTCTAAGTGGGTTAACGGATGACTTTAGTCCATTCCATCTTTCATATGGCATGTCAGGCACTATCTTTGATAGAACTTGTAGACAAACATGACCAAAACGTGAGTAGTCATCAATGAAGGTTACGGAGTATTCATAAAGTCCTTTTGCTTGGATATTCAATGGCCCACATACATTACTATGTAAGCGTTCGAGGCAATGAGTGGCTCTTTAACCCTCTTCTGAAAAGGGTTTCTTAGTCATTTTACCTTTTTATATAGGATTCACATGTGGATAGTGATCCCACACTTAAAGTTTACAAAGGACAATCCTTCGCAAGTCTTTTAATCATGTCCAGGCTAATATGCCCAAATGTAAGTCCCACAAATAGGTCAGATCGATTGAGTCAGACTTCAACATTTTACTATCCATTTGTAAATCAACCAACATTCACTTCAGTGTCAGATTTCATTAGAACTATTGGTTTTACGTAAAACAGTTTATTTATCAAACGTACAGTAGTAATTAAGCAGTTATTTCTAAAAATACAAATATCTTTACTTTATCAATGAATTTCAAATTGGATCCTTGCTCAATCAAACTAGCTACTGAAATAAGGTTCTTCCCAAAATCCAGGATATAATAAACATCACGTAAAACCATAAAACTGTTATCAAATGACAATTTAATAGTTTTCTAGATACGGCCGATGCTAGTGCTCCATTTCCCCAACGGAAGCAAAACTCACCCTCGTGAAGCTTTCTGATTTCCTTGAACCCCTACACGGAACAACAGATATGGTTAGTGGTTACAGAGTCTACAATCCATGAAAAAGTAGAGTTATCCACATAACAGGCCTCAGTAACAATTACTATACATTTAGATCTCAACTCCTTGAGATAATTTGGGCAGTTGCGTTTCCAATAACAAGCGACTCCATAATGATGACACTTGTCTTTCAACTTGTCCACTTTTGTAGTGCTCTTACCTTTCGCAGCTTTCGAGTTATGCTTCTTAGCCTTCTTCGGACCTCTTTGTGTTTCCTTTTGGTGCTAGAGGTGGAAGGATTCCTTTTAGTAAAGTTTGCCTCTACAGTCTTCCTCTTGCCTTTCAGAAACAGGGTCTCAACAGCTTACAGTTCCTTCATCATCTCAGGATGTGAGTACCTCAATTTATTCATTGAATAATTAGGTTTGACGTTCTCAATAGTATCAGGCATAGTCTCAAGGATCATATTAACTTGTGTCTCACCATCTACCCCAGCACCCATGATTTCCTCTCATTCAGATAATTAATGATCAGCATCATATGTTCTCTGACAAGAGTTCCAGGTTTCATCCTGCAATTCATGAAGTTTAACACAACAGCCTGTTTGGCTTGACAACCCTAATCTCCAAACATCTCAGTGATTTTCAACATCATATCAGCGACAGTTTTCATGTTCTGATGTTGTTGTAACACATTACTAATAGAAGCAAAGATGTAACACCTGGTGATCTTATCCAAACGCAACCAAGAAGCATAAGCATCATTTTCTTTAAGTCGATTTATCAATAGGTTCAAGGGGACAAGGGGTGGTGAGCACAAACTTCTACTTTTCTACCGTCAGCGCGTTACATTTCCAATCCACGTAATTTTCACCAATAAAATTGTTCATGTTTAAGATAGTTGAGAGTGAGGATAGTGACATGATTACTGAAAAGAATAAATAAAGCAGTGCAAACAAATACTCAATCATTTAGGAAAGCATGATACATGATAAAAATACTTAAATATATAAAAATCCAATAAAAAATATTTCTTTCATGATGCTGCGATCAATAATGATGGCTTGTCTCATCTAAGGATAACGTCCAAGCTACCTCCTATCGCATCGAGACTCCTCTCGTTTGGTTAATGCTTCTTATGATGTCACTACATCAAGATTAACCAATCACCAATAGTTTTGGTCACCTTAGCCTCATTGACTAGCCCCTATGAGATATTCCAATGTGCCTCGGTCTAAGTGTTTAACCAACGCATCAGCTTTAAAGGTTGTCATGAACTAACAGTCCATTTAGGAATGGTCTTGCCTCACCACTTCATTTACTAGCTTTAGCTTTTTAAATGACTCAAAGAGACACGATTCCTAGGCATCTCCCACTGAAGAGAGGACCGCTAGGACTGCTCTAAACCATTTTTCGTGCCACGATCAAGTTTGCGTTGGGGACCTTGGGAACGTTTTAGCGTAAACGACCATCCCACTTAGTTTTTCGAAAATGGATTTTTCGTTGTTTTTTCAAAAATTACAACTCAGTATTAATTTGAAAAAAAAAACAAGCTTCAAATATTATAAACTTTTATAAAATTTAAATCTCAATTTAAAATTTATAACTGTTATAAAATCCGCATTGTATTTAAATTATAACTCATTATAAATTAAATTACAATGATGCATGTACATGCTACATGACATTTCTTTATTAGCATATCCTTATTTTTATATGACATGTTATATGATAATGTGAGACTAATAACAAATTACCCATTAAAAAATAACATCCCTATTGGCTCATTTCTAAATACAACCCATAAAAGAATAACAAATAAATTACAATTAATTTAAATACTAGTTTCATGGCATCTGTAATTGTCTCATTATCCTTCAGGAAGTTTCATCAATTTTGTAACTCTTTACAACAGTACAGTCCCATTTTCAAATTCAAAATTTTGATCAAAATCCTTTTAATTAAAGAAAACTATTTTCTGAATTAAATAATCCTTTTAAAATCATTTAAAATTTTAAAAATAAAAAGATAACAAGATAAATCGATAATTATCGTCTAAATTCAAAATTCAAAAGATAAAATAGATAATATAGATCATTATCTTTTGAATTCAAAATCTAAAAAATAAAAGGATAAAATAGATAATTATCTTTTGAATTCAAAATTCAAAAGATAAATAGATAAAAATAGATAATTATCTTTTGAATTTAGGATAAAATAGATAATTATATTTTGAATTCAAAATTCAAAAGATAAATAGATAAAAATGACTATTATATTTTGAATTTTAATCATATTTTATTCTTTGAAAATCCAAAATTTAAAATATAAAAGATAAGATTAGGGTTTTTGTGAAACACCATTGGGTTTCCTAAATAATAATTATTATCCCTTAGTGTTTCAAAAACCCTAGTCACCACATAGGGCACGAGAGCGGACAGCAAGAGAACGCACGGCACGGTGGCAGTGGCGATGTGCGGCAACAGTGGCGGCCGGCAGAGGCGACGATGGCGGTTTTCGATGGTGAATTTTCGTGGCAGCGATGGATAACATGGAATTAAAAAACTACAACTTTTGCAATAAATTTAATTACATAAAATCATATGTCTCAATTTTTGCGTACATCAATTCTAAAATTGAAAAACAAAATGCCTAGAGCCAATAGATTATGATCCATTCATAAAAAACCACATTCAAAACTATTTTGAATCTTCCATGCAAAACTATGTCAATATCACAACATCCAACAATACATACGATTAATCACAGAATATGCATAGTCAAGAAATCAAGGCTCTGATACCAACTGTTGGATCGGATTTAAAATTTTGAGATAAAATCATTGAACCACGAACGGTTCGTGAGCGGAATATCAAAAAAATTTACATCAACCAATTTAATCATATTAAATATTAAAACCACATATCCGATTATGCATACAAATTTAAATGTATTCAAAAGAGGTAGAAACAATTTTATACATTTTTTGTATCAGAAAAATTTTGATTTGGTAGAATCTTATTAGTCGTCTCGCGTTCTTCGTTCATCGTAGAACTCAAATCAATCTTCATACCATCAACCACTTGTAGGATTCATAATTATGTTTCAATTGGATGTTGATCAGTAATTGAGTGTAGGCTCTCAAAATAACTGGAGAAGAAAAATCAAAATTTTCCTTCTCCTCTATAGATTTTGGCGATAAGCAGGGGAGGGGGAGAAACTCTTTTCTGCTATGTGTAATCAGAGGTTGTGTTAAGTTTAGGGAAGCAAACCTATTTGCATCTCTTATATAATAATTATGAAATTTGCACATATACCCCTATATATTAAATTACAGAAAATTCACCCCTAATATTTACTATTGCCAAAAATTGCATATCTCCCTAGAGTCAATGTTGTGTCCAAATTCATCAATCTAAATTGATAAATTAAATTGATCTCCATCAATTAAATAATTAATTTTTTTATTTACTAATTATCCAATAATTAAAAAATAATCAATTAATTAATTTGAACATTAATTACTTGGTTGTTCACTAATTAAGTGACAACACCGATCACATATGTGTTCGGGAAATATACCTTGGTCCAAATAAAGGTATAGGGCTAAATGGATCCACATGAATAAAGGTATCGGACTCAAATACTCAGCCAATTTATCTCTATAAATTCCTGACCTATTTAATCCTGACATCGAACGTCTCCACTATAGGTCCGATGTCGAATCTTGATTCATGTGCGCTACATTTTTGTTAGTGTAAATAAACACTTGTATTTCACAATCCACAAAATATCTAATATACTACCCTTCGTGAATATCGAAAACAAGAGGGAGATGTCAATTACCGTTTTACTCCTCTTGTTATTATTTCTTTAACTCATTTGATGACTGTGAATAAGAAATACATAATAATTAATTTCTCATACAATTCCCCGTGTGTCATTTAGATTGACTAGTTTTTAACACGTGCATTGCACACGATAAACTAGACAATAAAAATTCAATTGTTGTAATATCTTAAAATATGATAAAGTATTAAACGTATAACAGTTAAAGGTATGTGCAAAAATAAATGATATAGAGCATTATGTGTTTATAGAATTCATATAAATATGAAGATTTCATTTAGATATATATAGTTTCTAAGAACTATATTATTTTTAATTGTATATTTTAATTAATGAATTTACATTTGATTTATTTTTAAGTTATTCATAGTTCTTGTTTTCTTTCCATGCATGTAAGCTATGCTATCTTAAACTTTAAAAAAATTAATTATTAGGTACGTAGAAAATATTTAGGAATTCAAAAAAGAGTTTGGACAATATTCTAAAAACCTAAAAGTGTCATTAATCATTCAATTTAAAATTAGTAATATTTAATATTAAAATCTATGAAGAAAAATGAAGTTCATGAAGTAATGGTGGTATTTTTTGTCCAAAAATAATTGTATAAATTCTTTTGAACCAGTTATATGCTAAAATGAAAAATGTTTGGAAAGAAAACAATAGCATCAGGCGATTCACAACTTGAGCAATCTAATTATTTAAAGTTAGTGTGTGTATATATGTCAATTACATTGGTTATTTGTAAACTTTATTGAACCAATTTTTATTAAAAGATAATTGCTCGAAAAGAAAACAATGGTTTCCAATTGTAAACAAAGTAATGGAAAAATATGTTAGTCGTTGCAGCACGTGCGAGGCGAAAACGTGTGGCGCGTGGCCATTTTAAAAATTAATTTTTTAATAAAATCAAATTTTTTAATAAAATAAAATCTCGCAACGCTATGATAACAAAATAAAACTTTTTATTGAATACATTTTTCAATCAGTCAGGATCCATTATATATTTAAATATTAAATTAACAACATACAAGGTTAGGAATCATATACCTCTTGTAGTCTAAATCAAGCGTTCTCGTGAAACCAATCGATTCTCCGTTCCCACAAAATCGTTCGAATGATTAGCAGACTCCAAGATACACACCAAGATCTTCCAAGTCAATCCTCAACGTACTAGGACGTGTGTGGCCACGTAGAATATAACGAAGACACTTTTCTGTCTCAAGATATACTCAACACATGAGATCTAGAGATGTTACTGAGAAGGACTTTTGTGAGACAATTCTCTAAAACAACGTGACAATGATTCTTTTAGAGATTTTTTAACTCTTAATCGTAGAAAAATCACTCCTTGAGAATTTTGTTCTTCTCTCAACTCTTGATTGATGAACTGATTATGTGATTCAACTGATTGATTGAACTGATTAAACTAATTCATTATCCTAGACCATTAGAATAATATGTGTATATTTTCTTTAGAATGGTGTATCAGATATTTACGGGATATTTAAAATAATATTTAATTATAAAATTATCAATTGCAGCGCTATTGTGCACAACTGCAGTGTCACATGGCACTGTAGTATGCTGTGAGGCAGCGTAGTGCCTCACGGCACCATTGTTGCACACCCAGTATTGTAGTGCCACGTGGTACTACAGTAGTCCATGTCAATTTTTGATAGTCAGTCAGTGATTGACACATGACAATATTGCATATTAAATATCTCAATATTTGTTAATTCAAAACTAACATATCTAATTATCCCTATCAACTAAATTATCTGTTATTTCATAAATAACATATTTAGTTGATCTAAATTATTATCTAATAATAATTTAATTATCTAATTTCATAAACTAGACATTTTGTCTCACTTATCGATAATTAAAAAAATTGATAATTATTTATATATATTAATTCCAGAAATTATATTTATATATTATCTAATGGTTTTACGTAAAACTGTTTATTTATCAAACATATAGTAGTAATTCAGCAATCATTTCTAAAGTATCGATATATTCATCAATGAAATTCAAACTGAATCCTTGCTCAACTAAATTAGCTACTGAAATAAGGTTCTTCCTTAAAACTGGGATATAATAAATATCACGCAAAACCATAAAACTTTTACCAAATGACAATTAAATAGTTCCAACAGATACGGCGGATACTAGTGCTCCATTTCCCCAACAGAAGCTTAACTTAGCCTCATCAAGCCTTTTGATTTCCCTAAACCTCTGTAGGGAACAACATATATAGTTAGTGGCTGCAGAGTCTATAATCCATGAAAAGTAGAGTTAATCACATAACATGCCTTAGTAACAAGTATTATACCTTTAGATCTCAACTCCTTGAGATAGTTTAGGCAGTTTCATTTTCAATGGCCAGTGACTGCACAATGATGACATTTGTCTTTTGACTTGTCCACTTTTGTAGTGCCCTTGCCTTTCACAGCTTTCGAGTTCTCCTTCTTAGACTTCTTCGGACCTCTCTTGTGTTTCTTTTTAGCGCCAGAGGTGGAAGGCTTGCTTTCAGTAAAGTTTTCCTCTCCAGTCTTTCTCTTTCCCTTCAGAAATGGGGTCTCAATAGCTTGGAACACCTTCATCATCTCAGGAAGTGAGTACCTCAACTTATTCATCGAATAATTAAGTTTGAAATTCTCAAAAGTGTCAGGCAGAGTCTCAAGAATCATATCAACTTGTGTCTCGCCATCTACCTCAGCACCCATGACCTTGATCTCATTTAGATAACTAACGATCAGCATCATATGTTCTCTGACAGGAGTTCCAGATTTCATCCCGCAGTTCATGAAGCTTCGCATAGCTACCTGTTTGGCTTGAGGACCCTAATCTCTGAATATTTCGGTGATATTCAACATCATATCAGAAGCAGTCTCCATGTTCTAATGTTGTTGTTGCGATACAATGCTAATAGAAGCCAAGATGTAACACCTGGTTATCTCATCACAACGCAGCCAAGAAGCATAAGCATCATTTTCTTCTTGAGTTGACTCTGCAATAGGCTGAAGGGGACAAGGGGTGGTGAGCACGAACTTGTGCTTTTCTACCGTCAGCACAATATCAAGATTTCATTTCCAATCCACCTAATTTTAACTAGTAAGTTTGTTCGTGTTTATGATAGTTGAGAGTGGGGATAGCACATGATTACATAAAATAATAAAAAAAACTGGTATAAATAAATACTCAATTATTTAGGAAAGTATGATGCATGATGCAATTACTTAATTATTTAAAAATCCAATAAACAAATATTTCTTCCACGATGTTACTATCAATGATGATAGCTTTTCTCATCTAAGGACAACGCCCAAGCTACCTCATATCACATTGAGACTCCTCTCATTTGGTTAACGCTTCTCAAGATGTCACTACATCTAGCTTAACCAATCATCAATTATTTTGGTCATCTTAGCCCCATTGAATAGCCATCATGAGGGATTCCAATGTATTTCGGTCTAAGTGTTTAACCAATGCATCAACTTTAAAGGTTGCTAAGAACTAACAGTATGTCTAAGAATGAAGCTGCCTCACCACTTCTTTTACAAGTTTTAGCTTCTCAAGCAACTTGATGACTCAAAGCGACACGATTTCCAAGTTTCTCCCAGTGATGAGAGGATCGTGAGAGTGGCTCTAAACTATTCCTCATTCCACAACCAAATTTATATTGGAGACCTTGGGAACGTTTCAACGTAAATGACTATCCCACTTAGTTTTTGGAAAATAGATTTTTTGTTGCTTTTTCAAAATTATAACTCTTTATTAATTTGAAGAAAAATGTTTCGAATATTATAAACTTTTATAAATTTAAATCCTAATTTAAAATTTATAAATTTTATAAATTCAAATTGTATTTAATTTATAACCTATTATAAATTAAACTACAATGATGCATGTACATGATACATGACATTTTAATATTGGCATATCCCTAGTTCTATATGGCATGTTATATGATGATGCGAGATTAATAATTATCCATTTAAAATTAACCTCCCTATTGGCTCATTTCAAATTACAACTCATAAAAGAATAATAAATAAATTACAACTAATTCATAAACCAATCTTTATGGTATCTGTAATTTGTTCCTTCTCCTTCAGGAAATACCACCATTTTATAATTCTTTAGGAAAGTCCAGTCCCATTTTAAAATTCAAATTTTAATTTAAAATTTAATTTTACATCAATTTTTACTTTGATAAATAAATTACCAAGTAAATTAATCAATTGATATTTTTCAAAAACAATTTATAGAATAAACTTCAACTAATTAGCACTGAAAATTTACCGAATTAAATAAAATTAAGTTTTCGGGACTAGATTGGGCTTGGAATCAAATCTCAAATCTCTACTAATTATTTGGGCCAAGCAACCCTTGCTTAGTCCAATACCTCAATAGGCTTAGTGGGTCCATGCTAGCCCAATGGCCCAATGCGCACTAGGGTTTCCAAAACCCTATGGTTTCCAAAACCCCTAGATTTCTAAAACCTTTAGGTTTCCAAAACCCCTAGGTTTCCAAAAACCCAAGGTTTCTAAAACCTAAAAGTTTCCTAAACCCCATGGTTTCCTACATACTATAGTTTCCTAAACCATAATTAGGAAACCTACGGTGCGGCAATTTACTGCGACGGACAGCAGCAAGCAGCGGACGACAGCGTGGGGCGGTGACGATTTACATGGAATTTATAAAAATACAACTTTTGCAACAAAATTTAACTTACATAAAATCCTATGCCTCAATTTCGGCGGACATCAATTCTAAAATTGAAAAACAAAACGCCTAAAGGCAATAGATCAGGATCCATTCACAAAACACATTCAAACTATTTTGAATCTACCATACACGAGTATATGTCAATATCTCAACATCCAACGATACATACGTGTTAATATAAATATAAATAATCAGGAACATGAGGCTCTGATACCAATTGTTGGATTGAGTTTAAAAAACTTGAAGAAAAATAATTCAAAAATGAATTGTTCATGAGCGGAATATATCAAAAAAAATCTAACACCAATTTAATCATATTAGACATTAAAACCACACACTTGATTATGCATATTTAATTACACATATTCAAAAGAGGTAGAAACTATTTTATACATTTTATTGTATCCGAGACCTTCGGACTTCGTGGAATCCTATTAATTGTCTCAGTGTTCTTCGTCCTTTGTAGAACTCGAATCTTATTTTGGTCCAACTGATGTTGTTTTTCTATTCATATTCTCATGAGCTACTCCTGATACCAAATGGATATACATGAATAAAGTTATAGGATTCAAATACCTAGTAAATTTATCTTCATAAATTCTTGATCTATTTAATCCAGATATTGTACGACTCCACTATAGACTCGATCCCGAATCAACTCTCGATTCATGCGCTCTACATTTTCTGTTGGTGTAAATAAACTCTTTTATTTCATGGTCCAAGGGACATTTTAACATATTACCTTTCATAAATATCAATAACAAGAGTGTGATGTAAAATTATCAGTTTACCCCTCTAGTTATTATTTCCTTAACTTCTTTATTGACTGTGAATAAAAAAGACATATCAGTGAAGTGTCTCGTACAGTTCATAATTTCTTATTCAATTACTCATATCATCGAGCACCAGGCCTGGTTTATTTATTCACACACCCATCAATAAAGCATAAGCTGATATTGTTGTTGATCCAATCTAACCACAAAATTTCACATCAGTGAATCATGCAACTCTATCATAGTTGAATCACAATCCGAATAGCCGAGGTATTGTCTGAAAATTCAAACTCACTCTTTTGGCATATCAAAGACTGCAAGTAACTAAGTCAAACTTCATATTCACCTTAGGATTAAAGTAATTATGAAAACACCCTTAAGATGTAACAATTAGATTTAGAGCTTGATAAACGGTTTTGCTCTAAACTAATTTTTTATTGGTCTATTTAACATGTTCCACAACATGTCTAAGTGAATCGTTAGAGTCTCCACTCCCATGCCCCAAGACTGACATCATTTGGTTCAACCTAATAGTCATAATCAGACTCGATTGCCCAGTCGATCTTAAGACTACGAATAACGTTCTAAACTATTTTTGAATAGTTTGTTTAGAAGACTCATCTGTCTTTACTCTTTTTACGTTGACAATAGTTCTCAGACTTGAGTAAATTACAAATACACTTTAATTAATAGAAAACTTTCATTCATTCATAAAATTCAGTAATACAAAATGTATGAGAAATAACTAAATACTCATAAATAATTACTAAACCCTACTTTATGGATATAATTCCAACACGGTCATCTCTCTTTGTCCAAGTGGAGTTTCTATATTCATTGTCATTGCTCTTCCTTTTTTTCTTAGGTATTTCTTTATTTAAATTAATTGAAGTTTCTATATTCATGACACATGTTCACGATGGTCATTTTGTCCTCAATTGGATCTATTGTTCACCATAGTGATGACAACAATAGTGAATTAGATCAAAATTCTAATGGGAAGATCTGTGTTCCCCACTCGATGACAGGCTCTTAACCTATAACAAGGAAGAATGATCGCCAATAGTGTTAACTCAAAACCGGTGTGGTGTCCACCCTCATACCCTTTGATGATTAAGTTAATAGAATGTTTTAATAGAATGAATTAGCTATTGAGAAAATGCATACCTCAATGGTTGAAGAGCACCATCAATTTATAGGAGGTCCAAATGATGTTTCATTTGTGTCCGTTGTACCTTCCTTCCTTATTCCAATAAGGAATGAGTTGTATTCATGGAGAATGCCTGTGATTATTGGGATCACCTACTTTTAGCTCAATTCTTATAAGGTAGATAAGATCTTCCACGTGGAGAATTCCCTAAGCTGGTGTTCTATACATGGAGAGTAACCATACATGACAAGTGGACCTCGCCCACCAATGTGGCTTCAAACCATGGAGGATATGGGACTCGACCATCAATGTGGCTTTAGATCATAGAATTAAAAGTACCTTGACGCCGGACCCACAGTTTGAGATTAGAATCGTGGTGATGTTAGACGGGTATTGGGTGCCTTACCTTGGTCTATTTTTTGAGGTCTAGGCACGGCTGGACTTCATTCCTCTTGATGGTGTCTGAGCCGTGCCTGGGCAATGTCCTAGCATTGGACTCTTAGGCTTTGTCTTTAAGGTATGTCTCAGGCTAGATATCAGCCAAGTGGTTTTTATTACCATTCAGGAATCTTGATCGAGATCTTTATTAGAGCTCAAAGATAGATTTGGATGATGGAAGATAATATTGTGGAACCTGAATCATTCATGTAGGAGGATAACACTCTGTAGCTCTTGTTTGTATGGCTTCGAGGCTTATTAATGAGGTTAGAGAAGAATTTTTCTCGATACCTTAAGAGGAAAGGCGATTATCGATGATTGTGAAGATGAATGTAATGCTGGAATGCGGGAGATTTCGTGGATGTGTTAATTGAATAAAATTTATTTACCACACACTTACAGAAGTTTGTGGTGGCATTGATTAATGTTAATGATTTAATTTTGAATGAGCTTGCCAACTTTGTAGGATGTGGTGTGGGATCTTGGCCTATGAAATATTTAGGTCTTCCTCTTGGAGCTAATCCCAATTCCTTAGAATTTTGGAATATGGTTGTTGAGAAGGTGAAGAAAAGATTGGATGGGTGGAAAAAATGTCGTTTTCTAGAGGAGGCGTGTTAGTTTTAGTACAAGTTATTTTGAGAAGTATCCAAATTTATTATGTCTATTTTTAGATTACCACTAAAAGCATTTAGTATCTTAGAGAGATTGATGAGAGACTTTCTTTGGGAGGGTGGTGAGAAAGGAAGAAAAGACCACTTAGTTAGAGCGGAAGATGTTACTAAAAGCAAGGATCTAGGTGGGTTGAGAATAAGTAATCTTTTGTCGGAATAAAGCACTTTTAAGAAATGGATTTTGAATATGGGCAATGCCATATAATTGGGAAGTCACTAGTTCTTGAGTCTGGTATGCAATTGTGCAAAGAAAAGTTAAGGAATGTGCCAATTTGGGTTAAGTTGAAGCATATCCCTGTGGAGTTTTAGATAGAGGAGGGGATTAGTAGTTTGGCTAGTGCAATAGGAAAACCTTTTATGTAGATAAAAGGAACTAAACAAGGTATGCATCTTGCCTTTGCTCCAATCTTTATGGAATTGGATTTAGATGGAAGTGGTTGTGGAAGGAGATATGCCTCTTATGATCTCAGTGGAGTATCAGGGGCTACCTTATAAATGTTCAAGCTATAAGGAGGTTTGGCATGATTGTAATAGCGCCCAAAAGGATAAGGAACCTATGCCTAAACCTGCTTGTAAAGCAGGAATTGATGAAAGTTCAGAAAAGCAAATCAATTCTATGGAGATCATGGTGTAGTGAAAGGAGTGAATGGTGATTTTCTTATCAATGATGGTATAAGTTCCGCTGATGATAAGGAAGTGAAATGTGATGATAAAGAGCTTAATGTGGTGTTATTGGAAAATAAAGCTACTCCTTCCAGTGTAAAAATTGTTATTTCATAAATTATTAAGGAATTTACTGTGGTGTTATTGGAGAATATTGCTACCCCCCCCCCCCCGGGGAAATTTCTCTCTCCTCCAAATTCTTTTGGCCTTTTAATGTAAAGAAGAATGAGGAAGAAGGTGAAGAGGTGTCTATTTCGGAGGAGAGCTCTTCTTCTGATGGGGAGATAAAGCTTAGCATGGAGGTATTAGTATCTGCTAAGGACATAGATTTCATCTTGGTTAAAGGTGTGAAGAGCAATGATGTGAATAAGTAAAAGAAGACGAGGAGGAAGTGTTTTATATATAAACCAGTTTGAAATTATTGAGTATGATATGGGGGAGGTTGAGGATGCCACACCTAAGATTCTTTTCCCATGAATTCTCTATTCACGTGGAATATAAGAGGGATGAATAGCCCTCTTTAGCAAAATAAGCCGAGAAGGTTGTGCAAGGAGTCTAAAGCTGTGATATTTGGTGCTCTTGAAACTAAAATAAAAAAAAACCCTAGAGAGTTTGATGTTGTTTATAAGAGGATGTTTCCTAATTGGAGGGTGTTGCAAATTATGATCTTTGCAATCATGGTCGTATTTGGTTACCATGGAATCTTGAATGGGGTGAGTTGAATATACACCATATTTTAGATAAGTTTTTGACATGTTCAGTCAAGCTGAAAGGGGATGGATCTAGCTAATGTTGCTCTTATATTTATCCAAGTAATGGGGATAGAACGAGGAGAGCATTATGGGAAGACTTGGTTAAAGTGAAGAGGATAATAGGAGATGCTCATTGGATTGTGATGGGAGACTTCAATGTGATTAGGAGTTTGAAAGAGAAAGTCAGAGGAAATAATGACATTGATTCTAGTCTAGAAGAGTTTAATGATTGTTTAAACTTTGTTTAACTTGAAGATTTATCATATGGAGAGTGTTTTCTTACTTGTAGAATAAACGATGGGTAATGAGGCTTTTATGGATTGGGTAAAGAGGCTGTTATAAACAAATTGGGTAAAGAGGCTGTTATAAACAAATTGGGTAAAGAGGCTGTTGGTGAGTCTTTCTTGGGCTATTTTATCAGTTGGTGTTTCTAATCATAGGAAATATTTAGCGAAAATAGTCATAATCTTAATGTTTATTCATTAAACAACCTAAACTATGCTAAGAACAGCTGTAGAGATTATACCTTTGATGCGTGAATCACAAAAAAAAAAACTTTTTCACGCCAAAATTGAACCTCAATTTTTGCGCAAAACCTGAGACACCACAAGAAACTCACGTCATCATTGTTACTGCTGCCCATGTTACCGCCATGTGATACCGTGCACAACACCATGTTTCTATATCAACACCTTGTGAACTTTATCGCTATGCCTTAGATCGTCAACAGCCAACGAATGTATGGGCACTCGAAGAAAAATCTTTCTTTTCCTCTCTCAATTTCGGCTAGAGAGATAGATTGTCTCTCCAGGATTTTGCTTCTTCTCTCAACTAATGATGTCCTAAGACTTAATGATGTCTAAAGACTTAGACATAACCTAAAAGAAGCCTCCTATTTATAGTAATGTCAACGATCATGATTGGCAGAAAATTATTTCTTAAATAATGAAATTAGTTTTAATTATCGCTTTCATCAATTAAAATATGACCAATATGGTTGATTGCTAGGTATCCATGTCGTACTTATTCTTGGAATATGTTTATAAAGTAGCGTGTAATAATAATTTTTTTATTTAGTTATTTCTCAGACATTAGTATTATTGAATTCTTATGAATGAACTGAAAGTTTTATTTTAATTAAAGTGTGTTCATAAATTACTCAAGTCCTATAACTTTCATCAACGAACGAATAGTGAAGACATAGGCATCTCTAGACGAACTCTTCTGAGAAAGCTCAGAACGATCTTCGTAGTTTTAAGATCGACTGGGCAATCGAATCTAATTACGACCATTAGGTTAAACCAATGCATGCCAGTCTTGGAGAATAGGAGTGGAGACTCAAACGGTTAACATTGACATGTTATGAACATATTGAATAGACCGGTAACAAATTAGTTTATAGTCCAAAACCGTTTACCTAGCTTTAAATCTAATTGTTACACCTTAAAGGTATTTTCTTAATTACCTTAATCATGAGGTGAATACGTAGCTTGATTTAGTTATTTGTTTGATATCAAATGAGTGAGTTTGAATTGGCGGGAAATATCTCAGTTGTTGGGATTGTAATTCAATTAAATTGGAGTTACGTGATTCACAAATATGAAAATTCGTGGTTGAATTGTGAAAGTAACAATATCACCTTATGCTTTATTGATAGGTGTGTGAATAAATTAACCTAGCCAGGTATTTAATGAATTGAGTCATTGATTAAGACTTGTGAATTGTATGAGACAATTTACTATTATGTCTTTCTCATTCACAGTTAATAAATGAGTTAAGGAAAAATTAACAAGAGTGGTAAAGCGATAATTTTACATTCCGCTCTTGTTACTGATATTCATGATGAGTATTATGTTAAAATATTTTGTGGACCTTGAAAATAAAAAGGGTTTATTTACCAACAGAAAACGTAACACGCATGAATCGAGAGTTGATTCGGCATCAAACCTATAGTGGAGTCGTACGATGTCAGGATTAAATAGGTTATGAATTTATGGAGATAAATTCGTCGGATATTTGAATCCTTAATTTTATTCATGTAGGTCCATTCAGTCTCAGAAATAGCTCATGAGAACAAGAATAGAGAAACAAAGTAAATTTGATCAAAATGTATTTTGGTGCCAAGGCATATTTCCTACATCTATATATGATGGGTGATGTTACTTAATTAGTAAGTGTAATTATTTGTATTGAAATTAATTAGTTTATTATGTTCTAATTATTGGATAGTTAGCAAATAAAAAAATTAATTAATTAATTGATAAAGATCAATCAAATCTGTCAATTGGATTGATGAATCTCGATACAACTCAAACTCTAGGGAATATTACAATTTTTGGCAATTATGAATATATGAGGTGAATTTTTGAAAATTTAAAAATATATGGGCATATTTATAAATATCAAAAATTATATAAATATCTCATAGTAATTTGATTGGGGATACCATCTTTCAAATGGTGTACCAGGTACCGTCTTCGATGGAACTTGGTTCAGAATATATGTCGTTTCCAAGACATATCCCCAGAAGGAACCTGGGAGGGATGCGTAACTCATCATAGTTCTAACCATATCCATCAAAGTTCGATTCCTTCTCTCTGGCACACCATTTTACTGTGGCGTACCAGGTGCTGTAAGCTGAGAAAAAATACTTTCTTCCTTAAGAAAGTTTTCGAACTCTCCTAGCAAGTGCTCTCCACCACGATCGGATCGTAGCGTTTTGATTTGTTTTTCTAATTTCTTTTCAACCAAGGCCTTATACTCTTTGAACTTTTTAAAGATTTCATACTTTTCACACATTAGAAAAATATGATCAAAACGTGAGTAGTCATTAGTGAATGTTACGAAGTACTCATAACCTCCTCTTGCTTGGATATTCAATGGCCCACATACATCACTATGTATGAGTTCAATGCATTTAGTGGCTCTTTCACCTTTGGCTAAAAAGGGTCTATTGTTCATTTTTCCTTCTATACACGATTCGCATGTGGGTAGTGATCCCACAAGTAAAGTTAACAAAGGACCATACTTCACAAGTTTTTTAATCATATCTAGGCTAATATGCCCAAACATAAGACCACAAATAGGTTTGATCGATTGAGTCAGACTTCAACCTTTTACTATCCATTTGTGAATCAACATTAACTACAGTATCACATATCATTGAAAAACTATTGGTTTTATGTAAAATAGTTTATTTATCAAACGTGCAGTAGTAATTAAGCAGTCATTTTTTAAAATACAAATATATTTATCAATGAAATTCAAATTGGATCCTGGCTCAATTAAACTAACCACTAAAATAAGATTTTTCCCAAAAAAACATATAACCGTTATCAAGTTCCAACTGATACAGCCAATACTAGTGCTCTATCCCCCATACGGACGATGAACTCGACCAAGATATCTGCTACAGATAATCTAGACAGTTGCGTAACCAATGGTTATCGACTCCATAGTGATGACACTTGTCTCACAACATGTTCACCTTGTAATGCCCTTACCATTTGTAACTTTTGAGCTCTGCTTCTTAGCGTTATTCAGACCTCATCTCGTGTTTCCTTTGTCAGAGGTGGAAGGCTTACTTTCAGTAAAATTTGCCTCTCCGGTCTCCCTCTTTCCCTTTAGAAACAAAGTCTCAGCGACTTGCAACTCCTTCATAATCTTAGGAAGCGAGTACCTCAACTTATTCATCAAATAATTAAGTTTGAAGTTCTTGAAAGTATCAGGCAGAGTCTTTAGGATCATACCACTTGAGTCTCGCCATCAACCTCAGCACTCATGATCTCCATCTCATTTAGATAACTAATGATCAGCATCATATGCTCTCTGACAAGAGTAACAGGTTTTATCCTACAGTTCATAAGGTTTCGCACAACTGCTTGTTTGGTTTAACGACTCTGATCTCCGAACATTTTGATGATGTTCAACATCATAAGTGGTGATTTCCAAATTCTGATGTTGTTGTTGCAACACATTGCTAACAAAAACCAAGATGTAACATCTGGCGATCTCATCAGAACGCAGCCAAGAAGCATAAGCTTCTTTTTTCTCTTGAGTCGATTCACTAAAAGGCTCAAAGGAACAAGGAGTGGTGAGCACGAACTTGTGCTTTTCAATTGTCAGTACGATATCAAGACTGTGTTTCCAATTACTGTAATTATCACCAGTTAATATTGTTCACGTTTAAGATAGTTGAAAATGGGGATATTGACATGATTATCGAAAAGAATAAATAAAACGGTGTAAATAAATGCTCAATCGTTTAGGAAAGTATGATGCATGATGTAACTACTTAAATATATAAAAATCCATTAAAAATATTTCCTCCATAATGTTAGGATAAAAAACGATAGCTTGTCTCATCGAGGGATGAAGTCCAAATTATCTCTTATCGCATTGAGACTCTTCTCGTTTGGTTAACACTCAAATGTCTCCACATATAGCTTAACCAATCACCAATGGTTTTGGACACCTTGGCTCCATTGACTAGCCCCTAAGTGGGGATTTCAATGTGCTTCAGTCTAAATGTTTAACCAACATGACGACTCTTAAAAGTTGCTACGGACTAACAGTCTGTTTATGGGACAGCCATGTCCCACCACTTCCTTGAGAAGTCTTAAAGCAACTCGATGACTCAAAGTGACACAACTTCAAAGTTTCTCCCATTGAAGAGAGGACCGCTATGGGCGGTTCTAAACCATTTTTCGTGGCACGATCAAGTTCGCCTTGGAAACCTTAGGGAACGTTTCAACACAAACGACCCTGCCACTTAGTTTTTGAAAAAAAAATTGAATTTTTTATTGTTTTTCAAAACATAACTTTTATTAATTTGAAAAACATAATGAAATTTATAAATCCTTTATTTAACTTTAAATCTCAATTTAACATCATAACCATTATAAATTCCACATTATAATTAAATTATAACCATTATAATTAATCTACAATGATGTATGTACATGCTACATGGTAATTTGATATTGGCATATCTCTAGTTCTATATGGCATGTTATATGATGATGCACGATTAAAATTAAATCATACATTTAAAATTACCTCCTTATTGGCTCGTTTCTACGTACAACCCAAAAAAAATTACAAATTAATTTATAACAAATTTTCATGGCGTCTGTAATTTTCTATTTATCTTTCAGGTTGTCCCACTACTTTGTAACTCTTTACAAAAGTTCATTCACATTTTAAAATCAATTTTCATATTTTAAATTCAAATTTCAAATTCTCAGTTTTAAATTCAAATTTCAAAAATTCAAAATTTAAATTTTGATTAAAACCCTTTATTTAAGGAAAACTATTTTTCTAATTAAATAATCTCATTAATTATCCCCCTTCTTAAGAAAGATAAAAAAGATAACATTGATAATTATCTTTTGAATTCAAATTCAAAGATAAAATAGAATAATTATCTTTGAATTCAAAAATATTTTTTATCCGTTAAGGGTTATCGCGAAACATCAGAGGGTTTCCTAAACCCTAATTATCATCGCTTACGGTTTCACAAAACTTAGTCACCATGCAGAGCACGACAGTGGACAGCGGCGGCGACAGGTTCCGGAACAATACCCTCGACAGTTGGAACAGTGACTCCGGTATGAACAGTAAGTCTGACATGAATATTGATTCCGGCGTGAATAGTGCATTCCCGGTGACTTCTCGGCGGCGGTTTCCAGCGAAGACAATTTTACATCAAATTTATAAAATTACAACTTTTACAACACAATAAATTACATAAAAGCTTATGCCTCAAAACCAGCGTACATCAATTCTAAATTGAAATAAAGACGTCTAGAGTCAAAAGTTAGAGATCTAATCATATAACAGATTCGAAACAGTTTTGAATCTACTATACAAAATCATATGCCAAAATCCCCAAAAATCATGATACGTTCGTTTCAAATGTCTATATGCATAATCAAGAACATATTGCTATGATACCAATTGTTGGGACCGGTTGGTTTTAAAATTAACTAAAACAAGTTTGAACCATTAACGGTTCGTGGGTGAAATATCAAAAAAAATTCCAATTAACTTATTTAATAACTAAACAACGTGTGATTATGTAAATACGACATTAAACGAGAAGATAATGTTAGAAATAATTTTCACTTATACTTTGAATCGGAGAATTTCTGAACTGGCGAAATTTCATTGAGCGTTTTTAGCGCTTTTCAAGCTTCGGGATCTGAATCACGTACTTGAACTCCAAAAACTATTTGTGAATTCCGTCCACCAACAACCACCCGTTAATTTCAAAAAATATATCACGAGAATTTTGTGTATGAATTTGAGTATGTGCTCTCAAAATGATTGAAGAAGAAAAATTAAAATTTTCTCCTTCAATATAATTTTCGGTAGCAATTGGGAGAGAGGGAAAAATGTTTTTCTCCTTTGCTTTTTTGACAAGCAGTTGTCTCTAATACGAGATCTATTTTGATATCCAATTTGAAATCTACCCGCAATCAAACTGCTATTAAATATTTATATAATTTTTTATATTTACAAATATACCTATATATTTTTAAATTTCCAAAATTCACCTCATATATTCATAATTGACGAAAATTGTAATATTCCGTAGAGTTTGAGTTGTATCGAGATTCATCAATCCAATTGATATATTTAATTTATCATTATCAATTAATTAATTAATTAATTTTTATTTACTAATTATTCAATAATTAGAAAATAATAAACTAATTAATTTCAATACAAATAATCACCAAAACACTTCTTGATCCAATTTACTTCGTTTCTCTATTCCTATTCTCATAAGCTATTTGTGAGATCGAATAAACCCACACGAACAAAGCTAAAGATTCAAATACCCGGTGAATTTATCTTCATAAATTTTCGACCTATTTAATCCCGACATCGTACGACTCGATTATAGGTTCGATACCGAATCAACTCTCGATTCATGTGCACTACATTTTCTGTTGGTGTAAATAAACCATTTTTATTTTCACGGTCCACGAAATATTTTAACATAATACTCATTATGAATATTAGTAACAAAAGAGAAATGTAAAATTATCATTTTACCCCTATTGTTATTATGTCCTTAACTCTTTTATTGACTGTAAATAAGAAAGACTTAGTAGTAAATTGTCTCATACAATTCACAAGTCTTAATCAATGATTCAAGTCATTGAATACCTGGTCAGTTTAATTTATTCACACACTCATCAAGAAAACATAAGGTGATATTGTTGCTTTCGCAATCCAACCACGAATTTTTATATTTGTGAATCAAGTAACTCTAACTTAATTGAATTACAATCTCAACAACTGAGGTATTGTCCACCAATTCGAACTCACTCATTTGATATATCAAATATTGCAAATAACTAAGTCAAGCTACGTATTCAACTCAGGATTAAGGTAATTGTGAAAATATCCTTAATGTATAACAATTAGATTTAGAGCTAGGTAAACGATTTTAGGTTCTAAACTAATTTGTTACCGGTCTATTCAACATGTTCATAACATGTCTAGGTTAACCATTTGAGTTTTCACTCTCATGCCCCAAGACTGACATTCATTGGTTCAACCTAATAGTCGTGATCGAATTCGATTGCCCAGTCGATTCTAAGACTGTGATCGTTCTGAACTTTCTCAAAAGAGTTTGTCTGGAGACGCCTCTGTCTTCACTCTTCGTTCGTTGATGAAACTTCCAAGAATTGTGTAATTTATAAACACCCTTTAATTTAAAATAAAACTTTCAATTTATTTATAAGAATTCAATAATACTAACGTCTGAGAAATAACTAAATACGAATAAATAGTTACTACACGCTAGCTACTTTATGGACATATTTCAACAACAATTTACTATTATATCTCTATTATTCATAGTCAATAAAGGAGTTAAGAAAATAGTAAAAAAGAAGGGTAAAGCAGTAATTTTACATTCTACTCTTTTTACTGATATTCATGATGGGTATTATGTTAAAATATTATGTGGACCGTGAAAATAAAAAGGATTTATTTACACCAACAGAAAACGTAGCGCGCATGAATCGAGAGTTGATTCAGCGTCGAACCTATAGTGGAGTCGTATGATGTCAAGATTAAATAGGTCTGGAATTGATGGAGATAAATTCGTTGGGTATTTGAATCCTTAGCTTTGTTCATGTGAGTCCATTTAGTCTCAGAAATAGCTCATGAGAACAGGAGTAGAGAAACGAAGTCAATTGGATCAAAATGTGTTTTGGTGCCAAGGCATGCCTACACATATATGTGATGGGTGATATCACTTAATTAGTTAAGTGTGATTATTTGTATTGAAATTAATTAGTTTATTATTTTCTAATTATTGGATAATAAGTAAAAAAATTAATTGATTAATTAATTGATAATGTTCAATTAAATCTATTCATTGGATTAATGAATCTCGATACAACTCAAACTCTAGGGAATATTATAATTTTCGGCAATTATGAATATATGTGGTGAAATTTTGGAAATTTAAAAATATATGGGTATATTTGTAAATATCAAAAATTATATAAATATCTAATAGTAATTTGATTGCGGATAGATCTCAAATCAGATCTCAAATTGGATATCAAAATAGATCTCGTATTAGATATAGTTCCTTGTGAACAAAGCAAAGGGGAAAAACATTTTCCCATCTTTCCTAGTTGCAGCCGAAAATTATATTGAATGAGAAAATTTTCGATTTTTCTTTTTCAATCATTTTGAGAGCACATACTACAATTCCTACACAAAATTCTTGTGAGATATATTTTTTAAATTAACGGGTGGTTGTTGGTGAACGAAAATCGTAAATCATTCTACAAGTGTATTTCTAAGTTTATCACGAAGAGATTAAAAGTAGTGCTGCCTGTTTTGGCTAGCTTAAATTAGAATGCATTTAGGTAGACGAATTGTAGATAATCTTTTTCTAGCTCATGAACTTGTGAAAGGGTATAATTTGATGTACAACACCCCATATGTGATATGAAGATTGATTTAATGAAGTCATATGACGGTGTGTTTTAAGAGTTTGTGCATGTTGTCTTAGTTCATACGGGATTCCCTGATATATTTTACCAATGGGTCATGGAATGTGTTACGGCACTAACCTTCTCTATTAATCTGAATCAAGAGCTTAAGGGGGGTTTTAGAGGAGCTAAAGGGTTAAGGCAAAGAGATCCTGTAATTCCTTATATTTTTGTCTTAGTAATGGAAAGCTCTAACTGGGATTCTAAGACATACCGGTCTATACTATCAGGGTTTAGCTACCATTTGAGATGTAAGGATCATGGAATAATTAATATTTAGTTTGCAAATGGCATCCTTGTATTCTCAAAAAGGAGATGCTTCATACGTATCATTGATTTAGGAGGCTCTAGATGTGTTTTACCACATGTCAGGAGTGCAATTTAATCCTAAGAAAAGTCATATATTTCTTTTCTGGTGTGCAGGATGAAATTCAGGAGTTCATTTTCACGAGAATTAAATAAATGCATCATTAGATATCTTTTTAAACACGACCTCTCGAATTCCCCACCATGCTTGTTTGTATCTGTCGTTCTCCTAATGTGCCTACCTTTGACTAGAAGGTCCCAAGGGGCAAGAGAAGAAACGTTTCACGCAAAGCATTAACTATCAAAAAGGAGTATGCAGAGAGGTTCGTACTATCAAGTATCAAACAAGAGCACCCGCAATAATAAAAAACAAAAAAGCTTCAATATCCATCCTCTAATCAGATCCTTAAAAACGTGTATAGCGTAAAACCGCTATGGTTTAAAATCATTAAACGTTTTATACTTTTACTTTAGATGTTCTTCTTCGAGCATTTACATATAGAATTAGGAGAAAAAGAAGTAAGATTGTAGTTAGAGTTAACGAAAGAACTTTTAAAGGCAAAATGCCATATGAATAGCTGTACCTGACCCCCGATATATCCTGCAAATTTATCAATAATCCAAGGATAAGTTCACAGTCCAGAGGGGGAAAACAATCGAGAGCATGTGGGGGGAGCATTTGTCGTGTATCACGAAAAAGTAAATATTTTTGTGTAAGATGAAGCAGTTTATGAAAAAGCAGGCATAACAATTTCGAAATATCAAGAAATGTGTTGATTTTTTTCAAAATAGTGCTGACCATAACATCAAAGGGATCAACTGTAGTTCCTCAAGAAGATAATCAAAAGCTCGGTTTCCTGTCACTTACTAAACTAAAACGAGTTTCACGGTTAAGTGAACATCTACTAGTCGTTGATTGACCTCGACGGACTAAACATCCCAAACATGAACACCAAGATTGGTTCTATAAACTATTCTTCTCTCCCTGATATTTAGTTTCAAGCAGAGTTGTGACACTAACTAATTGGCAGAGGTGAATGTGATGCAAATTTAAATAAAGCTTGAACGAAAACTCACTTTTACACCAAGCTTATTTGTAGTATGTTCATGTTGTTTTGAAAAGATATCCTGAGCATACTTGTAAAGCTCCAAATCAAGGTAGTTCAAAGATTTAATCTGCTGCAGCACCGCTTCGGGAACTTGAAGACGGGCCTATAAAATTTTAAGGGTCGAAACTGTTAGAATAATATGCATCACAAAAATAACAAAAAATAAAGAAAGTGTAGTAGACTGTAGGCATTTAGGTAATGGACAGTCAATAATGATTTAAAATCATGTGAGTGGGGGAACACTAGAGCACTATGAAACAAGATAAGAATGAAATTATATAGAGATAAAAGGATAATCTGGTTAACAGATGGCAAGATTGAACACAAAGCCGTTGATGTTACCGGGCGTAGTAGTGAGAACTTGATATGGTGACAAAATAGATATGAAACAATGTCTTGAGTTGCAAATTTAAACCTCTTTCGAAAAGTTCACAGGAGATATTCTCTTCAAAGATGTGGTCCGCCTCTGGGATTGAGTCTTTCGTAGACTAGAAATGCAGTCTTCATAAGCTTTCATAAGTTCTCCCACTGTCATCTGTACAGAGAAGCAATGCATGTTAGTTCATTTCCATGTTTCTAATCTTTCACTTTCGAAAGAACCTTTGATTCCTTTCCAATATCTTCATCTACAAAAATATAGTCGCATGTAAAGAAACTAACATTTTCTTTCATTGCTTCAACACCTTTGATTGATGTATGCTCACTAGCCTTTTGATCCAGGGTGCTCTTCTGCCATGCAAGCGGAGATGCAATAAGAAACCTACTCAAATATATATCAACTTACTAAGCAGGTCATTTAATAATCTACAATGGTTCCTGCTGCTTACCTGGTGATCATGTTCAAGCTCAGAATCTGAAATCACAGAGCTCTGCTCTGTAGCACAAGTAGAGCAATTAGATTACCAAATAAAAGAACAAATTGAATGCGCTATTAATAATAGTTCCGATCTTGAATGCACTAGTCTACAGCAAAAGCTGCCAACCCCAATTGCTAATGAAGTCAAATAAAAGTTCTCTTGCTGCAGAACAATACATACCTGATTCGTTGTCAACTACACTGTCTGTGGTAAAGTTTCCTTCTCTCATCTGGGAAATCACTTGTGCACCAACCATATTCGCAAACATTGTTGCGGATTCCCTGTGTTCCTCAGTTAGTCCAACATATAACATGTTGTCTAGCCTTTTCTGCCAAATTAACAAGTATTTAGCATGATGACAACCATAATAAAGCCTATATAAAACTTAGAAATCATGTTCTTACCTTTGCAACATTAAGCACGTGTCCTCCAAGAATCTTGTACTTCTGTACACAGTGGCGGACGTCATGTGATTCCGCTAGGTAAGAATTGTTAGTCAATCCAGCTACCTGTCATGATCATATTTAAATGGAGCTTTGAAGATATCAGATATCCCTACTAGACATTTTGCTATAACAATAAGTTAGTCACTTGGCAGACCCCCGTCTGATGGAAAATTAACAAAACTAAAACAGCTAAAAGTCAACATCCGACTGCTTCAAAAACCATGTTCCATTTACAATCATTGGTTTAGGGACAACCAATGTCAATCTTAATTCAAACACAGGCTACATAGGCATTAACCAGGTCCAAGACTGTGTCCGATGACCTTTCAGTTTGCTAAATCGCAGAAGGTGTCTATTGTACTTCGACACTTCTATTTAATGTTTATATTCCTATGCCCCCTAATGGATATCAAGAAAAGACAAATATCCTCAATAATAAGCTCTAGTCGTTTTGAATGAATAAAGAGAATAGCATTAATGCAATTATAGAATTTTTTGGAGGTTGGCAGCATGACCTTATTATAAGACTAGATGAATTCCGTGATAAGCCCAATTAAGAAACGCGTTGAATCTTTATCCATGTATTAATCAGTGACCAGCCATGAGGAAATGATTAGTAGTACAAATATAAAAGATTCAAGTTTTCAATAAAGTTGGAGGCCAAGTACCTGAAATGTAGCTCCATTATGAATGATCTCGTGAGCTATGGGGTCATTAACATATTCAAATAATGGCATTGCTATTTTCTCCATGTTATACGAATCACTATATCTAGCGTCATTTGAACCACTACGTCTTCTGGAATCTCTCTGTTCACAAAGTTACCAAGTGTAAAACAACAAACACTACAGAAGAGGGGATCAATCAGAAACCATCTTGCAATTTCAGTGATACGTACTCGAGCAAATAGGTCTTCTCTCATCCATGGAACCAAATACTTCCATGGCCAAATATCAAGTGTACTCACTCCCTTAGTCTTAGCACGAATGCGCCCAGCCATTCGTGTTGCAGAAGTTAAGTTAGGATGCACTAAGAACCTTGCGGCTACCTCTACTGAGAATTCGTAAGTGCTGAAGACACGGTCAACTGGATTCCTAAGTATTGTCATCACAGTAGTCCTCTCCGTAGGAAGTTTGTACATCATGCTATAATCGTCATGAGTAACCAATAATTGGCAGTTTGTCTTGCTGCAGGAGCACAAGATAAGAACTCAAATATCTAGTAAAGGAAAGAGAGTAAAAGTTATTAATGTCGTAGAAAAACTGAATTTCTTGGGGCACAGCCTATTTGAACAACAACCTAACTGATGTCCATTAATAACTATGTGTAACCACAAGAATGCACATAAATAGTATGCTTTTAACTCTACCAAGCAGGGGACAATCATAAACTACATAAGACTTCATATGTATGCCTGTTTTTGAGAGAGAGATAGAAAGAGGCAGAGAGAGAGTACAATGCCCTAAACATTGTGACCTATTACCATAAACTTGGATCATTCTTCTTATAAGAAATACTAAATAAATTCAAATAGAAAATAGTTTTTGCCGTTCACTTGAAATTATACGTGCATTACACATAATGAAACCATCAACTCCTTTACCCAAACAACCTTGCCTAAGAATTGAGATAATAGACCGAAAATTCCTCCTCCCACAAATCTACCTCCACATTTCATAATGAATCCAGCTAATAATTCCTAAAATTATAGTTCAATTACCATGTCCAAGCATAATCTAAGTAGTCTACATTACCTCAATTGTATTTCTTGATTACTAGTTAAAGTATTAAGCAAATATTCAGATAGAACATTAACGATTAAAGAAAGGTCTAGAAAGAAAATAAAAGAATATAGAGTAATTGTCATACTTCTGCAGAAGAAAATACAAATAGTACCTTGGATCAAAACGAAGCTTGTCATAAGAACGGGGGCATTCCTGCGAGCTTGGATACAACTTTTTCAAGAAACTAAATGCACAAGAAAAAGCCAGAAGCAACAATTAATATGACTTCAAAATGCTAGATGTGTCAAGCTTTAGGACGTTGTAGTACCACGAGCAAATTACCAGTGAAAATACGTCCTCCCTCCTGTTCTAGGGACATGAAGGAAAAATAGCAAATCCTGTAGTGTGTGCTTGTCTTCATTGAATTCTTGACCAAGGGAAGAGGATGCCCACTTCTTGACAACTCTTTCACAGTGTCCAAAGTCATTTTTGATAGCAGAGGCATTTACTTGTATGACAGCTAATGAATTGTAAAAGAACCATGTTAACCAACAAGTTGATAGAAAGAAATTGCTAACAAGATGAAAATCTTAAAAGATATGCCGAGGGGTTTCAGAGGCATATGAATATAGTAATATCACCGTTGTCAAGGTTCCCATTTGAATAAACAAAATGGATTTAACTTTAACCCCAAGTTCAAACTCTCCTGATTCAATCACTACTATCTCCTTCCCCCAAAAAATAACTCAGTAAAAGATGATTGGGAAAATGTAAAACTATTTTATAGTCAAATCTAAAGCCACGTACCCAAAACCATGAATATCAGCAGCATAGTAAATTTTGGAATAGGATCCATACACCTTCTTCCTACTCCAACCACTGCGACATGACAACAAATAAGGAAAAAGGTGCATTGCCAAAAGAATCACTAGAAAAAAGGATTGACAATAATTCCTACAAACAAAGTATAAAATATAGCGATTCCACTTTAGGTGAGGAGAGGTACAGTAAGTTAAATAGGATAATCATCCCTAAGACAAATCCTTTTTTCTCTTAGAAAAAAGCTTACTATTCTATCAGAACCAAATTTCAGGATAAAGTTTGATATCAAGTAATCCAATCAAGTTTACAATTTAAAAGTAACACTCTGTAAAAAAAACACTTCTAAAGTCGAGAATACACAGAGTTATTTCTTTGATGCATGCTCAGATTACATAAGAAGTTTTAAGCTCAAAGTATCTCAATAAAAATGGTTGTATCTCCTTCATTAGCTCATTGAACATATAAGCCAAAATTTCCCCAGAATCATTTCCCCACTGATACGAACAAAGTCAGAAGCAAATACAGATAATCCTAAGAATTATATATTATCGTACCAAAATCAGAAAACAACAATCCAATATAAGTTGAGGAAAAGAACAACACAAACAAGAAAATCTCAAATTCAGGAACCAGAAAAGAGAAATGGTAGCTAAGGCTGTTAAAGAAACCCCAACAAAATGTTAAATAAAGCATCAAAACCAACTTGACCGGGAACAAAATAGGAACTCAAACGCTTTGATTCGAGGAATGTAAAGGAAAACACGGCAATTCTACCAACAAAGAAAACAGAAACCAAACTCGAAGCACTACTGGTTTAGATTTCCGTGATCTCGTGCTCATAAATTCCCAAATCCTGTTGGAACTCCAAAAACAGACCTCGTTATTAATGAGGGCCGCAAACTCCAAAGTCCGGACCCGCTTTTTCAAGCTCTCAAAAAGCCTTCAAAGTCACTTTCCGTCTCGAATTTTCACAGCTTCCAAACAAACTTACATCCGAAACATTTACTGATGAACTGAAACTAGATTTGTTCAGCCTTCTCTTTCGGGAAGAAGGCCTCCATTTCATATAACGAACCAAGTTGGAGAATTTCAGAGGAGCAAAAAGACTGAGCGTCACGACGAAGGGCAAAATGGTCAAATAGAAGGAACTATACTAATCACTTCGGTTCGGTTAGGTTAAAATATAAAATATACTCTAAAATTTAATCAAAATATAAAATACACTCTTAAATCTTTAATATTTTTATACTCATAATTTAATAAAACTATAAAAAATATCATTTTATTAAATTAAAAGTTTAAAACAAACGGCAAATGTTTTTAATACAACAATACCCCTCCCACCCGCTTCCTTGAGTATCTCCCGCATCAACAGAAAGTACACCCAACAGATGGAAAGACTCGAGAACTTCAAATCAAATATATTTAGCAAGAAAGCATTCGAAATAGTATATAGAACAGAGTTGAAAAGAAGATGACGGCCAAAACGAACACGATAAAGAAACAGAAACAGCCATAGACAGCACGAACACTTTCCCTGGCAAAGTTTGTAAACAAACTTCAAAACATAGAGAGAATGAGAGACATACCAAAGGGTTCCGTGAACAGATCGAGCTTAACACGGCGACCAGTGTTGCTGAGAGCTACAAGGCGACGCTCTTTTCTCTTCCCCATGAGAGTTCAAGAAATGCTTTGGAATTCACCGATGCTTTGTTTCAAAGATCAATGGACCGAACAGAACAAAGGGAGACGGAAGGAATGCGGGTGGTCGGCTTCTCTGCGGTTCGTTTCCCGCTAGTTCGCTATTCGGTCATCTTCAAGCTTCTGTAGAGGCCCAACCCAACATACTATGACTGACACTTTGATGACTCAACCCAAGCTCAAGACCAGAGATAATGAGAAGGAAAGAAGAAGATGGAAATTTTCCCATTGTAGCATATTCCTTAAACCTTCATAGTTAGTCAATTACGTTAATTTCCCATTTATATAGTAAGACAGCCAAGACTTTTCGCCGATATCTCACTAAAGAAGTTAACAGATGGTGTACATTATTGGATTGAACTAAAATTTACAGTCATGTCATAATGAGAATTGAATCCGTATATAAATGGAGTCTATCATACTTTAAACAATTTGTTACTTGATCGGCAAAACAATCTAGAGAGCAAAACTGAATTTGCACCAATTTTTATGTACTGAGACAGGTAATGCTAGGGTATGAGATGCATAGTACAAGGGTTTGTTTTACCCTTGGATCATCGTATGTGTGGCCCACTTAAAGATGATCCAAGGATAAATAAAACTTCATGTACAAATCAATCTCTTGTACCATAGAACTTTTGTATCGAGACTTAGCGTTCTTTTCATATCTGTAAAACAGTCCATTTTACACCGATCAAGTTATATATTAAGTTTCAGTTGATCAAATGATATGTCAATCATCTAAAGATTGATGTTTTATCACTTATTAAAATGATTTTTTAAATAAACTTATAAATGATTGACACATCGCTTAGTTAATTAAAACTTGATTTACAACTTTGTCAATGTAGAATTAGTTTAAAAAAATTATATAAAGAATTGCCACTTCCACCATTTTATTCAGAAGTAAAGATATGTAGTATAATTATGCTTTAACACTATTATGATATGTCAACATATATGACGTGAGATTACACATTTACTTTATAATTGAAAATATATATTTTTATTAATTTTTATTTTACACATAATGTATGATCAAACATTCTGTCAAGTGTGATCAAACCACAATGCTACATATTATTTTCTTTGTTCAAAGGCCACTGTTACATTCAATGCTACCCATTCAAAAAGGACAGTTCACAAAAGCTTTTCCTAACCGTATTATAATTTTTTAAATAATAAGTATAAGTGATTTCAAATAACAATTAATCAAAACCAAATAAAATTAATTTTAATTAATCTTAACACTTGGCCTTCTAAAACTAAGTGAGTGATAGTTATTTAAATTACTTAAATATAGGATATCTACATTGGATCACTTATTTGTAAAACAAGTCGTGTCATGACTTATTTTTATTAAATAAAAAATGAGTAATTCTATAAGGTTGAATAAAAATTTAATTAATTATTTGATATAGTTGTCTATTTAGTGCGACTTATTGATTTTTTTAAGTTGAGATAAAAGTAGGCTTACCTATAATATGAACTAAATAACCAACTCACCGCTTTATATTATATGAATCTAAAAACCTAATCAGTCAAGATATGTTATATTGGTCATAACATTGTAGTGATTGAAAATACTTTTTGCAATAAAAAACCAATCTCATATGAGTTGTGAGGCAATAAAAGTATGTGGATGAAAGGAATGGTGAAAGAAAGAGAGAAAATAATAGAAATGATATATGATTCCAAGATATAACATGTAAGGATTACCAGACAACTCATAAAAGGTAGTGTAACAGCAATCTTGATTGATTCTTTAATAGATGAATCAATTTAGAGAACAAACTAACTAAATCCATAGACGATCAGGGGGATCATTAAACAAAAATATTATGGCTACATAATTAATGAAATCTATTGTTTAAACTCAAAATCAGATTTGTTAATTATTAGTTACTGTTAACTCTACAATAAAGTCGTAGCCGAACACCACAAATATATAATATTACTCGACGTAACTTATCATTGACGTATTATTCACTATGTAATGTAAGATTGTCTGAATTGAGATCCTACTTAGTATCATGGAGAGGTTTTACAGATCGGATCGTATTATCAAATCGTGAGTCGCAAAATCTTAAAATATATGCTAATAACATTGTAAAAAAAAATCATTTATGAAACTTCTTATGAAAATTCTTGAATAAAGAGAAAGAATAAATGTAAATTTCACAATTTTATTAAATGTAATCTAGATAATAAATAACAACTAAAAAAATTTAACAGTCATATGAATATTTTATAAAATTACGATTTGAGAGATCATAATAGAATTATAATACTCTATTAATTATACACAAAAAATATAATAGGATTGTAGTCTCCTACCAGTATAGGAAGACGGCATATCCTGATACTATGTAATGACCTTAAGTTGTTATTTGTAAAATATGTTACATCGACAAGCAGCTAACACGATATATACATTGGCTATATAAATTAATAAAATAAAGTACTTGTGTAGGGATAAAGACAAGAAAGTGACTAAGTGGGAATACATGGTTGGTTGTGGTGAGTCCACTATCAACCTTGCACTTTCCAATGGATCAATTGTGTTTCAATAATGCACCTATTTTTTCTTGACATCTCTTTTAAGTGAACTAATCTATAAATTTAAATTGTACATATAATTTTAAATAAATATTAACGATAAAATAAATATATCATCATCCTTAAAAATTATTTTACATTCAGACTAAAAATAAAATAATAATAATAGGTTGTATATAATATTAAAATTTTAGTGTTATTTGAATAGTATAGAAAATAATTGTATTTTATCAACTTGTCATATTCTTATGAAATAATTATGTTATATAAAGAGACAATTTCTCGTATTCAAAATATATTAATATCTTTCTGTAAATTCATGTATATGAATATTCATGTTACTGATAGCATAAATATTATATAATATTTAATTTATAATTTTATAACGAAAAAATTATTATTAACTTATACTTAAATATTAGTTATAAAAAAATTTGAAATCAATCTACGTATAGTCACGTCTCTAATTAATAAGATTATCAAAATATTTTATTTAACTAACTATAAATAAATTATTTTTGGATAAAAAATAAAACTTTATTAAATGAATTAAATGAGAAATGATGTAAAATATATAATTTGTATTATATTTTAATAGATTTTAAATGATAAAAATGAGAATTAAAAGTTTATCTCATTTAAACTTTTTTTAATATAGAATAGATAGATTAACTACAGAGCTCTGCCACCATTTAAAACTATCATTATTTAAATTATCATCTCACAATGTCTCATCTCAGAGCTTTATCAAAAGGAAAAATAAATAAACCCTTCCAATCTTACCCTTTTTTATCCCCAACTCCAAAATAAAAACTTGTTAGATGTCTTCTCATACACTTATATCGTTGGGTTAGGGTATGTAAGAGCAGTTGAGACACAACAAAGACATTTTGAGAGGGAAATCACACCAAGTTAAACAGAGTTACAAAGTTTGAATGTTGATGCAAGATATGAAATTTTGGATGTGTAGATAATCAAGAAACAAAACATGCAATACAAGTAGTGGGAGACACCAAGTCTCCACAAGAGAGGTTGTCGAGCTTCGTAGTACGTACAGATAGTTGTCTTTTTCCTATGTAGTGCCTTACAGGGTATCGCTCTCAGTGCTAGACAGAATGGATTTAGGCTATTTATAATTATCCCTTCTAAGCTCACTGTCAACTCTCAAGTGAGGTAGACTAGAGACGGTACATAATAAATTCTTTGGCTACGAAAAATAACAATATCCTTTTATATGATTTCATGTGTAATTTTTTTTCCAGATTTTAAGAGTTCATTTAATTTTTTTCCTCGAAATATGGACCTTTTGTCTAGAAATATGAGACTCATTAAGAGTCCAAGAGCAAAAGGGAAAAAAACCTATAAGAAGGGGAAAAGAGAGAAAAATCTTTACAAATGATGAAGGGTCGTTTAACAATCTTAAAAGTATATCTACATACTCCAACTTTCAATGGCTAATTCAATTTCATTCAATTCAATAAAATAAAAGAATAGAAAGCTGCAAAAATATTTGCGGAGCACAAACATCACGAAATTGATTTTTTTAAAACCATTGAATATCGAATTTCTCAACTCTATGACCCAAACTTCCAGTTGAGCCATTTTTTGAGGTGAAAAATAAGAATAGGCAAAGTGAAAAAGAGAGAGAGACGAAGGGGTCTTTTCATGGTTTCACCAGAATAGCTTTTGATGCATCCAGATGATTGAGGCGACACGTTCCAAGAAGATACTCCGGCAGCTCCTCCGGCGTATTTCCCTGTCCGACCAACGTCATTAGTCAAGGACATAGAGTTGAGTTTCATATAAAAGAGACAGAAGAGAGATTAATTTGACTTCTAACATTGAATCATTTATGTTGTTACGAACATTGACTTTGCATCAGGTGGAGACATTTGAATGTAAAAAATATGTGTATAACTCAAAGCATTGCAGTTAAATTCTTTTATTAAGCCTCAAACCTTGGAATCCTTTAGGTTGTTACTAACCTTGACTTTTATAATCAACACCTAGGTGTGCTTCAATTTTTTAAGTCATAATGACCAAATTGCAATATTTTAAATTATTCGAGAGGACTTCATTGATAAAATTTGGACGAACAAGGACTATATTGATAATCAAAGTAAACTTGGAGAACCAAATATGTATTTTTCCATATATATATATATATANATATATATATATATAAATATACACTCATATAGTTTCCAATACATCTAAGTTTATTCCTTGCCCAAGAGCACTATGCTTCCGTCACCATAAAGACTTTCTTTACTTTGAGTATATAGTGTTAAAAATGCTACTATAAATGAAACAAAATATAGGTTTGAGAGTAAAAATTAAACTGGTCAGTTAAAAATGCTACTATAAATGAAACAAAATATAGGTTTGAGAGTAAAAATTAAACTGGTCAGCAAGGTCCGGAAATAATGATGTTAATTTTACCTGTATTAAGAATGCCATCTCAATCACCAAATTGTTCAGATATCCAAGAACGAGACTGACCACACCTCTTGCCACTGTGGATGACCCAATATCCACCCCAAGCTGCAAAATTTTAATAGCAAATAGATGCTAAGAAGTTCAATGCTCGAATCACAAATGGGGTCAAAATGGGCGGTTCCAAGAAAATGTGAAATGTGAAGGGCAGGTGGAGCGATATTAGAAATGTTCGTCTTGAACTTACCTCCAAATAATTCTTCCCACGGAAATAATTAATTTCAAGCGCTTGACCGATGAGGCAGGCTTTTTTTCCTACACTTTGCTTCACTATCCATGAACCCTGAGAACATACAAATAAAATTCTCATGACTCATGAATTCAAAGATTGATAGAGGGGTTGCATAAGTATAGTGACATAAAGACTGGTCCTCTATATAATAACAAATCTGAAGAAGATGTTGATTCCCTGTTTCTTCCACAATTCACACGAGAGATGTCGGATGTCTTGAGAAAAATAAAAAGAGGATCCTCTGTCGTGACTAGTGAGTACAAAGAAGTAGATTCTGTCGTTGTGTGTTTACTAAAGCAACAATAAAACTGACACTATAATCTTATATACAGAAGGCACATTTTCATATGTCGAGAATATAGCTCAATTAAGAGTACATGAGAGTTGGCGTATAATTACCATATGTGATGGCTTTAAGAGGGAGAGAGAGACCATATTTGCAAAAAAGAAATATAATAATAATAACAGCAGAGATTTCCTAGTTCCTTCTGTAAGATATCTTGGTGCGCATTATCATTTATTTCTTTCCATTTTTCCAGCAAAATAACGAAGGGAATGACCAATTCATTGTGATGTCATGCATACATTAGATTTAGAGTTTACTAGATTACAATAATAAAACTCGTACTAACCGTAGATATGTAAGGTATAAGCTTAAACCTCGAATTTCTGTATGCATCATCCCCATTTATAAAACTATGTAGCAAAGGTGAATCTTCCACAGGAGTAGTCATCATGTAATATAACACCAGGTCGTATGTTGTTGAACCAGGGACCTGGCTCATATTTAAAGGTAATCTCATTTTCTGCAACTTAGAAGCTGATAAAAAGCAATTTTAAAAAGTGAAGACATTAAAAATAACTGCTTCAATTTACCTGTATGTTCACAATGAAGAAGAACTCAGGCCCTCCTTGTGCTGCATATTTCTACGAAATGTAAGTCGTAAGTTTCTTTTCAACAATTCGAATCTTCTTGGACTACGAAGAAGGCAATAGACCTTTACCAAGAAATCTCAACCAATCAGAAACCTGAATGTTCATTTAAAAATTAACACCTGAACAAGGCTCCCGGAACGTCCTCCTATATCATCTTCTCTCTTGTCAGATTTTAACCAATCAGCAGCAACCATTTTCATCAAGGTGCCTTTAGCCTTAATCTAAGAAACCAATAAAAACACAACAAAATAAGATAATAGATACCATATGTATTTAAAAAGAAGGATCAAATGCATTATTTGTAGTCCGAGCTCATTCTGATTCCTGGTTTAGATTCTGTAGGTTTAATTTTCCAATCTAAGTCCTTAAATAATTTAAAACACTGCAACCAAATCCCTCCACAAGCTTCAGACCTCAAAACCGCATATGTTGTTCGTAACATGCATGTTTATAATTAAGACATCCAGTCGTGTTTCAATTGTTTAGGTCCAATATGAGAAGTGTTATGTGATATATCAACGATCTAAAAGATATCAAAGTTTGAGGTTAACAGAAGGACGTCATTTATCAAGCAAAAAACAGAAGGACGTCATTTATCAAGCAAAAAACAGAAGGACGTGATGATGACATTTTAAAGGTACACTTGGAGGAACAAAATTGCATATTTCCCTAAAACGAAAGATGGTGGAGTATGGAGGGGAAAAAGAAAAAATGGCCATCAAATGGAAGGAATATTACCGACCAAAAAAATGGAAGGAATATTTTCTTAGCAGCTCAACCAAGTCAAATAGCCAGAAGTTTCAGATTCATCATTACTATGATATAGTAGTTACCTTCTTATGATCTTCCAGATAATTCTCTCCACGAATTAGAAACGTAGAAGGATCAGAGGCAGACCAACTGCAAGTTAGTGTACAGGATAAATCTTTCGGAAGCGTTGTTCCATAGCCGCAAGTGATGCTATCTTCCCTTGCCATCTCTTGCAAGTCTACATAGCCCCTCTTATGAACTGCCCCATCAAGTTTCCAGCCATCATAAAATCTCAGAAGAAAAATCATGGAAAGTAATGGAAAAAATAAAAAAAATAGATAAAAGTCATTGATACGATTTTTTATAGGAGAAGCGAACAATATATTAAAAGTAGAGTTGTATTCTCAACCATATCACCTGCAAGATCATGCAACCTTTTCACAAATCCTGAAGAAGTGGATGACTTTGGTTGACGTGTATCCTGAAATTCCCAATATAACATGCTCAAAATTTTGATATCATAAACGTAGTAAGCAAATTTAATCAAAAAAAAAAGAAGACAATAACATCTGTACGGGAAATTAGTGGAACTCATTTGCCCCATGAGATTTCAGGTTATGAAAAAAGTTTAGTGCCAATATAAATAATGCCAAGGCTGGCCTGCCTAAGGGTGCAAAAGATACTAGTAGAGCATATAATATTCAACAATCAGAATGCTGATAATTATGAAT
The DNA here is from genome assembly GCA_003255025.1 of Datisca glomerata. NCBI lineage: Eukaryota > Viridiplantae > Streptophyta > Magnoliopsida > Cucurbitales > Datiscaceae > Datisca > Datisca glomerata. The sequence goes on from QANY01010678.1 coordinate 444,235, forward strand.
AAACAGAGGAGTTAGCAAAGTTAATCAGGTCTAATTTCTCAAAAATATGCAATGCAGATGCATACACAAAGTTTAATGCAAGAAAACCTATAGGTTAAAAGTAACCATGCGGATGTGGATACCGAAGGAGAAAGATTTACAGGTGAGATGCATATCTTCCAAAACTAAATAGAGACATTCAAAGCTACAGTAAATAAACACATATCTATTTCTCCAGACAATGATATCAATGGAGACAGCCCAATTCTGATATCCTTTTACTAGTAAGGGAAGGAAGAAGGAAAAAGAAAGTCCGAAACACATACGCACCTGCGAGTACATTTCTGGACCAAAATCAGTAGTCCAACCATTTTCTAACTGATCATAATCTGATGAGTCTGGAACATCAAAGAACTCATCAGCAGCGTCATTCAAGCTAACAAGACTTGCATGTTCCGAAGGCGTATTATCTTTTTCTTCGTCAGTATTTTCCTTGGTCCTCCCATCTCCACTTCGAAGATCAACCTCATTATTCTCATCATTCTGGTGCAACTTGATATATCTACTTAATTCTCCCGATGAAACATCAGAGGAGGAAATTTTTCCTCCTTTAGCTCTGAACATTTCTCGTAGAGCTGTCAATTGTCATTCAGAAACAAAGAGTAACTCTCCATGCAATTGCAACAAAAAAGTAAATAACACGATATAAGAGATCAAGAGTAAAAGAATACCAGCAACTCTTCCAAGCATCCGAATAGTGATAGAACGGGCTGAAGAAGTTAGTAGATAAGATTTCCAAAATTTCCAATCTATAGCAAGCATGTGCTTTACTACTGATTGTTTTCCATGATTTACTGGGGATATCACATACCCTCCACCTGCATGAGAGAATAAACTTTCACCATCCAATTATTTATTAATAAGCAGATCATATTTGTTCAGTATCTAAACAGATCATAAGACGCGCGCTGATCATAAGCAGATAATCTAAGCATACGTTACTTTTAAGGCAGGCACGAACACAGCCTTTCTGAGGTCGACACTTCTTGTGAAACACGGAATGGTAGAGAATAACTGTGGATAAACAAAAAAAAAAAGTCATTTTCTGATTCAAATATATCACTGATTTGATTTCAAAACAATTCCACCAAAACTTGACAACCATATGTTCCATCATCTTCCCTTCTCCAATAACGCTGCAACAACAAATCCCTTCTTTTCATCCCCCTGCAAAAGATAGAATCAGTAAAAAAGTACCAAAAGAAGACTCTTTACAAGCTCCACACATTATATATATATCATAATTATGAAGCTCGAGATCAGACCAGGGTAACCAATCGCTGTACAACTGCTTGTGAATAATATCTGTATGACCATCAAGGTGCTCAACCACGCTGCCATTGTAAAATGAGAAGTCCCATCTGCAGGCCAATATCCAAATTAATATACCGTCAAACAGGCTACATGTAAGACTATTCAAAGGACCAGAACCCTGCACCTCTGCATGACAATAGCCAACAACGTAAAAGTGCATGGCTAGAGCAATGTATAGAAAGGCCATCTCGGAGCTATTATTCTCAGACTCAAACATAAGTCATAAAGATACAGTTCGTTTCAGTTATCCACTCTATACTCTGCAACCCACAATCTATTAAATTAGTATCACAGTCTGTGCCTCAAATGTTTGAAAACTTTGCTTACAGATTTGAGCAATCTTGAACTGCTAATGGACTATGCAATCGCAACACAATTTCTACCTCCCTCTCCCCCCTCCACCACCCNAAAAAAAGCAAAAGGAAAAATGGAAAGAAGAAGAAAGACCTAACAATGTAATGTTTACTAACATAGAGCAGAGCTTTCAACTCTGAAGGTGCTGCATAGTGCAAACTGTATATGACATTTCTTCACAAGAAACTATGGCATTTCTGTAGAAACACCATGAGATAAAAACTGTAAAACTAAATATATATACTAACTCTGATCTTGAGGGACCAAGAGACATCAGTGTCTGGAAAATGGCTTCTGATGGTCCATCAATGACTCCAACAGCCATAATAGCAGGGTGATCGTCCCACTGCAGAAACAAAGAAACAAAATCAACGATTCTAAGGTCTTTTAAAATCATATTAAGCAGTCAGAAGGAAACCTAACAACCTTCCCATGAGAATCCCTATCTTTTGATTCTTTAAATAGTCGAAGACCTGCAATGCATAAAATCCATGATATTGAAAGGCCTCTACCTCAAAAAGAATATAATCAATTAAGTCCATACCATTCTGGCAACCGAAGATTGTCCAAGATGAAGGTGCAATAACGTCGGACGTCCCCGGATCCAGTTGGGTGGAAGAACAAAGAGTCCAATCTATCGAACTAGAATGACTTATTCTGCTAGAACCGATTAATCTGTGCACATGAAATGCATCTAATTACCAACTGAACAATTAAGGATGCAATATACAGATAATGCACCAGAACGACATGGAAATGTTTAAAAGATCCAGATCCTAGCCAATTAACAACATCTGATGGAGATGATAGGACGCTTTTCTCAAGATGAAGCCTCATAGAATGACAAAATAAACCTGAAAGGCTGCCATCTGCTCTTGGAACAACCAATAACACCAAAACCTGGAGGTCCACCCTGCATATTCACAAGCATTAAGTCTTCTGTCTGAAAAATTGGAGTACTATCATGAACTTAAGAAACTGTCTGAAGAACTGCAATCATAAAGTAAAGAGAATGCATAGTTTATCACCCTTAAAGCTGCTTCCTGAAAAGAATGAATCCATCTTGCTGCTTCTTCAGGGCTACTTGCACCTAGCTATAGTCATGAACTTCACAACTTCAACACAAATTATGAAATAACAAGGAAAGAATTACCAAAACAATGTCACACCTTAAGTTGATCACTGTGATTCGAAGTATTATAAAGCGTGAATATAAAGAATACCTGCAAGTTGTTGAGATAAATAAGATACAAACATATTAGTCAACTAGCGAAACAAGGTAAAAGAATTCAGAGATGCATCAGCGCTTCTAAAACCATGGCATATTGTTCATACTTTTCTATGAATGCTCTCCCTCCCATTGTCTGTCACACGAATACATGAGTCCAAAATAGCACTTCTCACTGGATCCTGACACAGAAAATATCCACAATAAATTTAAATATAATACTGGAAAACAAACAATAAACAAGGAAACTAAAACAAAGACTATTTCCATTTATGACATAAGACCGAAGTACAATTAAGGATCAATTACTCTGTTTGAATGCATATATGAATTTAACAGATCCATAAAGCTAAACAACTCCTTTCTCCTTTTGTCTTCAACCAGTAGTAGGGCTTATCAAAGGAAGAGTAAATGTATTCTTTTTTTCTGAAAGTATGGGAATCTGTGGTGCACTTCACTTATTTACACAAAAGAATTGGGACAAAATAGCAAATGTAGCTCTATATCCGTCACTATTTTAAATCATTAAGGTTGGAACCTACTGACCCATCAGTCAACATGCCTCATTCATACTAAAAATGAAAAAAGTACCTGACTGAGTACCAAAAGAAAGTAACTACAAGAACTGAACTACTTGTAATACATAAAGTTTTGAAATGGTAGAATCCTCTACCTGGGGAAAATCAATAAAAAAAGAACAGGAACATACTGTTGAAACAAAATCAGAATCATATATGCATACGGACGTTGAAATAGCGTATGACTTCACAAATAATAACAAATCAGCGGAATCCAATCACAAATACTCAACCAACAAAGAAATGTCTGATTCAATTTTATACCTGACATCTCCACTATCAAACAACAAACAATTAATGTACTTGGATGGCCTAAACCCACCAAATTGTACATGAACTATTATCTATTAGTCTCCACAAAGATTACAATGAATTTAGTGGAAACAGAACTAAAAAATGCAGTTGCATTAGCTATTCAAAATCCGCCATACTTTACATATGAAGAGACCAAACAAAAGAAGTGGCACTACCAACCTCATTCCTCGAATTAGGCACCGATTTGAAGCATTTGAGGTGGTGATCGTCAAGAACGAAGTATCGCTTCTGCGAGAACTGCAAACCAAACCGATTGGAGCGTATAAGATAAAGCCACCCCTCCATTCTCCCATCGTTCTGAGAAGTACCCATGTTGGAAAACCTCAATTCAGAGGACATCCACTTTTTCGATTTTCATAAATCCCCTTCCTCAGGAACGAAATTCATTCCAAACTGAATTTCCGAATCTTTCCTTGCCCGGTTCTGCACCAGGAGAGGCACAATTACGATGAAGAAAAAATTGAGCAGGTATGTGATGGTGACTCTCTGATGCCAACTAAGGAATACAGAGAATCCTGACCTCTTTTCAAAGGAATGGAACACCACTTTGGAATTGCAGGAGTCTCTCTCTCTCTCTCTCTCTCTCTCTCTCTCTCTCTCTCTGTGCGTCTCTCTGTTAAATCAACCGAAATGGTGTCGTCGTATAGAAGACAATAGATTGGCAGCCAAATAATTCGAAGTCCAATGACCGTATTTACAATTTATACAAATATCTAACCAACTAGACCTTAAGTTGTTTTTTTAAGATAATATCGTTGATAATAGAAATATGTAGATATCAAGATATTTCAGTTAGATTAATATTTTCATAACATTATTATCATCTAATTAAATTTTATTTATTATCAATCTTAAGTTATTTTTAACAATAAATTCAATTACACATACAAATGCGTATAGTTTAAATAATTTTTAAATGATTATATTAAATTATGACATGATATAATTGTTAATATAATAATTCTTAATATGTGTTACACGCGATGAGTTAAATAATAAAAATTTTACTAAAATAATAACAGGTTAAAAAATTCTATGCATACAATATTTAAACGTACGTGAAGAAAGAAATTAAATAGAGTCCTCTGTGTATATAAATTCATAAAAATATATTAGATTTCATTTAAATATATATAGTTATTTTAAATTCTATTTTTCCAATTATAAGTATTATCTAATAGGTTAACCTTTGATTCATTTTTTTCTTTGTAATATATCTTGTTTTCATTTCATGCATATTAAGGTATATGTCACAATTAAATTGAAGTTATACAATTGATTAATAATACTTTAATTTAAATAATTAATATTTAGTCTTCATATTTTTAAATGATAATTAAATAATTTTATGAAGTAGAGGATAAATTTTTTGTTCAAAAGTGTTCCTCACCCAATTTATATATACTATAAATTTAAACACCTTCTATAAACTTCCCATTCACTTTTCCTATTAAAGAAAACTTTTAATGGAAAAGTGAAGGAAACTTGGACAGAAAGTTCAATTTGTTAAAATATTGAAATTTTAGTGTTAAAAAAGTTTAGGTTCCGATTGGTTACAACTCTAAGTTAATTTTAACAACACACCTTTAAAGTTACTTTTCTATTATTGCACTCAACTTATTTGGTTGGCTAAAGATTAAAAAACAATGTATTGATTCTAATAAAATTATATTATTTTTTAATACAGTCATTCTTTATGGATTAAATTTATAAACACAATACTATTTTCGTTGATGTTTTGTTAAACAACTAACATGGTGTACTTATCAGCATTTTAATATTTCTGATAAAAATTTATGGAAATGAAGCAATAAAAAAGGCATTGAATTTCTTTCAACAAACTATTCTTTTTTGTTATAACCTTACAAGTTATATATTATAATGCTGATAAGTACACCATAATATTATATTATCAATTTTAATATTATGCTAATTAAAAACTAATTAGCATGTGATGAAAATTTTCCTTTATAATGATAATTCGGATAAAAGCTTCTTAATACTCTAAATTCTTTTTTTTTTAAATTGGTATCAAAGAGCGTGAAAACACACATATTCAATTTTATTAAGTTGGATCTCTCATTCACTTTTTGTGTAATTCTTGTATTAAAAAAACATGATCCTATTTTAAAAGAAATATTAAAATTCCATTATAAAAGAATAAAAATGGAGAGAGATACGAATCAGGGGTAATGTGGTCAACATAGTCAACCATTTCCTTGGACAACCCTTTGCCAGTGGCGTCTCTATTCAAAATCAGTTTATAATATTAATTTTCTTTTTGTAAGTTATTGCTTTATTAGATTCCTTTGATAACATCAGCGGCGCTACCATAATAATATGAGTGATGGAAAACTGACGTATCACCAAATATAAATACAATTAAATACACATTTTATTTTTGTACGATAAAAAGTGGAAAATATGCAGCATCTCGAGAAAATTTTATCATGCTACAATGTTAAAATAGTTGGCTGTGAAGAAAAATATTTCTATGTATCATTGTGTCCTGCAAAATTTTGAATTTTCATAATTTATTCGTTATCTCTCATTCACATACGAATAAACATTATATTCTAACACACATATATTATAGGTGATCATATTCCATGATCATTGAAATTTTTTCTTTATGAAGATGATTAAGATAAAAATAGATGTAAGAAATTTATTGCCGACTACTATCAAGCGTCACTCATAGATCTATAGATGAACAAAGAGAAAATAAATCATTAGAGTATTAATTGACATTAAATGATATCTGACCAATAGAACTTTGACAATCAAGTCAATATTTGATCGAGTTATGAAAGGTTTAAGGATAATTAGAAAGCTAGAGAGCATTTTATGTATATTAATTAGGCTATGGTATTACAACTGATCTTAGAGTTGTAATTTGTAAGAAATTCTAATTCTTTGTCTATTATCATCACTTTGAATCTAGTGATGATTATGTTTATCCTGTGAGCTCATACTTGACTCTAAGTAGGAATGAAGCTACATAAAGGATAGTGGGGTCATATGACCCCATTAAATTTTATATGCAATATTGTTAAGTTTTAACTTTTCGTATATTTTCGACCCCATTAAATTTTAATTTGTTCCTTTACTAAATGTTTTTTGTTTGTATTTCTTTAATTAGTTTATTCTTATTCTAATTCTTTTTAATTTTTCACCCTCTTATTTAAAATCCTTAACATATTCTACATATCTCTCACCTTTATTTTCGATTCAACCCTAACCTCTCTCCCTCAACCAGCAAAACGATCTTTATTTTGATACCGTTTACTGTGACTGTGAAGCCCTAGTTAATCTCCAATTTATTGAAGATGTATGTATATGCCTTTTTAAATTTAGAATAGTGGATTATTTTCTCAGCTTGGGAATTTTTAGTTGTTTAAACTGAAATTGATTCCGCTTAGGATTCATGAATATGAAAGTCTCTATAATTTGACATTAACTCTAGCATAGTATGTGTCATTTTTAAATTTAATTATTGTAATATCTCAAAAGATGAAAAAGTGTTAAACATATAATAGTTTAAGATATGTGCAAAAAGAAATGATACAAAGTATTATGTGTTTGAAGAATTCATAAAAACATGAAGATTCTGTTCGACTCATTATTTCTCTTGTTGTTTCCCACTCTTGACACTTGGATCAAATGGATGTCAAGAATACTTTTCTGAATGGCGATTTGGATGAGGTGATTTATATGGATCCTCCACCGGGCTTTCGGGTTGAAGGGGGAGTATTTTGGGAAATTTTGTCATTGGAGAAAATCATTGTATAGGTTGAAACAGTCTCCAAGATCTTGGTTTGCTCGATTTAGTGAGGTTGTCCTTCGATTGTATTTTTTGAGATGTCATTCTGATCACACGTGCTTTATCAAATGGAATTCGCTGAAACAATGTGTTATTCTATAAGTTTAAGTGGACGACATTATCTTAACAAGTGATGACACTTTAGGCATTACTGAGGTCAAGAAAGATCTCAGTTCAGCATTTGACATCAAGGAACTTTGGTCTGAAATATTTTTTTGGGATTGAGATAGTTCATTCCAGGAGTGGTATTTCTCTCTCTCACCGGAAGTATGTACTTGATCTTCTCAGTGACATTGGGATGACAGGGTGTAGACCTTCATACACTCCTATGCATCCGAACATAAAACTTTCTGCTGAATTTAGTGAACCATTGACAGATCCGAGTATGTATCAGGGCTTGGTCAAGAGACTTATTTATCTAAAAAATACTCATCCTGACCTAGCATTTGCTGTGAGTTAGTAGGCATGCTCCCTAAACTTCCCATTTGGATGTTGTTTTTCATATCTTGAGGTATTTGAAATCCTGTCCCGATCTTGGTCTTTTCTATGACTCCAAGAACAGGTTTGATATATCTTACTTTAATGATGCTGATTATGTTGGGTTTAAGACAAATAGAAGATCTACATCTGGTTTTTATTCTTTTTATGGGAAACATCTCATCTCTTGGAAAGTAAGAAGTAGTGTGTGGTTTCTCGATCTTCTGCAGAGGCTGAGTACATACATGGCTATGGCTCAGGGGGGTATGTAAGATTCTTTAGCTCCACTCTATTCATGGAGAACTTGGTTTCCCTGCCCGTTTACCGTCAACTCTGTATTGTGATAATAAGTCAGCTATCATGTTAACTTAATATTCTGTCTTGCATGAGAGGACCAAATATATTGAGGTTGGCATCCACTTTATCCAAGAGAAAGTTCGGTCTGGAATTATTTCTACAAAGTTTGTTCCTTCTTCTGAACAAGTTGATGATGCTCTTACGAAGCTAGTTAGACCATCTATACTTAAGTCCACTCTTCACAAGTTTGGCATGTTGGACATCTATGTGCCAACTTGATGGGGGAGTGTTGAATATAATGATGTTTTTACTTTATTTATTTATTTTATTTTAGGGATAGTTTAGTAATTACTCTTATTGCTTTTCTTTTTTGGGTATAAATACTCCACTGTATCTAGATTTGTGTTAACTCAATACAACATTTTCTTCTACTTTTTTCTATTGGCAAGGCCTGCTTCTAATGGCAGACCTCACGCGTGGGTTAAGGGGGAAATAACCCATAACCTACGCGATGTCGTTTTTCCATCTGTATTGAAGGAAAAATGACAACGTTTAAATAAAGACATTTTGGAAGCTATGCCGATGATTTTAAAGACCGTCGATATAGCTCATAAAAACTGGCGATTTTTAAAATTTCAAGAATTGATTTCTTCCTTTTAGACATGGAGTCAGTCTCTCCAAGGAGCAGTCTTCCAAGACTACTCAAGAAGAGAAAAATATGAGAAAGATTCCCTATGCTTCAACCATAGAAAGTATCATATATGCGATGCTTTGCGCTAGGCCAGACATTTGTTATACCGTGGGCGTGGTGACTTGTTTCCAATCTAATCCTGAAAATGAGCATTGCAATATCGTCAAACATATCCTTAAGTATCTTAGGAGATAAACAAAATTACATGCTTGTGTATTCATGTAGTGACTTGAACATTACATGGTATACTGATTCTAATTTCCAAGCTGATAAGGATTCCATGAGGTTCACTTCAGGATCGTTGTTCATCTTGAACGGTGGAGCAGTTATATGAAGAAGTATCAAGCAATCTTGCATTGCTGATTCTATCATGGAAGCTAAGTATGTGGCAGCTTGTGAAGCTGCAAAGAAAGCTGTATGGCTTAGGAAGTTTTTGAAGACTCTGAAAGTTATTTCAGACGCTGACAAGCCTATGACACTTTAGTGTGATAATAGTGAGACTGTAGCAAATTCTAAAAAACGTAGAAGCCAAAAGGGATCCAAACACATAGAACGTAAATATCACCCGATTAAATAAATTGTTCAGCGTGGAGACGTTATGGTTACGCATATTTCGACGGTCAACAACCAGGCATATCCATTCACAAAGACTTTAAGCAGTAAAGTTTTTTATGGTCATCTGGAGGGCTTGGGGATTAGAGATTGTACACGCCTAATTTAGTTCAAGGGGGAGATTGTTGGAATATGTCCATAAAGTAGCGTGTAATAACTATTTATTTGTATTTAGCCATTTCTTAGATATTAGTATTATTGAATTTTTATGAATAAATTGAAAGTTTTATTTTAAATTAAAGTGTGCTTATAAATTACTCAAGTCATGAAACTTTCATCAACGAACGAAGAGGGAAGACAAACGAACTCTTCTGAGAAAGTTCAAAATGATATTCACAGTTTTAGGATCGACTAGGCAATCGAATCTGATTACAATTATTAGGTTGAACCAATTAAAGCCAGTCTTGAGGCATGGGAGTGAAAACTCAAATAATTAACCTAGACATGTTATGAATATATTTAGTAGACTGGTAACAAATTAGTTTAGAGCCTAAACCGTTTACATAGCTCTAAATCTAATTAATTGACTTAGTTAGTTACAATATTTGATCTGTTAAATGAGTGCGTGCGAATTGACGGGTAATACCTCAACTGGTGGGATTGTAATTCAATTAAGTTGGAATTACGTGATCCACAGATATGAAAAATCGTGGTTAGATTGTGAAAGCAACAATATCACATTATGCTTCATTGATGTGTGTGTGAATAAATTAACCTGGTCAGGTATTCAATGAATAGAGTCATTGATTAAGACTTGTGGATTGTACGAGACAATTCACTATTATGTCTTTCTTAGTCACAGTTAATAAATGAATTAATGAAATAATAACAAAAATGGTACAAGAGGGGTAAAACGGTAATATTTTTTTACATTCCACTCTTATTTCTGATATGGGTATTATGTAAAAATGTTCTATGGACCGTGAAAATAAAAAGGCTTTATTTACACTAACAGAAAAGTAGCACGCCTGAATCGAGAGTTGATTCGGCATCGATCCTATAGCGGAGTCGTACAATGTCATGATTAAATAGGTCGAGAATTTATGAAAATAAATTTATTGGGTATTTGAATCCTTAGCTTTGTTCATGTTGGTACATTCGGTCTCAAAAATAGCTTATGAGAATAGAAATGGAGAATTGGTACCAAGACATATTTTCTACACATATATGTGATGGGTGATGTCACTTAATTAGTTAAATATGATTATTATATTAAAATTAATTAGTTTATTATTTACTAACTATTAGATAATTAGTAAATAAAAATATATAATTTAATTAATTAATAATGATCAATTGGATTGATAAATTTTGATTTAACTCTAACACTATAGATATATACTGATTTTCAGCAATTTGAATATATGGGGTGAATTTTCTAAAATTTAAAATATATGAATATATTTATAAATATCAAAAAATAAATATCTAATAGCAATTTGATTATATATAAAAGGATAGAGATATATATATCACAGATACAGAGAAAAAGAGTTTTCTTCCCGCCCTAGTGATTGGTGCCGATTTAAAGAGCATTGAAGGAAAAATATTCAATTTTTTTCCTTCAATCGTTTTGAGAGTCCACACTCAAATTTCTACACAAAATTCTCATGAGATATATTTCTGAAATTAATGGGTGGTCGTTGGTGGACAAAATTCACAAATCGTTCTTGGAGTTCAAGTGCGTGATTCGAATCCCGATACTTGAAGAACGCTCGAAGGAATTTCGCCAGTTTAGAAATTCTCCGATACAAAGTATAGGTGAAAAATTGTTTTTAAAATTATCTTCTCGTTTAATATCGAATATGCATAATCGCATGTTGTTTGGTTTTAAATTATTTAATTCAGTTAAATAAGTTAATTAATTTTTTTTATATTCCGCCCATGAACCGTTCGTGGTTCAAACTTGTTTTTAGTTAATTTTAAAACCTACTGATCCCAATAATTAAAATCTACCGATCCCAGCAATTGGCAAATCCGAATATGTATCAAAGGTTGATCGGGAGACTTATTTATCTGACAAATACTCGTCCTGACCTAGCATTTGTTATGAGTCAGTTTATGCATGCTCCCCAAACTTCTCATTTGGATGTTGTTTTTCATATCTTGAGGTATTTGAAATCTTATTCCGTTCTTGGTCTTTTCTATGACTCCAAGAACATGTTTGATATATCTTGTGTTAATGATGCTGACTATGCGGGTCTAAGACGGATATAAGATCTACATATGATTTTTATTCTTTTTATGGGAATCATCCCATCTATTGGAAAAGTAAGAAGAAGTCGGTGGTTTCTCGATCTTCTGCAGAGGCTGAGTACATGGCTATAGCTCAGTGGGCATGTAAGGTTCTTTGGCTCCACTCTACTCTTGGAGAACTTGGTTTCCCTGCCCGTTTGTCGTCGACTCTGTATTGCGACAATAAGTCAGCTGTCATGTTAACTTAATATTTTGTCCTGCATGAGAGGACCAAACATATTGAGTTTGACATCCAATTTATCTAGGAGAAAGTTCGGTCTGTAATTATTTCTACAAAATTTGTTCCTTTATCTGAACAAGCTGCTGATGCTCTTACGAAGCTAGTCAGACCATCTATACTTAAGTCCACTCTTTACAAGTTTGGCATGTTGGACATCTATGCACCAACTTGAGGGGGGAGTGTTGAATATAAGGATGTTTTTACTTTATTTATTTATTTTAATTTAGGGATAGCTTAGTAATTGCTCTTATTACTTTTCTTTTTTGGGTATAAATACCCCACTGTATCTAGATTTGTGTTAACTCAATACAACATTTTCTTCTACTTTTTTCTAGTGGCAAGGCCTGCTTCTAATGGCAGACCTCACGCGTGGGTTAGGGGGGAAATAACCCCTAACCTACACGATGTCGTTTCGCCATCTGTATTGAAGGAAAACTGACAAATCTATACCGGTGATTTAAAAATCGCCGGTATAGCTCATAAAAACCGCCGGTGTAGATATAGAATATATAATCTATACTGATAATTTGTTCCGGTACCAAAAGTCCTCAATAACCACCTATAGTTCCCAACAGATTCATATTCACCGTGAAAGTTAATTATTTAAAGACTTATACTGGTGAATGTTTTTCCGTCAGAAAAAGTCAATTTTCTGATAGTGAATACGATATAATTTCCCCAATTTCGACTGTAATTTTTCTAATCATCGATTTGATACCTAATTCGGTGGCAAATCTTGCATTTTAGGTGGATTTGTACTCTTTAGCTAAATTTATAACGGTCAAGCAAAAGTTTATTATGGAGAAACCTCTAGAATAGAGGTCAGGGTTCAAACAGAGGGGATACATACTGTATGAATTATAATTGTCAATTCCGCTTCAGTAATTATTTCAATTTTTTTTAAAATAAAATATTTTGAAAAATTTTGATATTCCAGTTCGGAAAAATATTCTGATAATCTAAAAGTATTATAAAATTTATTATATATAATATACGTAATAATATTATAAAATTCCATTATACAAAGAAGGAAAACCAGAGAAGAGCAAAAGAAGATTGAACAACAAAAAGAAAATTAAAAAAAACAAAACAAAAGCTTACCCATCACCGGTAGCACTCCTCCTTCCTCACGAAGCTTCGATTTACAAAAGCGAATCAGTCATGTGCCCATCTCTTTTTCTTCGATTTACAAGACGATGCTTCTATTTACGAACCCACGAAGCTTCGATTTACAAAACCCACGAATCAGAAGAGAAGCAGAAGAAAAGCATAAGAGAAGTAGTCTTCATGTCTTCGAGCTTGGTGTCTTCGAAGGGAGAGGTCGTCAAAGCTTCAAGTCTTTTGAGTTTTCGAGTCAAGTTTGAGCTGTGGGTTGAGTAGGTTGGGTTTTCAAGTTGAGTTTTTCCGGGTTTCTCTACGTTTCACCCATACCGGACGAAACAAGAGACTTTCGGTCAGAATGTACTATTCCGGCCAAAATAGGCCGAAATTTTGACTGGGATATAACACTCTCATTCCGCTCTGGTTTCTCGTCGGAACCGGAATGTTCCGGCCATTCCGGCTGGAACGAAACGAAATCATCAATTATGGGATGATTTCAATTTAAAGTTAAATCTAATTCATACAACTAAAATTTGATCTGTTACTAATTTATACTCTTATAACTTTATCTTTAGCATAAAATAATCTTAACGTATACACATTAGTCATTTATACCCCTAATAACTAACAACTGTTAAATACTAACAGAAATTATTTTTTATATTTTATTTAAATCAAAATAATAAAATTAAAAACACTCAAAATACATTTTCCCCAAATATACAAAATCCCTAAAATCCTAAACAAAATAATCCCAAAATCCTTAAGTGAGCTTCCTAAAATATTTTATTTTTACTTTATGCTTGCCGAGCTGACTGAAACATTCACAGCCGAACTGTTCACTGAGGTATTTCAAATCTTTCTCCCACATTCTTCTAAGGGTGTCGTTTTAGTAGTGAGCAAAGGACCTTCCAGGTCTTAAATGATAAACTGTTTCGAAAGCGAGTTGGGAAAGCCCTTTGTAGAGGGCAGAAGGGTTGAGAGCCAATGCTTGGTCAGTAAGAACTGTTTAGGTCGTGATGGAACAAGATACTTTCATATACTAACAATACAATGAAATTAGAACGAATACAACTTAAATGCAACAGAGACGATTATAACGAAAATTATTAAAATTCTTACACGGAAATTCAAAAATAAATATAGAAAATAAATATAACTAAAATTCTAATAAATAAAGCAGAAATAGATCAAGATCGAGGATTGCTCGTAAGCAATATCCTAAAAATAATAATCGTCCTGCACAGGGTGTTTGGAGACTACGACGAATCGCCTCTGCAGGATACAACGATTTAAGTCTGAGTATAGCAACCAATAACTCAGGCTCTCTCAGAACTATCTGTATCTCTCTCTCAATATGCAATGTTTGATGATGGTGATGAAAACTAAATTTTCTCTAATGGTGATAAAACAAAAGTTCTTATTATGGTGATAAAAACCCATTTTTTTCATGTGCTCATACACTGCCTTTATTTAAAACGTGGACAGCTTGGGAGTAAGTAAAAAATTGGGGATGATGGAGATAAGCACAAAATTGAGGATAATGGGGATAAGCACGAAATTAGTGCTGATAAAGTCTAAATATCTTCTACAGATAATCGAGGAGATATTTAGCTTTGGCAAATTCAAAGCTCCAAGTCTTCCTCTCCAAGTAATAATCAAAAGAAATTTTATCCAAAAAATAATTCTTTGAACCGGACCGAACTGAACCGAGCCAAGTGGCGGCGGCGGCGCCGCGTGTGAGGGGAGGACCATGTGCCATCTAGGTCCTCCCTTTCCCCACAAAATGTGGGGTGTCCCTTGGGGCTAATGCTAAGGCATGAGAGTTGGGTTTATAAACCCAATATCTTTTCCTTGAGTTTTCAATGTGGGACTAAATCCCACTCAATTTCACATCACACACTTTTGACTTCTCTTTCCCTTATTATCTCCAACAATCCCCCACATGAATGAAATGTGTCCTAACTAGACAACAACATGAGAGAGAACAGATGAGATATGCATCATGAGAGATGTCTTATGGACTTGAACCTTCCTTAGTGAGAATTTATCAGATTTATTCTGAAAAACAGTGAACTACATTCTTGAACTGAACTTCCTCTGAGATAAATCGAGACAAAAAATTTCACACATATCTCATCTTAATACATCTGAGTTCATACGATTTTATTCATTTTGGTCCTGAACATATCCCGCGTTCATGAGAGCTTTAGAGAGGTTAAGTCATTCAGACCTCTCATAGAAACGACCCCACTTCTACTCTCACATAGGACGATGATTAAGAGTATTCTGCCTATACTCCTCTTGTAAGTAAGATATCAACGTCATACTAAGTATACCATTTTATCGTCGACAGACAACACACTTTCATTACATAATAGGAATGGGAAGAAACAAAGTTTCTTTGTGTGTTACGTGAACCATTCCTGTCAGTTTGCCTATTGAACCTAGATCTTGAGATTTCCTGTCAACTAGGTTAGGTTCCCACCTGAATGATTCATTGAATAGGCTTTAAGCCCATTCCCCTCAATGTTTGTTTTATTTGTTCCCTTGATAAACCTTTGGTCAGAGGGTCAGCAAGATTCTCCTTTGACCTTATAAAGTCTAAGAAAATCATCCCACTGGAGAGCAACTGCTTAATGATATTATGTCTTCGTCTGATATGCCTAGACTTACCATTGTACACATTATTTTTCACTCTAAAGGTTGTAGCCATATTGTCACAGTGGACACATATTGCTGACACTAGTTTTGGCCACACCGGAATATCTTCCAAGAAATTCCTGAGCCATTCTGCTTCTTCACAAGCCTTGTCCAAAACTATGAATTCTGATTCTATAGTTGAACGAGCTATACAGGTCTACTTAATAGACCTCCATGAGATAGCTCCACCACCTAAGGTAAAAAATATCCACTAGTAGATTTAGTCTCTAAACTGTCTGATATCCAGTTAGCCTCACTAAATCCTTCTAACACCGGTGGATAGATTGAGTAGTACAGCCTGTATTTCATAGTAAATTTGAAGTACCTTAGTACTCTTATTAATGCACTCCAATGACCGCGTCCAGGATTACTCGTATATCTTGCCAACCTCCCTACTGAATAGGCTATATCAGGCCTGGTGAAATTCATGATATACATTAAACTTCCAATTATTTGTGAGTACTCCAATTGAGATACTCCAACTCCATTATTCTTCCTCAACTTACAGTTTAGGTCGAACGGAGTTACTGCAGGTTTGCTTTCATATTGCCCAAACCTTTTTAAAATCTTTTCTATATAATGGGACTGCGTAACGATATATTCATTTTCAGTTTGTTTTACTTGAATTCCAAGAATAACATCTACTTGACCTCAGTCTTTCATGTCAAGGTTAGAATCCAACATCTTCTTAATAGAAGATATTATATCATTATTCGATCCCACTATAAGCATGTCATCCACATATAAACATACTATGACTAATTTATCATTAGTACCTTTAATGTAGACACATTTATCACACTCATTTATCTTAAATCCATTAGATAACATTGTGTGATCAAACTTCTCGGTGCCATTACTTTGGCACTTGTTTTAATCTATAAAGAAATTTAACAAGTTTACAAACATTTTGTTCTTTTCCTTTAACCACGAACCCTTTGGGGTGCTCCATGTAGATTTGTTCGTCCAATTCTCCATTTAAGAAGACAGTCTTTATATTCATTTGGAGAATTTCTAAATAATGCAAAACTGCTAGTGCAATCAACATCCTGATAGATGTGATTCTCGTCACTGGAGAATAGGTATCGGAAAAGTTTATACCTTCTTTCTGTCGGTATCCTTAAGCTACCAACCGAGCTTAGTACTTTTCAATAGTATTATCAGCTTTCAGCTTTCTTTTGAAGATCTATTTACAGCCCATTGGTTTATTTCCAGGTGAGAGATCTACTAACATCCATGTGTTATTTTGCATAATGAAATCTATCTCATTATCAACTGCTTCCTTCCAAAAAGGAGCCTTAGGATTAGACATTGTCTCCTCATAGGTTTGAGGTTCGGCCTCTGTTAGGTATGTTAGAAACTCTGGACCAAATGAAGTACTCGTTTTAACTCTTTTATTTTTTCTAAGCTCAGGTTCGGATTCTTCATCAATCTGAGCTCTAACTTCCTTCTAAACCTTGTTTAGCAATTTGACTGTATCTTCCTTCCTTAAATGGAAACACATTCTCAAATAATTCAGCATTGACAAGCTCCATTACAGAGTTGGTACTTATGTCAGAAATCTCTGACCTAATAACCAAAAATCTATATGCAGCATTGTTCAACGCATATCCTATGAAAACACAGTCTATCGTCTTAGGCCCTAGCTTTACTCTTTTTGGCAACGATACTTGTACATTTGCGAGACACCCCCACACTTTTAGGATTTTATAGAAATGTAACTTCCCTTTCCACTCTTCATAAGGAGACTTGTTGGTCTTTTTATGTGAAATCCGGTTAAGTATGGTGTTTGCTGTAAGCAAGGCCTCCCCCCCACAAATTTTGGGGTAATCCAGAATTGTTCAACATACAGTTCACCACATCTTTCAGAGTTCTATTCTTCCTTCCAACCACCCCATTGTGTTGAGGCATATAAGGTGCAGTAGTCTGATGCACAATTCCATGCTGAGCACAGAATTCAGACAGCATAGTGGAGTCATACTCTCCACCTCGGTCAGATCTAAGCACTTTTATATTTTTCCTAGGTTGGTTTTCAACTTCAGACTTGTATGTCTTAAACATATCCAAAGTCACATCCTTTGAACGAAGCAGATGTACATAGCAATATTTTACCTCTCATACTAGTTGTTAATTTTAAATCATATAAATCGCTATGTATCAAATCAAGTAAGACATTTGTTCTTTCTACAGATTTAAATGATTTACTTGAAAATTTAGATTCTACGCATATCTCACATTTATTTATTTTTTCTAAAGTAAAACTAGGCAAAAGTTCTAAATTAATCGTTCGTTGTAAGGATCGAAAATTAACATGTCCTAATCTAGCATGCCAAATATTAGACAGTTCAGCAATATAAACAGAAGAAACAAAATTATTGTAAATAATAGTAGGAGTTACAGTAGACACATTAAGTCTAAAAAGACCATCAGAACTATAACTCTTCCTAACAAACATCCCTCCATTAGTTAAAATAAACTTGCCAGCATCAAAGACAAGCTTAAATCCACTCTTACATAAAATATATCCTGAAACCAAATTTCTACAAATTTCAGGCACATGTAGGACGTCCAAGATTACCAGGATATATCAACACCCTGCAATGGACAAACCATGTATCCTCCACAACTTTAAAGTAACCATCTATTTTTAGTCCAAAACTGATAAAAATGAAAGGGCTCCCTTTTACTAGTAATCTCAGGCAACAGTTTAACCATAACAGGACTATGATCATAAAGGCCTGGCTCAGCAAAGAATGCACAAGAATAATCAAAACATGCATGCCATTGCGCATTAGAAAGCACATTAAGTTAATTTTAGTACATGAAAAACTCATAAGAAGATGATAAATTATCTAAATACTAAAATACTGTATTTTTTATTGTTGATATGGCAAAGCTATCAAAATTTGTTCGCTTAATTGCTCAATTTTAAAATTTGTGTACTAATTAGAAAAAATTGTGTTGAGGTGTTGTTGCAATTTAGTCTCAAAATATTCTATTGTACTAATAATTCAAGGACTGCCGTGTTTATATATATTTTTAAATTGATAGAGATAAAACATTAAACGTATTGAGTTGACATAGTGATTAATCTCTTACACGAACAGTATGAGATCAAGATCATGAATTTGAATTGTAAAAATTTAAATTTGAATTACAAATTTAAATATTTGAATTTATAATATAAATTCAATGTTTATCAAAATAAGATTTAAAATTTTATGTAAAACACACCACAATGTTATAAATCTTAAATTTATAATATAATAAACATGTAATCACAATTTCTAGATTTGACAAGAACAAAGGTTTATGTAAATGTTTGTCAGTGGACAGCGTTAGTTTTTGTCCTAGTGGGATGTATGGTAAGATAAGCTCATTTCGTGTCTCAAAAGTAAGCATTAGACGTAATTAATTAGCAATAAACTTGTCGCTCTAGAAAATTTCATCAGTCAAAATCTTTTGCTTCTCTACCTCAAACACTATAATGTGACAAATTTCCAAGTATTTAATTTCCACAACGGATTTAAGGGTAATTTTTGACTATAATGAAGCTCATCAACCAATGAATCACAAAAATGTTCTAATTAAAACTCTAATTAATGTAGCAATAGAATCTTAGAAAAAACTTTTATTGTGAATGATTGCGTAGGAAGAGGGTTGGCAATTTCAAGTAATGACAAACTCTATTTAAATGAGAGTTGATCAACAGTCTCTGTTGATCATTTAAAAATAAATTAATCAGTCTATTTTTCATTAAATTAAAAAATTCTAAATAAATTAAATACAAGCATTAAAATATGAAGACTTCA
The DNA here is from genome assembly GCA_003255025.1 of Datisca glomerata. Taxonomy (NCBI): domain Eukaryota; kingdom Viridiplantae; phylum Streptophyta; class Magnoliopsida; order Cucurbitales; family Datiscaceae; genus Datisca; species Datisca glomerata. The sequence goes on from QANY01010678.1 coordinate 464,055, forward strand.
ATTTAATTATGATTAATTCAATTATAAATATTATTTTAAATTTTATATACCAAACAGATCTCTTATATTGAAAAAAAAAACATTATTTTTTTCAGCATAATCATCTACATCAACAAACGCTAAATTTGACGAGATCATTTCAAATTTCACCATTGTATTCAAAACAGAAAGCCTTCACGGAAATTGCAAATAACATACAAGTATCCTTGACGGAAAATCTCATTACCTCATGTTGACGCAGGTTTCTGCAGCAACAGTTTTCTATCTGTACCGTTCTACTCGTCTGGAGTCGGGAAAAGTCTTGTATCTGTTTTTAGCAAAAAGATGATTCCAGTATGTTTGACAATACAACAATTGCAAAGTACTCGTGAATACTAACTTGAGCATTTATATGATTACTTCTGCAAATGCTTGATTGTCACATATGAATTAATTTTGTCATAGATGTATGACAATAAAGAATCTATAACTCGAACTCACGATCATATGGTGTGTGTTTTGGCTTTGGATTGTCAAATATGAATTTCAAAAAAATGAAATATCGCACTTGTCATCTATATAACAAGCAATAAAAATAAAATATTGCACATGCTTACAAGCTTACTTGTCACAATGATTTTTTTAGAAAAATCAAATTGTCACATGTTATCTATTAATAAGGAGAAAAATATGTTCTTGGATTACAAAACACGAAGTTGAAAATACAACCTATGGATCAAGAAACTCGGCAGTTGAAGATTAAGATAAAAGAAGTTGATTTTTACCTTATATAAAAAACTAAATTCTATAACAGAAAAATGTCGCTCAGGCTATAAATCTACACCTAAAGGAAGACGGGCACGAGGGTTCTGAAGGCATGTACAAAAGGTTCAGTAGCTGAAGGTTACGGGTGTGGGTGGGTGGGTTTTCAAGAAAATTACTCCTTCCCAATTTGAGCAAGATATGCCTTGTCAGCATTAGTGAGCCGAGACTGGAACTCAGCCCATTCACTTCTACATCTTGCTCTCACCTGCAAGATGGCAATATAAGTAACATGTTCAGTGAGGCTTTGCAGGTTTGCCAAATACAAATACGCACATTTAAACTCAACATTAAGCATAGACCAGGCTAAAATTGTTGGTATGAGAGAGAGAGAGAGAGAGAGAGAGAGAGTTTATACCCCTTCCCATGGAGCCTTTCCATTCTCAGACTTGCCCTGAAGTGAACAAAATGATGTTTGAAACACAATAAGATTGACGAAGCACAGTGAAGGCGCAAAGAAAATCTATTGAAAAAAGTAGAGCAAAATATATCTTCTCATGCGTAGTACAAAGACTGTAGTATGTTCTCTCATCTGATGTCAAAGAACAATGAGTTCGTGCAAATATATGCCTCACCCACCTGGCTACCAAGAGAAGGTATTACTTGATGAATAATCCATTGGGAATCAACTACTCCAACTTTCTCATGTGCAGGCTGCATGGATACAGAAAACAAGCATATTAGCATCTCTGATGGGAAGCTAAAAGAGAAAAAATACTTGATGAACAAACATATTAGCATCTCGTGTAGAAGAATACTCTTACATGTGTTTTCACTTAAATTCTTGATCCAAACAGAAACAGCTAACATGCTCTGATCGATTATTAAACAGCCATAAGCCCCCCCCCCCTCTAGGCTACCCAAGTTGGGTGGGTTTTTTTTTGGGGGGGGNTTTTTTTGGGGGGGGGGGGGTGGATTAAGACATACAACTACAACTAACTCCAAGCTTAATACTAACAAGGATTTTCCCGTGCAATGTGGTCAGACAGATCTCCCATAAAGATCATATACTGCCTGGATCACAATATGGAAGGGGTGCATACAGTTAACAATCAACTAGAACATGTAAGCAAACTATAGGAAAAAATTGTGTCCAAAACACCCCTCATAATATTTCATGACGTGAATCAGAATGCATTCCATATTTTCCTAAACCTTCAACAAGGTCAATTAATATCAGAACAGATCATCCATCTGTCATATGGTTACAGGGAGGCCAAGTTACCACCAGCAGTTTAATTAGAAAGAAATCTGTTTAAGCAATTGAGAGCAATCCCAAAAGAACGGAGCAAAAAGAAGTGCGCACTACTAACCTCTACGCATCTTCTTAGAGCAAAATCTAATCCCCATCCATGGACCAAGTCATTCTATAAGAAAGTAATTAATCATGTCGTTAGAACAGCAGTAAAAGCACTCAATAACTGAAGATACGTGCAATAAATATTAATATATGGAAGACCAAGCCATTCAACCCTGAAGGGCCAGTACCTGAATCATATGCCATACACATCGCCAAGCTTCACGAGAAAAGACGGGGGCCATAATTTCAACAAACCTGAAAAAATTGTGCGAAATCAGAGGTCACTCCTAAGAATATGCACTAAATCCTGGCTTCTGCGTTCTTCCATGCCAACTAATGCATGGTACTAAAAGCCAAAATAGATGAGTAACAAACCTTCTGAAACTTAGCTAGGTCAATATTGTGAAAAATCACAAATTTTATTATATCTCTTGCATTGTATCTTGAACAATTCTACAAAATCAGAGAGAGAGAGAGAGAGAGCATACGCGGCACAAGGAGGCAAGTGTGGGTCACTACACCAGCCTGGTTTCTCTTCTGTATCCCTTCACAGATAAAAAGCCAGACCAATTACAGTGCCTGAAGCATCATAAATCTAAAAGTGTGTGTGTGTAGAGAGAGAGAGAGAGAGAGAGAGAGAGAGAGAGAGAGAGAGAGAGTGAGAGCTTACTTATGAACTTCTCTGTCACCTCTCCTCTTTGTCATCTGCCATGTCAGTCCGTTATTGGGCTCAAGACCAGGTTGTGATATCTCCAGACCATGTTTCTTCACCAACTCAATATATCTGATAGTTCATAAGTACCAAGGAAGCCTCTTACAGATGGAATCGAGGAGAAACATGGGCGAAAGAAAAGAACTTACTTCTCTCCATTGAAGTGCTCGACTCCAAGATCTTCATCCCATATAAAAATATATTCATACGCTGCAACAACATCAGGATGCAAAAATCTCTTTGCATACCACCTGAAGCATGAAGGAATAGGTGCAGAGATTCATCATGAATCCACAGAAACAGAAAATGCAAATGCTTTATATATCATCAACTCCTTGCATCTGAAAAGTGAGACAGATGGAAGAAACACAACTAAACAAAAGTCATAAAACTTACCATTTCGTCTGTTTCTTTACACTGACATGGATTGCATCCTTTGACCACTCCAACTGATCCCACTCACTCGCCCGACCATCATAGTGAAAAAGCATAATTTGGAAATCCTTAGAAAACTACAACAGCATGAATGAATGCGAGCCTCAGCATCCAATAAGAATCAGCAATTTTAAGGAAATTATTGGTCCACGCATACAACCTTCTTAACAGCTGCATCAATGTTGTGTCTTTGATCAATACCGACAGTGAATGTTACCAAGTACTTTGGTTTTGTCGCCAGATCCTACAGATTTGAGTTTTTTCATTAAGTTAACTTCCATAAACAGGAAGTTGAGATTCATACAAGTCCAAAAATCCAAAAAAATTGTTACTAAAGCCACCATCACAAGCATGCTTGTATATATAACAGAAATACAATCTTTCATTTATATGTTATCAGCCAAGTATGACTATACAGCCCAATTCAGGCAAGACAAGAACCTTGTCTCTTGTCCGGTCATCTTTTCAAACCTTTTCCTTCAAATCAGAAGGAGTCACTCCATATTATTTTGCAAAACAATGTTGTAAGACTATTCTTTATAGATTGTTGTACGACTAAATTAGGAATCATAATATCAACATCCAAGTGCAAGGCTTTGCAAATGGGAAGCACGACCAACAAAGATTAACACCTGTCACCTGTTAGTGTTCTTGATAACATTAAATAAAATAAAAAATGCTAAACTCATAATTCATAACTCCATATTTGGGGAAAGCTGCCGTACCGGCAGTCTGGTGTCGGGTACCTAAAATGTGTGTGAGGTACCTGAAATATGTATTGACGGTACCTCAAATGTGTGTCAGTAGGGTACCTCACTGTTCAACATATTTGAGGTGTCCTCACACACATTTAAGGGAGCCCGGCACCATACAGGCCCGCCACTGCAACATCCTCCAGATTAATTTAATCACTAGGGTTAGATCAGTCATCATTCTACTCATAAGGACAAGATCACTATTATGCTGCAAAAGGGAAACCACAAAAGAATTAGCAACATATTCAAGCTCCCACATATGTTTGATCTTTAAAAGCCCCTGCAAGTCCTCGTAAATAGCATTGTTTATCACACAGCTATAGTACATACCTCACTGGGTTCACCCCATAATCTGCGTAGGTAAAAATCAGATTCTGATTCAATAATTCCTGGAGGTAATGACTCTGCACCACGAGGATTTGTTGGAACATATATCTGGGAAAACAAAAGGAAGCCATGAGAAATGTCTTAGTAAGAAATGCATTGTCATTAAATTGATATTACTACCAAAAACGTAAATTCATGATATCTAATAAGTAAAACAGCTAATGACAACCACACCAATCAGGATATCCACACACAAAAAAAAAAACAAGAAGAAAGGGGTATCGATTGTATATAATGTGTATAAGATGAAGATACAAACAATGTAAAAGAGAGATTTCCTTAGTATAACCAACAATTCAGACTAAGAAAAGAAACAAGGCAGCAAACGATTAATACATTTAAAAGACAAGTCACGCCTTCAATAATTTCACATTCATTAGTACATCTTTTACTTGATTGTCTTCCAAATTCCACAAGCCTGGCTCGTAGAAACAAGGATAGTCATTCTTTTCTTATGATCAAGCAATCTGAGACCGGATTCATCAAGCTCGTTATGACTTTCCTTGTTCTCCACTTTCCAGGATTAGAATTTTACTTCCTTTGAAGCTTTCATAAGTTCATGACCACTCCACCAATTAGCCTTCACACTCTCTTCTTCTCTTTGATTACACCAGCTTGGATATTGTCTTAAGAGTATCGCTCCAAGTTTTGCAAATAAAAAACATCATTTCTTTTCCAAGAAAAATGGACAGTATCACACAAACAGGGCTGTGTACTTTTCTTAATAAAGTTACCAAAAAAGAGATGACCTGTAGATAATTGTAGTTACAAAATCAAGAGAAGTACCTTAGGAACATTGCCTGATCCAAGAGTTTCAGGCCTTTTCACTCTGTTGGATCTGTGCACATCGATGGCTACATCAAGAGATGATATAAGGCTTGAAGGTAAGTTAATCTGCAAAATTTGAAAAGGAATCAACAGAATATAAGTGTATAACACTACGTAGGGCAATGTACAAATCCCACATACCTTGGTTAGAGAAACTGATTGAAAAGAAGCCCCAATAAAAAACCCAAACACAACACCCATTAGTGTTCCAATTATAACCCTTGCACCATCATTTGTCTTTTTCATGACGCCACTGCAATAAAAAAATGTCGATATGTTTAGCAAATTGGGCCCCAAGATTTAGGAAGGAAAACAAACTGTTAAGAGGAACTAAAAATAATAAACCAAGAGAAAAGTAGAGAGAAACGAGTAGATCAAAGGTGCAAGATTACATTTTCAGTTTACCTACGATGTGAGTTTGCCATAGTGTGAAGTCTCTAATAATGGAAAGGTTACACTTTCAGAGGAAAAATCAGTTCCTTGAGCATCTCATTGAAGCAAAACTTCATTATTCATCTGTAAGTGAGCAAATGTGATTCGATTAAAAAACTGTCACTAAAAGTTTAAGAGGAAGTAAATAGAACCATTAAACTTGCCAAAGAGAATAATTGAGTGGATTATGACAAATAGTATTATTTATCCATGTTTTGTCCCTTAACGCTCGTACGAAATTTCAGGACATCAATTGCACATGTGGGAATCAGACTTAACAAAACCAACATTTTAACATTCTAGAGCCAATCCTTTAACATTATACTGAGTTATAGCTTAGAATTCAATAAAAGAACGCATCGAAAGCATAATCCACTTTCTCAGACAGAAATGTTTTTGTCATATGAGTTTACACCCTTGTGAGCAAAAACAATTACAAGAACAGAACCGTTGCAAAATATGGGACGTAAATGTCGTCTTGTCAGAGCCTGGCTTGTTTTGGTTTAAAAGAAAAAATGTTTATTAAAGAAGTGGCACAATTTTAAAGTATCGCATTCATGACAGAACTATATCACATCGACGATCACATTATAACTGGCCAGTTTCATTCTAATAATATAGAAGAATGATGATCGAAGACAGCGAAAAATCTGAATGTAGATACTGAGAATCAGAGTCGAAGAAATATATATCATCTATATGTGGGTAACAAAGCAAATTGCATCTCAAAGCTCCAAGCCAAACCAGAAAGTCCAACGTATTCGCCGATACTCCGAACTAAAATGTGACAGTTCCCGAATTGAGAAACTCAAAAACAATTATGCAGAAACTGATAAAAACAATAATTAACAGCCAATTAGGGTTCGAAGCTAAACGTACTTCGTCGATCCAACAGCAGAGAGAGAGAGAGAGAGAGAGAGAGAGAGAGAGGTTACACCTGGCTTTTGTTATGGGTTTGTTGTCCGTTGTCACAAAGAAATTGTTTTGCTACCCCTTATTTATATGACCAAATTGCCCCGCCTTTCCAGTTTGAATTTGGTACCAAGTTATATATAACGACGTCGTACCAAAACGCTTTTCAGCATCCTGGGCTTTATGCCACGTGTATAGACAGGTCACACACATACATCAGTGCGGGCCCATCTATTAAAATATTAATTTTTTTTAATTTTTTTTCTTTTTAACGGAATTAAAAATCTATTCAGTTCTGATTGAACGGATCAGATCGAATGAATTAAATCGATTATTTTTCAAAAAGTTGCAACAACTATTGTGTAATTTGATTTTCGCATAATTTTATGCAAAAGTAATATTTTTATGAGGATTTATGTGGCTGAAATATCATGGAGAGTTCTGAATATGGATGTTAATCGATGGATTTGAGTTTGGTTTAAGTAACCTATTAAATATTCATGTTATACTCTTACTATCCATATCTAATCTATACTCATGTGAAATTATGTGGGTGAGTATGGATAATATCAACTAAGACATTAATACTTAACAAGTAATCAATGAATATTCATTCGATACCCAATTAGTACTAATCTATTTTTTTTTTCATTTTTTAAGAATTAAAATACAAGTTTCATTTTCTCCGCAGAAATATTTCTCTTTTCATCATATTCTATTTTCTCTCTTTCCAAAACTATCACCTATGGAGATAAATGGTTTGGTTAAAATTACTCTATTTCCAAATTATAAGTTTGGACAACAATTTTCATCATAAATAGTTAAAACTGAAAATTAAGTCGACAAAATTATTTATTTTTTTATAAACCTAATAGTATTGATAAATTTTATTTTGGTTATTCGATTATAAATTTATAATTTAGTTAGTTAGGTTGTATTAATTATTCAATTATAAAAATCGATTATATAATTTTAGTTTGATTGTAAAATTAATGAACGTTATTCAGTTATAAAATTTTCATCTTTATTTAAATCATATATTTTTTTTTCCACATTTTGATATGAAATTTTGTTAGACTTAAATCTTTTATTGTAGGCTACTTGAGAGACTAAGAGTTTTCAAATAGTTGGATAAACTTCAAGATATCAAAGTGACTCACAGAATACTTTCTGAATTCTAAATAGTTTAAATTTTGAAATTTTGGAACTGCAACAGGTTTACCATTTTAGGTCCAATTTTGGTATAATTTTCGTTAGCTATTAGAGGGGATAATGTTAATCACCTCTCCAAACAAATTGTGCAGAGAAAAAACTAAGAACTATTGGGTGACATATTTTCTTTTACAAAATGAGTTTTGTTGTTGCCTGGAGGTTTCAGTTAGATTTTCATCCCTCCTCTTAAAATTGATGAATTTTAGTGTTTTTCAAAAACATTGATGAGCTTTGGCTCGATCCAACTATAATCGATGAATTTTAATTTTGATTATTCAATTGATTATTCGATTTAGTTTCATTATAAAGTAGATGAATTCTAATTTGGTTTGATTATAAAATTGATGAATTTTAATATCGATTATTCGATTATAAAATTGACGATTCGTTTCAATTCCGTTATAGAAAAACTAATTTTGCTTCCATTTGATTATAAATTTGATGAATTTTAGTATTACTAATTGTCAAATTGATGAATTATGATCTTATTTGATTATAAAAAAATTGATAAATTTTAGTTTGACAATTCAATTTATGATTTTGTTTAGTTCTATTATAAAATTGATGGAATTCAATTGATGATCATGATTGAAAAATAGAATTCCATCAAAAAATTTATTATATATTATTTTTTTTGGGAAAAGAAAAAAAGGCTAATGAATTTTGTAGGTACTATATAAATATATATATGTGTGTGTTAGAAATATTGTATTGTATTATATAATTAAATGGAAATTACTATAATATAACAATTATGAAATTACTAAATGTAAACACCTTAATTACATCATGTAAATAATATAATTATGATTATAAAAATAGCAATGTAAATACTGTAATTATTAACGTAAAAACTAAACAAACAACGTAACACTAATATAAATTAAGGAGAAATCAAACCAAGCCTTATTTTCATAGTTTCTTTAAAATAGTTAGGCCCCTTTACTTGTGACATTAAAAGTTGATAATGACGTTTGTTTTCAATATAAAACGGTTGGAAGCAGCTGAAAAGCAGTCAACTTCACCACCTTAATGAACTGACTTGTCTGAATTCTACCATCACAGTAACGACTCATGAACCAAGACTCGAACCAAAGGTCGAACAGAGACTAGAACTAAACTGAGACCGAAACAGAAACCGAACCCGAGACCAGAAACTGAACCCGAGACCAGAAACTGAACCCGAGACTAGACTAGTCTTCACACCGAAACTCGAACCAACTAGATTCTACTAAGAACAAATGACTAACAAAGAGAGAAGAGAAGAAGCTTTTACTTTTTGGTGTGAATAAATGAGAAGGATAACACCTCTTTTATAGTATTCTTGGGGAGAGTCACCATAAAGGCTATTTACCATCAAAAATCATTTTTAGCCTTTATTTAAAAAAATATTTTGGGCCTTTATTTACATAGAATATTCCATTGCAAGCATATTCTAGTGACTTTTAGACTTCTCTGAAGAAAAATAAATAAATTTGGAGCAAAGGCAGTCCTTATAAGGGTGGCCTATATAGAGAGAGTCTATATGCTCATCAAGTTACAACTTTGATCCAAGCATATATATATATATACAACTTCAATTTTTTCTTTATTTCCAATATGCGATTTCTACAATTCTCACATATTTTTTTCCTCTCCTTTAGCTTACTTTGGGTGACAATTTTTCATTCATCCCAAAATTAATTTTGATAAATTATTAGTCAATTTCAATGTACGTGTAGATGGTTCAATAATTGTATTATGGATTTCTAGAATACAGACCCACTCGGCCCAATTCCTACATAAAGATCTTCTACGATGCTCAGACAATTGATTACAAGTTTAAAAGGATATGAAACCAAAATATGACCGAACCTCATATTTTAGTCAAAGTTCATATTTTGGCCGAACTTAATATTTCGTCCGAATCTCACCGAACCAAAATATGGCCGAACCTTACATTCCGACCAAACCTCGTACAAGGCGGAATAAGGCCGAATTGACAAAGGCCGAAAGGCCGAATCCCAAACTTAGACTTAGTCAATATGACTGAGAAATAATAATACTGAATGACACACGGTAGTATCTCAAGACCAAAATAAATCACCAATAGGAGGAAGAGATAGGAAGCCTTCATTAGAAATAAACTGATGATCCTTTCATTATCTGCATTTAATTAAAGACTCTCCATTTGAGCAGCCAAAACATTTTACCACTCCGATGCTTAAAAGATCCATTGATCATATTACCCATTATAAACAAGCTATGACTGCAGCAGGGATTCCCCACTATCGATTAGACGCAATATTATGCAGGCTATTCGCATCGAGTCTTACGGGACATGCCCTTACTTGGTTTGACACTTTGGAGTCAGGTTCAATATCATCTTTTCATCAACTCGCTCAAGCATTTATCACTCAACATGGTATCTGCAAAAAGGCCCCTCGATGATCTCGTCATCTTTACAGGGTCATACAGGGTGTTGATGAAAGTTGAAAGAATACATAAAGCGATTTACATAGGAGAAAATGAGAATAGTAAGTGGTCTTCTTCCAAATTCACGCATTTGTGATTCTATGGTGCTAGATGAGTCAGTCACCATGGAAGCTACCCTTAAAAGAGTATAGAAATTTGTGTTGATAGAAGAATATGCAAAGGAGAAGACTGATCACCAATGTGTTTAATCCAGGCACAATTCAAGGATCGAAAGCAAAGACAAGAGGTCAAGATGATATTCCTAAAAAAGGGATAACATAAATGGTAGAGAGAGAAAAGATAGATATGATCGGGACAATGACTCAGTTAGGCAGGACAAGAAAAGGTCTTGGGATCAGGTGGACAAAAAGGGAGCACAAGGGGATGTAGACAATTCGTTCAAGCTTACTCCACTTAATATATCTTATCCTGACCTTGTAGCATAGGTCAAGGACACAAATATTTTTCTTGGCCGAGAATGATGAGAGGCCCACTCAATCGAAGGAATGAGCCCAACAACTACTACGATTTTCATCGAGATTATGGCCATAAAGCTGATGAGTGCATGCATCTGAAATGAGAAATTGAAGAACTTATAAAGCGCGGGCACCTTAGAGAGTACATTGAAGAAGGAGCCGATAAACGACCAAAGCCGAAACAGGAAAATGATGTACCTAGTCAAACTGAGAGAAGAATCATCAATGTTATACATGGAGAAAGCATGAATGGAATGTCATTCACGGCAAGGAAAAATCTTGTTAGAGCAGCCAAACTCCCAGTTCTCAATCTTAACACCCCAAGTAAATTGGCGCAAGGCCCGAATATTTGGTTTTCTTCTTTGGATTCACAAGAAGTCCACCAACCACGTGATGATGCTTTAGTTATTTCTTTGGGTTTAGCTAATTTTAAAGTAAAGCGCATCTTGGTGGACCCACGAAGTGCAGTGAATCACTATCTCCCAACGTTCGAACAAATGAGAATAGATAAGTTGAATATCATCAGGCCCAAGATAGAGTTGATCGGATTCAATGGAGCGGTGACCAAGTCTTCCGGGAGAATTAATGTTCCAGTCATAGCAAAAGGGGTCAATAAGTTAACAGAGCTTCAGGTTGTTGAAAGTTGTTCCTTCGACATATCATCAAACAATCAAATTTTCTACTCCTAATGACATCCAGGAGATATGTGGCGATCAAATTCTAGAAATTTCCATCTTGCAAGTTTGAAAGCCAATAGAACCAAATAGTAATTACAACAAGTCGAATCGACATCACGGTTCGAAGATCTACAAGTTAATGAACCAAAGAACCCTACCATAGAAGAAACAATGGAAGTATGTATTCATACTTTCAAATTTGAAAGAGTTGTTAAGATTGGAATGGGTTTGGAGGACGGATTAAGAAAGAACTCGTGGATTTTTTGACTTAAAACTGTGACACTTCCGCATGGTCCATTACTGACATGCCAGGCATTGACCCAGGAGTCATGACTTATAGGCTGGAGGTCGATCCAACTCATAAGCCAGTGAAGCAAAATAGGTGAAAGTTTACAAAGGAGCGCACTGCCATAATCAATGATGAAATGTAGAGACTTCTCGATGCCGAATTTATCAGAGAAGTAAGATATCCAGATTGGCTTGCAAATGTTGTAGTAGTAAAAAAGAAGAACGGGAAATGGAGAATTTGTATCGACTTCACAGATTTGAACAAGGTGTGTCTAAAAGAAAGTTTTCCCTTACCCAAGATTGATCAATTGGTAGACGCAACTACATGTCACGACATGCTTAGATTTATGGATGCTTTTCTGGGTATAATCAGATATACATGCATCTATTAGATCAGGAAAAATGGCTTTCATCACATAGTGGGGAATTTATTGTTACAAGGTCATGTCTTTTGACCTAAAGAATGCTGGAGCGACTTATTAGCGGCTTGTCAATCGTATGTTCACGGAGCATCATGGAACCATAATGGAAGTGTACATTGTTGACATACTCGTCAAATCTCTCATAGTTGAGGATCATGTAGAAGACCTTCGGCAGGCTTTTAAGGTACTAAATAAGTATGAAATGAAACTTAATCCTGCAAAGTGTAATTTTGGTGTCTCTTCAAGAAAGTGTCTCGAACACTTGGTAACACGACATGTAATTGAAGCCAATCCCGAACAGATTCAAGCAGTGTTGGACATGCCAACACCTACAAATATCAAGGAAGTGCAAAAATAAACAGGAAGATTGGTCGCACTCAACGTTTCAAGATCATCAGACAAGTGCCTACCATTTTTTCATTATCCTAAAAGAAAGCAAAAAATTTGGGTGGATGAAGGAATGCAATAAAGCCTTTTCAGATCTCAAGCTTTACCTGACAACACCTCAACTTCTGACAAAACCAAAGGATGTGGAGACCTTATATCTTTATTTGGCCTTTTCTGACATGACAGTTAGCTCCGTTTTGATTCGTGAGGATGACAACGAGTAGTAGCTGGTATATTACACAAGTCACACTTTGTTCGATGCAGGAACTTGCTATTCACAAATGAAAAAGCTTGCCCTCACACTCATCGCTTCTGCAAGGAAACATAAACCTTACTTTGAAAGCTATTCCATTGTTATTTGCACTAACAAGCCCCTGAAAGTTGTGCTTCACAAACCTAACATGTCGGGAAGACTCATGAAATGGGTGGTGGAATTAGGAGAATTTGACATATCCTATAAACCATGCTCCACAATCAAAGCTCAAGCCTTGGCTGATTTTATAGTAGAAATGATAAAGGTGTTAGAAATTGAAGGTCCAAACTCTCTACCTACAGAAGATGGGGCTGTTGATGCTATTATGACAGATCCCAATGAAGATGATGAATGTGTTTTGTACGTAGACGGTTCAGAAAATGCTAAAGGCTGCGGAGCAGGGTTAATACTGAAAACTCCTGAAGGAGCAATCATTGAACAATCACTCAGATTCGGTTTTCGCACATCCAATAATGAAGTTGAATATGAAGCATTGATAGCCGGGATGAACTTAGCAAAGACTATTAGGGCATCCAAACTAACTATCTTTAGGACTCACAGTTGTTTGTGAATCAGATAAACGAGAATTTTCAAGCCTAAGACATTCGCATGAGTTTATATCTTCAAATGTGTATCAACTTAAGGATTCTTTCCAAACGTTCAGCATACAACAAATTTCTCCTAGTGAGAATAGTCATGCCAATGATTTGGCTAACTTGGCCTCATCCATTGATACAGAGTTAAGCCAAACGATCCTAGTAGAGTACTTGGCAGCACCTAGCGTACGACACTTCACAAGTAACTGGGAATCCTCAATCATGATCAATGAGTCATTTTCAATAGAACCACCTCTGTTATAAGAATCGTGGATAGATCCAATAAGGAGATACATTTCTTGCGGAGAACTTCCTGAACACAAGCGAGGAAGATTATGATGCAAGCATCTCATTACTCAATCCTTGAAGGAGTACTTTACATACGATCATTCTCTGGTCCATACCTTAAATGTCTCAGTAAGGAGTAAGCATGATATATATTAGCAAAAATACATGAAGGCCAATGTGAAACTCATTCTGGGGCACGTTCACTAGCGTATAAGGCTAGAATGATGGGATATTTCTGGCCAACAATGAAAATAGATGCACTTACCAGCAGAATAGTTAAATCCAATCCTAGTGCCTTGGTCGTTCATGGAGTGGGGGATGGATATAATATGTCTTATGCCTATTATGCCTGCTCAAAAACATTTTTTCCTATTGGTAACTGACTACTTCTCTAAGTGGGTGGAAGCTGAAGCATATGCGAATATCAAGGAGCTAGATGTGAAGAATTTTTTATGGAAACATGTGATTTATCGTCTTGGCCCCAATTTACGGGCAATGTCTTGAAGAACTTATGCAGAGATTTGAATATTCAACTTAGATATTCAACGCCACGTCATCCACATGCAAATGGACAAGCTGAAGCTTCAAACAAAATGATAGTTTGTACTCTGAAGAAAAAGACTTGATCATGCTAAAGGTAAATGGGTAGAAGAGCTTCCAGTAGTTTTATGGTCTTACCGCACCACTAGGCGGACACCTACTGAAAAAACACCTTTCACTCTAACTTATGGAACAAAAGCCGTCATACCAGTGGAAATTGGTCTTCCATCCTATAAAACTCATTTTGCAGACATAATTCAAAATGAAGATGCGATTAAAGAAGCTCTTGATAACTTGGAAGAAAAAATGGAAGTCGCATTAATAAAACTCCAGAATTATCAACAACATATCTTAAGGTATTACAATATTAAGGTCCACTTCAGAAAATTTATAGTTGGCGATTTAGTATTATGAAGGGTGTTTCAAAACACTCAAGAAATTGGTGCTGACAAGTTCGGCCCAAATTGGGAATGACCATACAAGATCATACAAGTCACGAGGCCGGGGGCATATACCCTTTAAGACGCGAGCGGTCATATAATCCCAAGAAATTGGAATGCAATCCACTTGAAGCCTTACTTCATGCCATGTTCTTTTTACGATTAAGTTAAGTTTCTTATTTTTTCCTTTTTTATTATTGGAATATTAATAAAATGCTCCCTGGAGTTTTTTTTTCAGCACATGATTGATAAAATGATGTTTTTTCCTCAGGATAGTTAACCTTACTCATTTTCTCTATTTTATGTACTTTATGATAATGACAAAAAAGACTGCAATTTGAAAGTAGAAATAACAAATGCGTTCACATACGCCATTAATTCATAATCTGGAATAAAGTTCTAACCCCTACACAGCTAGGCAGATCGGCTGTAAACCCATTAAGTCTTGATTCGACAGAATTTGGCACTAAGTCCTCATTCAACGGGATGAGGCACAAAAGTCCCAACTTGAAGAAGTTCAGCATTCGGCCCCAACCGAATTCAGCCTTTAGCCCATTAAAAGTCCTGCTGTGTGGAATCAGACACCTCAATTTTATAAGGTTTTTAGCTTCCTATATTTGCTAGACCAGTAATATATACAAAATATTCGACTTTCTTAATACAATTGAAAAAAGAGAGTCAAATTCATTAGTTCATTCAAAATTTAAGGTTCCACATTATCAAAGTATTACTTTATAAAGTCCATTCAAAAATAAAGTAAGCAGAAGTTCAACATTACAAAAAAATCACTAGGACCTAACATAAGACATGGCCGACGTCTGTAACATTATCATCAAAAGTTCCAAAATTTTCAAAAATAATAGAAGCATCTCTAGCCGTAGAAGCTTGTGCCAGGGCGAGTTCTGATACACTTGCTGCTGGAGCAAAAAAAAACTCAACACCTCATCAAGTTGGGTATCAATATCATCTTCCTCGGCGTTATAGTCTTCAACATTTTCTTCCTCAGCTTCAAATGCGATCGGTGACCATTTTTCTGCTTTGCCATCTTTATATTCAGCCTTCATCATATCTCTTCCTGCGACAACCCTAGCATAAAAATGTTCTCTCTTTCTTCTTTCATTCCAATCTTATTCTCCTCCTACCTCTTCAGTTTATCCTTTAAGCAGCCATAATCCAATAAAAGTTGATCCAGCCCGCGAGATATGTCATCCAGTTTTGACTCCGTCAAGATCAATTGTAACTGGAACGTGTATTTTTCTTACTCCAACTTGACCACTTTATTTTTTAAAATTGTCGTCTCTGCCTTGATAAGATTAAACTCAACATTCATCTCCTTCAAATCATCCTCAATTTTCACTTTATCCTTTTCTCTTTGAATAGCCCGATTGTATAGGTCCAACAGAGATTGAGAAACCTGCAAGAAGAAATATTTTATTAGTTATCATTTATTGAGTTACCAAAGAATAAGAAGTAGGAAAAAAGGTCACCCTCATCGATTGCGCAACGGCTGAAAGATAAACTTCGTCATCCTCTTTTGAAGATAAGACTTTCTGATCATGACTTAAGTAAATGTTCTGCATCAGAACTTCACTCGGTTTATCTTCTTCTTGAAATGATGAACTAGGAATGATATGAATGAGAAGTCCTCAAGATGGAAGTTCAGACTGAGAAGCACCAGAGGTGGCCGTCAAAGAAAACACAACTGATGGTTCAGATCTCGATCGTTTCGAGCCCTGAACATCAATATCAAATTCTTGAGGAGGGGTTGGAGTCAAACTCTATGTCCTTGGTACTTTAGGTACACTTTGTACCTTCTGTTTCTTTATTGCAGCAGCCCTAGCCCTAGCCTTTCTCTTCATCTCCTCAATTTTATCCAACGAAGGAGCATTTTTCATGCCGACTCTTTCTCTTTTCTTCACTTCCTCAATATCATTCATCGAAGGAGCATCCTTTATCATATATGCCATGACTAAAGGAGTTTTTTTTTCCGAATTCAGTCAAGGGTGCGTCGTTTTCAAAATAGGAGTAACTTCCATACAAGTAATTCGATGCACTTTTATCTAGCATTAATCTATTAAACTCAAGTGGAAAGCAAGGAATACCTTTGGGAATGTTCCCTACACAACGGCAAAGCCCTACGCCTTAAGGTTTTCTACGAAGCATAAAATTTTCCAATTACGACTAGGTATCGTTCGATACACATCAAGAATATCTTGCGAAGATCCAGATATTGCAATACGAGATGTCGAGTCAATTGCTGGAAAAAAAGGAAAATATAAATTAGATGACATAATGAGAATTTACACTACAAACATAAGTAAGCATCTAATACTTGGGATACCCAAACAAGTCTTGACCCAAACATCATGAACATGCTCGTCTGGATCATATTCCTAAGGACCTCAAACCCAAAAGAATCACGGCCTAAAATGCTTATTACTAGTGGCTAATTGGTGAAAAGGATCTAAACCGCCCCTATGACTAAAAGAGTACTGGCTGAAATTCTTTTGATGTTGAAATAAGGAGAAGCAACCTCTCATCATACCTAGTGAAGTCCAGACGCCAGTTTTATAGCCAAGGATAATCAAAAAAATGAGAATTCGCCATGCATTCAGAAGAAGCTGAGTGGGAGCTAAGTTCTAATGTTTTAAAACCGTTCGGATAAACGGGTGAAGAGGAAAATAGAAGTTGACCCAACGTAATGAAAACTCATAAAAAGTAACCTGACCTTCTAATTCTGAATATACTATCTTATCTTGACTAGGGGCAGGCAACTCAATCGAAGATGGAATGCCATATTGTCCTCGTAAATTTTTAAGATCATTAGTACACATTTTAGAGAAAGGCCATTTGCCCTTCAGAACACCTTGAAACACAATTTTGACATGCTTTTCAAAATCAGACTCATTAGTGACTAACTTACATTAAGATGAATAAGAATCTTGTATGTACATCCTAGACTGTTCATGGGATGATTCTCGGGTGATGCAATAAGACATATTATGAGAATCAATAGACGTCGAAGAAGTACTCATTTGAAAGTAACTAGTGAAAGAAACGATAGGGCAAGATGGAAATACTTTCGTCGAAATGTCGTCAGGGAACGTCACCAAACAATGCCAGAAACGTCGCTGACAATTTCACCAGAAACTTCGTCGGAAAACCTCGCCGGCAAACTTGACACCGAAGATCTTTTAAAAGTGAAAGATAATTGAGGAATGAGAATGAAGAAGCTGAAGTTGAGGTGATAAATGAAGATGGAGAAGAGTTAAATAGGTGGTGTAATTTTAAACCAACGTCTAAGATCATCCCACATGACGTTCATTTAAAGTAAAAGATTGAATTCACATGGATCACAATCCATGTCATCATTCATCTTTTCAATATTCATCCAACGGTCACAATTATTTTAATAATGAAATAATCAATTGAAGTGGATGAAAGCATGCAGATCATTATCCATGCCTTTCATTCCCATAAATTCATCCAAGGATCACAAACGATAAAGATCAAGGGTTGACAATTAATTCACACGGATTATAATCCATGGATTTTCATCCAATCATAAAAAACATGACCCATGGAGAAGGGCTTGATCGAGCCTCCCCGGGCTGAGGTCAGCACGGCTTGGCCGAACTACTCTAAGTTGAGGTCAGCACGGCCTGGCCGAACTGCTCCAGGCTGAGGTTAGTTCGACCTGGATGAATTGCTCCAGGCCGAGCTCAGTTCGGCCTGGCCGAATTACTCTTGGCCGAACTCCTCCAGGCCAAGCTCAGTTCGGCCTGGCCGAACTACTCTAGACCGAGCTCAGTTTGGCCTGGCTGAACCGTCCAAGGTCAAACTATACGGCCCAAACAGCTTGGCTTGGACGAATGAGTTTGGTCTAGCACAACTTGTTCATACTTAGTATCCGCTAAGGAACTGATGATCTAACCTGTCTAAGAAATTTTTATGAATGAGCCAAAATACTTCAAAGAATTTGAAATTTTCACTCGGATTTCTAAAGTGAGAGCAAACTGTAGAGGGTTCAATAATTGTATTATGAATTTCTTGAATAAAGGCCTACTCGGCCCAATTCCTACATAAAGATATTCTTCGATGCTCAAACAATTGATTACAAGTTCAAAAGGACATAAAACCAAAATATGACCGAATCTCATATTTTGGCCGAAGTTCACATTTCGGTCGAATCGTGTCGAACCGAAATATGGCCGAACCTTACATTCTGGCTGAACCTCATACAAGGAGGAATACGGCCAAACTGACAAAGGATGTAAGGCTGAATCCTGAACTCAGACTTAGTCAATATGACTGAGAAATAATAATAGCGAATGACACATGGTAGTGTCTCAAGACCAAAATAAATCACAAATAGGAGGAAGAGATATGAAGCCTTCATTAGAAATGAAATTGATGATCCTTTCATATTCTGTATTTAATGAACGACTCTCCATTTTCCGTAATTAATAAAATGACTCTTCGAATTCGGACATGAATGCTGAGTTATGTATATAAAGGCAAAAAAATTCTCAAAGAGGTACGACATTCAAAATATTCAGAATTCTCTACTTTTTTCCTTTCCTTCACTTCACTGACTTGAGCGTCGGAGTGTATTAGATTAGGCACCACATCGGTGTCAAGCCAATATCTTCATGTTCATTTTTCTCTTGTGTTCATCAGACGATATTCAAAGGAACACGTGGCATAATCATCGACAATGGATTTCTAACATTCACAATACTTGCGGAGAAGAGTTCAAATTTTCAAAGAGCTCATAATTTTACATAGTAGGTCCCACCTAAAATTTTCTCAAATTTGATCTATGAAAATGGTTTTTAAACACCCAATTTCCAACAATATAATGGATAACAAATTACTCAATTAAAACTCATCCATATATAATATTTCAAACTCACTCATTAAACAAAATACCTGCGAGTATTTTTTGAGATCTCTAGTTTTGAGTATGGTTTTATATAATTTGTATAATGTGCTACAAGAGAACATGTTTCTGTGGCCATTGTTTGAGTATGTAGCAGTGGTTCCTAATTACCTGCCTGTAGCGGTTGAAAACCCCCCCATAATAGCCTCAACAACAAAGTAAGTATTCACATTACGGTTCAGCCACACCAGAGTTATGCCACTACGTTTACCACACCAGACTTCATCTATTGCAATAGTTTTAGTAACCGCAACTATAATCAAAATATATCGCAGTGGGGGCCTAATAGCCGTTATAAGCGGCTTCTAATGGCGGTTGTAAACTCTATAGAGACTGCATAAACTTCTCTGCCTATTTGTAGTGGGGATTAAACTGCGACTATAAGTAGTAGATCAGCCAGCGCTCTCAATGAACTACACAATCCTAAAAATCTGTAAACAATATATTTTCATAATTTACATTCACGTCATTCATCCCAATATTCACAATTATTATTACATTCCCATGTTAAAATTTCCTTAAAAATAAACTTCAATGAATAAAGTATAACTAATTCTAAACTGACAAAGTAATTGATCAAATTTTGATTGGTTAAGTATGTGTCACTTATTTATAAGTTGATGTTTTACAATATTTTAATGAGTGCGAAAACGTCTACAAATAAGTGGCACATCATTTGATCAATTACTTGTTTGGTATAAAATAACTCATAAAGTATTTCATAAATTCAAAGTATCTTTATCATATGGATGATATAATAAATGATATATTACAGAAATTTTATCATATGGATGATGAAATTAATGATAAATTACAGAATTTTTTTTAATTACTTGCACACTCTACGTAATTTGAAAATTTATGCAAGCACACATTTAGTTTCACTCCATAGTACAATTTTCTTCTCATATGCCCATTTTGATAAGAAATAGATACTGAATGGTCATTTTTCTTTGTCACGTTCCTAATTTTTATTTGCTTAAAAGATTGTATTTTGCATATTTGTGTGGAGGAGTTGGGGAATTGAACAGGGTCTAGAGCTTAAAACTTTGGATAGAAATATATTTCTATTCAAGTTTAGTTGCTATCTGGAGATGGAGAAAGTTGAGGGTAAAGGTCCTTGGAGTTTTAATGGGAATATGTTAATCTTAAAGAAATATGAGCAAGAATCTCAACCATCTGAGATATGCTTTGATTCCTGTCCGATTTGAATTCAGATAAATGATTTGCCTCATGAATGGGTTACTAAACCTGTAGTAACGAAGATTGCAAGTAAAGTGGGGAAGGTGGTTATTTTGGATGATTACACTATCAAAAGAGTCTTGGCTAGGTCTGTTCGTGTCAGGATTATTTTCAATATTAATTCTCAGTTAAAAGCTAGAGTTTAGGTTAAAAGAAGGCTCAAAAGTCCTACTTGGGTGGATTTGAAGTATGATTTTAGTTTAAAAGAAGGCTTCCCATGTTTTGCTATCAATGTGGGAGTATTTATCATGATACCCAATTCTGTAAGGGCTTAACTATTACTGAGGATTACATATTTGGACAGTGGCTTAAGACAAAAGCTAATCTTAAAACTCCTACTCTTATAAAGAATCAATCTTTGTTCAATCTGAATAGTAGTTCTAACATCCAATCTCCACCTCATAGTAACTCTAATATGAAGAATGAGGGAGGAACTAATGGAGATGGAGCTTCTCGTAGTACTCCACCTCATAGAACTCATGTTGATCTGTATCATGATTCTTCTTATTCTAAGATGGATAATAAGGCTAAGGAGTCAAGAGTTGATGCTATTGTTGAGAAATTCAATTTCTCTACTTCGGTTACCCATAGTACTAAAGAGATTAAGAGGCTTAACAGTTAGGGTAATCAATAGGGGAAGAGTAAATAGTTAAAGAAGAAAACTGGCAGTAAGAGATTGATGTTTGAGGGGAAAAAGATGTTTGTAATGATCTTTTGAAGGTTTCTGTTAGTTCAACTAATGATTTGGAGAGTAAGAGGATTATTGATTCTTCTGATGTTGTTATTAGGAATGAAGGCGTTCTGATGGTTTTTCCTGAAAAGCCATTACATCAGCTGTGAAGATCATTGTTTGGAATTGTCAAAGGTTGGGGAATGCCTTGACAATTTAAGCCTTGAAGGATGCTCTTTTATTTCATAAATCCTTTATAATTTGTCTTTTGGAGACTAAGTCTAACGCTAAAAGGGCTGAAAGATACATTAGGAGGCTCTTTACGTCTACTTTGTTTCAGCTTTGGAATAAAAGTTTTCCAACAACGAATTCCTGAACCGGAACCACCCTGTAAAGTAAAGAGCCTCGCCTAAAGGACCAGACCTGGAGCTGAGAACAAGATCGAAAGCGCAACTTCTCATTCAAAGCATGAAAGTGGTCAGGTCACTTAGAGCAGGAAGAGAGAGGAGTGGCCTCATAGAAGGTTGGGGGTTGCTCGAAATCTGTCAAAATACGAGCCCTTCTTTCTATGTTCAATCTACAGTCCACCTCGATACACCTGTGTCACAATGGCTGATCTTTTGAGTGAGGGAAGCCGGAGGATTGGTCAAGAGAGAGAAAGAAGAGGAACTATAGATCCAGAAAGTAACATTAGCTACACCATACCAGACACATCTTCTTTCTATCATCTTTTTTTACTGACCTGATCGGTCACCCCTCAACCAACTAAGACATTAGTTCACTCTACCTGCCTATGCTGGATGGGATTGGATTCAATCCACCCTTAGGCCTTGGAGGAGCATATATTGAGATAGGATTGAACGCCATCCCCTAAAAAGCTGGGTAACATTACATCTAACCATTTTATTAAGCAAGTGGAACTTCAATCCGAACATGAACGAGTTTCTTCAAAATGAATGAATAACCTTGTTTTGAGGGTAGACATTCTCCTTATACCAAGTAGGCTTGTTCTGAAAGTTGTGAGAGACTAATTTATTTTATCTTGTAATTCTTGCATTGAAAACAAAAATTTTAATATAAAACATTTTTAAAGAAAATATGAGGAAACTGAACCTGGTTGTTCCAACAAACAGAGGAGGCTACTTAGTAGTGGCTTCCAATGATGGTGTGAGAGCCTATTTTCGACTCCTAAGATAAAGAAAAATATCACAAACTCATATGTCAGTAAAATCATTTTTCCCAAAAGTAACTTATATGGTAATTTTTTTTTAAAAAATAATGCAATACCATTTGTATGTAATTTCTCCGAGGATAGTGAAGTCTTAACTCGTGGCAATGATATTCTAAGGTGAACCAACATCCATTGATTTGATTAGCCGGTGACACCCATTTTATAGGCGCCTGGGTCATATTTCCTTTTTTTCAAAGGCTTCTTGGTCATGTTTCACTCGCGAGTAATGACGAAATCTTTACATTTTGTGTGTGTGAGAGAGAAATTGAGAGAAGGGGGGAGAGAGTGAGAGAGGGGGAGAGAAATAGAGATGTGTAATTGGTATAGATAATCCATCGATTATTTCTTCATCTTGAATTTTAATCATTAATACCTTAATTGTGTTAAAGTAAATGGTCCATTAGTTTAATGTCAGTTAGTTTGTTTAGGGTATATTAGTATTTTCCATTTCTTTTTCTTTGTATTTAGTTCTCTGATAGTCTTTGGTTTAATATATTTAATGAAAGATTTGCTTGTTATTATTTCTTCCTTCTTCTTCATCTCAGATTCTTGTACTCTTCTCTTTCTTCTCTATTCTTATTATTCTTTATGGTATCGGAGCCAGCCCTGACCAACGTCACCTTCCAGGGCTAAACCCGAAGGAAACTCATTCTTTGAAAATCGAAGTGTTGCCGAGACTCAACCTTGTCCTCAACCTAACGTTCAAACCAATTGTTCTACCTCTTCGTCTAAAGGAGTAACCCACTATGCCCCTACCATGTCCAACTCTGAATCCTCCTCTCACTCTCCAATCTTTCTCATTTCCAACATCTGTAATTTGATATCCATTTGTCTTGATTCAAGTAATTTTGTTCTCTGAAAATTCCAGATCTCGACAATTTTAAAAGCTCATGCTGTCTTTGGTTTTGTGGATGGAACGGTCAATTGCCCCGCAAGAATCATTGAGATTGATGATGGGAACCAAGTTGTGGACCCTAAGCATGATCAATGGATCACTTTGGATCAAACATTGATCATATTGATCAATGCAACTCTTTCACCAATGGCTCTTTCGTACATTGTAGGATACAAAATATCCAAAGAGGTCTGGGATTCAATTGAAAAGAGGTTTTCGTCTATCTCCAGAACCAATATACTCCAATTGAAATCAGACCTGCAATTAGTTTTGAAGAAACCTACAGAAAATATTGATTCATACTTGCAAAGGATTAAAGAGATTCAAGATAAGCTATCTGTAGTTTCACTTCGAATTGAGGATGAAGATGTCCTCATCTATACAATCAATGGACTCCCTACCGAGTACAACATTATTTGCACCTCAATCCGTACTAGGGAAGAACCCCTTTCTCTCGAAGAGCTACATGTCTTGCTCAAATTTCGGACAAATTTTGCATACATAGATAAAATTGTTCACAATTTGCAAAATTCTTTTGATATGTCTGATCTTGGTGATTTAAAATACTTTATTGGTTTAGAGATTCATAGAACTAGTCATGGGATATTTGTGAACCAGCAAAAATCTGATTGGGATTGCTTTTAAAAGATGGGATGATCAATGCTAAGCCATGTCATTCACCATGTACTTCTAAATCTCTTCTTTATAGTCATATGGGTTCTCCCCTATTTGATATAACTTTATACAGAAGCGTAGTAGGATCACTATAGTATCTCACATTCACTAGACCAGACATTAGCTTTAGGGTAAATAGAGTTTGCTAATTTATGCATTCTCCTACTACTACACATTTTTCTGTTGTTAAAAGGTTACTTAGATATGTTAGTGGTACTATTGATTATGGTCTTATGTTTAAACAAGGTCCTCTTAACCTGCATGCCTTTAGTGACTTTGATTGGGCCGGGGATCCTTCTGATATGAGATATACTTCAGGCTTCATCATTCTTCTTGGGCCTAATGTTGTCTCTTGGAGTGCAAAGAAGCAGAGCACGGTTGCTAGATCCTCCATAGAAGTGAACATAAAGCTCTTGCTAATACTGCATTAGAGCTAAGTTGGATACGATAGATCCTACGTGACTTACATGTTTTCCAGGCTACTACTCCTACCCTCTACTGTGATAATACCTCAACTATCTCTATTGCTTCCAATCCAGTTCTCGATGCTCCATAAAGCATGTCGAGATTGACTATCATTTTGTCCGAGAAAGGGTGATGAAGAAAGATATTATCGTCAAGCATATATCATCTCAGTTTCAACTAGCTGACTTGTTTACTAAACCATTATCTACTCCTCAATTTTCCTACTTAAGAGACAAACTTATCACTAAACCTATGATAAGTTTGAGGGGATGCTAAAGTAAATGGTTAATTAGTTTAAAGTCAGCTAGTTTGTTTAGGGTATATTAGTCTTTTCCATTTCTTTCCCTTTGTATTTGGTTCTCGGATAGTCTTTGGTTTGGCATTTTAATGAAAGCTTTGCTTGTTATCCTTTCTTCCTTCTTCTTCGTCTCAGATGCTTGTACTCCGCTCTTTCTTCTCTTTTATTATTCTTCTTCAAATTGGAGGATTGTATGCCAATGGTGACCAATAAGATGTGGTTGTTTGACCCGACTTTCATAAGGGTGTGAAATTGTAAAACTAAAACCAATAGAAATCAAACATATGTATAAGTGAATGATAAACTTATAATTAACTAAACCATAATTGGACAAAAAATGGTGTAAAGAGTTTTTCATTTGATTGTACATTTTTATGTATTTCAGAAGAATTGTTCCCCCTCATTATTCCATGAGTTACAATTCCAAATGAACCATAATTGGTGAAGGGAGATGCTCCCTTTCATTGTCAACGAGAGTTTAATCTTTTAGGGAGCACCCTGTGAATTTAATAACTTTCAAATACATTAAGCCGATGTGAAATAGTGCGCCTAAAGAGAGAATGGTCAAAGTGTGCGTAATTAACCCTGATCATGACTGTTAAAAAACAAAAGAAATATTTTCTTACATACGGCCCGAGTTAGCTTTGCACCGCTGCCATTAGTGGTGCTCGCTTACCTAACTTATGTTAAAAACCAGCACCCTCTTCTAACCAAATGGGATAGTTACATGATACTGCATCTAGGCCATCAATCATGTATATGCTTGTTAACCACTAATATCACCCACATGCCAAAATGAAATGTAAAAAAATATTTACTTTTGGACTTTTGCTTCCAATAGTTGATCTATGAAAGATTCATGAGGGATATGGATATATTTTAAATGAAGTATTGAGTGAATCAGTACATATTTTAAAGACACGCCAAAAATTGTCCTCTTCAAGATTTAATTTTAATTTATCCGTTTTAGGCTAATTGATTTTGTTTAGTAATGTTCTATTACAATTGATGTCAATTTTTCTTCAATTGAATTGCTTCAAAACTCATAGTTTTACACCAGTACCCCACCCTTACAGGTGAAGCAAGCAACTAAAGCAAAGATATTACAGAAATCAAATACTTATTTAAAAAAAGAAGCAAAGAATAACAAATAGCAAATAACTCTTTTATCTTCAGAATTTTGCACAGCTTGAAGGCAGACCCGTTTGGTGATTAACCGCAACAATCTCTGTCCGATTATCACATCTTAGCACATCCTGTCCCAACTTAGCTCCAGCAGCTTTCAGTCCCTTAAGAGAGAGGGGCTGATTGAAAAGGTTCAAAGATGGAAGCTTTGATGCTGGAGGCAATTTCCCATTTGGTAAAAATGTCCTGAAGTCTTCTTTCATCAATGGTACCTCGAAATCCGACTTGTCATGCTTAACCACGTTGTCTTTCGCACTGATATGAGCTCCGGGCTCCATATGATTGGTCGAAAAGCTCGCCTGGTTCGGAAAATTCGGGTAAAGACTAACATACCCTCTGAGGTACATCATGTCTATAAGAAACTTCTTCCATGAAGCTTGCCAGCCGTTTGTTCGGGATTTTGGAATTTGAACGGGGTTGGATTTAGCATCTTCAGTGAATCTCATGTTCATGTAAACATAGAATTCTCTCCATTGTTTAGGGAAGAAGACTGCACCCCAGCTGCAAGGTAATTGGTGAAGATAAGGCGTGTTTGGATGGATGTTCTTGAAAAATTCGGTCGGGTTCCATTTCGGTCTTTCTTTTACTACTTCAACCAGTTTCGGAGTGTAAAGGGAGATGGAGGAGAGCTCTGGGAAAGAGACTTGTGGGTCATAGTGGTACGCTAACAGTGCATATTTGATCCATAGGTAATAATAAGGTGAAACTTCGATATCGTCTTCTAGTAAGAGTCCGAAATCATCATCAGAAGCTGGGTACCAACTCTCACTCACGGCTCGAATTAGCCCTCCTTGAATGATTCTCCTCCGCAGGGTCTTTGGGCCATGAGGCCAATCAAATGAGCTCACTAACTTGATAGTTGCCTCATCTACTTTACTGTCCATGTTGAAGCTTATAGGTATCTCATCCCCAAGGTAATAGGCATCAGTGAGCGATTTGAGCAGTCTTGTTAACGAATGAACCCGATTTTGCGTTATAATGTTGATCGAAATCCGCATCCGGTTCCAATCTGCAATTTATCAGGTAATTTTTTTTAGATAAATGCCAATTCAAAAATATGAAAAGGAAAGACATGGCAATGTGTGGAGGAATTTTCCCTAAAAAACAAGAAAGGTTAGTGTTCATACATGGCAATGCGGTCGGTCGAAGATCAGCCATCCAAAGAACCTTCGGGACAGAAGGTCTAGGCAGCAAAACAAGCGTAGTAGCGTTGGAATTAATCTCGGACGCCATTTTCAAAGCTTTCCTTACATGAGGATCAATATCAGCAACGGTGATAACCACACTAGGATTATGCATTTTGATCAATCCTTTCATGCTAGCATACACTGCTTGAACCACAGGAACCTCAGAATTCGAAATACCCGAAACAGCCCCAATTGCCAAATCAAAAATCTTAAACCTTCTTTCTTTACAAACCAATTTAGGCCATTTCAGAGCAGTTGCCGCATCTTCACAAGGACAAAAATCACCTCCTGATACAGCAATGTAAGCCTTTTTGCCTACTGTAGACCTGAACTTTTCGAGAAGTGGCATTAGGGCCTTGACTTCATCAACAGAATGGGCATAGAATAGAGCGTCGATCTTTTGAGGATACATGGCTGCCCATTGCGTGATGTAACCGGTTGAGAGCGCTTTCCACCATTGATCGTCTCGGACTTGGACGATGTCTTTGAAGATTACAGTGGTTTCAGAGACATAAGCTAGCCTGTGCTCACTGTCACCCCAAGTTTCTTTGTCATTTGGGTCCACTGGCAGCACAAACGAGCCAGCATTTCTGTACTTTTGGAGCTGATAGCTGCAAGAGTAAGTGAAAAAAAATTAAAACCATTGAAAGTAGGTTATTCAGATTGTTTAGAAGAAAATGTAAAAAATAATTTTGACAATTTTGACATTCTAATTGAAAAATTAGAAAGACTATAAAAAAGAGATGGAAGAAGAGACAAATTAAAAAATGAAAGAAAAAGGTAATGGAAACAGAGTAGATGTTCACCATCTTGAACACGAAAGACGAAATATTTAAACAGAAAACTTGACCAATTATGAATAATCTTAATGGAAAATGGATAGCACCAAACATAATTAATTAATTCATCCCAAAAAATAGTAACTAATTAATTCCAACATGATTAATTTTAATCACTTCCCTAGCCGATTTCAACTTAATATGGTAGGATCATCTCCACTCACTTAACTATTGAAGAGAATAAAAGAACTAAGTGGATAGTCAAAGATTCAAATTTAGGTACATAAATTAGGTTGGAATTCAATTATTCAAGTAAAAACTTCAAAAAAAAAATTAAAAAATTAGAAAGAGTTAAAGAAACAAATGAAGAACATACCTAAGATGGAGATCTTCCCCAGTAGCAAAAGTGAAGGGAGTTTCAATGAAAAGAGTCTTGACAAGCTCAGCAGACAAGAACCAAGAGCTAGAGAGAAAATCAACCTGCACAATCTTATCAACAGTAATATCATAAGCAGGGTCAGGCAAATAAAGCCCTGCTTCCTTGGATCGGAATTTCCGATAACTCGGGAACGTAAAATCCTTCTGTCTAAATGGCAAAATCCTCCCTATGCTTCCCAAAACAGCATTCTTATACTTTTCTGTGCCTGCTACATGTGATAAAATCTGTAGCATTTTCTTCCCTGGGATCATATCATCATCAAGGATATAAACAAGATCTGCTTCTGTTTGTAATGCCATTTGAAATCTCCCATAGTATTTGAAATCGTAGGATGAGCTAATGAAGCTGATTCTTGAGTTGTTATAGCTTTCTACTATTCTTTTCAGTGAAAGTTCAATTGGACTCCCAAATGAAAGTACCCAAACATGGTGGAAAGGAAGGGATTGTTGAAGCAAGGAATCAAGCTGTGAGCAAAGTGTTTTCCTCTTGAAATGGTTCAAGATTACAGTCACTCTCGGCTTGTTTGGACCTCGTAAATCCCATTTCGATTTCATAGCCATTAGCTCGGTGAGAGTTTCTGTACCAAAGGATTTGCTTTGGAATTCTAACACCTCACCGTAAAGTTGTGTTTTAAGCTTGATCATTTGTGCGTCGTTGGACTTCTTTTGCATGAAATCGATTTTTTCATGCTCGCAAACTTCTGACGGAGTGATTGGCTGCTGGACTACGTCGGATTGTACAAGAGAAGATGCTTCTTGGTACCGGCCAAGGACGTGGGGTGGGATTATGAGTTGTTTCCAGTGTTGAGCAATTCTTGTAGCCCAATTGAAGTCTGGTTTGGTTCTCAAATCTACAGCAGGACTCATGTAATACAATAAGAATGTTGCATATACTGCAAAAGCGAGTTGGAGACAAGTGAGAGCTGTGACAAGGCGAGTAGAAGCACTTCTTTGAGTTTTCAACTTAGTCTTTCCTCCAACATAATCATTAATCATCCCTTCCAAATAATCCCCACTCCTCATTGTAGGATAACGAAACCACCCCATTTCATAAATTCAATCCTACAACCTGAAGCCACAGATAAAAAACACATTTCAATCATACAAACACATAAAATCATATCAAAGCTAACATACAAAATTATTAACCAGAGCATCACAGTGACAAAAACCCACCAGAAATCAGGTAGGACTTTTATCAAAGAGATAGCATGCTGAGGCAGAGGGAGAGGGACTCGAGAGAGAGAGAGATCGAGAGAGAGAGAGATCGAGAGAGAGAGAGATCGAGAGAGAGAGAGAGAGAGAGAGAGAGAGAGAGAGAGAGAGAGAGAGAGAGAGAGAGAGAGAGAGAGAATTTGAAGGAGGGATCAATGAGAGGGAAAATGGATATATAGTTAGAAAGGTAAGCAGGGGAAAAGAAGTGAAGAAGAAGCAGCGTATGCCATGAGAAATGCATTAAAGGTGTCACATGGGGTTAACACTTAAACTAATAATTAAATAATGGAAAAACTTTGTTAATAACGCGTTACTTCACTGCTTTTCTCATACAATAAACCATTTACCACCCCCCTCTTCGAAAGGCCGGCTTTGCTGCCGCATATAGAGGCATACCCTTGCGTTTTGGCACATCTCTTTTTTAACACTTTCTCTCTCTAAACAGACCCAGAAATCAATCAAAGTTCCCTAATCACTGAATCTTAAAAATCCCTTGATCATATTTTTATTTCATACACAGAAAATCCCAAATCCCAAATTTTTTTAAAAAGATTGAATATTTTGTTTACGAAATGAAGATTGTCAAACTCGAATATCAAGGAATTAGTTATAAAAACTATGGGTAAACGAAAAAAAAGAGAAATACGTTAATATAAAAAAAATGGGGAAGTCACACCAAGTACCTTGATGATAAAGAAAATGAAGGAAAAAGGAAAAACCCGAGAGGTTTTTGTTTTTTCTTCTTGAGCAAAACAATGTAAAGCTGAAGTTGAACTCAAATTACAACAGGAAGAGTTGCAGAGAAATGAAGCATGGAATAAAAAAGATGGAGTGGAAATCAAATAAATAGGTGTGATTTAGAAATGATAATACGTGGGAAGCCTTTGACTTTTAATGGAAGAAGATACGTAGAGAATGATTTTCAGCAAGCTTTGTTAATGGCTTTTTGCCAAACTTAAGCAAGTTGAATGCAAAAAGACGATTAGCTGAAATTTTTGTAATGTCTTGCGTTGTAGGAGGGAAATTTCAAATTGGGTTTTTATTATTTTATTCAATATTATAAAAATGGAAAACGATATTTTTTTTGTCAATTAATTCATCTATTTCTTTTATTTTCTTTTTTTAGTTAATTGCATTAGTTTGGAATATAAGTGTTGTGAATGCTTAAGTTGAGAATAAGCAAATTATTTTTCGCAAATCACTTATAATTTGGTGA
Source organism: Datisca glomerata (assembly GCA_003255025.1). Lineage (NCBI taxonomy): Eukaryota > Viridiplantae > Streptophyta > Magnoliopsida > Cucurbitales > Datiscaceae > Datisca > Datisca glomerata. The sequence goes on from QANY01010678.1 coordinate 495,088, forward strand.
ATTAATGAGTTTTTCTTTATTATTTTATCTTACATTATAATTCACGACGAAAAAGTAAATGATTACTCGAGCTCGTTCTCTTAATAAATAAAGGTTTAAAGCACTAAATCAACATCATTTGTCCATTTGTCGATTTAGTGAATGAGTTAAATGAGTTTCTCTCTTATTCGTTTTACGATCATATTCAGTTCATATGAGTATTATTAAAAAGATTATTTCCAGAATTTTAAATAAATAATGATATTATTCAAAAGAGATAGTTGAAGGGGCTGTCGCAACAAAAAACTGTTAATAACTATTTGAACTATTGAAAACACTTGAAAATTTTAGAACATGACCGCTCTTATTTAGTTGAATAGAAGAGTATGATGTCTTAATGAGTTTGATCAAGATCCAAGAGTTCACCAATACTCATTTCATTGTAATTACTTGAGAGACTACTAACATTTTTCACTTAAGATTTGTTTTTACGTTTTAAAATCATTTTTGTCTAATAATATGACTTAAAAGTATGTCAAACCAAATTTCAAAAATTTAGGAGAACACTTTTTTATTAAGATTGTTCATTTAACATTTTAAATTAGTCTTTATTCAACAAGAACTCTATATATTAATTATTTGGATCGAGTGCAAGACAAACATTAATCCAAAATAACAATCAATGGCAGAAAAATAGAATGATTCCCAACCTAACTATTGCCTACTTATGCAAAATCAACAGAAGAAAGAACATAAAATACAATCTAAGCAAAACTTCTAGACTCTCCATTTTTCTTCTACAATATAAATTATTATTTATCGACTTCATGCGTTATAATTAATTAAGAGTTTATTTAAGTAAAAAATTAACTTAAATTTTGAGTTTATAAGTGGGTCGGTCAACTATTAGATTTATTTAAGTGTAATAATGTAATTATTCACGTGCAAACTAAGAGCAATTTGCTTGATTTAAGGTAAAAGACCCTAAGGGGTAATTATTAAGAGTATTTAGTGCATGTTTCTCTCTCTTTGGAAAATTTCTGTAGCAAATCATCTGCTTTGTTTCGGCCTTAAATTCTGTTTCACCTCATCTCATGGGAGAATACTAAAATAGTACTACTGATAATTAAGTAAACCTTCGATTCAAAATCCAAACAAACTAGAATTTATTAAGGAATTACGACTCGGCGATCACTCAAAATTGATCTTCAACTATAGCATTCATTGGCTAAAATTGTTTAGCTTCCACTTTAAAATTTGTTGCTAAATGACTCTAGGGCCGTTAGAGCATGGATGTTTTTTTCTTCAATAAAAAATAATATTGTTAGTGATAGAAATCAGTAAATGCATGATATCTCAAATAGGATAACATATCCTAGCATTCTCATCACTTATCTCAATCCAACATAATATTAAAATAAAATAAAAGAGTTGATAAATAAAAAAAATTAAAACAAGTCAGTAGAAAATAAAAAAAGGCATGTGACAAACATAATCAGAAATAAAAGAAAAGTTAGAGTATTCCACCACCATATAGGAGTAACTATACTAGGGGCCTAGACGCCAAATAATTTACAATCTCGTTACCCTACCAGGAAATTTGCGTGACAACAAAGTCCATCTGATTGAGTAAACTTAAGAACTATCCTAAGCAGGACGTTAACGCCAATGGACATTTTGAGATCTAGAATAGAGAATATCCACCACATAATAAGAATCACTCTCGAACCATAATTTCTCCATCCAAAGAATAAACAATTATATGGAGAGCACCAGTCAACGCAACCTCAAAAATAAGATATATGCCGAGCTGGATAGCAAAACAACCCTTAACAAATTCGCTTGAAGATCAAAGATGTCTTCACCACATAAAAACAATGGCATGATAAAAACTACCAAAAGTCATTCTATCTGTGTTCACCTTAATCCAAGTTGATGGAGAGGACTAAAAAAACATCCAAGAAACGCGAAGCTCTAGAAAGATGGCCCAAAACATAAAATTGCTGAAGAGTTAAAACCTCATCTATTAATATGCATCGTGCTAGCCTTAAAGGAGTTTGAGTCACAAACTAAATGCCAAACCAAGGAAAGAGCTTCATCAAAGACAAATTTCTACTTTCAAAGATGGTTTGATTATGTTACAATTATTCTAGAGTGCAAGTGTTCACTATCGTTGTCAAGTAATAAAATTTTATGAAATAGAGTATTGTCCACAAGATTAATTAATATTAAATATTGAAATCAACTAAACCTTAATTCTAGTTGAGAATGACGAAAAAGTTAGGAGTTTTAATTAAGTTAAAATTTTAATTACACTAAAACGATAAAGATTTGATAAAGATACAATAACATCCATGCTCTTTTCTCTGCTTCTTCATCTAGCTACTAAAATATTCAAATCTCAATCAATCAGTGTTTATCAAATTATTGACAGCGAATTTCTTTAATGTAACTATGAATCTTTCTCAAGCATCGATAATAATAAATAAAAAATATTAATCTCACATCTCTGTCAAGATTAAATAAATTAAAACTCATTAAGGATAAGAAATTATAATTTCTACACTAGTTCCATAATTATATCTAACTTATCTAATTCTAATGGTGTTATAAATAAAGAGCAAATTTAATCATTACTTCTTAGTCTCAGAATTAAATCCAAAATTATGCAATAGTTGGGCAGACGCTCACAAGCATTAAAAACAGGTCATAACACTCAAGAAATACTAATAAGCATCGATTGAATTGAAAATCAAAATATATGAACAATAATGGTTTGGCTACGTTGTAGCCCTAGATAAGAAGATTAGAACATACTAGAATGAAAAAAAATATCCCAATATCATGCCTACAAAAGTAAAAATAAAACAAACATAGCTCTACATGCTTACTGAAACCACGGTCTGAACCTGTAGCAAGAGACTCCTTTCTCTCAATAGCACGACATTATCATGAAATTTAAATCTTGACTAATTATAAATTTGGGTGGTTAACTTTGGTTCAATACACCATAATTGATAACCATTCACCATAGACTAAAATCCTAAGAATTCACATTTCTGTGACATGTTGCCCAAGCTTACTATCACTCGGATGAGAATATGCACGACAACCAAATATTTACAAAATAAAATAATTAGCAGGAGAACCAAACCATACCTTAACTGGAGTACATCTTCAATTCAATAGTAGTCAATGGTGACCTATTCACCAAGTAGCAAACATAGTTTACTGCCTTAGCACAAAAGTTATCTTGCTAACCGGCATTAGAGAGCATGCAACACGTTCTCTCCATAAGGGTTCTATTCATACATTATTCGACACCATTCTTTAGTGGTATTCCTGTGCATATTGATGTCTCACAATGTCTTCATTATTAGTTTTAAAATACTTAATTTCTTCCATGTTTGGTTCTTGACAAAAGCTCTTCAATTCTTGAAGTTTGGGAATATATCATTATTTTGCTTCAATAAATAAACTAAAACTCATTAATCGTAGTCATCAATGAATGCCAGAAAATAATGCGTGCCACCTTTAGCCTCAACAAGAAAAGGACCCAAAGATCTGAATGGGCGTAATCAACTATTCCATTAGTTATGTGATTCGATGTGTTGACATTATCAGAACTACTATCCAAACTTTCCTCTACTACATCAACAACATTACTAGAAGATTTTTCAGTAATTCCACTTTCTAGTGCCCGTCCTGGTGAAAATAGTTGCACTTCTCGTTACTAGTTTTTACTTAGATCTAGGCCTACTTCTGTTACTCCATGACCCTTTTCTCTACTTCTTCATTTAGCTACAAAAATATTCACTGCATTCTCAATGTGATTCTTAGACACTATTTACTTTAATTCTTTGGATTACAAAGATGTTTTCACATCCTCCACAGTAATTTCATCTCTCCCATATAGCATAGTGTCGACCAAATAGTCATATGAAGAAGGTAAAGAACATGACAAAATCAAAGCTTGATTCTCATCATCAATTTTTACACCAATATTATTCAAATCTAGAATAGTGTGATTAAATTCTTCAATATGATCCTTAATTTGCATACATTTAGTCATTCAAAATGTGTACAAATGATGCTTCAAATAGAGTTGATTGGTGAGAGATTTAAATACAAACTCTCTAGCTTGACCACAAAGCATCATGGGGCGTATCATTAGATACTTCATGCAAAATATCAGTGGATAGTGACAACATAATTGTATCGAGTACCTGCTTTATAAGATCATCTTTTTCTTTATCGGTCAATTTTTTTGGCAAAGCATCCTTGACTTTCAACGCCTTAAGCAAGCCTTGTTGAACTAACGAGGCCCGCATCTTGTACCGATAAAAAGTGGAAGATATTCTTCTCATCGAATTTATCGATCTCATATTTGTCGCGATAGTAACAAGATCAAAATGAAATTGCAACTCTGATACCACTTGTTATGTCCACAACCTCAGAAAGTTGAGAAATATGCAAAATATAAAGGAAAAAAAAATAATAAAATTGTACAACACAAAGAACTTACGTCGTTCGGCAGTGTGCCTACGTTCATGGGCAAAGATGAGAATAATTTCACTAATAATAAAAAAAAGTACAAAAGAATACCAAGAGCAACCACAAACCCAACTCCTACAAACCTAAATATTGACCTAAGTAAAGCCCACACAAATATATATGGTATGATTTGGTACAATACAAAAAAGAAAATATTTCTATTTATATAGGAAATAAGAGTTCATAGTTCATAAATGACCGATATGGAACAAAGCTTCCCCACCTCCAACAATTTGGAAGCCACCCCCTCAACGCTATGTAAATATACAAGAACTTAAAATTTGAAATTAAAATATATTTTTGGTCTCTGTAGATTGGCCTCAGTTTTAATTTTTCATCCCTAATTTTTAAGTTGTCTCATTTTCATCACTTTACTTTTAATTTTGTTTCAATGTCATCCGTATGCCTATATTCATTAATGAAATTGGTAAATAATATTATTATTATCATGTTTTAATACATTCACACTAGGTGGTGTTTGGTTCAAAGGAATGTAATGTAATGCAGTGGAAATGCTAATGATAAAATGAAAAAAATGAAATATATATGAGATGGTCTATAGAGAGAATGAAATACCGAGAATATGTGAATTATGAATGAAATGATGATTAAATGAAGAAAATATATGAATGAAGGTTCATGTTCCATGCAAAATTTGTTCATTTTCAAGTAAAACTGTTGAAATTTGGTGCCTCAAACTACTAGGTAAGAAGGTTTTCTAATTATGATGACATTTTAATAAAGATATTATATATGATATTCTGTTTTGAATGATATTCTTAATTTGAATAGGAAAGTGATTTGTGTTTTGACGGACTATAAAATGAGATATTAGGAAAATGTTCATGATTGTGCTTTGACAGAAGGTGACAAACTCTACCCTAAGTGAGGCATCCATTTTTGAGGATGATCTATCCTGAGATATAAAGATAGCTTTAAGTTAAGAGAAGATGACTCTAGTTTGGTAGAATATGAGATGTGTCTATATTCTAAAAGGAACATCCCAAGAAGGGATATAGTAAGAGTTTTAGTCAGAGGACTTAGCCCGTACTGAAGATGGTTTCTAAGCTAGTGGGTTGGCTCTATAGTCTGATCAATAAGTGATAGCATTTTCCTAAACTAGTTATGATTGTCAGTTGCTCGTGATGACATGACCATGCGTGAAGTTTAATGTCATCGAGGCATGGTCTACTGTTTTATGTGTGTTGACTTTAGATTTGGCTATACTAGAGATTCAAGATATAGAAGGGGAAATGGATGCTTTCTTTTTTGCTTTTGCCATTTTGCGTCTTTGATTTTTTAATGAACTCACTTCATTCGTCAATCGTATATGCTACTTAATATTCATATCAAACATAAGTTCTATTATAAGTACATGATTCCTCATTCGTCAACTGTATATGCTTGGGAACAAAACAATTTTTCTACGAGTACATGAATCCTCGTTCCTTAATCTCATTCATGTAATCTTTGTTCCATTCTTAATTCAAACTTTCCTACTCGTTAACTCTTTCTACAAATAATCTCATCTCCCCCTTGTCATAGGTTTTGTCCATTTTCAATTTCATTCTCTTTTTCATTTCAAATCCACTTCATTACATTTCATTCATGTAAATGAAACACTACCAAAGTGTACTTACAAAAGTGACCGAATCAAGTGTCTATTTTTGTGTATGAATGCATGTATGCTCGCATATATATATATATATATATATATTATTTTTTGGTGTTAGCATGATCATAAGGACGTCGTTGAATTAAACTAAAATTATAAGGATCAAAATAAGAAGGGACCAAACTGAGACAGTTGAAATGTTGGCTCACATATCATATGACTTTGGCTCTTCTGTGCTAGTTAAAATGACTTATCTATCCTTTCCTTGACACCTAAGTTTAAGGAATAAAGTAAAATAGTTTTATCAACTTGATATTAAAGCTTCATGCCTGTGTTTCTGTGCAACATAGTTTGGCCTATGTTTCTTATATGGCCTAGTCGACTACTGTACGTTGTGGTGCAGATAATGTGTTAAATTATTGTTCCTAAAATATCTAAGCTGAATATTTGCACTAAAGGAATTGTGGTGGGAGGGAGGGAGTAAATTACAATTAAACATTTTTTATTAAATACTTAGGTAGAGACTTTGGAAAATGTTAGAATTTGCAAGTAGGTAAATTTATATTCTCTCCAGTGATATGGGACAAATTTAGAGTCTAAATATACCAAATTATTCATTTGACAACCTTCTTAAAATGTCAACTACATATAGTTTTAAGTCTAAAAGAGTATTCTTAAGATTAATTATATATGGGGAGGTCATTACCTACACATATAAGTCAAATGACTCTTCTATAGAGCCTCGTGATCTGCCTAACTGCGGATATATTTAACTAATTTCTTCGACAAGTCAACCATGAGAATTTTTGAAACCATGAGATTATATTAGTATTCTAACTTATTTAATTCTTATAAAATGTATGATTTTCAAAGGCATTTAAGACACGTGCACATGTGCGGGCGACGTGTGTAGAAATGACTGAATGGTGTTTAGACAAATCATTGTAAATTCTTGATTAGAATGGTTAAATAAAAGCTTAGTTGATCTCATAGTTTTACGAAATTTCTTATTCCTTTTGATCGGAAGAAAATGACGATTTTGATCTAAAAGCTTAACAAAAACCTGGAACTAAAAAAAAGTCAACGTCGCAAATGATTAAAAAAATCTCTCAACGCGTTAGACACAAAAATGTTGAAAGATCAGAAGCACTTGGACACTTTGACTTCTTGGCCTTCTTTTTTTATCCACAGCCAATTGTGGCTTTTATCAGTGAAAACACGTTCGGGAAAACTTATGTCAGGAAAATATTCCAGGCATTATGCGGGGTGATTGTAAGGTAATAATTTATTTTTGTTCATTAAATACGTACTGAGATTGACTAAATATATATTGAGATTCATCAATTATATAGTAATGTTCATCAATTATGTATAAATTAATAATTCTTAGAGGGGTTCACCAAATACGTATTGATGTTCACCAATTACGTCGTGGGGTTAACCAAATACGTACACATTAATAATTTTTGGAGGGGTTCATCAAATACGTAGTGTGGTTTACTAATTACATACTTGGGTTCACCAATTACGTAGTGGAGTTCACCAAATACGTACAAATAATATTTTTTGGAGGCGTTCACCAAATACGTAGTGAGATTCACCAATTACGTATCGGAGTTCACCAATTACGTAGTGGGGTTCACCAATTATCTACAAGTTAATAATTCTTAGAGAGATTCACCAAATACCGGGGTTCACTAATTACGTACTGGGGTTCACTAATTACGTACTGAGATTCACAAATTACGTACTGGGGTTCACCAATTACGTACTAGGGTTCACCAATTATGTAGTGAGATTCACCAAATATGTATAAATTAATAATTTTTGGAGGCGTTCATCAAATACGTAGTGGGGTTCATCAATTACGTACCGGGCCTCACCAATTACGTAGTGGGGTTCACCAAATATGTACAAATTAATAATTTGTTTAGGGGTTCACCAAATACGTACTGGGGTTCACCAATTACGTAATGAGGTTCTCCAATTACGTAGTGGGGTTCACCAAATACGTACAAATTAATAATTTTTGGAGAAGTTCACCAAATACGTACTGGAGTTCACCAATTACATACTGGGGTTTACCAAATATGTAAAACCTAATTGGCATACCTAATAGGTGAATCACCTATTTTTAGCTCCTAAACGTCATCCTGAAGGTGCTAATCAAAGCCAAGCGATAATTTTATGCCTCCAATCGCATGTTTCATTCTCCAAACGCCATGTATAAATAGGCGATCACTTGTCTCCCTCCCAATCACCAGTTTTTTTGGCCTAATAACCATTTATATGGCTCTAATCTTTATTCTTCACAATCAACCGTAAAATTGATATTTTGTAATTATTTACCGTACACCAAAAAAATCATTGATAAAAATAGAAAAACTCGTTATTTCAATGCAAACATTCATGATGCTCACTCATTATATAAACTTAGATTGGATTAATTAAAGATTCTCAAAACAATTGAACAATTAATCATAAACTCAATAAAAGTTATTATTGATAATGTTGTTGTGCTTTTGTGACAAGTATCCAGCGAGATAGGTTTTCACCAAATATAATTATATGTCGTGATGTTATGATGGTCGATAAATCCTATTCATCAGTTCGACGGACACGTATAACCCTTAAGGTCAGATTCTACTATTAAATCGAGCATATCCGCTAAAAGTTTGAAATTAAATATTAAAATTTGAAATGTAACATTTTATTTTATAATAATAACCCCATAATTTTGGGAAAATAACCCTTCCAAGTTTTATTTAATTTATAACCCTAAAAATTAATTTTCAAATCTAACTTTACTTCATATCAAAATAACCCCAACATTAAAAAACCTCTTCCCCCTTATTCTTGAAAAATCGATACACACCCTTCTCCCACTCTCTCAACACTTCATTTTTTTTCAATCAAACCTTATTCTCCTTCTTCTTTAGCTCTCTTCAAATCCCGAAATCCATCAAAACCAATCCAAATTCGTTGCAACACACGAGTGAAACCCGTAATCTCTCATTGAACACATCCCTTACAACACACGAGTCAAAACCCACTCCAAACCTGAGCCAAATCCCTCCAAACCATGACCCCGAACCCCATATACTTCTAATATCATATTTTTTCACCAATAATGGCTAGAGGAAAGCAAAAAGTTACAAAGGGAACATTGAGTGTAACAACGCAACCAAGACGAGTGTTTCGAAAGGGCCGTACGATGCTATCAGTTATGGGGTGAAAAGATTCTGTCCAAAGATTATAGTACATTTTTTTTCAGACTCCTTTTCCACTGAGTCATACTTAAATTTTGGTTTCTTAGGCTGAATTCTATGATCTTGGTATACGTGGTTTTGTGAACACTACACTAGTATCTTGAGGGGCATAGTGATTGCGTCATATTGAAAAGTCTGGCTAAGAAATGGTGGGATATAACCCACAACTCTCATATAGATGAAGTGGGTGAAATGACAATGACCCCATTGGACTTTGCTGCGATAACTGGCCTGAAAGTCGATGGTTGACAATTAGCCTATGATTTGGAACTCTATAAGAACAAAAAGGCTTTGCAAAAGATGGTTGACAAACCATTGTCGGAGGTTGGAGAAAAAAGTTAGTTATCATTGGATATTTGATAATTATGTTAGGTATGAGTGTACTACTCTTAAGCAGGAGGACATGTTGCCGAGAGTCTTTCTTATGGTTATCTTTGGTAGTACAATTTTTTTACGACAAGGGCAATAAAGTTTATATGTACTTCTTCCCCATCCTAGAGAAAAAATAGATGAGATACGAGAGTATGATTAGGGTGGTTCAGTGTTATCCGTATTTTATTGCAATATGGATGCTTTATACCGCAGAAAAAGTGTAAGGACATGGGGTTTTTGGAGAGCATGAAAGGTATGGACTTGTGTGTATTTTTCGTGTTTGGCACTAAGCAGACCATTGGGTGGTTGGTACACGTTCCCGAGAGCAGCACGTTGGACATACATTGAGTTGGGAACAAGGGATGTTGCTCACTGCCTAAAAGAATTTCGTGTTAAACTTTGATATGTGAGGTCCAATGAGGTATGTGTTTTATTATATCAATTCTTATCTTGTCTCTCCCCCCTGAGTGTGAACAATGTTTTACTGACAAACTATATGTTTTTGAACTTGTAGATCAATTGGAACCCTTTGGGACAACGTACAAACTTGCCAGACTATTGCATCAACAGTATACCTCATACCAACATGAGAACCTTGCTATAAGGACCTGTGGAAGCGCATGGTATTTAGGTGAACATGTCTCACGATAGAATATGGGAACCGAGGCACCATACATCCCATATAGACCCCCAAATTCAATGTTATGTGATCAACCATTCACCAGAGAGGATTTTTCATGTGGTCTTGGAAGTTTCAGAGCGACACACTGTATCATTGATTTAGATGGTGATAGCGAAGATATTTATGATGAATTCTGGAAAAAGTGGTTGTCTTACGACTGTGATGGGAAATCTTCATCTTCACAGGTGCTAAACGTCTCTAAGTGATTTTTAAATATAAGAGATTACTCATATTGTTATACAATATAAATTTGTAATCTACTATGTATAGGCAGCAGCACCAGCAACTGTAACACCCACAACAATACTAGGAGCATCAGGGTCGACTAGAACAACTGATGATGATATAAGAGTGGCTGACATCCCATTTCGATCGTGGCAGATTCAGTTACCACTCCCAGATGTGGTAGTGAGTTGGTTGACATAACAAATGATATTCCAGTCTGAGATCTTCCATCAGATGAAGTCAATTATGTGAGTTATGATGTTAATATTTATTATTTAGTGATTAAATATCATATTAACGCGCAATTCAGATAATGCAGGTGTCGACGGTATGAGTGCTAGGCATGATGCGCATGATTGGAGGTCTCAACAGGTTGTTCTTCGAGAAAATGTTGAGCGCACGTGAGGCGATGATAAAGGCCAAAGCATCAATGAAAAAAGGATAAGAAAATTGTAAACTTGCGATCTTTCCCTATTTATTTTTTAGTTTGAAATCAAAATATACTGAATATGTATACTTGTAGGCGAAGTTGCAAAGACGCCTGCACATGTATGAAACTCAAATAAGCAGGCATGAGAGTGATGATGATGAAGTTGATGAAGATGATGACAATGCTGAAGATTCAGTTAGTGTTGATGAAGACGATCATGATAACGACACCAATGATGATACTAAATTGGAATAAGAACATGAATGATGTACAAAGCATTCACATGATTCTTTGTCGAAAAAGAGAAAGTTTGCACCATGATGTTTTGCTAAAGTTGATATGAACTTTTAGTGGATATAAATATGCTGGATTCTAAGTTTGTTTGGATTTTAAAATTTTTTGAGATTCTAAGTTTGATTGGATTGTATTCTAATTTTTTTATTCTAAATTTGTCAAAGTTGCATGACAGACGTTTGACATATTAGGGATATAAATATGAAATTAATATTATGGGTTTTCTAATATTTACGGGGAGGTTCTGTCGAATCGTTGGTAAAAAATTGAAACTAGATTCTAAGTTTGTTTATTGTATCATTGATTTTTAAACTTGATCCTAAACATTTTGTGTATAAGGATAACATTAACAAACCGTCAATCTATCCAATTGGATTCAATGAAGAGTAGAATCACCCCTTATGTTATCACTCATCTCACCCTTACAAACCGTCAATCTATCCAAACATTTTAAACTTCTAAATTTATTTTAATTTTTCCATTCAAGTTTTTTAAGCCTAATAGGAAGTATTGGGACCAAACTAGACCATTAGGACCCAAACGCTACTTTGGTGGTCCTAATCGCTTATGGGATAGGTGAATCGCTCGTAATAATTGGCGTTTGGGGCCTGATGGTCAGGTTTGGGCCCCAAACGCCGGACACACATGCGTTTGGCCCGTGCCACTGGTGGTGTCTGGTTGTTATGAAATTAATAGGGGTAGTTACTCTTCGTAAACCATCCTTAAAATTCATATATTCAATCAACTAAACACATTCTCACTAATTTTGTCAAGTGCTCTAAACTTCAAATACACTTTCTCCTTCATTTTCTTTGTTTGGATTATGCAATTTTCAACTCTAACTAAGTGATCGGCTACACCAAAAAGGTAATGTTTGTTTAGTTTTCTTTATTTTTTTTAAGATTAAGCATATTCAAAGATGAGTCATCCTGATGTTTAGTTTTCTATAATTTTTTTAAGATTAAGCATTCTTTAAAGATGAGTCATCATGAAGTATCCATAAACTCGGGTGAGACGAGTATGCGACTGTGTTCATCCACATTAGCAAACTTGCGAACTGAAGATGTCATTGGTGAAATTTTTGATACGTTACAAGAGGTCGAAGGTTTCTAGTATACATATGCAGCCGATGTCAGGTTCAGTGTATGAAAAGATGATAAATGCAAGAACATAGAGGGAGAAACTGTGCTACGGAGATGGGTTTGCTCAAAAGAATAAATTCGGGAGAAAAGATATATGGGCAAGGATATACCAAGCGAGAACCAATAGGCTTGAGAATGGTGAATTGTCGTGCTTGTTTGAGGGTGAAATTGGATAAGAAGATGAAAAAATGGGTCGCTAAAGATTTTGAAGCTATGCACAACCATCCCACCGCCTCATCACAAGACGTGCCCTTTCTTTGATCCAATATAGTAGTGAATGAAGCGGACATGGCTTAGGCAACATGATTGTACGATGTTGGTGCAGGGCTAAGCCAAATGTTTGATTACATGGTCGACCAAGCAGGTGGTTTTGAAAATGTGGGGTTTATGGACAAATCTTTACAATGGGAAGGAGAAGCAACGAAAAGTGTAGTTAATCGAAACTGATTCAGAGGCAACTATTTCTTTTTTATTGCAAAATTGGAGATGAATCCATATATGTATTGTAGATGCAACATTAACACGGACAATCGTCAAGAGAATTTGTTCTGGGCAGACTCAACGTGCCAAGTTGACTATCACTTTTCAGTGATGCATTGACGTATGATACAACCTATAGAACAAATGTATACAAGAACTAGCTCGCGATTTTCCTTGCCGTGAACAATTACTACAAGACCACGGTATTTGGTTGCGCATTATTGGTTGATAAGACTGTGGAAACCTATCAATGGGTGTTGAGGACTTTCTTGGATGCCATGAAAAACAAGATACCTCAATTGGTCATTACAGATGGCGATAAGGCAATGTGTAAAGCAATCAAAACGGTCCTCTCCAATTGCAATCATCGGCTTTGTGCATGGCATCTCGAACAAAGTACTCAATCAAACATGCATAACCTAAATTTTCTACAAAAATTCAAGAGAGTCATGTTTGACGTACTTGGTGAAGGGGAGTTTGAAGAGGAATGAGATCTTTTGATACAGTCGTTCAACCTCAAGCAAAACAAATGGGTACAATGGATGTATACGAAGTGTGAACATTGGGCAGAGGCCTTTCAACATGGAAAATTCTCTTTCATGAGAATGACACAACGATCTAAAGGTATGAACGCGTATATCTACCAATTCGTTGAACATCGATCTAAACTATTTGAATTTGTACTGTAATTTGATCGGACGTTGGCATATATTCGACATGAGGAGAGGTTGGACAATTTCAAGTTAACAAATGAAACGCATGTGCTTCAGACTCACTTGCGTGTGTTAGAGAAACATGTGGCAAATGTGTTCACACAAAAGCTATTTAAACGTGTGCGCAAGGAGATCATGGGTGAAACATCGTTTATAGTTTCTGTTCTGACATAGGTTGGGGAGGCTCGAAATTATTCGTTGGCCGAGTTTGGGGTGCCGAATGACTCATACATAGTGACACGAGACCATAAACTTGATACGCTCAAGTGCATTTACGGCAATTTTGAATTAGTGGGGATACCGTGTCGTCATATGTTTACTATTACAAAAGTAAAATATATGCAACAGATCCCAAGCACGTGCATACTAAACCGGTGGTGACTATGAAGAGTAATATGCTACCAACCGGGTCAAGCCATTCTCATATGGATACAAATGTGATAGTATTGCTTCGGTATTATGAAAGCAGAATATATGCAACAGATCCCAAGCACGTGCATACTAGACTGGTGGTGGATCACTATGAAGAGTAATATGCTACCAACCGGGTCAAGCCATTCTCATCTGGATACAACTGTGATAGTATTGCTTCGGTACAATTCAATCCAACTAGCTGCCAAAAGACTGGCTCACTTTGCATCAAAGTTAATTGAATGGCCAACTCGAGCCAAAATGGAGGTTGCAAAGCTTTATGCAAAATATGAGACCTTGTGGAATGAGAAGATCACCAACAAACATGATGTGAAGCACGAGGATGGTGTAGAGATTAAAAGAGGACTAGTTGAAGACCTGGTAATCGTGAAGATGAAAGGCAGCCAAGGTGCTAGCTCGAGTAAGGAATGACCAACCACCCGTCGATGTGGTCATTATAAGAACAGTGGACATACCAAATGGACATGTCCAGAATTACCGAGTGATGTGCATGCCACGATGTTGGACGATAATAATGATGATCCAAGACCATCTAACGTGCGGGGTGCACACGCGACAGGGGCCTCCGGACAAGGTGCGTCCCTATTCAATGTGCAGGGTGGTACACATTCAATGTGCAAGGTACGTACCCATTCGACCAATCTGCATACTCACTACCATTCAACACACAAGGTGGGTACCTTATGTACAACACAAACATCTCATACTTGTATATTTTTTTGTATCCCCCACCGCAGTAAATGTACATCTTGGTATTAACTTGCTTTCATAGTTTTTGAGAATGTTAATATACGAATATTTATAAACATACTTATTTATAACAATACACAATATTTCTTCAAAATCTGCTAATTTATAAATGTACAAAATAATTATGCAACATCTATTTATCATCATTGTACATGATAACTTACAAAAACCTCTTTTATTTATAGTTGTACACATCATATACAAAATCTGTTTATCATCATTGTACACAATAATATACAAAATCTGTTTATCATCATTGTACATAATAACTTACAAAAATCTATTTATCTTCACTATGCATAATAATCATATACAAAAGATGACACAATAATGTCTACTTGGAGGGGTGCTCGGCCAAGACAGGCCTTTGATCCTAATTCTATCCAAAACTCATTCATTTGCCATTTCTAAGAAATTCGGTGGGCTAGAGGTTATTGAAGAAGATAATAACGATAGGGTAATAAATTTCAAAGCGTACGAAGATATCCCTCTTGAATCTACTTCGAAATTTATTGCACTATCGTTATTTTATTCTTCAATAACCTCTAGCTCACCGAATTTCTCAGAAATGGCAAATGGGTGAGCGTTTGAACAAGAACATAAAAAATAGGACACAATAATGTTATACAATATTATATATCCCTTCATTTTTGTCCTCTTCTCAAGCCTTTACTTTAAAGTAGGACCCGTCTCCGAGACAGATGACTTCCTATTATAAAATCGATCGACGATATCATGTAACGTATCATACGAGATGTTCCAAGGACGGTTGACGATTTTCAAAAAAATATTACACCGAAGATCATGCGATTTATATTCCTGTAAAAATATTTACAATATTCAACAAACTATCATACACCTTAATAAATTCAACAACGACAGCCATAAATGAGCAAATCCAGAACAATCAGAAAATTCCAATTACATAACTAAAATAACCCTAATTCTAAACTAAAACAAAACAGAACACATAGCTGTAAGGTTTGAACATTCACCAAGCTATCATACACCTCAACAAATTTAATAATAACCACAAATGAGCAAATCCACAACAACAGAGAAATCCAAATTACATAACAAAAAGTACCCAACTAAAACAAAACAGAAAACAGAATGCTCTAAGGCTTGAATATTCACCAAAACTATCATACACCTCAACAAATTCAATATTGACAGCCACAAATGAGCAAGTCCAGGACAATCAGAAAAATCCAAATTACACAACTAAATGAACCCTAATAAATAACAAGTAATGACAACCACAAATGAACAAATCCAAAACAATCAGAAAATTCCCAATTATAGGACTAAAAAAACTCAAAACTATAACAAACAAAAAACAAAGCTCTCAAGTTTAACAAAATGTAAACAATATATGACAAATTACCTAGGAACGATAGTCACGAATAATTTATGCCTTGATGTCATCCATATATCTCAAGACCCATACACCACAATTACTCTTACAAATATAATAATAAGTGCATCATTAAAGGGTGAAGGAAACCCAATCAAATTCACGATAAGTGAACTTACCCATTTGATTGGGTGACCACTTGGGGCGAACTTAAAATTTTGAGTGAAGAGAAGGTTGCTGGCGGGGGCAATAAATCTATGAACTTAGGTTCAAGTATCAAGTCCATACCTTCTAACTATAATTTCATTCACAAAATATAAAAAGGTAATCAATATCAAAACCACACGTGCTATAAGATAAATTACAAGTCATGATGAGCGGTTAGAACATACAATCTTTTTGACCTTTTTGGTATGTCCCGCGTTAAGTCAGCCATCTGGCAAGGTGTCCCATACAGTGAATTCCCCGTCCATGATGTAGATCTTGGCCGTAAAATAATGATCTCGACCATTATGTATCCGAATATAGATCTAGATTACACAATACATTTACACAATCATACTAAGTCAACATTTAATATCTTAACCACATTAACTTTGTTTACCATCATTTCTAGCTCAAGCGTTGGCGCTATGTATCCACGATCTGGTGCTTTTTTACAAAATTAGGAAGCTCTACTAGTTTTGAAACACATTGACTTTGTAGTGGTACAATAAAAACATAATACACAACGTATATACAAAACCTAAAATAAAGATGATTCTGGGTAGTAGATACTTATAGCAAAGAACGTAAGAAGAAACCATAATTGGTTGTTCATTGACGCACAACGAGCCTCCAAGGTCAAAATGCTGACAAACAAGTCTATAAGATCCGAGCCAAGCTAATTTTCTAGACTGAGAGTCTTTAGGTCTCTCCATTTATCATGGAGGCCAGAATCTCTAATGAGAATCTCACTGCAAAAGACTATCACTGTAAAAGACAAATAAAAGACAAACTTAGTGTGACTAGTACCTATCCTCTAATCTTTTCTAAAAAATATACTCTACTAAACACTCATCTTTCACTTCTAGTGGCTCCTGCAACGTGTATGGTCCCAGTTAAATACCTTCTTGTTTCATTTAGTGGTTAGCTTACCCTTCAAATAGGGTGAACTAAGTAGATGACCATCTCTCCTCTCCCGAGTGCTATGCAACTGCATCGAGAATTGGCTTTTGGTAGACTCGGTTAAAAATTTTTTGCCCTACCAAAACACAACCCCAGGTAAGATGTTAGATTAATAGTCAGAAACTAATGATATTGAGAAAAAAATTCTGATACGAGTTCAAATTCCAGAAGTATAGCAACTTTGCAAATGCCGACAAGTTTTCCCTATTGTTGACCTAACTAGGAGGTTTCACCTGAAATAAGTACTGAAGAACTTTTATAATTGAATGAAATCAAAATCCAAAACAAAATTCAGCACAGAGCAAATCATCATATTACATTGTCATAAACTAAAAGAGAATAATCAACTTTCCTGTAAATAACTCACATCTAACTGAGAAATAATTAATCAGCACAAAGCATACTCTTTCAGTCTAACTCAGAAATAACTCACATTTAATCAGCACAAAACAGACTCATCACCTTCTAATGCTCATAAATTAAGCCCTACAGAAAATAAATGAATCATTTCAAATCCAACAATTATATAAATTACATAGCATGACTATATTTCAGAAAATAGAATAATGAATTAGTTAATCATGATCTCATAAAAAATTACTAATTTAACATGTAAACATGAACCTATATGTTTAAGTCTCTAAAACAGACACACACTAAAACACACACACACATACTATGTAAACCAAAATCATTTTGTCATGGTCCTACATGACTGAGATACATTTTACAATTTGGCTCACTCCTGATAAAAAAAGAAAGACAAAATATAGGGCCTCGTTACTTAGTCACACGAATCAAGAATTACATCCAGTTCAACCTTAAACTTTAAAAAATAAAAGAATTTCTCTACCCATTAAACAACACGATCCCAACTCCAAACTTATACCAAAATTCAATATATATCATTTAAACAAAGGGCACACAAAATCTAGAATCACACCCAGTTCAACCTTAAACTTTCAAAAATAATAGACTTTATCTGCCCATTAAATAGCACCATCCTAACTCCAACCTTCTACCAAAAATTAATTTATATCATTTAAATAGAGGACATATTGTCAGACACGAAGGCACACACAATCTTGCTCATATTCAACAAACAAAAACAGAAAACATAAGATATTCATCAACTACACCAAAACCCCATCTCTTTAATTCTTCATCAACAAAACTAGAATATATTCAACAAACACAAGCTCAATAAAAAAATCAAATAAAATCATAACCCAAGCTCACCCCTTACTCGAGAAGAAAAAAGTTAATTGCCTGAAATTTTTGAATTAAACTCAGTTGGTTTCATATAACATCGGGAGATCTTCTGGGTCTAAACAAATTAAACCCCTGTAAAGGAAAGAAATCATGAGAAAAAAATGAAGAAAATTTTCCCCGCTTTCAAAATTGGAGAGAAATTAAACCAATCCAATCCTCCATGGTTTTCATCAACTAACTGACGAAATTACATTACACGCATGAACCCTTACCCTTTCCTCCTTTAGGATTTTTTAATTTTGACTTACTGCTTCCGTCGTGAAGATACGTGGAAAGAGCTTAAAAACTTCCTTTTTCCTATTGCATGAAGCTTGAGAGATTAGAGAGAGAGATCAGATATAGACGGAGAGATTATAGAAGATTATCGTGACAGCACTGACAACGAACGTAGAGAGAGAGATGACGACGACGATGGAGAGAGTGCAATGATGACAAATGCCTAGAGGACGAACGCAGAGACAACCTGGACGATGAAGCGGGAGCGCTAGAAGTTTGCTTTAAGAGAGAGGTGAAGATTGGGGGTGAAAAATCACGTGCCCTGGACTGTGAAGCTCGAAGGGAAAATGTGATTTAGGAAGGAGAAAGCTTCCTTCGTAAGCTTTCGAAGACCTGCAGCTTGTTCAACAGGTAAAACTCAATTTTTAGATCTAATGACTGAGAGTCTCCTTGCCTAATCTAACGGCTAGAGAGACTCCCAACATCAATGTTGGGAAAAAATTCCCGGCATTGGAGTGTGAACCCATAAGTGTAGCCACATAAGCTAAAAAGACTCACTTGTTCCTCGTTTTACATCATCTAACTGTACACAAAAATATCCTAGTAACTGTACACAAAATATCGTAAAAGTGTTTTACGATATTGTAGCAAAGACAAAAATATTTCCATAACGATATCGTGTCATGACCAAAAGGCTCGATTCTTTTTTTAATCTTCTTGTTGCTCATATTGAATTTCAATAATTTTAGCAAACTCTTTCACGAAAAAAATAATTTATTTATTTAATGAGATCTGAGTTAGATAGTGCAATTGAACTGTATGATTAAGAGTAATTATTAACTTTCGTTGAGGTTTCAACTACCTTTTCAAATCAACCCACCTTATTTTAATGCGCAAAGACCTCACAATACTTAACTTCGGTTAACTCTATTTTGTTTTTAGAAGTTGTCTCGGTCTCGAATAAAAGAAATCTTAATGGAAGTCCTTGAAATTAAGCACACAATTAACAATCTCGAATAAACAAAAGGATATGTTGTCCAGTAAAAAAGACCGAATGGAGGTCTCTAAAGAAAATCTTATGATAAATAATAAGTCAACATGAAGTTGTGGTCCTAATTAGTATGTTAATGGAGTGACACCTAATAGATTTGGTTGAGGTAAGCCACATGGGTCTTATGGGTAGGCAACATTCAGAGAGATCAATTTCTAAATACACACATTTTTAAAGGACTTTCTCAGTCTAACGTGGTGTACCATATTTTATTTATTTTGTTCATGTATAAAGCTCACTTTTTGTTTAGATTTTGTAGACCATTTTAGGGTAGAGATAATGGGCTTGAAGCTTAGGACCACGTGTGTTATTTGGGTCGAAAAAAGTCTTATCTTTGACTCTCTGCTATGCTTTATAGTGTTAGCTAATGCTTATGTTCCTACTTTTTGTGGTAGTCTTGCCAATGAGATACTTGAACTTGGAAAGGGGGGCAATTGCCTTGCCCCCTCCATTTTCTAGTTTCTAATTTTGAGTTATAATAATGTATAAAATATCGTAAGATAATTCAGTATAACTAATATTTCCCGCATTCAATTACACATTATATTACCAAATTGTATATTTTTGTCCCCCTTTTATTTGTGAAATAACTAAAATATGTCTCATTCAATTTTATTAAAGTATCAGATTATATAATTACTTTTAACCCTCGGGAATCGGGGCGTTACAATATGAGTCTCATATTTTTACCAAACGTCGGATATTACCATTTTAGTATTGTCCTGACTTTAGTATTGTTCAGTGCGGGCTAATTTGAGAAAATTCCCAAATCGAAAGCCCTAATTTTGCCCTAATTTTTAACCTTAAATAGCGGACGTATAAAAAGTTATTTAAAAAATAATATTAACCCATTAAACAGAAATAAATGATTAATTAAACTGTAAATAAGTGAAGCACAAAAATCCATATGACATGAAAGATTAAAAATAAATATTCATAAATATCTGAAATAACTGAAGTCAACAGAAGTCATAATTAAACTTAGAAATCATAATCGTGCTAGCTTGCTATGACAGTCCTTCACTCCTGCTACTCGCCATCATCTGCAACACAATCAACTATGGGAGGTGAGTATTAAAAATACTCAGTAAGTAAATTCACATACTAATGAGTTTCACATGACATAAATGTAAACATATAACTCATGTAAATTTATTTCACACGTTCATAGGCCACATAAAATACTCGTAACGACACATCGATTTCATGATTAACATATAACTTGAACTTGTGCTTATACATGCCAATACTTATACTTGCTTTATCATAATTCGACTAGACATATCCCTCGATTTACAACCTAATTAGAACTATTTCACAACTTGAACTTGAACTTGTAACGTGAACATGACAGATTAGGTGTCTTGAAACTTGATGTCACTTAAGGTTATCTGAACCTCAAGGACGCTAGCATGAACATGGTGACACCCAACTGTATAACTTGATAACATGACGTGAACAATCTGATTACTTGATAACTGAGGGACATGACTAAGTCTACTTCTTGTTTACTTATCACTTTTTACTTGAATTAATATTCATAATGCACGTTATCACATATACATAAGTAAATATATAACTTGTTCATGAACGTAAACACATAACTAACATGTATAACTCAAAATATAATCATACATAACATGGCAAACAATTTCATCATAATTAGGAAAACAAATAAAATACTTGATCATAAGATTGAACATAAAGAAATAATAAAACAATTTCATATTATATATTCTACACTTATAACATATGAACCAAATTATTATGTAAATCCACTTACTTGGATTCGCTACGAATTAAATTCAGCAACTAATGACCTGCCATCTAAGGATCCCAGGTCACAACAAATTCATATAATATCTACAATTATTTAATTAACTAAGCGAGGTTGGGAACAGGTGGAAACAACTTCGGGTGTAAATTATCAAATGGTTTAAAACGGTTCAACAAGGTTCGGGTGGTCTAAATTGGTTCGGTTCTGCTATTTTTTGGGCCGGTTCGGTCTGGTCAGGTTGAACTGGTCTAGTCTGACCGAGTCGATTTAGTCTGGTCCGGTCTGACTGAACGGGTTCGGCCTGGTCTGGTTCGATTGAACCGGTCTGGTTCAGGTGAACCAGTTCAAAAGAAGAAAAATAAAATAAAATAAAATAAAATAAAAACAGAAAAGGAAGACGAAGAAGTAGGGGGGAGAGAGAGAGTGATAGAGAGAGAGAGACGCAACAGGGGATGAAGGAGAGATAAAATAAAATCGAGAGGGGGGAGGGAGACGAAGAAGAGGGAGAGAGAGACAGAACACAAAGAGGAAGGGAAAGAGAGGGAGACTGAACAGAGAAGGGGAATAGAGAGAGACAGAAACAGAGGAGGAATAGAGAGAGAATAGAGAGTGGGAGAGAAGCGCACAAAGAGGGGGAGAGAGAGAGACAAAACAGAGTGGGAAAGAGAGAGAATAGAGAGGGGGAAGAAGAGACAGAATAAAGGGGGAAAGAGAGAGAAAGAACAGAGAGGGGAAAAGAGAGAGAGACGGAATATGGGGGAAAGAGAGAGAGAGAGAACAGAGAGGGGGAAAAAGAGACAGAACAGAGGGGGAAAAGAGAGAGAGAGAACAGAGAGGGGGAGAAGAGAGAGAGACATAACAGGGGAAAAGAGAGAGAGACAAAACAGATGGGGAGAGAGGGAGACGTACAAAGAGGGGGAGAGAGAGAGAGAGAGAGAGAGAGAGAGAGAGAGTCATACCTTGATTAATGGAGGATAACTGATGAAGAAGAACTAAAGATGTGCAATCATATAAAAAGGGAGAGATAATTGTATGTGGTTATAAGGATTAGCTTAAGATAACAAAAGAGAGATTTAGGGAAAATGGTTAAGAGAGAACACAAAGGAAACAAATAGGGTGGCTAGGGTGTAAGTACAAATATGGTGTAAGTGAGTTTTAAATTACAAAAATACCCTTTAATTAAAAACTTGGGTATTACATTCTCCCCTCCTTAAGAACTTTCGTCCCCGAAAGGAAAATACCTTACAGAAATAACTCTGGATACTTGATACGCATCTCAACTTCTCGTTCCCATGTTGCTTCCTCGATCCGATGATTTCTCCAAAGAATCTTGACTAGTTGAACTGTTCTATTACGAAGAGTTTGTTTCCTGCGCTCTAGGACTTTGATTGGCTTCTACTCATAAGTGAGGATCATCACGAACTTAAAGAGGTTCAAAATCAATGACATGCGTTGGGTCAGACACGTATTTACAAAGCATCGAGACATGAAACACATTATGAACACTTGAAAGAGCTGGTGGTAAAGCGAGTCGGTATGCCAAAGGACCAATACGATCCAAAATCTCAAACGGGCCAATAAATCTGGGACTCAACTTCCCCTTGCGACCAAAATGCATAACGCCCTTCAATGGGGCAACTTTGAGAAACACATGATCGCCCGCTTCAAATTCGAGATCCTTCCTCCTGACATATGCATGACTCTTTTGCCTACTCTGAGCGGTCTTCATTTTATCTCTGATTTTCTGAATAGCTTCATTCATGGACTGAACCAAGTCAGAGCCCAAAAGCTTTCGTTCGCCAACTTCATCCCAATGAACCGGCGACTGACATTTCCTTCCATAAAGTGCCTCAAATGGAGCCATACCAATCGTCGCCTGATAACTGTTACTATAAGCAAACTCCACGAGTGCCAAGTGTGCCTCCCAAATACCAGAGAAATCCAAGACACAAGCTCGAAGCATATCTTCTAACGTGAGAATTGTTCACTCAGATTGCGGACGAAAAGCTGTACTGAAATTTAACTGTGTTCCCAAAGCATTTTGTAGACTCCGCCAAAAGTTTGACATGAACCATGGATCCTGATCTGACACTATAGACACTGGAACCCCATGAAGTCGAACAATCTCGTGAACATATAACCGAGCCCAAACCTCAACTGAACAAGTAGTCTTACCAGGCAAAAGGTGTGCAGACTTAGTAAGACGATCCACCACAACCCAAATGGAGTTAAAACCCTTTACCATTCTCGGTAGCCTCAAAACGAAATCCATAGTTACGTGTTCCCACTTCCATTCATGAATACTTAAAGGTTGTAAAACCCCAGATGGTCGCTGTCTTTGAGCATTGATCCGCTGACACACAAAACACTTACTAACGAATTCAGCAATGTCACGCTTCATACCATTCCACCAATAATGTAACTTTAAATCGTGATACATCTTCATACTACCAGGGTGGACAGTGTATAGTGAACTATGAGCCACTGTGAGCAATTCATGCCTAATGAGTGCATGTTTAGGAACACACAGTCTCCCATGAAAGCGAAGAGCTGAATCATCACTAATTTCAAACCCTTGTATTTTGTCTAAACCCACTTCACTACGAGTTAGAAGCAACTCTGAGTCTGAGTTCTATGCATCAATAATACGCTGCTGTAACGATGGTTGAACTGTGAGCTGGGCTAGTTGTGCTGTAGTATCCTTTAGCAACACTTGAATCTCAGCACATTCCAAATCCTCCAAAATATGTCCTTGAGAAGTAATAAAAGCTGTTGAATGAGCTGCTTTTTGACTTAAGGCATCAGCCACTACATTTGCCTTCCCTGGGTGATAAATGATCTCGCAGTCATAATCTTTCTCCAATTCCAACCAACGGCGGTGCCTCATGTTAAGTTCTTTCTGAGTGTAAAGGTACTTAAGGCTCTTACGATCTGTGAAAATCTGACACTTACAGCCATACAAATAATGTCTCCAGATCTTGAGGGCAAAAACAACTGCAGCCAACTCCAAATCATGAGTAGGATAATTCTGTTCATAGGGCTTAAGATGACGAGATGCATATGCTATGACCTTTCCCTGTTGCATCAAAATGCAACCCAACCCTCTTTTAGAAGCATAACTGAATATCACAAAGTCACTCATACCATCTGGTATGGTCAACACTGGTGCTGTCACTAATTTTTGTTTAAGGCTCTGAAAACATTTCTCACACTCGGTCGTCCAAGAAAAGGTGGCATTCTTCCTGGTCAACTGAGTAAGTGGGACAGCAATCTTTGAAAACCCTTCAACAAACCTTCTGTAATATCCTGCTAAATCTAGAAAACTGCGAACTTCCCCAACATTTATCGGTTGAGGCCAGTTAAGCACTGCTTCAATCTTAGACAGGTCAACCGAGATTCCATCTTGAGATACCACATGACCAAGGAATGACACTTGCTGAAGCCAAAACTCACACTTCTTGAATTTGGCATATAACTGGTGTGTCCTTAATGTTTGCAAAACAATCCTGAGATGATTCATATGTTCGACCTCTGATCTAGAGTACACCAAAATATCATCTATAAATACAATCACAAAAGAATCCAGGTACTCCTTGAACACCCTGTTCATTAAATCCATAAAAGCTGCTGGAGCGTTAGTTAATCCAAACGACATCACTACAAACTCATAATGGCCGTAACGAGTGCAAAAAGCTGTCTTAGAAATATCCCCATTTTGAATCCTGAGCTGATGGTATCCTGATCTTAAATCAATCTTAGAGGATACTGAAGCCCCCTAAAGTTGATCGAACAAATCCTCAATGCGCGGTAACAGATACTCATTCTTGATAGTGACTTTATTCAATTCCCTGTAGTCAATGCATAGCCTCATTGATCCATCTTTCATTTTAACAAATAACATTGGAGCACCCCAAGGTGAAATACTGGGTCTTATGCAACCCTTATCCAATAATTCTTGAAGTTGATCTTTAAGTTCTTTCAACTCTACAAGAGCCATGCGATACATAGCTTTAGATATAGGGGCAGTGCCTGGTACCAACTCAATATGAAAATTCATCTCTCGAGGAGGAGGAAGTCCCGGTAAATCATCAGGTAAAACATCCAAGAATTCAGAAACGACTGGGACCAATCCTATATCAACATGTGTCTAGTTGTATCCACAATAGAAGCTAAGTAACCCCAGTTACCACGATCAAGTAGGCGTTGTGCCCGCAAAGAAGATATAACCTTTGGTATTGAGCATTGCTTGGATCCCCTAAACTTGAAACTAGGCCTACCAGGAGGTAGGAATAAAACTTCTTTTCTATAATAATCTATGTTGGCATAATTTGCAGCCAACCAATCCATCCCTAGGATTACATCAAAATCATGCATCCCTAGGACTATAAGTCTAGCACACATAACATTATCTGCAACCATCACTGAACAACTTTCTATCACCTTATTAAATAGGAGGGAAGCTCCAGAAGGCGTAGAAATACATAATTCAAAACCCAAAGGAACAACAGGAAATGATGCATGAGTTACAAATGAAGTAGAAATAAAAGAATGCATGGATCGGGAATCAATCAATGTGAAAGCTGAATGCCCTAATACAAGTAATGTACCTGCCACAACTGCATCCGACTGCTCAGCTTCCTTGCGAGTTGATGCAAAAACTTTTCCTTTAGCTCTACCACCAACAACATCACTGGTTTGTCCATGAGCAAGCAGAGGGCACTGTCTGAGGTAATGTCCAGTCTTTCCATGCTTAAAGCAAGCATTGATCGCCTTAAAACTTTGACCAACGTGATGTTTGTTACATGTAGCACATAAGGGATTTGATTTGATCATCTGTCTTTTTGCATTGTGAGGACCCTGATGGGAAATTTATGATTTTCTTTTTCCATGAAATGATTGCTCTGACTGAGGTGGTGCACGTGGCGGAAGATTCCGTTCCATCAGTAAAGCTGCCTCAACCACCGCTGCGTAGGTGGTATAGTTAAGAAGTGACACTGAACCCTTAACCTCTGGACGCAGTCCTCTTTCAAAAGTCCGAGCCTTTCTTACTTCGTTATCCACATAGTGCATGGTGTACCGAGACAATTCTTCAAACTTCCACTTGTATTCTGTTACACTCATAGCACCTTACGCAAGTTTGAGAAATTCAGCCTCCTTCTCTGTTCTGACCGTGATCGGAAAATATTTCTTAAGGAAAATTTTGTTGAAACGATCCCATGCCACTGGATTACTGTCGATGTCATGAGTTCTCCATATGAGCTCTCACCATTTCCGAGCCTCCCGTGTCAGCATAAATGTTGCGCAAACAACCATCTAAATCTCAGAACATGACATAAACTGGAAAATCTGCTCCAGTCTTGCAATCCATTCATCAGCTAGCAGTGGACCGGATGAATGGCCATCAAATTCAGGTGGATTCAGCCTCCTGAAGGTCTATATCAACTGTATGTCCACTGGTGTTTGCTATGGTTGCTGTACTTGTTGTGTCGGGCGAGCTGTCGCCGTCTGCCTTAACAATTCCAAGAACTCTTGAAACATCTTAACCATAGTTGCTGGAGGGTCAGCAGTAGGATTGACTGGTGCGTGACTGTTGTTGTTCCTTGTAGGGTGCGCCATCATACTTCTAACCATACAACCGAAGACTTACCAAAAGTCTAATTTTAACGCACAAAATAACATAAACGTAATCGAACGTGTCATAACGAATCTAAAGCATAACAGCTAATTCTATAGTTAAAACATATATATAACATGCGTACCTGACTTGTAAGATGATGGAGGAGCAGAGTGAGCGACATGCCATACTTTTTACGTAGAAAAGTCTATAGAATCTAAAACCTTGGCTCTGATACCAAAACTGTAACGCCCCGATTCCCGAGAGCTAAAAATGCTTGAAATTTCAAAATTTGAAAATTTCCCAATTCAATTGAAACCCTAATTTGAGAAAATCCCCAAATCGAAAATCCTAATTTTGCCCTAATTTTTAACCTTAAATAGCGTAAGCATAAAAAATTATTTAAAAATAATATTAAACCATTAAACAGAAATAAATGATTCATTAAACTGTAAATAAGTGAAGCACAAAAATCCATATGACATGAAAGATTAAAAATAAATATTCATAAATATCTGAAATAACTGAAGTCAACAGAAGTCATAATTAAACTTAGAAATCATAATCGTGCTTGCTTGCTATGACAGTCCCTCACTCCTGCTACTCGCCATCATCTGCAACACAATCAACTATGGGGGGTGAGTATTAAAAATACTCAGTAAGTAAATTCACATACTAATGAGTTTCACATGACATAAATGTAAACATATAACCTGAACTTGTGCTTATACATGCCAATACTTATACTTGCTTTATCATAATTCGACTAGACATATCCCTCGATTAACAACCTAATCAAAACTGTTTCTCAACTTGAACTTGAACTTGTAACGTGAACATGACAGATTGGATGTCCTGAAATTTGATGTCACTTAAAGTTATATGAACCTCAAGGATGCTAACATAAACATGGTGACACCCAACTGTATAACTTGATAACATGACGTGAATAATCTGATTACTTGATAACCAAGGGACATGACTAAGTCTACTTCTTGTTTACTTATCACTTTTTACTTGAATTAATATTCATAATTCACGTTATCACATATACATAAGTAAACATATAACTTGTTCATGAACGTAAACACATAACTAATACATGTATAACTCAAAATATAATAATACATAACATGGTAAACAATTTCATCATAATTAGGAAAACAAATAAAATATTTGATCATAAGATTTAACATAAAGAAATAATAAAACAATTTCATATTATATATTCTACACTTATAACAGACCGGACTGGACTAAACTAACTCGGTCAGACTAGACCAGTTCAACCCGACCAGACTGAACCGGCCCAAAAATAGTAGAACCGAACCAATTCAGACCACCCGAACCTTGTTGAACCGTTTTAAACCATTTGATAATTTACACCCAAAGTGGTTTCCACCTGTTCCCAACCTCGCTTAGTTAATTAAATAATTGTAGATATTATATGAATTTGTTGTGACCTGGGATCCTTGGATTGCAGGTCATTAGTTGCTGAATTTAATTCGTAGAGAATCCAAGTAAGTGGATTTACATAATAATTCAGTCCGGTCTGACTGAACTGGTTCGGCCTGGTCTGGTTCGATTGAATCGGCCCCGGTTCAGGTGAACCGGTTCAAAAGAAGAAAAATAAAATAAAATAAAATAAAATAAAATAAAATAAAAACAGAAAAGGAAGATGAAGAAGTGGGGGAGAGAGAGAGAGAGAGAGAGAGAGAGAGAGAGACGCAACAGGGGACGGAGGAGAGAGAAAATAGAATCGAGAGGGGGGAGGGAGACGAAGAAGAGGGAGAGAGACAGAACACCGAGAGGAGGGGAAAGAGATGGAGACAGAACATAGAGGGGGAATAGAGAGAGAGAGACAGAACAGAGACGGGGAGACGAAGGAGAGACAGAACAGAGATGAGGAGATGAAGGAGAAGGAGAGAGAAATGCACAGGGAGGGGGAGAGAGAGACAAAACAGAGGGGGAAAGAGAGAGAGAGAACATAGAAGGGGAAGAAGAGACAAAAAAGAGGGGGGAGAGAGAGAGAACAGAGAGGGGGGAAAGAGAGAGAGAGAGAGAGAGAGAGAGTAGGGGAAAGAGAGAGAGAGAACATAGAGGGGGAGAAGAGAGAGAGAGAGACAGAACATGGGAAAAGGGAGAGAGACAAAACAGAGGGGGAGAGAGGGAGACGCACAGAGAGGGGGAAAGAGAGAGAGAGAGAGAGATAGAGAGAGAGAGAGAGAGAGAGAGAGTCATACCTTGATTAATGGAGGATAACTGATGAAGAAGAACTAGAGATGTGCAATCATATAAAAAGGGAGAGATAATTGTAGGTGGTTATAAGGATTAGCTTAAGATAACAAAAGAGAGATTTTGGGAAAATGGTTAAGAGAGAACACAAAGGAAACAAATAGGGTGGCTAGGGTGTAATTGCAAATATGGTGTAAGTGAGTTCTAAATTACAAAAATACCCTTTAATTAAAAACTTGGGTATTACACGTATGAACTAATACGGGGGGACTCTTTAGTCCCACCCACATTGTATAATTTTGTCCCTTCCTAAAAGAGTGGACTAAACGGGACTAAGGCTGGGAGGCTCTATCGTGACACACATGAAGACCCACACGAACTTCTTCGTTCCTGCCACTAACGAAGCTCCCGTTGATGAATCTTCTTCCTTCCACCGCTTCTTCCTGGTAAGCCTCTTCCTCTTCCTCTTCTCGTTGGATTCTTCTTCTTGTTGCTTATGGTTTTCTGTCGATAGATCTATTTTGCCATAGATCTGTGTTTGTTCCATAGATCTCTCATTGTTTCTGGTTCTTGTTAGATCTGGTACTCAAATATATTTTTAGATTTCCCAATACTAATCGAAGCTCAGAACAAATCTTAGTAGAGATGACCAATCAATCTGTTGTGTCTGATCCCAAAAACCCATCATAGAAATCATCGAAGAGTAGCAAATTTCAAAAGCCCAGTAAATAAATTAGGCATTTTCAATGGTGAAAAACAGAACAGATTAATGAGAGAAGAGAGATTTTTTTAGTAATTTTATATGGTTTCAAGCAAGTGATTCTAAGTTCACACCTTTAGGCTACATTATTCCTTCATATTGGAATATGTTTCAACTTGCAAATTATACTAATTGGTACTTGCTGAGTGTGTGAATTGAATGCAACTTGCTATTATATTAATTGTTTAGCTAAAATATTTTTGTTTCGAATAGAGATGGATAAGAGGAATCTTTTGATGTATCTTGTATTGGAGATGTGGCATTTGGAAATTATGAGTATGTTCATGATGACACTATGGATGATAATTGATATGGCAGAGAAGCATTATGAAACTTATTTGTTAGCTGATCGTACTATTACTAATCGTGAAACACGATTATGTTATTTGGATAGTATAATAAGAGATAGTGATATGTCTTATGTGAATCAATTCAGAATGGATAAAAGAACCTTTGGTATCTTATTTAAATTACTTCATAATGATAGAAGAGTGAAAAAGGATGGCTTGGTTACTTTAGAGGAGCAAGTGTGCATATTCTTGGAGTTTTACGACTACAAGGTTGTCTACTTAATGATGAGAGCCTTAGACAATACTTATATTGTAATGATGAGAGATGGAAATGGTTTAAGGTATACATTATTTTAAGTTTTCTTCATGAAAAATGTTAATTGTTTTAAATTATTCAAATAATTAATATTTGAGTGTTAATATTTCATATAGAATTGTTTGGGAGCCTTAGACAGTACTTATATTGATGTTCATGTTTCTGAAATTGAGAAGCCAAAGTATCAAACTAGAAGGGAGCAATTGCCCCAAATGTATTGGGCGTTTCAGATGTATAACGAGTTGCAATATACTTTTGTTGCCGAAAGGAATAATTTGGCTATGCAGATGTATAATGAAAGGAGAAAGAACTGAGTCAAAAAGATAGACTTTCCCTTATTTCATTTTTAGGATTTAGACTTTATTGTTGGATTGAGTTGCCTTATACTTTTATTATTGGATTAAGTTGCCTTTTACTTTTATTGTTGGATCGAGTTGCAATATACTTTTGTTATTGGATTGAGTTGTAATATATTTTTATTGTTGGATTGAGTTGCAATATACTTTTATTGTTGGATTGAGTTGCCATATACTTTTATTGTTGGATTGAGTTGCCATATACTTTTATTTGTCATGTGGTATTTTTCTTTATAATTGATTGAGATATAT
Source organism: Datisca glomerata (assembly GCA_003255025.1). Taxonomy (NCBI): domain Eukaryota; kingdom Viridiplantae; phylum Streptophyta; class Magnoliopsida; order Cucurbitales; family Datiscaceae; genus Datisca; species Datisca glomerata. The sequence goes on from QANY01010678.1 coordinate 526,688, forward strand.
TTTATTAGGAATAGATAGGGATAACAATCAAAATAATGAGCATGCTATACGAAGAATCAGTAGGAATTCCTGGACCAAAATGGAGGAAGAGGCATTATTGGACATACTTGATGAAGTAGTTGCAGGAGGCCATCGTTGTGATACTAGTTCGGTTAAATTTAGGACTCTAACGCTAATGTAAAAAGGTTTGAATGAAAAGTATCATGACTCTAGGCTAAAGGCTAATCCAAATATTGAGTCCAAGTTAAGAAAATGAAAAAAATGTATGGAATTGTTATCGACATGTTGGCCAAGAGTGGGTTTGGTTGGAATGATGTTAGAAAGTGTGTGGAAGTGAAGAGTAATAAAGTATGGTAAGATTATGTGCATGTTGAAACTAATGTTATGTTTATTTGGTTTGACGTTAGGAATATGTTGTCATAATATTTAACTTACATTAATTTATTATTCTTGTAGCATAACAGGGATGCAGAAGGATGGAGAGACAAACCTTTTCCATACTGTGAAAGGCTTGCTCGTATATTTGGTAAGGATCGTGCAACATGACTTGATGCTGAAACTCCTAATGATATGGTTGAGAACATGAACTAAGAGTACGGGGAGGCTAATATATATGACATAGGTAAAGATTTGCCTACTTCGCCTCATCCAGTACCATAAAATTCAAGTTCTCAACAAAGTTACAAGACTCAATCTTAACTTATTGATAAAAAGAGAACAAGATCGGGGAGTAACTTTCATATTGGCTTGAATCAGATTGCTAATGTTTTTGAGAAAATGTTTCAGAATTCCTTTGAAAGAATGGAAACAATTAGTAGTAGAATCGTGGGTGATGATAAAAATCACACTGACATTACTAATGAGTTACAAAGTTTTGGGCTTTCTATTGATGATGAGATTGATGCCTTTACTCTCATTCTAGCAACATCAGAAAATGTGTTGGCTTTCAGATCTTTGAAGGACAAGCGCAAGCGAGCATTTGTAGCAAAACTACTCCGTCAGAGATGAATTTAGGCTTCCTTTTGTACTTATTTTGTGGATGCATGATATTTTGTTAAATGATAAATTACAAATGTTTGATGTGATGCTTTGGTGGATATGCATTATAGGGAGCATATATGTTATATGTGATGATTCTTTTGTGATGTCTTGGTGATTGGGAATTATAGAGAGCATATATGTTATATGTGATGATTCTTTTGTGATGCCTTGGTGGAAGGGCATTATGTCGTGAACATGAAAGCTTATTTCATGATGCATTAGTGGATGAACATTTTTGTATGAATATTGTTATAAATTATGAAAATGAATGATGACGTTTCAAGATTTTTTTGAAGTATTTTAATTATTATTATTATTATTATTATTGATTGAATGAATGTTTATATTGTAGTTGAAAATGTTAAATAACATGTTAATGAGTTCTAAACATACTTGTGTAAATCAAATTATGATAAACAATTTTACTATAATCCAGTAGTATGATGTGCCAAACATTGTACAAGTAATACGATTTTTTAACTAATGCAGCATCAAACACTGGATAATATTATTTAATCTATACAGTATAATACAGTACAGTCTGACAGATTTAATACAACACTATCCTGATTGCCAAACGAATCATTTATTTATTATTATATCAAATAACATGAATTTTAAAAATTATCCTAATTCTATAAAATTCCTAACCTCGTCCATGTCTTAAGGACAAGACATATTTTAAGTTTGGTTGTCACCACTAGATTAGCAAATTCATGAATTACTCATGTTCGTTCTCGAATCATGTCCAAAGATTCAGTAGTAAACTAATAATTCACGTTTAGTTCGTTAACCGAATGGTTTAAAAGTTCGTTCGTTTTGAGATAACAACAGCAACCCAATAATATATAAGAATCCCACAAGGCTAGCTCAATGTTTCCATCTCTTTTTTATGGGAAACTTCTCTCTTTCAGATTGCACGTGAACTCCAACTGTCTAGTACATTAGATATAGCTTCAAATATCTACTCCATCATTTCATTTCCTTGAATCTAATTAATTACTTTTTGTAATTTATCTTATGCCTTTGCCTTAATGTTCACGTGGAGTAAAAAGTAACGTACAAGATCAAATGAGATAAAATAATTAATTCACTTATGTTATGCATGCATTTTATAAATCATACTGATTACAATATTTATGTTTAGTGTTGAAATTGATAAAATGATGTTAAAAATACTCATTGTTACTCCTTTTGTATTTCTCTCAATATGCAGGATACTAAAAAATGAAGCTAATGATGCCCTATTCTAATATATAACGTTCAAAGCTTGGAGAGCAAGCCAAATGTGTAGATAAACTAGAATCAGATTGTTGATGATATTATGAGATAATGGAGAGATTTTGTGGGATAATGAAGATATTTTAATTATCTTCTGTAGATTATTACAGATTCTGTTTGGAGATATTTTCTTCCTCTTCAAATAAATAAGAGAAAATTTATCCAAAAATAAATCTTTTGGCCTAACCGTACCGAGCTGGCCGGCGGCGGCGTGTGCGCGTGAAGGGAGGACCATGTGCCATCTAGGTTCTCTCTTCCCCACAAAATGTGGGGTGCCCCTTGGGGCTAACCCCAAGGCATGAATGTTGGGTTTATAAACCCAACATTCTTTCCTTGAGTTTTCTATGTGGGACAAATTCCCACTCTATTTCACATCAAAAACTTTCATTCACTTTTCAGTCTTTCTTTGATTTTTCTTCTCTTCTTCTTTTCTCTCCAACAATCCCCCACATGAATGAAATGTGTCCTAACTAAATAAAAACCTGAGAGAGAACAAATGAGATATGTATCAAGAGAGGTATCTTGAACCTTCCGTAGTGAGAATTCATCGGATTTATTCTGAAGAACAGTGAACTACATTCTTGAACTGAACTTCCTCTGAGATAAATCGAGGCAACAAATTTCACACATATCTCATCTTAATACATATGAGTTCATACGATTTTGTTCATTTAGGTCCTGAACATATCCCGCTTTCATAAGAGCTTTAGAGAGGTTAAGCCATTCAGACCTCTCATAGAAGCGACCCCACTTCTACTCTCATATAGGTGACAACGATTAAGAGTATTTTGTCACTACTCCTTTGGTAAGCAGAACATCAATGTCATTAAATACTTACGTATACCCTTTTACGTCGACAGACAACACACTATCTTCATATCATAGGAACATGAAGAAACCATAGGTTTCTCAGTGTTTCAATTTGAATCATCCTTGCCAGTTTGTCTATTGAACCTAGATCTTGGGATCTCCAGTCAACTAGGTTAGGTTACCACCTGAATAATTCATTGAACAGGCTTTAGCCTCATTCCCCTCGATGTTTGTTTTATTAGTTCCCTTGACAATCCTTTTGTTAGAGGATCAGCAAGATTCTCCTTTGACCTTATAAAGTCTAAGGAAATGACCTCATTGGACAACAACTGCATAATGGTATTATGTCTTCATCTAATATGTCTAGACTTACCATTATACACATTATTTTTCGCTCTAAAAGTTGTAGCCATATTGTCACAGTGGACACATAAAACTGACACAGGTTTTGGCCGCACCGGAATATCTTCCAGAAAATTCATGAGCCATTCTACTTCTTCACAAGCCTTGTCCAATGCTATGAATTTTGATTCCATAGTTGAACGAGCTATACAGGTATGCTTAGTAGACCTCCACGAGATAGCTCCGCCACCTAGGGTAAACACATATCCACTAGTAGATTTAGTCTCTAAACTGTCTGATATCTAATTAGCTCACTAAATCCTTCTATCATCGGTGGATAGGTTGAGTAATGCAGTCCGTAGTTCATAGTGAATTTTAAGTACCTTAGTATTCTCACTAATGCGCTCCAGTGATCATGTCCACGATTACTCATATATCTTGCTAGCCTTCCAACTGAATAGGCTATATCAGGCCTGGTGCAATTCATGATATACACTAAACTTCCAATTATTTGTGAGTACTCCAATTGAGATACTCCATTATTCTTCCTTAACTTATAATTTGGGTCGAAATGAGTTACAGCAGGTTTGCTTTCATATTGCCCAAACCTTTTTTAAAATCTTTTCTACATAGTGAGACTGGGTAAGTATATATTCATTTTAAGTTCGCTTTACTTGAATTCCAAGAATGACATCTATTTGACCTAAGTCTTTCATGTCAAATTTAGAATTCAACATCCTCTTCGTAGAGGATATTATATCCTTGTTTGATCCCACTATAAGCATGTCATCTACATACAAGCATACTATGACGAATTGATCATTAGTATCTTTAATGTAGACACATTTATCACACTCATTTATCTTGAATCCATCAGATAACATTGTATGATCAAACTTCTCGTGTCATTGCTTCGATGCTTATTTTAATACATAAAGTGATTTAACAAGTTTACATACCTTTCGTTCTTGGCCTTTAACCACGAACCCTTCAGGCCGTTCCATATAGATTTTTTCGTCCAATTCTCCATTTAAGAAAGCAGTCTTTTCATCCATTTGATGAATTTTCAAAGTATGCAAAATCTGTTAGTGCAATCAGCATCCTAATAGATGTGATTTTCGTCACTGGAGAATAGGTATCGAAAAAATCTATACCTTTTTTCTGTCGGTATCCTCTAGCTACCAACCTAGCTTTGTACTTTTCAATAGTATCATCAGCTCTCAGCTTTCTTCTGAAGATCTATTTACAACCTATTGGTTTATTCCAGGAGGGAGATCCACTAACATCCATGTATTATTTTGCATTATGTAATCTATCTCATTATTGACTGCTTCCTTCCAAAAAGGAGCCTCAGGGTTGAACATTACCTCCTTATAGGTTTGAGGTTCAGCCTCCCTCAGGTATGTTAGAAACTCTAAGCCAAATGAGGTACTCGTTTTAGCTCTTTTACTTCTTCTAAGTTCAGGTTCAGATTCTTCAACAATCTGAGCTCTAGAAAAACTTTCTTCTAATCCTCGTTTAACATTTTGACTGTGTCTTCCTTCCTTAAAAGAAAACACATTCTCAAAGAATTCTACATTGACAGACTCCATAATAGAGTTGGTACTTATGTAAAAAATTTCTAACCTAATAACCAAAAATCTATATGCAGCACTGTTCAATGCATATCCAATGAAAACACAGTCTATTGTCTTAGATCCAAGCTTTACTCTCTTTGACAATTGTACTTGTATCTTTGTGAGACACCCCCACACTTTTAGGATTTTATAGGAAGGTAACTTCCCTTTCCACTCTTCATAAGGAGACTTGTTGTTCTTATGTGGAATCCTGTTAAGTATGGTATTTGCTATAAGCAAGGCCTCCCCCCATAAATTTTGAGGTAATCCAAAATTGTTCAACATACAGTTCACCATATCTTTCAGAGTTTTATTTTTTCTTTCAGCCACCCCATTCTGTTGAGGCGTGTAAGGTGTTGTAGTTTGATGCACAATTCCATGTAGAGCACAGAATTCAGATAGCATAGTGGAGTCATATTCTCCACCCCTGGTCAGATCTAAGCATTTTGATATGTTTACCAAGTTGTTTTTCAACTTCAGACTTGTATGTCTTAAATATATCCAAAGTCTCATCCTTTGAATGAAGCAGATATAGATAGCAATATTTACTGAAATCATCAATAAATGTAATAAAATATTTTCTACCTCCTCTACTAGGAGTTAATTTTAAATCACATAAATCACTATGTATTAAATCAAGTAGGTCATTCGTTCTCTCTACAGATTTAAATGATTTTCTTGCAAATTTAGATTCTACGCATATTTCACATTTATTTCCTTTTTCTAGGTTAAATCTAGGTAGAAGTTCAAAATTAATCATACGTTGTAAGGAACAAAAATTAACATGACATAATCTAGCATGTCAAATATTAGAAAGTTCAGTGATATAAACAGAAGAAGTAGTAGAATTATCATTAATAATTACAGGGGTTACAACAGACACATTAAGTTTAAAAAGTCCATCAAAACTATAACCCTTCCCAACAAACATCCCTCCCTTAGTCAGAATAAACTTGCCAGCATCAAAGACAAGCTTAAATCCACTTTTACATAAAAGAGATTCTGAAACCATATTTCTACGAATTTCGGGCACATGCAGGACGTCTAGGAGAGTAAGTTGTTTTCCGGATGTGAATTTCAGCACAACCTTTCCCTTTCCCTTAACATCAGCTTCTGAGACTTTCCCTATATAGAGAACCTCATCTTTATCAAACTCAGCATAAGTTGAAAAGATAGTTCGGTCACTGCACACGTGCTTCGTAGCACCAGTGTCGACCCACCATTCCTTGGCGTCAGTGACCATATAGATTTCAGAAATCATTGCACAGAGATCATCTATCTCTATCATATTTGCTTGGTTTGTTTTCCCGCTGTTACGGGTTTGGTTACTATTGTTTTGATCTTTCTTAAACCAGCAATCCTTTACCCTATGTCCGGCTTTACCGCACACCCAGTAACTGCCCTTAATGCGTTTATCTGAATTACCTTTTTTAGCATTGCTCGTCGATGTCTTCATTTTCTTATCTGGTGGATTAGATTTGTTTCCTTCTACCACATTAGCTTTCATTCCGTAGGTTGCCCACATCACTTTCTTTTCATTTTTCCGGTTGTCATCCTCTATCTGTCAATCGAACAATCAGATCCTCCATGCTGAGCTCCTTACGTTTATGCTTTAGATAATTCTTGAAGTCCTTCCATGACGGCGGCAGCTTCTCGATGATGGACGTGACTTGGAACGGTTCATTCACGATCATCCCCTCGAGCTTCATGTTGTTAAAGATGATATGCAACTCCTCCACTTGACTGATTACCGTGTTCTTATCATCCATCTCGTATTTCAGGAATTTTCTGATGATAAATTTCTTCATCCTGGCATCCTCCGTTTTGTATTTCTTTTCTAAGGCTTGCCACAGTTCCTTTTCCGTCTTAAATGATGAGTAAACGTTGTAGAGGGTGTCTACCAAACCATTCAAGATATAGTTTCGGCAAAGGATGGATCCAGGCTTCCTGTGTAGATGCTAGTTCCTTCAATTGTCCTTCTATTTGTGTAGGAGGAATATCGCCCGTCAACAGATGTGCTAGATTGAGAGTGGTCAGATCTTCTGTTGCCATTGTTTGAAGTCGTCCCCTTTGAATTTTTCCGATCTCTCAGCGTGTAAAGTTTTGATTCTAGCAGATTGTTCCATAATTATTATCTTTAGATTGTTATGAGTAGAGATGGAACAAGATGCTTTCATTAACCAACGATTACAGAGAAATATGGAACGATTACAATGTAAATGCAATAGACACAATTACAGTAAATTTTTCAGATCTAATAAACAAACTTAAACGAAAAATGATTACAGCAAATTTGAACTGAAAATACGATGTAGATCGAGATTGCTTGAAAGCAATGTCCTAAAGACAATAATCGTCCTCCATAGGGTGCTTGGAGACTACGACGAATCATCTCTGCAGGATACAATGATCTAAGGAAGAGTACAACAACCGATTATTCTGACCCTCACAGAACTCATTTTTTATTTCTCTCAATATGCAGGATGCTTAGTGTTTGAGTGTTGTTATGTTCGTCTACTAAAAAATGAAGCTATGATGCCCTATTCTAATATATAACGTTCAAAGCTTGGAGAGCAAGCCAAACGTGTAGATAAATTAGAATCAGATTGTTGATGATATTGTGGGATAATGGAGAGATTTTAATTATCTTCTGCAGATAATCACAGATTCTGTTTGAACATATTTTCTTCCTCTCCAAGTAAATCAAAGAAAATTTATCCAAAAATAAATCTTTTGACCGAATCGAACCGGCCGGACGGTGACACGCGTGGGAAGGGAGGACCGTGTGCCATCTAGGTTCTCTCTTCCCCACAAAATGTGGGGTGCCCCTTGGGGCTACCCCAAGGCATGAATGTTGGGTTTATAAACCCAACATTCTTTCATTGAGTTTCCGATGTGTGACAAATTCCCACTCTATTTCACATCACACACTTTCATTCACTTTTCATTCTTTCTTTGATTTTTCTTTTCTTCATTTCTCTCCAACACTTATCTATTTTATATTTATAATTATGTGTTACTATATATATATGTATATATATACTTGTGAACTCTATACACGGCATAAATGAAAATGTATAATACTCATTTAATTTCTAAATTAGAATTTTTATGTCTTGAATTATTAATCAAATGATCGTTGAATCTTTAATTGTTAATTCTCAATTTATTCTTACTGAATAATTATCCGTATTTTTACTGAATTCAAATTAACTAACTATAGGTGCATCAAGCTACAAGTTTTTAAATGTTTAATTAATAAAATTTAACATCACTTATTTATTAATTGAGAGCTTTGTTCAAAACATCTGCTATAACCTTTTTCATTTTATAAATCCCGGGAAATCAGTCCCGCGCACAAAATTCATTAAACATTTCGGAGGCCTATTTGGGGGTTTTGAATCGCTGTTATGGTCCTCAATACCGTCACAATGGATCTTCTAGCTTTAAATATCTTTCAATGCACGGAAACATTCCTCGCACTCATTAAATATGTGAAAACCTATCACGGCGGTTTGGAAGACCGCCGGTATTGGATGGGAAATTAGGACGTATAACGGCGATCTGAAGTTATTAGTGTTGGTCTGGATATGAAGACTTATTGCAGAGGTTTCTGTAACTGCCGGTATAGGCCCCTTTTTCATTTTTAAAGCGCATGAAAATATGAAATCGATCTTGATATTTGACTTAATGTGTGGGTTAAAAATAGTATAAGTGATTACTAGTATTTATTGTGTGAGTATTTTTTTACTATCATAAATGAGTAGGGTATGAGTAATATTCAATACTTATTGGGTACCCATTTAACATAATCTAATTAAGTCAATTACTAATTTTTTGTTAAAATTAGTAGGAACTTGATCTTCTCATGTGGAACGATTAGTGATAGGAATACGTTCGCCATAAATATCTCTTAATCAACTTGTTAACTCATCCAACTTTTCATATAAATCCTGAAAGAAAAGAAAATCACTTTACAATATATATAAATCAACAATATATACCTAAATGCAACAAATTTTATTCACCGCCTTAAATGTTTGCAACAAAAGCAATATTATGTAGTTTTGTAGGGCACAACGTTACTATAACAATATATTGCATGTGACTTGATATCACACATTCACCTCATAGGTTTTTAAAATTTAAGTTTGGAGTTTAGGCTTGGAATAGAGGTCATAAATTGTCTATTCATAATAGTGATAAATATTACAGTACTTCATAATTTGAAATTATATTCAAACTCACACTCAAATATTGGATATGATTCGTTAGTTGATCAACTAACAATCAAATACCGGATATGGTTCATTTCATTTTATTTTTTATTGTTCGCAGAGTATAACAATATATTCAAACTCACACTTAAAACATAGAATAAGGAGAGTATTTATATTGTAACATACTTATTTAATACTGATGGAGTAATATTATTCAAAAACATGAAAAGCAAACAATAAAAAATAAATTGAAAGAAAAACATACATTTAAACATCAACTCAAATAAAATCCGTTGGGGCACCCATGTGTTAATGAGTATTACTCATACCCACTCAATTAATTTAACATGGGTACGGGTAAGACATGAGTAGTAGAAATTTAAGATGGATGTTTAATGAGTATACACATACCCTATCCAAACTCACCCATTACCATCTCTACATGAAATTGATCCCACTCAATAAAAACAATAAACAAAATTGGAGCTTATGGTGGAGTTCTAAACCGCCCTCAGTCCTCAAAACCGACGGAATAGGTTCTAATTCTGAATATTTTTCAACATGTGGGAAAATTCCAAGCTCTCACCAAATATTTGAGGACCTATACCTGCGGTTTTCCATTAACAACCTTATAGGCTGAATATAGTGGTGTTTATGTGAGACCGCACTATGGAGCTTAATATAGCGACAATTGATATAACTGTCGTTGTTGATCTGATTTTTTTTATGTTATTCCGCTACTTGGCTAAACAACTCCAACAAAACCGCTCTAATATGTTGATCTTCTTGTAGTTTGATTCAACCCATTATCTATAGAATCTGTAAATGAGGTAGGGAGAAATATTTTTAGACGTTTTTGTCCAATTAATTTATATCTAGTTTGAAATTTACGTTTATAATCTTTAGTATATATAAATGAGAAAATAGGAGGATAAATTTATTTGGGCGTTTTTGTCCAACTAATATTTAGTTTATTTAACTCTAAATTCATGTTTATAATATTTGTGAAAAATAACTTGTTCTCTAATTTTATCCAACTATTATATCACACTTAGATTCATGCCCTTTCATTTTGGATATCTTTGTCCAACCTACTTAAATCTAATTTCAAATTTATTCTTATAACATTGAATAATAATAAAAACATTTAGTTTTTCAATCTAATCCTATTTAATCTTCATTCATACCTATTCTTTTTAACCATTAATCATTGTATAATAATCAATAATATATATAAAAGGTAGGAGTGGGAAATATTCTTTGACATTTTTCTGTCCAACCAATTTAAACGTAATTTCAAGTTTGGCCGTATACTATTTTGGAGGAGACTAATGAGTTTTCTAATTTGATCCTTAGTTTTATTTATGATTCTAAATGAACCTTAATCTAAATTTATATAACTGAAAACAGTTAGGTCCGTTTAACTGTACTGAAATTTATAGCTTAAACTCTTAAGTTATAACTTATTTAAGTTTGATTTTAATTTATAAGCTAAAATGTATTTGACTCAGTTTATTTTAATTAACTTAAGCTATAACTTATTTAAATTGATGTTTGACAAATAGTTTAATAATTAAATCATTTTAATTGAAATTATTTTAATATTCCTCTTAATGATATGGTTTATCTTTAAGGGTCGTTTGGTTCGTGTAATCTAGACTGACCATCACAATATAATTACTGGTAATTCAATTGTATGCAATTCAATTTTTTGTAAAATATGATTGTCATATTTGACTATACATGATAATTTATGACGTGATGAGTGATAATTAATGATGTTATGTTTGATATATGTTAACTTTTGCTATAAATTTATGTAAATAACATGAAGTTACTTAAAATACCCTTTTAGTTATATATTATCTAAAAAAATATTTTCACGTGCAATTTTAATATTAATATTAATTAATATTTAAATAAATTAATAATGCTAAACTAAATTTATAAAATATTTTTAATCAAATTAATAAAATAAGATATTTAATAAAAAATATTTTCACATTAAATTTTAGCATTAACTTTAATTATTTTCTATTAATATTTAAATAAATTAATATTGCTAGATTACATTTTATTAATTTAATTTTAATTAAATTAATAAAATGAATTTTATAAATATTTTAATTAAAAACCAAAAAATAAATTTTAATTAATATTTAAATAAGTTAATAGTGCTAGACTAACTTTACAAAAATAATTATAATTAAATTAATAAAATAAGAGATATAATAAAATAATATTTTCACGTGAATTTTTAACATTAATTTAATTAGTTTTTTTAATATTTAAATAAATTAATAATACTAAATTAAATACTAATAAAGTTAATTTTAATTAAGTTAATAAATTGAGAGGGAAAGTATGGGAAAAAATATTTGAATGAAGATAGGAAATTAATTTTGTTTGATATTAAAATTACAATGATATTCTAAATTAAGATTATTTTTATTTTATTCTATAATTCAATCGATTCAAAAGATTGTTTGTAAATTAAGATTACATATAAATTAAAATTAAAATTTTATTTAAGAATTACTTTAAATAAAAATTATAATCCAATTACAAAATGATATAAAAGGAGAACGCGAAACAAACTAGTATCATCTGGTTTCTTTAATTAGCTTCCCTTTCCCAAATCCTCTGTTGAAGCTCTCAGCAAATCCTCTAAATCAAAGCTATATACCCCACCGTCGAAGAACACCAATCTGTTCCTCTCTGCCTCCACTGACCCACCTGTGAAGACGATGTCCCTGCCTCCGCGGCTGCCGCTGACTGAGTCGTAGCAACCAGCCTCGTTGGCTTCCCAGATTGTCGTCGGTTGAACTTTCAGAGGCAGAGCAAGAGGTTGTTGTTGGAGACATTGAACTTACTAAGATGCCGGAAGGGATGCTGGGTAATGTGCCTGAGAAGCCGTTATTTTCCAAGAACAGACCCGTCAAGTGGGATAGATTGTTGACCAAAAACGTGATTGTGCCAGTGAAATTGTTGGAAGACATATCCAGACGAGTGAGTCAGGTTAAACGAGTCAGACTCTGAGGGAATTCGCCGGAAAGTTCATTGTCCTGGAGGTAGAGACTGCGGAGGAATGTTTAATTAGAAAAATCGGAGGGGATCTCACTTGAAAGCTTGTTGGAATGGAGACTCAGAACTCGCAGTTGACGTAGTCTCCCGATTGAGTTCGGAGGAGTCGGACCCACAAGCCCAACAGCGGGTAACTGAAGCGTGAAAACGGACCGATTGACAATTCATTCGATTCCGATTGGACCCGATTGGCATGGGGCATCTGGGACAGGAAGGAGGGCGTGCTTGTCCTGAGTCGGCTCCGAAATAACTCGGTAAACGTGGAAAACTACATACGCAACTGAGTTTTTTACTAAACTATACCATTCAATAACTAAATTTACTAAACTATATCTCTCTGCCCTAATTTTCGTTAATTTATACCCATACCCACCCTCTACTTAAAATAAGCACAAGTTATGAGATTGTCCTTTTCTCGAACTTCAAATAACAACAAAGAATAATAATAAATAAACTAGTCAAATCAATTTTAATTACATCTCTGTCCTAAAGAATCTCAATCTTCTTCTCCTCTTTCTCTTCCTCTTTCTCATACTCATTTCATCCCTTATTTTTACGTAAGCCCTTTTATTTCTTTAATGAGATTCTTCTTCTATAGAATAAGAATTGATAATGACTACTTGTATTTTCTTTTGTATTATTATTGTTATTTATTCATTATATTTTCTATGCCTTTGTGCTTTGTGCTCCCATGCAAGATGAATACGTAGTGTCCGTGTAACCATCTTGTAGTGTACAAAATGAGTACACGATAATCGTGTAGACTACATGAAGTGTTTAAGAAGAATAATTTAGAATATATTTAATTTTATATATTTATTTAAAGTTAAAATACAAAACACACCCCTGCACTTTGACGAAAACTGTAACCTATACTCATACACTTTTTTTCATATTTTTATACTCATGCACACTCTGACTAAACTGTAAAATATATCATTCAGTGACGTTTTTTAGTTAAATTTAACATAAACTTAACTCTGTTTTGCAGTTTTCTTTCTCGTCAAAAACTTCATTATTTCCCTCCATTTATCTACACTACTTTGCCCATATAAATAACTCTCTTCTTATCCCTCATTTTTAAACTTTCATTTTCACCTTCAAACTATTTTTCAGATCTGGACAACAAATTTATTGAAGGTATTGGTTGACAAAAACTGGCTTCCTTCTCATGTTCAAGGTCTGGTGATGAGGTAGTTCGACGATGCCATTATGGATTAGTTACTCCATTAAAATTTTGATGGAAACCAACGGATCCGGGAAGACGTTTTTCTGGGTGTGGAAATTTTGGATTTGGAAGAATTTATAGATATTTTGAGTGGGAAGATCCTCCGGTTCATCATAATAGTAAAAATGTGATTAATGAGTTATTGAAAGACATGAATAAGTTAGATGCTAAAGTTGTAATGTATAGAAGGAGATGGATTTTGACTACGAGTTTTATGATCTTTTTATGGGTTTGGTTTCTTATAATGTAAATTTGTTTTTATAAAAGTTAATGGAAAGTGAAAGAGTAAGAAAAGTTTCATCGAGGGTAAATGTGAAAGATTAAGACAAAACTACTAACACGATTTACTTTTAACTTCCATTAACGGAACTTTGGCACATGCGTGGCATATGTATTTTCCTGATTAATTTTGATGAAAATTCTAACAGAGGGATATATTGGGATAGGTAGGTTTCAAAATTAACTAAAAAATAAGTTTGAACCACGAACGTTTCGTGGTCGAAATATCAAAAATTTTTCAATTAACTTATTTAGTCGAATTAAATAATTTAAAAAATAATGTGCGATTATGCATATACGACATTAGACGAGAAGATAAGGTTAGAAACAAATTTTTACCTATACTTTGCCTCGAAGAATTTTTGAACTGGTGAAATTCCTTCGAGCGTTCTTCGTGTTCTTCAAGCTTCGAGATCTGAATCACACACTTGAACTTCAAGAACGATTTGTGAATTTCCTCCACCAACAACCACCCATTACTTTCAGAAATATATCTCAGGAGAATTTTGTGCAGGAATTTAAGTGTGGGCTCTCAAAATGATTGAACGGAAAAATCTAATATTTTTCCTTTAATGCTCTCTCAATCGGCGGCAATTATTTGGAATGGGAGAAAACTCTTTTCCTCTGTATCTCATATGAAATCTATATTTTTATCTCTCTCTGCAATAAAATTACAATTAGATATTTATAAAATCTATTTTCGATATTTATAAATATATCCATATATTTTTAGTTTCTAAAAATTCACCCTCATATATTAAAATTACCGAAACTAAGTATATATCTCCACAGTGTTAGAGTTGTTTCAAAATTTATCAATCCAATTGATAGATTTAATTGATCATTATCAATTAATTAATAATTTTTTTATTTACTAATTATCCAATAATAAACTAATTTATTTCAATACATATAATCATATTTAATTAATTAAGTGACATCACCCATCACATATAGGTGTAGGAAATATGTTTTGACACCAAAACACATTTTGATCCAATTTACTTCATTTTTCTATTCCTGTTCTCATGAGCTATTTCTGAGACCGGATGGACCCACATGAACAAAGTTAAGGATTCAAATACCCGGTGAATTTATCTCCATAAATTCCTGACCTATTTAATCCTGACATCATACGACTCAACTATAAGTTCGATGTCGAATAAACTCTCGATTCATGCACACTACTTTTCTGTTGGTGTAAATAAACTCTTTTTATTTTCACGGTCCATAGAATATTTTAACGTAATATCTATCATGAATATCAGTAACAAGAGTGGAATATAAAATTACTGGTTTACCCCTCTTGTTATTATTTCCTTATCTCATTTATTGACTATGAATAAGAATGACATAATAGTGAATTGTCTCGTACAATTCACAAGTCTTAATCAATGACTCAATTCATTGAATACATTGCCAGGTTAATTTATTCACACACCCATCAATAAAGCATAAGGTGGTATCGTTACTTTTGTAATCCAACCACGAATTTTCATATCTGTGAATCACGTAACTCCAACTTAATTGAATTACAATTCTAACAATCTAGGTATTGCCAACCAATTCAAACTTACTCATTTGACATACCAAATATTGCAACTAACTAAGTCAAGCTATGTATTCACCTCGGAATTAAGATAAATGTCTAGCTTAATGTAAAGCATCGCATACATGAGACTTCCTACGGTTGAGGCATAGAGAATCTTTCTCATGTTTTCCTCTTCTTGAGGAGTCTTGGGGGAATGTTCCTTGGAGAGGCTGACTTCATGTCTAAAAGGAAGAAATCATTTCTTTGAGTTTTGCACACTGAAGCGATCCAACACCTTATCAATATAAGATGCTTGAGACAGTGCCAATTATCTGTTATTCCTATATCGAAAGATCTGAATATCTAAGACAAATGCAACTTCTCCAAGATCCTTCATGCAAACCAAATCTTGACATCCCATAATTTTCTTACATCATTCCCAATGAGTTGAATAGCATCTATGTACAGGACTAGAAAAAACAAATTCCCTTCTTATATCAGCTTATACATATAAGGCTCGTACACTAACTATTCAAAACTATAGTTCTTAACAGTTTCGTTGAATCTAATATTTCACGACCGTGATGCTTGCTTAAGTCCATAAATGGACTTCTGAAGTTCGTAAACTTTTCCCTCTTGGCCTTTCTCCATGTACTAGTCTGGTTAAGACAATATAAATGTGCTCATCAAGATTGTCATTTAGAAAAACAGTCTTGATGTCCATTTTCCAGATTTCATAATCAATGGCAGCAGTAGTGGATAAAAGAATTCGGATGGATTCAAGCATTGTCACCGGTGAGAAGGTATCTTCATGGTCTATTCCTTCATTTTGGGTGTAGCCTTTGGTTACTTACCTAGCTTTGAATGTCTCTACATTCCCATCCGAAATTTTTTTCTTCTTATAGATCCATTTGCATCCTACAGGTTTTACCCCTTCAAGATGATCTACAAGCTTCCAAACTCCATTCGAGTACACCAAATGTATCTCCATATTCATGATTTCTTGTCATAAGTTTACTTTAGGACCAACCATGGCCTCTGAGTAGGAGGCAGGTTCATTAAGGTCCTTATCTGAGACAACTGTCAAAGCTTCTCCATAGGACATATACCTCTCTGGTTGTCTCACAACCCTCCCACTACGTCAAGGCTCCATAGGCTCTAGCTCCCATCGTCGTTCTCCCATTATTGAATCAGAAACAATTTCTGATTGGGGAGTTGGTGTTCTCCCACTCAATAATTCCTCTAGCACAAGTATGCTTCTCGGCTGTACACTTTTAATGTAATCTTCTTCAAATAAATGAGCATTTGTGCTAACGAATATTTTCTGGCTAGTCATACTATAGAAGATGTACCCCTTCGTTCCTTTAGGATATCCTATGAAAATGCATAATTCTGAACGACTGGGCAACTTGCATGTCTTCGATTTTAGAACATGTGCTGGGCATCCCCATGTTTTAAAATGGTTAATAGGCGACTTTCGTCCATACCAACTTTCATATGGTGTATACCAGGCACCATCTTCGATGAAACTTGGTTCAGAATATATGCTGATGTTTCTAAGGCATATCCCTAGAAGGAATTTGGGAGGGATGAGTAACTCATCATGAATCTAACCATATCCATCAAAGTTTATTGCTTCTCTCTGACACACCATTCTGCTATGGCGTACTAGGTGCTGTAAGCTGAGAAAGAATACATTCTTCCTTAAGAAAGTCTTCGAACTCTCCTAGCAACTACTCTCCACCACGATCGGATCGTAGTGTTTTGATTTATTTTTCTAGTTGCTTTTCAACCAATGCATTATATTCTTTGAACTTTTCAAAGGTTTCAGACTTTTGACGCATTAGATAAACGTGTCCAAAATGTGAGTAGTCACCAGTGAAGGTTACGAAGTATTTATAACCTCCTCTTACTTAGATATTCAATGACCCATACATCACTATGTATGAGTTCAAGGCATTGAGTGGCTCTTTCACCTTTTGCTGAAAAAGATATCTCGATCATTTTGCCTTCAATACAGGATTCACATTGGATAGTGATTCCACACTTAGAGTTTGCAAAAGGCCATCCTTCACATGTCTCTTAATCCTGTCTAGGCTAATATGCCTAAGGTGTAAGTGCCACAAATAAGTTAGATCGGTTGAGTCATATTTCAACCTTTTACTATCCTTTTGTGAATTATTATTCACTTCAGTGTCACATATCATTGGAACGATTAGTTTTACGTGAAATAGTTTATTAAATATGCGTGCAATTGTAAGTAGGCATTCATTTCTAAAAATACCAATATCTTTATCAATGAATTTAAGATCAAATCCTTGCTCAATTAATGCACCAATAGAAGTAAGATTCTTCCCGAAAATTGGGATATAATAAACATCACATAAAATAATAAAATGTTTCTCAAAACATAATTTAATAGTTTTCACAGATACGACCGATACTAGTGCTCCATTACCCCAGCAGAAGCTGTACTCGCCCTCGTCAAGCCTTCTGGTTTCCCTAAATCCCTGCAGGGAGTAACATATATGGTTAGTAGCTGCAGAGACTACAATTCAAGATAAAGTAGAGTCAACTACATAACAGGCCTCAGTAACCATTACTATACCTTTAGATCTCAACCCTTTGAGATACTCTGGGCAGCTGCATTTCCAATGGCCAGCAACTCCACAATGATGACGCATGTCTTTTGACTTGTCTACTTTTACTATGCTCTTGCCTTTGGCAGCTCTGGGCTTGTGTTTCTTCGCTTTCCTTGGACCTCTTTTCTGTTTCTTTTTAGAGCCAGAGGTGGAAGGATTTCTTTCAGTAAAGCAAGCCTCTCTAGACTTCCTCTTGCCCTTCAGAAACAGAGTCTCAGTAGCTTGCAACTCCTTCATGAGCTCAGGAAGTAAATACTTCAGCTTATTCATCGAATAATTAAGCTTGAAATTCTCAAAGGTACGAGACAAAGTCTCTAAGAACATATCCACCTGAGTCTCACCTTCAACCTCAACACCCATGATCTCCATCTCATTCAGATAACTTATGATCACCATAATATGTTCTCTAACATAGGTTTCAGGTTCCATCCTATAGTTCATGAAGTTGAGTACAATTGTCTGTCTGGCTTGACGAACCTGATCTCCGAAAATTTTGGTGATGTTCAACATCATATCAGCGGCGGTCTCAAAGTTTTGATGTTGTTGTTGTAACACATTGCTTATAGATGTAAAGATGTAATATCTGGCGATCACGTCAGAACACAGCCAAGAAGTATAAGCATCATTCTCCTCTTGAGTCGATTCAGCAATAGGCTCAAGGGGACAAGGGGTAGTGAGCACAGACTCTTACTTTTCTATCGTCAGCACGATATCAAGATTTTGTTTCCCAATCCACATAATTTTCACCAGTAAATTTGTCCGCGTTAAGAGAGAGGATAGCGACATGATTAATGAAAGGAATAAATAAAGCAGTGTAAATAAATGCTCAATCATTTAGGAAAATATAATGCATGATGCAAGTACTTAAACATTTAATAATCCATTAAAAAATATTTCCTCCATGATGTTATGGTAAAAAAATAGCTTGTCTCATCGAGGGATAAAATCAAAACTATCTCTTATGCATTGAGACTCTTCTCGTTTGGTTAATGCTCAAATGTCTCCATATCTAGCTTAACCAGTCACCAATGGTTTTGTTCACCTTGGCCCCCAATGACTAGCCCCTAAGTGGGGATTCCAATGTGCTTCAATCTGAGTGTTTAACCAACGCATCAACTCCTAAAAGTTACTATGGACTAACAGTCCGTCCTATGGGACGACCCTGCCCCACCACTTATTTTAAAAGTCTTAGCTTCTCAAGCAATTCGATGACTCGAAGCGACACAATTCAAAGTTTCTCCCATTGAAGAGAGGACCGCTATGGCTGACTCTAAATCATTGCTCGTGGCATGATCAAGTTTGCGTTGGTGACCTTAGGAACGTTTCAACGTAAATGACCATCTCACTTAGTTTTTGAAATTTTTTGGAGTTTTGGTTGTTTTTCAAAACATAACATTTATTAATTTGAAAAACTTGATGAAATTTATAAATCATTTATTTAATTTTAAAACCCAATTTAAATTCTTAACCATTATAAATTTCACATTGTAATTAAATTATAACCATTATAAAATAATCTACAATAATGCATGTACATGGTATATGGTAAATTGATATTGTCATATCCTTAGTTCTATATGGCCCATTTCTAATTACAACCAAAAAAGAATAATAAATAAATTATAAATTAATTTATAAACTAATCTTCGTGGCGTCTGTAATTTTCTCATTCTTCTCCTTGTTGTCCCACCACTTTGTAACTCTTTAAAAAAAGTTCAATCCCATTTTAAAATTCAAATTTAAAACTTAAAATTTAAATTCAAAATTCAAATAGCAAAATTCAAAATTTCAAAATTTAAATTTTGGTTAAAACCTTTTAATTAAGGAAAACTATAACCTTAATTAAATAATCTCATTTTTCATTTTTTAAAAAAATAAAAAGATAAAATTCATAATTATCTTTTGAATTTAAAATTTAAAAAATAAAAAAGATAAAATAGAAAATTATCTTTGAATTCAAAATTCAAAAGATGTAAAGATAAAATAGATAACTATCATTTAAATTTTAATTATCTTTTATTCGTTTTAAACTTCAAATTCAAAATTAAAATTTTAAAAGATAAAAAAATAAGATAAGGGTTATCGCGAAACATCACAAGGTTTTATAAATTCTAATTGTTATCGCCTAGGGTTTCACAAACCCTAGTCACCATGCAAGACACGGCACGGACAGCGGTGGTGACGCCTTCGGAACAGTATCGCAGGCTGCCGGAACAGTAACTTTGGCGTGAACAGTAATTCCTGCATGAACAGTAATCCCGACATGAATGATACTCTGCGTGAACAGTCTCTGGCGATGGTTTCGAGGCGACAACGATCTTACATCAAATTTATAAAAATACAACTATTGCACACAAAATAAATTACATAAAATCTTATGCCTCAAATTCGGCGTACATCAATTTTAAATTGAAATAAAAATACCTAGAGCCAATAGTTAGGGATCCAATCACATAACACATTCAAAACAGTTTTGAATCTACCATATAATATCATATGCCAATATTCACAAAATTCACGATATGTTCATTTCAAATATCTATAAGCATAATAAAAAACCAATAACTCTGATACCAATTACTGGGATCAGTATGTTTTAAAATTAACTAAAAAATAAGTTTGAACCACGAACGGTTCGTGGACGAACTATCAAAATTCTTTCAATTAACTTATTTAATCAAATTAGTTAATTTAAAACTAAACAACGTGCGATTATGTATATACAATATTAAACGAGCAGATAAGGTTATAAATAATTTTTCACCTATATTTTGTATCTGAGAATTTTTGAGCTGGCAAAATTTCTTCGAGCGTTCTTCAAGCTTCAGGATCCGAATCGCGCACTTGAGCTTCAAAAATGATTTGTGAATTTTGTCCACCAACAACCACCCGTTAATTTCAGAAATATATCTCACGAGAATTTTGTGTTGAAATTTGACTGTGGGCTCTCAATCGACGACAATCACTAGAGATGAGAGAAAACTCTTTTTCTCTGTATCTGATATGAGATCTATATCTCCATCTCTTTCTACAATCAAATTTTTATTAGATATTTTATAAAATCTAATTTTTTGATATTTACAAATATACCTATTTATTTTAAATTTCTGAAAATTTACCCCCATATATTCAAATTGCCGAAAATCAGTATATCTCCACAATGTTAGAGTTATATCAAAATTTATCAATCCAATTGATAGATTAATTAATCATTATCAATTAACGAATTATTTATTTTTATTTACTATTTATCTAATAATTAGAAAATAATAAATTAATTAATTTCAATACAAATAATCACACTATACTAATTAAGTGACATCACCTATCACATATAAGTGTAGGAAATATGCCTTGGCACCAAAACACATTTTGATCCAATTTACTTCATTTCTCTATTTCTGTTCTCATGAGCTATTTCTGAGACCGGATGGAACAACATGAACAAAGCTAAGGATTCCAATACTCGATGAATTTATCTTCATAAATTTCTAACTTATTTAATCCTGACATCGTACAACTCCGTTATATGTTCGATGCCGAATCAAATCTCGATTCATGCGCGCTACTTTTCAATCGGTGTAAATACACCTTTTTTTATTTTCACAGTCCACTAAACATTTTAACATAATATTCATCGTGAATATCAGTAACAAGAGTGAAATATAAAATTTTCATTTTACCCCTCCTGTTATTATTTTCTTAACTCTTCTATTGACTGTGAATAAGAAAGACATAATAATGAATTGTCTTGTACAATTCACAAGTCTTAATCAATGATTCAATTCATTGAATACTTGGTCAAGTTAATTTTTTCACACACACATAATAAAGCATAAGGTGATATTGTTGCTTTTGCAATCCAACCATAAATTTTCATATCTGTGAATCAGGTAATTCCAACTTAATTGAATTACAATCTCAACAGCCGATATATTACCCGCCAATTTGAACTCACTCATTTGATATATCAAAGATTGCAACTAACTAAGTCAAGTTATGTATTCACCTCAGGATTAAGGTAATTACAAAAATACCCTTAAGGTGTAACAATTAGGCTATGTATTCACCGAGGTGAACGATTTTGGGTTCTAAACTAATTTATATCGGTCTATTCAACATGTTCATAACATGTCTAGGTTAATTGTTTGCGTCTCCACTCCCATGCCTAATGACTGGCATCCATTGGTTCAACCTAACAGTCGTAATCAGATTTGATTGTGCAGTCGATCCTAAAATTGTGAATATCATACTGAATTTTCTCAGAAGAGTTCGTCTGGAGAAGTTTCTGTCTTTACTCTTCATTCGTTGATGAAAGTTTCAAGACCTAAGTAATATACAAAAACACTTTAATTTAAAATAAAATTTTCAATTTATTAATAAAAATTCAATAATACTAATGTTTGAGAAATAACTAAATATAAATAAATAGTTATTACACGCTAATTTATGGACATATTCTAACATGGTATATTTTACAGTTTAGTCAAAGTGTAGGGGTATGAAAATACAAAAAAATTATAGGGGTATACGATGAAGAAAAATATAAATAAATATGGAGGTTGAGTGTTGAAGGAGAATAAATTGACATTTTATTTGATGTTTCTAAGAAGTGTGTTAGGGAAAGAATGAAGAAAAATAATATCTATAAGAATGGTATACGATGCCCGTGTAACCATCTTGTAGTCTATAAGATGGATACACGATGGTCATGTAATCATCATGTAGTCTACAAGATGGGTATATGAGGATCGTATAGACTACATGAAGTGTTGAAGAAGAATAATTTAGAATATATCTAATTTTATATATTTATTTATAAAAAGATAAATAAATATGGAGGTTGAGTGTTGAGGGAGAATAAGTTGACATTTGATTTGATGTTATGTAAGAAGTGTGTTGGGGTGAAAGAATGAAGAAACATTAAGTGGATGGTGGGCGATGACAGACTACAAGATGGTTACACGGACATCGTGTACCCTTCATATAGACTACAATATGATTACACATACATCGTGTACTTTTCATTAATCTTCCCCCAACACACTTCTTACACAACATCAAATCAAATGTCAACTTATTTTCATTTAACACTCAACCCGTGATAGGAGTTGATGGAACCTTTCTGACGAATAAATAACATGGTACAATTCGTATTGCTTCAATGCTTGATGGTAATGACCAAATTTTTCCATTCGCATTTGTAATTGTTGATTCAGAAAATGATTTGGCATGAGATTGGTTTATAGAAAAGTTAAGTTGTGCCATTGAATATCATGAAGAGTTGGTGATCATTTCTGATCGTCATAATAGCATCCCAAAGGCTGTTGCAAAGTATTTTCCGGATGCTCATCATGGTTATTGCATGCATCATTTGCTCAATAATATGAAGGCAACATATAAGAGGTTCAAACTTGATAGTTTATTTTATAAATGTGCGAGGGCATACAGGACTATAAATTTTGAGTTGCACATCCATTATCTAGAGGTCATTGTTCCATCTATACAATCTTACTTGAGTGGAGTTGGATTTGAGAAATGGTCTCGTGCTTATTTCATTAAACATCGCTATAACATTATTACTTCAAATTTAGGTGAGACGTTAAATTCTATTCTAAAGGATGTTCGATCATTGCTTGTTGCCTGCCTTATAGAGTTCATACTACAAAAGTTAGTTATAATTTTATGATCGGAGGACTGCTGCTAACCATATACTTACATGTTTAACTAAGGAAGCAGAGAAGGATTTACGTGTTCAATTTGAGCTGGCTCGTACCATGGATGTGAGTTATCCTATGTTTTTGTCTTAATTTTTAATTATTTCCATTCATTAGTTATTATTAATTATTTATTTTTGTAGGAATACATCGTTGACGTTAATACATCTTAAGTTCTTGATGGAGAAGTTGAATATGTTGTGAATATTACAAATAGGTGTTGCACTTACAATATGTGGCAACTAGATCTATTACCTAGTTCTCATACGTGTGCTGCACCTACAAGGAGGAACCTTTCACCATATCCATACACGTCCAAGTATTATACGAAGAGTGAACTTGAATGTACGTATGCAACATTTGTGTATCCAGTTGGCAATGAATCTGATTGATTAGTCTCTGATGATATTAAAGATCAAAGGATTCTACCTCCGCGTGTTAGACGTTCTTCGGGTAGACCAAAGAAGAAAATGTATTTATCTTTTATGGAGAAGAATCCTAAAAATAGATGTAGTACTTGTGCTGATTCACGGTATAATAAGAAGACTTGTAAAAATCCCGTTTAAGATTACGAATGAGGTGTTTTGAAGAAGAAACACTCGAGTTAATTAGGTTGATATAATAATAATATTTATATAAAAAAGGGTTATCATACTTTGACAACTACTATATGTATATTTTAATGTAGTGTTTGATTTGTTTACTTTTTTTCCAATTGCCGTGTTTTCATTATTGGTTTGTGCTGTGAGAGCATCTCTTGTGGTTGTGTCATTTTCTTCCATAGTTTTGTCATCTTGAATCTTTGATTGCCTTTCTTTCTCACATGTTTTTTTTGCAATGCGTTTTTTTCTCATTGTATTTTCAGCTGGATATAGTGTAAATACTTTGTGTAATAGACAATTTTTCATTCATGAATATTTATGTGTAAAATTTATCATGTGGACTGACAAACAGTAAATGACTATTTGCGTAGATACTATAGGCATAACTACATCAATTCACTGTACATAACTTGTCAAATATGGTTATTGGATATATATCAATAATATATTATGCTTATCCTCATACACATACAACAAAATAGATTCAGACAGAAATTGAATTAATACCTGTAGTATATGTCTAATTACTCACCGTTAAACACTAAATAAAACAAAAGATGAGAGAATGCACGTACAACAACTAATACATATTTGTCATACAATTACTGTATATATCAGAGAATCAAAAACAATTATTCGAATGAAAATTGCATAAAGATGGTTATAATCTAATTGAAATATATTAAGAACAATATAGCATTAGATATTTTCACAGATTGGATGTATACCCATAGTATGTTATCATCGACTATTTTGTATATACTTTGTCATACCTGGTTATTTTTAGGAATTGGATATATACCCATAGTAGATTATATTTTACTTAATTGTATATACACTTAGCAAAACAGATTCATTCAGAAATTGGATCAATACCTAGAGTTAATGTCTATTTACTCACCTGATAAACACTAATTATAACATATATCAACAAAGATTTGAATGAAAATTGCATAAAAATAAATTACAGAGACTAAAATTGCAAAGAAAACTACATGTTCAACAAAAAATTGAGTTCTAATATACCCCATAAACACCTAATGGCCACCACCAAAGAGATAGTAGAAATTTCGAATTGTATAAGTAGAGATTCAAACCGTATACAACATAAATTTTGAACAAAATTACACTCTCTATTCTTCTCTAATGAAAATTATAACATATTTCTGCTATTTTATACTCAACAATAATCGTCAATTAAGAAAATAAAAATAAATCGCGCAGATTCAAAGTAATTTGAAATCGCACATTAAAACCTAAAGTAAACGTGTTTGACAGATACGTAATTAGAGGTGAACGAAAACAAAACAGCCATGTAATAACATAAATTCGAAAGAAATCAGACTCGAACCAAAACTATTTCGAACTAATAATGGAGATTCAAACCGATGGCTTTGGATTGTAGAAAAACAGAGTACAAAAACAGATTCAAAATGATTAAAACAAAAAATAGTAGAGATTCAAGCCGTAAATATCACTTACAATTGAGATTCGAACGATTTAAGCTTCGTTTGAAAGATTTTGAGCTAGGGTTCTCCGTAGTCTCCAATGGCCGTTGCTCGGAGAGGGTTTTTTGTTTCTGTTAGGGTTTCGTGATTTGTTGGTTTTATGTTTTATTAATAGTGAGGGTAGATGTCTCTATTCACTCTTTTTTTATAGGTTTAGAAAATAGAAACTATATTATTTTTGGCTATTTTTATTTATTTATTTTTCTATTATGTCCTATTTCCCTAAAAAACCAAGAGAATTTATGAGGTCATGTGTAGTGAGCTGCTTAATTGGTGTGATTCCCAATTTTCTCCTTAGAAGAAGACGCCAAAAATGATAAGAGAAGTCAATTTTTTAGTTTAACTAATGTTATTAGAAATTTTTGGGTTTCTGATCAGTATGTCTCTAACATAAGCAGAATTTTATATATACATAATTATTTGTCATATCTAAAAATCATGATGGATGAATTGTATGTCAATTTTCTCTTTTTATTTTCACCTACGTGATGATTTGATTGTAATTGAACTCTTGATTGTATATTATTATGTTATTTATGGAGTCTATGTAATTTAATGTCAATAGATGTGGATATGTACAGACATACACATTAAGGTTTATAATATGAATACAATTAATAATAATAAAACATTAAATGGGTGAGTGGAAAATGGGATGCGGGAGGGACCGGTGAATCAAATAATGTTTAACGTTAATGAATGATCGATTGGCATGTCCAGTGATACCAAAGTGAATGAATGATACTACCACGTATCGTAGTCGAACAGGTTCCTTAATAATGGTTCACTGCGTCTGATTGGTTAAACATTACACAAGTGAGTTCGTGATTAATGAAAAAAAAGAATACAATGAATAACGTAAAAATGTCTAAGTTTACCTGGAAGGACTTTAATGAAAGATGTAATACTAATGCAACGAAGTTAACGTATTATAATAGCTTATGTCAAACACAAAAGATTTTCAAATAGGATTTTTTTTTATAAAATTGATTGTTTACACAAAATGATAAAATTCAAAGTAAATTATTTATTAACAAAAATTACACAAATGTAAATAGAATATCTACACTATCAGGCCATTTTTGCCCAAAAAAAGTTTTCCAGTCATTTTACATTTTGAGCTGGAAAGTTGATCATTTTTGCAATAGAATATCTACTCTATCAGGCCATTTTCGCCCAAAAAAAGTTTTCCAGTCATTTTACATTTTGAGCTGGAAAGTTGATCATTTTTGCAGTTATCCCTAAAAAACATGCAACAATACGAAAAAATTATTGGGTCACTCCATCCGGAGGATGCGTTTCCAGCCCAATAATTGCTTATGGTCCATTAATTGGATAAAAATTGACCAAGGTTAGGAGAAAATCTCTGGTACTCCTGTAATATTAAAGACTCAGTACTCTTCTATATCAATTTGATGTCACATGCGTATTTTTTTTCAATTTTTAAGAATTAACTCACTCTCCTTAAAATATGAAAAAAATATCATATTTTCACACACGCTAGAACAAAATAATGGGAGTAGTACTGAATTTTCAGTACTCCAAGTGTACTAGAAAGTTTTTTTAAGATTAGCCACCAGGGGTAGAGACGGCTCAATAAAATTGGATGTAATAGGAAATTTTTGTAGCTATACATGCAATATTTAAAATAAAGATAATTCACACGAAGTCAGTATTAATATTTAAAATTGTTTCGTTTTACTTTATGCAAATTTACTATTTTTAGGTAAATAAAGATGATAATATGTTAATAATAATTAATTTTGTAATGGAATGACACAACTCTTGAAGAAGAGTTGTAATGACGAAATGAATAGGCATATTAAGAGTTATAATGCCAAATAAATAGGCATATTAAGAGTTGTATTTCCAAATGAAGAGGCGTATATATAGTAGATACCTTGATTAGAGGGTTGTGTTTAGTGGGAATAATTAAAATGAGGGACTTGATCAGCCGTTTGGCTTTGCTTTCAGAAAGGATGTGAAATTGTAAAAGTAAAACAAGTAAAAATCACACATATCATAAGTGAGAGGTAAAGTTGTACATTAACTAAAAATTGATAGACGAAAATGGTAAAAAAAAACATTTTACATTTGATTGTATCCTTTTATCCACACTAGATGTACCACACGCGTTTGTCACGTGTTATGTATTTTTAGACCAATAGAAGTTGAATATCATATAGCTTGTCCAATAGATTTGATTTCAAAACCTCCTATGGCTCTTTAAAAAACTTATTGTAGCTAACTTTTTATTTTTGTAAATGCCGACCACACAGTAAAATATAATAATATTACTATTATTCCTGGGTGTAGAGGAAGCTCCTTAAGGCCAGGAACTGGTTCACTGACGATTGTTATAATAAGATTGGTGATGGCATGTAAACCTTCCTTTGGAGAAACCCTCGGCACAAGCTTGGTGTGCTTCTGAATTGATTTGGGAGGTGCATAACCCTTGACATTGGCTGGAATGTGGATACCGATGTTATATGGTTATTAAGGATGGAAATTGGCACTGGCCTATTACAAACTCTTCTACTCTGATCTTTATTAAAGAAGCCTCTGCCAGTATGGCTCCTCCCCTTAGAGCCAGTCCTGATAGGTGGATTTGGGACCCTACCCTTGATGGTAGTGCTCTACCTCTTCTATCTACTGTGTGATTAGGTAGAATGCTCCAAAGGTGAATTGGGGTGGTTTAGTATGGTATTCTTGTAATATCCCTAAGCACACTTTCATTAGCTGACTTGCTTGCATGAATATGCTATCTACTATGGACAAGCTTGTTAATTGTGGTATCACTGTTGAGCTTGACTGCATCCTTTGTATAATTATGTTGAGAGCAGAGATCATTTTTTTTATTGTTCCTTTTCTAGTCTTATTTGGTCTACTATCACTCAAACTTGTGATCTCAATTGTAATGGTTCTTACTAGGATCAAATGCTTGAGTGACTAGTTACCAATACTAGGAAAAAAGACTTTAGGAGCCTTATTATTAAGCTTGCTTTTAACTCCTTTATTTATAATATTTCGGATGAGAGGAATACTAGGACTTTTGAAGAGAAAACTAGGGATATGACTAGTATTGTTATGCCAATGTCAACTCGCTTAGAGATAGACTATGGAACCTAAATTCCCTCCTAGACTCTCCCACAAATAAGGGGCTTATTGCTAGTTGGAACCTTCTCTTCATTTACTTCGTAATCCTCCTTGAGGCCTCGTTTCTTTTCTGGAATATGCCCATTGTAGCTTGATCGATCCCTTTTTCTGAATATATTTGACTTTTATAAAAAAAAATTGTGATCACGTAAGAGAGCAAAGCTTCAGATATCATTGTTAGACATGTTTCATACAAAGAAAACTATTGAAGGCCATAAAGAAAAATTTCATAATGTTATACATAACCTGTGAGAAATTTAACATACCATAATGGGTTATATACTTATATCTATTGTAAACTATGACAACAGAAAATACATTGTTTCATTACGTTAGTTTATGTTTGTCAACTTTAATTGCAAAAATTGTATAAGATAATTTTCTTTAAAACACTCGAGAAAACCATCTTCGTAGTCATGAAAAGCGGTAAAGAGTAATTAACTTGTGATAATACATAAATAAAATATATTTAAAATGTAAAATATAAAACCAGTAATAATTTTTGTTATTCCTCGAACCATTAACAAAAAACTCGTTTGTGAGTAATAAAGAAAATCACACTCAATTTTCTATTTATACAGTCTTCTGTCAAAACGCATAGGGAGCAAGTTATTTCTGTTATATTGTTTTGTATAACTTGGACTTTAAGTGAATGTTAAAAGAAATCGCAAGTGTTCTAATTTCCACATTCACGAACCACAGTTAATATAAACTAATATTTCAATTAGACCTATTCATTCTTATCCGTACTACTTTATTGATTTTTAAATATTATAATTAGTTTATAAGAATATTAATATAATAATAAAATATCATCCAAAAGAAAATAATTATGCAAAAAATATAATGGCATTATCGGGTTTGTAGAAATAGTACGTGGACAATGAAAATTTCTTCAAGATGGTGCCCTTTTATAGATTGTAGATGTAAATGTAAATTTAGATTAGTCATTGATTATAATTACTAATTATCATTTATTAAACATATATATTATATACGGTAAGGGTAAAATTAAAATTAACTTTAGTTAGTTGGACAAAAATGTGTACAAAAGTTTCTCACCTCATTCTCACTTTTAATATAGTAGTGATATATATATATATATATTAGTGTTATATGTGTGTGGATATACAAACATGTGTGTTTCAAAAAATCAAATCAACCTAACAAAACCAAATTGTTGTGGTCTGTTCATTCCATCTTAGCTGTTTGATTCAGTTCGACAACTAAGAACAAATTTATCTTTCGGTTTATTTTTCCGTAAATTTTGTAATCATTTCGAATCGAACTGACTAGATGAATATATAACTAAAAGACGTCCACTTTTTAATATTACATACCTCAAAACTATGTAATTTTGGTTTTGGTTTGTGTTCTAGAACTAAATTAGGTCAATAATATAATACATATTGTAAATATTAGTACCACAAATGACTTATTGTGCGAGTATATGTTTCTCCAAGTATGATTGATTAAACATATTAATTGGGTAAACACCTCCCAAATGTACATTCGTTTAACAAAAAAAAAGCCATGCACGAACAACTAAATTAAATTAACTTG
Source organism: Datisca glomerata (assembly GCA_003255025.1). NCBI lineage: Eukaryota > Viridiplantae > Streptophyta > Magnoliopsida > Cucurbitales > Datiscaceae > Datisca > Datisca glomerata. Next base: position 557,308 of record QANY01010678.1, read on the forward strand.
CGTAATATGATACAGTTATTTCCCATTTGTTCTTTTTTTCAATAATTATCTTCTCTTATGTTAACAATGTAATACACACTATAATACATATATGGAAAAATTGTGCTTTTGTAAATGCAAGCTTATCTTACATTATATTATGATGATGGATGGAATACATACACAAAGTTTACAGGCTAAAAATAGAATGAAACTAAGCTTAAGAAACTTACAGTGGGCAGTATAATATAACATCAATAAAAGAGAGACTTGAGGATTTTACATTGTCTTGATTGTGTTTTCACCGCAGAGGATTATTGCTTAATAACCCATCTGCGTTTTCACACACATGCAGACTTTCATTTATATTGAAACTAAACGATAAATTCATTATAGAAACAGAAAATTACTAAAGAATATTTGAAGAAAATTACAATGAACAACATTACCTCCTTGCTGAGTAAAATTATTGTAGTCTTTGCTGGTCCTCAATGATTTTCATCGTATCACATCAAACATGTGAACGATTCTAAGTGTTCAGAGAAAAACAAACAAACTTTATTTGATAAACATAATCAGTATATAAAACACCAAGGAGCAAAATCAATAAAAAAATAGAACATATAATAATCATTACTCAAAACTTGAAAACTAAAAGCAAAAGAATATTGAAGAAAATTACATAAACTTTATTACCTGTTTGTTGAGTAAATAATTGTAGTCTTCACCGATTCTCAATGAATTTCTTTGTTATCGCGTATTACTTTGAATGGCTCTAAATATTTAGAAAACATAAAAAAATTTAATAAACATAATCACTATGTAAAACATAAAGCGAGCAAGATCCATAAAAAGAAAGAATATATAGCAATTACTAACCTAAAACTGAATCTAAACCTGAAAACAAAATCTACAGCAAAAGAGGAAAATTGAAACAATAAAAAGCTACAAGTTTTGATTCGAAATGGAAAAGATAGAAAGACATTGAATGAATGATTGTCTAGGATGTAAAAGATTTGAAGCTTACATTTCTATATACTAGAAAATATTGAGTAAAATGTCTACCGCTATGTCATCCACTCTCAATTTCATTATTTCAACGTTCCCTACAATTCTTGCATGTCTCAATTGTATTTTTCTGAAAATTTTGACATTGATGTTGTAAAAGAAAATTTTAAAATCTAAAATAAAGAATATAATCACGAGTGAGAATTAATAAAAGTGTATGTGATTTTTTATTCAGAATTATTTTTTGGTCTTACATAAGCATTTATTTATAGACTTGAAATTTGTTATACAAAATACGATTCACCTAATCTCTTTACAACTCAAGAATATTTCATCTTTGACTTAGTCATTAAGTATCCATCTAAACATATCTCATCCATTCATCTTATCTGATGGTTGTCAGCGATGTGTTTCCGCTTCTCTGATTGGTTGTGAGCTTGCATGCTTTATGACATGACGGTTGCTGGATTATTTCCTGTTCAATTGCCTATATTGTATTCAGTGTTAACGAAGCGTCCATATACAATATTATGCTTTTGTCAAACGGGGACCCACATTTGAGATAAAAATGACGCTACAATCATCCCTTTCACACCTAACATGTTCTCTTACTTTGAAACTTGCGTCATTAAAGTAAGGTGAGTTCTGTCACGAATCGCGTGTGCTCTATTGAACGCAAGTTAGTCCCTTCGTATTTTGTCAACGAACTTGAATTTACTCGCTTTCATTTTGACGGTTCGTCTTCTTCTAGGGTTTGTTACACATTTCCGTGTGAGGTGACAGGTAGGTGATGTTCTGTCGTCTCTGACTATAGACGCCCTCGTTCCTCGTACTAATATTACTTGGGTCCACTAGTTGACGATCACGTCTTTTTAATTTCTGTTTTAATATTCTATCATGTCCACACCTTTAAAAGCATTGGTTCCTCATTTGCCTTGTCATCACGCTTTCTTAAGTCTTCTTATTTGTAAGTCTTTCTTCTTCTCTTCTTTGGCTCATTTGTGTACAATCATGTCCGAATCAATTTTCTCCCCCTCCATCCTCTTCCTGTACTTCTCCTCCGATAGTTATTATACTAGATTTGATGGTTGCGAGTCCTCCTACTTCTACCCTGGCTGGGAGGTCTCTGTCAGTAACTGAGGGAGTAAGGGGAAGCGTTTTTCCATAGAGCTTGAGGTTCTTCCAGGAGACTCCTCTAATCCCCATTTAAGTTAGATTTTAGGAGGATCCGCTTGCGTCTCATGCTCTGGTGCGTGGGATTGTCTCTGAACGTTACTCTTCCATTCTCAATCACACGGAGATTGGGGCTCTTTAGTCTTCTATGAGCTATGGCATTGTTAAGGTAACTTACTTGCTCTTGTCTTTATTTTCAATTTCCTCTTTTTCTTTCAAAGGCATATCCTTACTTCCTTTCTTTCATTAAGTAATCCTGCACTACAATATCCTTCTAGAATACATTTCCAATACCGAGGCTACGGTAGATTTTTACTAGTAGGAGCGGGATGATGCCAGGGCTCACCTTGTTAAGCTGCAAGCCGAAATTGAAGCCAGGAAAGTGGAAATGGAGGCTTTAAAGAGGGTAGAAATTGATCTGTGAGCAGCCATTGGGAAGCAAGAGGGGAGATTGATTCTCTAAAAGCTGAAGTTTTTAAGCTCTCTAAGAGCTTAAAGAACACTAGTGGAGAAAGAGCATGCTCTAAAAGGGAAGGAGCTGGAAGCGAAAAAGTTTTTCCAACTCCTTCTAGTAGCCCTGAACTTCCTCCTGTTGAAGCCTTAACTGAGACTCTACTTGTTGACTTCCAGTAACACATTACCATAGATGAATGAACTCTACATTTTCTGTCATTCTGTCATTTCTTTATAGTACTTTTGTTCTTTTTCTTACTTGTTATTTTCAATTCCAATGAAAAATCCTTTTCCCTAATATTGTTATCTTCAACTCTTCGTCTTAACGGATTTGATCTAGAACCTGTTTACTTCTACTTGTGAATTTCTTCCTCTAAAAGTTTCCTTCATAATTCACTTTCCCGTTTTAAGGAAGATCTTCCCAGAATATTTTATAACCCTTAATCTTCCTTATAGAGTCCACTTTTGAACACATAGAACTTTCTAGTTAGAATCTATTAAAGACACTTAGAAAATACTTACTTATGTCTTCTAAATGAAATCCGTTTTGGATGATGGAGGATTCTATAAGTAGGACCCATTCAGAAACTTACTTTAATCTTCTAATTGAAATATGTTATTGATTTTCCAAGTGTGAAACGCATTTTGGACCATGGAGAACCTTCTAATCATGATCCGTTACATTTCACCTAGAAAATTCTTCAATTTACTTTGACCTTCCAAGTGAAATCCATTTTTGGACACTTGAAAGATTTAATTCACTAAACATGAGTGTTTCCGTTCACGCCTTTAGAGAGTTTATTCCCATTGTAGGGAGTTTTGATTTGTAGACATTAAAGTCTCTCCTTTACTTCAAATAATTCATGCCCATTGTTGGACATTTAGCTCTCAAGGACATAAGATTATGATAGAGTTCAATGACCTTGTTTGCTTCTGAGAACTCACACCCATTGTAGGACATTTAGCTTATAAGGACTTGAGTTCATTTTTTGTACTTAGTGACCATATTTACTTCTAAAAACTCACGCCATTGTAAAACATTTAGCTCCCTAGGACTTGAGTTTATATTAAGAACTTAGTGACCCCATTTACTTCTAAGAACTCATGCCCATTGTAAGAAATTTAAGTCTCAAGGATTTGTGTTCATTTTCACTCAGTGACCCCGTATACTTATGAGAACTCACGCCCATTGTAGGACATTTAACTCCCAAGGACTTGAGTTTATTTTCTGAACTCAATGCCTCTGTTTCCTTTTCCGCATATCATGGTTAGCAAAAGCATTAAAGTGAATGGACACTGTTTTTACTTTTGAGAACTCACACCAATTGTATGACATGTAGCTCCCAAGGACTTGAGTAATTTTTAGAACTCAATGCCCCTGTTTCCTTTTCCGCATATCATGGTTAGCAAAAGCATTAAAGTGAATGGACACTGTTTTTATGTGGAAAATTCTTAACTGGAAAAAATCACGGTATGTAGTAATCTTTATTATGAGAGAACCAACAAAAGATTACATATAGTATTTGCATAAATGAAAAGCATTCCATAGCTTGGACAGTTCGTTACCATTGTTTGATCATTACGTGGTAATATCTGTGTCCTCCGATTACTTTTACAATGAATGGCCCTTCCCTCTTTAGACCCAACTTTCCTTCATTCGTTTGGAATACTTTTTTTAGCACAAGATTTCCAACTTGGAAATCCCATTTGTTTACCCTTTTTTGAAAGTAGGTTCTTTTTTTCTAATTGTAAGCCACCAACCTGATGAGCATAGCTTCCCATCACTCTTCTAAAAGATCAAGATTTTTCATCATCCATTCTGCATTTGATGTTTCATCAATGCTGGACCTTAACGTTGGGCTTGATTGTTGACCCTAGTCAGAGTGATAATTTTGGTGATGACAAATAATACATGGACTAATATTATAATTAAGCGTGTAGGTTCTAACTAAAATGAAAATAAGGTTGAAATCACTTAATCGCAAGTGTTTATGCAAAAAGAATAAAGGGTAGTCAAAAACATATGTGGCGTGACACATTATAAAGGGCACGAACTATATCAAACGAACTCCAAATGGCCAAAATCAAAGTTGGATGAACTTAGAATGTTGCAAGGAATTCAGAACCAGATCGAACTGCCCACAGACAAGACTGTAGAATACTGAACTAGATGAAATTATGTAAAAATATTAAGGCCTGATTCACTCCGGTTTGGTGTCTAAGATGGCTCAATTTTGGGTGCAAATCTGGTCATACCGGGTGAGAAATTGAAAATACCATTTTAGAACCGGTCAGACCAGTTCCCTAATCGGTGAAACTAGTTTTGCAATTAAGACAATTACTTATGTAATTTCTAAACCGGTCCAACTGGTGTGACCGGTTTGTCACAAAAGGAATTTATCCATAAATGACAATCTGGTCGATCCGATTCTAAAACCGTTTCGACCGGTTTCAATAGGATTTTTAGTATTATAAATACCCCATGACTGTGTCAACTCCAACCCACCTCTCCACATCTCTCCACTCCTCTCCGACAAAGTTCCGTAGAGTTTTAATACTTTGAGAGGATAATTTGAGCGAGAATTTCAGACATATTCTAGAGAATATTGTGAGAAAAAAATTGAGAGATCTACTTTGTGAGAAAGTGAGTGATTCTGTAAGAGATTCAAAGATCCCGACCGAGATGCATTGTTAAGGACTGATTGACACTATAAACCATTAGGGTTTGTAAATATTTGGTCTTCACTATTAAGAGGATCATTTGAGAAAAATCTTCAAGGGGGAATCTATGGAGCATGGATGTAGGGAAAGGTTTTCCAGAATCACGTAAAAATGATGTGTGTCAAATCTCTCTCTTCGATACTCTTTTATTTATGTGCACTTAACTTTCCGTACTTAATTTATCGCATGTTAAATTCTCGTACTTTAATATTCCGCATTGTCATTATTTCACTTATATAATTGCGCACTTATTAAATATTACTTGATTGAATTGCATTCTTATTATTTATATTTCAAGAAATTTTATTATTTCATATCAAATATTTCTTTTTAAACTTTTTACCTAAATAAACAGGTGCCATATCGATCTGTCATTCCTATCTCGACTGGTATGACTGCTTTATTTTCATATGTTAGAGCAAAAGGGGTTTCACCCATCGATTCTCGTGATGTAGTTTTATAATCCCAAAGCACTTAAGGCAATTCTTCCTCCCATCTTCCTTAAGAAGATTCAAAGCCCATCATAGAACATTTTGACCAATATTCCCGTAAATTGCAATCCGTTGTCCTAGCCTACATATAATTTCTTTCCATAGAAACTGCTTTTCCTCTTCTTCACGTACTCTGGCCAAAGCTTCCGCTTCGATCCACTTAGTGAAATAATCAGTTGCTATGAGTAAGAGTCTCTTTTAAGCGGGAGCCATTAGGAATAATTCCACTATATCCAGTCCCCACTACATGAATGACCATGGGCTCACCAAAGTTTTCGGATCTTCCAGGGCCATTTTGGGAATGGGAGCGTAGCATTGGCATTTGTCACATCTATTAACGAACAACTTTGCTTTTTCATACATTTTAGGCCAGTAATATCCTTCATTCAGTACCTTGTTTGCTAGAGATCTTCAGCTAGCATGATTTCCACATATTCCATCTTATATTTCAGATAATACATACGTAGCTTCCCTTGGTGTGTGACATTTGAAACCTCCGATGTAACTTTCCATTAACTAGCGAGTACCAGGCGCTCCATTGCTGATGTTTTCAGGCTTCTATTTTGTTAGTTGGAAGATCGTCGTTCAGGAGATAACAAATGAACTCTTTCTGCCAGTTCCGTTCCTGATCTTTCATTTCTATTTTCCCTTGAATTTATACAAGTGTTTTTATACTGGGCTCACTAAAGAACTCCACTGAAATGATCATTTTATACAAGAGTTGCATTGAAGACCCTAAGTTGGCTAAGGCATATGATATGGAGTTTTCCGTCCTTGGTATTTGCTTAATCTCATATTCTTGAATATCAATAACATTTCTTTCCCCGTTGTAAGTATTCTGCCATCCTGATGTCTTTTGTATTGTATTCTCCTAAAATCTGGTTATCAATTAACATGGAATCATAAAATATTTTAATTTTTGCTACGCCTATTTCAAAAATCAATCAGATTTGAACCAATAGTGCTTCATATTATGCTTCATTAATGGATGCTTTGAAACCAAATGATAATTCTTGTTCAAGTATTTCACCTTTTGGGGAATAATATTGGTCCTCTTCGTAGGTACATTCGGCAATGAAATTTGTTAGGACTTGGCTTTTGATGGAAGTTTCTTGTGTGTAGCGAATGTCATACTCTCCCAGCTCAACTACCCATTTGGCGAGCTTCCAGTCATCTTCATAGAATGCAACAAGCTCCTTATGTGGAGTTCCATTATAGCGTTGATTGTATGCTCCTAAAAGTAAGGCCTTAACTTCCTCGCTGTGATGACTAAAGCAAGTACCAATTTTTCCATCTTTTTATATCTTGTTTGCATAGCTACAAGAATTTTCTTACGAATGTAGCACTCATTGGCATTTCCAAAACTGCAAGGTAAAGCAATAATTCTTCCGATGGCAACAGCTTCGAGAGTAGCGGTGGAGAAGCTAAGTATTATTTTATTTTCTACAATGCTTCTTCATATCCGTCATCCAATTGATGTTCTAAATTCTTTCTCAATTTCTTGAAAAAATGGCTTGCATCTGTCCTTTGACTTTACGAAAAATCTGTTTAGTGCGGGTGATTTTCCCATTAAGCTCCGAATTTCCTTTGTGCTCCTTGGTTACTTTATCTCCATTGTTTCTTTAACTTGGTCGAGATTGACTTCAATTACTTCTTGAGTGACCAAGTGACCAAGCTGCTACTCTAAAAGTGCATTTTCAAGGTTAAGCTTCATGTTTTTACTTGAAAGATAGGAAGGCTTCATTTAGATTATGGATATGATCCATTCTCTACCCTGCGTTCGCTAAAATGTCTTTCACGTATACTTCCAATGTTCGTCCAATCCGTTTCTCAAATATTTGTTAAGCATTCTTTGATATGTTGATCTTGCATTTTTTAAATCAAACAACATTACTGTATAGTAAAATTTCCCTAGATCAGTTATAAAAGATGTTTTTTCTTGATCGTATTGGAAAATTTTCACTTGATTTTATCCTAAATATTCATCCATGAAGCTCAATAGTTCATGACCTGAAGTTGCGAACACCATCTGACCAATTCAGGATAATGGATAGTCATCCTTCGCCTTATTTAAATCAGTGAAGTCTACACAAATGATCTACTTCATGTTCTTCTTTTGATCATTACCACATTTCAAAGCCATTCTGGATAGCGAATTTTCTGATGAATTCGACGTCGAGCAATTTCTCCACTTCATCTTTTATGGTTATTTTTTTTCTGGGGCAAACATCTGCTTCTTTGGTTTTAGTTTCACAAAATATCAGTATTCAACTTATGACAAATTAATTTTTCATCAATACCTGGCGTTTTAGCCGCCGTTGTGGAAAATATGACCACAATCTGTAACGCCTCGAAGACCCATGAGCTTACTTCGGTAATTTTCATAAATAACCAGAAGCTAGGCCAAAATATTTCTTTTAAAATTAATTCATGATTTGTTGTATTTAATGAAACAACACAATTGTTATAGAAAAACTTAAAAAACTTTTCTAAAATAAAATATTAGGAATTTATAAACAAAACTTGCTTAAGCATAAATAGTATTTTGAAGATCTTTCATAAATAACAAATTCAATTCAACTTTAAAATATTAATTTACTCAATTAAATAAACATAACTTTTTGTCTCGTGCCAGATGCCTAACCAGACTTTTTACATCCATCACCATCATGATCATCTAAAAATTTAATATAAAATAGAGTGAGTATAAAATATACTTAGTAAGCAAAATTTTACACATACATAACAAATACAAGCGCGTCCAATTCATTTGAAAATCTTTGACATAAGTTATTATAAATCATTATAATACGTTAACTTCGTTGCATTAGAATTACATCTTTCATTAAAGTCCTTCCAGGTAAACTTAGACATTTTTACGTTCTTCATTGTATTCTTTTTTTTTCATTAATCACGAGCTCACTTGTGTAATGTTTAACCAATCAGATGCAGTGAACCATTATCAAGGAACCTGTTCGACTACCGATACATGGTAGTATCATTCATTCACTTTGGTATCGCTGGACATGCCAATCGATCATTCATTAACATTAAAGATTATTTGATTCACCGGTCCCTCCCGCATCCCATTTTCCACTCACCCATTTAATGTTTTATTATTATTAATTGTATTCATATTATAAACCTTAATGTGTATGTCTGTACGTATCCACATCTATTGACATTAAATTAAATAGACTCAATAAATAACATAATAATATACAATCAAGAGTTCAATTATAATCAAATCATCACATAGGTGAAAATAAAAAGAGAAAGACAACATATAATTCATCCATCATGATTTTTAGATATGACAAACAATTATGTATATATAAAATTCTACTTATCTTAGAGACATCCTATTAAAAAACCCAAAAATTTCTAATAACATTTAGTTACTCTGATACCAAACAGAGGAACTAATGCCAAAATAGGGTGGATGTGGAAGAGGGTGATGAGAGGACTCCGTCGACGGTGGTGGCCAGTCGGAAAAGTCACTGGACAACAAAAATCATCACCGGCAGAAACTTACTTCTTTTGGTGCGGCTTCATCAGTGATCGGATGGACCTGAAATTGGTATTGATAGAAAGCTGACGACAAGAGATTTCCGTTGATACTAAGATCATCATGATCTAACCATCTATGAGAAAATTATGTCCAGTTGAAATTTCTAGTAACTTATTCTCTTTCTCTATCTGCCTTCTTCTTCCTTTCTCTCTTCTCCCTCACAAAACCCTAAGTGGAGCATAAGACTTCTTCATTATATATATATTATACTCGATTCACAATATTACCCTAATTATTGATATCTTAGACTTTATGTATCTTTTTTATCTTAGCTCCAAAAGATAAACTAAAAATACTGTTAGATTCATCTCACTAAACTATTCGATTTAAGCACAGGATCACATATAGAAATTATATAAAAATATTAAATCAAATAATCATGATAATTAAATCAAAATAGATAATTTAGCACATAATTATAAGCAAGCTTAGTCGTGGTGTTACAATTCTACCCTCCTAGAAATAATTTTGTCCTCGAAATTAAAATGCACCCAAAAAAATTAGATGCTAGACACGCACAACACTCTAATTCCTGGCACAGACTTATTGAAAATCACCTTTGATATCAAATTGTAACACCCCGAAGACCCAAGAGCTTACTTCGGTAATTTTCATAAATAACGCGGAAGTTAGGTCAATTTTTCTTTTAAAATTAATTCACGATTTGTTGTATTTAATGAAACAACAAAATTGTTATAGAAAAACTCAAAACACTTTTCTAAAATAAAAGATTATGAATTTATACACAAAACTTTCTTAAACTTAAATAGTATTTTGAAGATTTTTCATAAATAACAAATTCAACTCAACATTAAAATATTAATTTATTGAATTAAGTAAACTCAATTTCTTGTCTCGTGCAAGAAATCCTAACAAGAATCTTCATATTCATCACCATAATTGATCATCTAAAAATTTAACATAAAAGAGAGTGAGTATAAAATATACTCAATAAGTAAAATTTTACACATACATAACAAACACATGCGCATCCAATCTATTTAAAAATATTTTGTGTTCGACATAAACTATTATAAATCATTATAATTAGTTAACTTCGTTGCATTAGTATTACATCTTTCATTAAAGTCCTTCCATGCAAACTTTAGACATTTTTGCGTTCTTCATTGCATTCTTTTCTTTCATTAATCACGAGCTCACTTGTGTAGGGATACCATGGCTTTTTAAAAATGCTATTGCACGGATACCATAGCGTTTTTCAAACGCTATGGTAGGACTACCATAGCCTTTAAAAATCGCTATCGTAAGTTCTGACTTTTAATAATGTTGGCTAATATCACGTTTTAGGAAACACTATCAAAATGTTACGATAGCATTTTTTGGCCACTATCGTAGCGGTTTTCTCTTGTAGTGATTTGAAAGAGCATGATACAAGCTTGCTATGATACAACTTAATTTAAAATATCCTGGTATTTTTTTATTACAGTTTCATCATTTTTACTCTTGGGATCAAGTTGCAATGCGTTTATCATCTCTGACATGTGCTCTTCGTAGATGTCCTTCTATTTCTTCAAGCTTCAAGAAAAAAACTTTAAAAATTGGCAACCCTCATTTTATAAAGGACATCCATACCTCAAGAATCCATTTGGATCACAATGTTAGCGATCTTAACAAGAGAGCCTGCAATCATATGGAAAATAATATTACAAGGAAGAAAAATCATGAAGAAGAAATATCACTATAAAATTATCAGGTAGGTTCTAAAGAAAGACCACCAAAAGTCACGACCACGAACCATTATCAATACTAAACCTTACTACAACCATCACTGAACTAGAATAATTAGCACGAATGCCATCCACCTGCCAAATTAAGCATATGGTATAAGCTATAGAACACACAAAGTTCATGAGGAAAAGAAAAGGGAAAATATTAACTCTGGAGAGAATGAAATCAGTCATCTAGAGGTGCTATAATGTAATTGAATATAGCACCGAAATAACTTCAATTATCAATGCCAAAACAACCTTTTGTATTTCAAAAAGTAACTTATTGTTGTCCTCTGTGATGATGCTTGGTGGTTCCATGCAAATCTGGAATTGTTACTGCTATAATCTGGACACAAACATGTCAACATAAGTTTCTCGAAAAAAAATCAATAAAAGTCTACTATTAATTAAACAAAGTACATATATTATCTCACTCCGCACTCTAATACACTGTAACTTTGTCATTCATCTTCCTCTTCCTTCTTAGGCGACACAAAAAATATAATAAATTTTATTTAGCAAGAAACAATTATTATATCCTGGCATTTTCAAACATACTCACACCTCCAAAGTAGAAACTATGTTGAATGGTTTGGTCATTTCAAATTTCTAATCTAAACGTAATATTACTTAACTCAATCAATTCACCAAGAACAATCACAATTTCCCAATTACAGAAATCGATTCTAACAGTATTATGTAGCACAAATTTCAAGAAGCACTTATTCCACAGATAAATGGCAACAGTTAAACATAACTTTGTGATGCACCAAAAAATATGCATGAAAGTTTATTTATTGTGAAAGGAAATAGGACCCTGAAATTTCAATTTAAAGACATTTGAAAGAAAATTACTTTGTAAAAATGTTCTTTCCAAAAACAATCAGAGAACGGCGAGACAAAAAATACATCTGCTCTATATTGTAAAAGTAAACACGTTTCCACAGTTTCTTGCATTCCTGAAGTGCTACTTGCTTTCTTTTGTCGTGAATTTACCTAAAATGAAAAAAAACATGGAATCAAATATTAGTCAGCTCGAGAAATTATAAGGCTGATGAGTACTGAACATGAATAATTTTTTGTATTCAACCACATCAGCAGAGAAAAAAGATAATTAAAGCGGATGTAACAGAAGCATGATAGGAATAATTGAATTTATCATGTTAGTAGATTTGAAGAAGTTAATCTGGAGTTACCGGCCTAATCAAATAGTCGAAGTACAAAAGTTACATAGGAAGCCACATAATCCAAAGAAGCCAATCAAGGTAGGAAGAAAAATTAAAACCGTGGCAAAGCTGGCAACGATCATCAAGACCGTGAGATTCACCACGCTACATCCAACGATTCAAATTTTTAAGTTATTAATACTGATAAGCAAGGCTCATTAATTCTTCTAAAAGATGAAGCAGATCTTAGAAGATAAGCTCAATCTCAAAGAATATTATATTTATTCTTGATGTATTTTAGGAATTTGGTTATATTACAAGCCTAAAAATACAGGTCAAATTATAAACTAAAGGATCATTGAATACTAGCTAGTGAAAATTACTCACTTCATTTTCTCTGCTCTCATTATTTTCTAGTGTAAGGAAACAATTCTTTTACATTTTTTGTGCTTTCATTGAGAGACGAGAGAAAACACTCGAGAAATCCACTCAAAAATATTAAACATGCCTAGAACTAGATCCAACGCAGCCCATAATAAAGACAATAAAGCCAGAAACACTAATGACCAAACATATCAACCAACCCCACCGGCGGAGATACTCAAGACAATTCTAACTAGAATGCGAGAGATGAAAAAATGAAACGCAGAAACGTAGCGCAATGTATGATGAGCTATGCAAGAACAATCCATGCTCTTCGCAAGAGATGGCTTGGACGCGTACTGAGGTCAGCCAAAGAGAAAATAATGAAGAACATGACATCCGTTCAAAGAATAATGGGTGAGAGGCAAGACAGAAAAACCACGAGAACAGTAGGAACGTGCAACTAGAAGAAGGGGAAATTCAGTCTCAAAACCAAGGAAAGGAGGTTGTAGAGGAGATGCGCCACCCCAGAGTTATCACTAAGGAAGCTGTAGAAGAATTACTGGAAGATGATGGAGATGAGGAACCTAGGGAGTACTGGACAAGTGACTTTGAATCTCTCACCCGTACCCTGTTGAGCCCAGAGATTCTGGCGGCTCCTGTACCCAAGAATTTTGTGGCTCCAAAGTTCAAGTGTTACGAAGGGAAAACAAATCTAGTCGATCATCCCCATCATTTCAGATAGATAATGACACTATATTAGCATGAGGATGAATTAATGTGCAGAATGTTCCCAACCAGTCTGGATGGAGTGACCTTAAAATGGTATCATTCGCTCTCTGTCCATTTGATTACTAGCTTTGTTGTTATTTCTTCTGTCTTTCTAGAACAATATCCCACATATCAAGTAATAATGGAAGACATGGAGTACCTTCTTACGATCACGATCAAGGAAGGTGAATCTTTACGGGAGTTCACCTACAGATTCAAAGACGAAATGGCAAAGGTTGAAAACTATGATGATTGGATGCCCAGACAAGCTTTTAGAAGAGGTTAGGACCAAACTCACCCATGTTTGAGACTTTTCCAAAACAAAACATGGATAAGGTGTTCACGCCATTAACCCTCCTAGTATACTAGATCCTTGAACAGATTAAAGACAAACCATGGTTGAAAAGGCCAGCACCACCCAGAAAAGAACCAAATTACAAAGATAAGGATAAATATTATTCTTTTCACAGAAGAAGTGGACGTTACACCATAGATTCCTTCCAACTCAAAGATTATATTGAAGATCTTATAAAATATGGATACCCACTTTGATTTGTGAAAAGAAAATAGCAGAAGTATGAGGTAGAGAAAGAAGATCATGACGATGAAAAGCGTGACAACGGGAAATAACCTCTTCAGATTATCAACACTATCATTGCACTGACGGATTAGGAAGGAACAATAAGGAAGGAAAGGAAGCAATACTTTAAGAAACCAATGTTGGAGAAGTGCTTGGAGTATCGCTCACCTGAAAATGGGAGTCTCCTACTATTATTTGATGATCTAGATCTTGAACACGACCGACACCATAATAAAACGCTTCTCATCTCGATACAAGTCGGTAATTTCCTCATGAGAAGAGTTCTGGTAGATGATGGAAGCGCGGTTAACATATCATATTGGACCACGTTTGGAAAGATGTCAATAGGAGTGCAGAAGGTGTAGGGGACCTCGCAAGCGTTGAAAGGTTTTAATGAAACTATCAGTTACTCGGAGGTGACCCTCACTCTCCCTATAAGCCCTGGACCATTTAATCTTACAATTGAGTTTGTGATTCTAGATACTTCATCCCCGTGCAACACTATTTTGGGAAGAATATAGTTGCATAAGATGAATGTTGTACTATCAACTTTCTACCAAGTATTAAAGTAACCCTCACTGGAAGGAATCAAGACCATCAAAGGAGACTAGGCTTCCGCCCGCATCTGTTCTGTGATTGAGAGGGATAGAAGTTAACCCAAATTAGGTGAAGGCTATAATGGAGATGAAGCCCCCAAGGAATAAAAAATAAATTCAAAGACTAACTGAAAGACTCACGGTGCTCAATAGATTTATTTCAGATCAATAGATAAATGCAAGCTGTTCTTTGATAAACTGAGGAAGAGCTCTATAGACAGATGGGATGAAGGCCTTCAACAGAATAAAAGAGTACTTAATAACTCCCTACTACTCTTAAAACCAGTACCTGATGAGTAACTCCTCTTATATGTTACAGTTTCAGAAACAACTATAAGTGTCGTACTCATTAGAGAAGAAGAGAAGAAACAAAAGCCCATATACTTCATCAGCAAAAGCTTGGTAGCGGCAGAGACAAGATAAAAAAAGATGAAAAAATTAGCACTGACAATCGTGACTGCTTGTAGGAAGCTGAGACCTTATTTTTAGAGGCACAGTATTAAGGTATTGACGGGCACGCATGTTAAAAGTATACTACACTTCCTAGATGTATGTGAAAGAATGAAAAAATGGGCAATTGAACTAAGTCAGTTTGAGATTTATAATGAGCCCAGAACTTCAATCAAGGGGAGTACTAGCAGATTTCAACGCAGACTTCACGGTAGAAATAATTATTCCAAAACTGCGTACAAAATTGAGAACAGATCTCTGAAACTATACGTTGATGGTGCTTTCAACAATAAGGGAGCTAGAGCTAGAGTAGTGGTGCAAACCCCATTTGGAGAGACGTTAGAGCATTATATCTCCTTTGGATTTAATGCATCGATTAATGAAGCTGAGTATGAAGCGCTAATAGCTAAAGTATCTTAATTATGCGAATAAGAGGTTAATGCTATGAAAATATTTTGTGATTCCATGTTAATTGTCAAGCAGGTCATGGAAGAATTCACAGCTAAAGACGATAGAATGATAAGTTTTTTACATCGGGCAAAAGAACTACTGAACTTGTTAAAAAGCTATGAGATTCAACAAATATTGAGAGCTAAGAACGGACACACAGACACGCCAGCGAATTTAGGATCATCTTTACGATTCTCGCATAAAAGAAATGTGCCTGTGAAATTCTTGGAAAAACCAAGCTTTCGACTCTAATCGAATAACGTTGTTGAAGTAGAAATTGGAAAGGAACCTATGTGGCAACATGATTTAATCCTCTACCTAAAAAAGGAAGCACTCCCTGAAGATACATTCCTTGCGAAAAAAATCCAGCAACAAAGTGCAAGGTACGCATTAGTTAATGGATTATTATATAGAAAATCTTTTTCAGGACCGTACTTAAAATGCTTGAAGGAGAAAGAAGTGCAATATGTCTTAGCCGAAATTCATGAAGGAATGTACATGAACCACAACCACACTGGAGGAAGATCACTAGCTCATAAAGCCTTAAATAAGGGATATTACTGGCCTGGAATGCATCGAGATGCCAATGAATATGTAAAGAAATGTGATAAATGCCAACGATTTGCCCCAGCTACCAGAATTGTTCCAGGAGAACTGAACACAGTAGCGATCCCATGGCCTTTCATGCAGTGGGCACTGAACATCATTGGTCCACTCCCTATGCCACCAGCTCTGAAGCACTTCTTGCTAGTGGCCACATACTACTTCACGAAATGGATAGAAGTGAAGGCTTTCATGAGAATCCGAGAAGAAGAAGTCAAAGGGTTTTTGTGGGAAAGCATAATATGTAGATGCAGAATGCCCAAGATATTGGTCTTAGATAACGAACCGCAGTTCACAAGAAGAATTGTTAAAGGCTTTTGCAAAAGACTAAAATCGCCAATCATTTCTCAACTTCATACTATCCATAGGAAAACAGACAAGCTGAGAGATCAAATCATATCATACTCGAAAGCATGAGAAAGAGACTAAAGTCCACAAAATGAAAATGGGTAGAGGAACTACCAGCCATACTTTGGGCATATAGAACTACTCAT
This sequence comes from Datisca glomerata, assembly GCA_003255025.1. NCBI lineage: Eukaryota > Viridiplantae > Streptophyta > Magnoliopsida > Cucurbitales > Datiscaceae > Datisca > Datisca glomerata. The sequence goes on from QANY01010678.1 coordinate 573,907, forward strand.
AGAGAAGCCACTAGAGAAACACTGTTTTCTTTAGCATTCGGGGCAGAAGCTTTAATTATTGTCGAGATTGGAAGCCGAACAGTGAGGTTAGAATTGAATGAGCAACATAATGATAAAATCCTCATAATAAGTCTTGATCAACTGGAGGAAGGAAGAGAAGCTGTCCAAATCAAAGTAACACGTTATAATCAGAAAATGAGATCATATTTTCAGAAAAGAATGAAGAAGCGAGAATTCTAAAAATGAGATCTAGTCCTAAGAAATGTTTTTCAATCAGAAGGGAAGTTTGGGCAAACTTGGGAAGACCATACATCATCAATGTTGTAGGAGGAACCATATATTATTACTTGAAGACGAAGGAAGGAGCAGACCTGGCAAAACCATGGAATGCATTTCATTTAAAGAAGTACTTTGTAAAATTATAATTTTATAGTGAATATTTTCTCATGGTTTTCCCCCGCAAGGGTTTTCCACGTAAAAATCTCTCGTATCAACTGAAGGAGAAACAAGGCTAGGAAATGGGGCTCTGACTATTTAATGGAAGTCCCTGAGTTCCTAAAAATTCTCCAGCGTCCATCACTGCCCCAATTTCCACCAATCATAAAGACATCTCTCTCCCAATTTTTATCACCTAGGGGAATATTGGTCACCATCGACCCTCTCTTTTCTGAAGTCCGATATGAAAGATCATAAATCTCATCCCTAGGTTAATTACATAACAACATCTCAATTCGTCGACTCCTAAATCCAAACCAAATCTCCTATTCAAAGCCTGAAAAACCAAGGAGGATCTTATAGGTGCTGAGAGTAAATTGAGAAGGGGTAAGACCACACCAGTGGAAGAACTCTTAGAAAAATGGGGAGAAAAGAAGCCTAAAGCCCAGAGAAATATACATTGGACTTAAGATTATCTAGTACGGAGGCCTATAAGGAAGACCTGGGTGCCTACTCTTGCCTAAACCAACTAGAACATTAGAAGGAAAGGCATCATGAAAGATAGAAAGAAACTTGCTAAGCTCAACCGAATTCAACTCCACTCTGACTAATGGCTACTCGAATCACTAAAAGAAAAGAAAAGAGAAGTAGAGAAGACAGAAGACTTACGAAGAAGAAGGGAAGAAAGTGAATAAATTGAAAGGGAAAAGAAAAGTTTATATTAGCTTCGGACACGAAAAGTTATAGAAATTAATTAAGCAAAATGAAATGATGACTGACACATGCTCGATTGAAGGAAAGTCTATAGGAAAAAAATGGACCGTTGATGCTAATACCTATTTGGGGGATGACACCTAGAAAGAAAGATGTCATATTCTGCAAATAATAGCCATTAAATCTGTCGGGAATGGGAAATGACAAAAGAAATAAATGAAGGGAGTCAAAATGTCAGAACAAATACTGTGAGAATGGGGAAATCAATGCCTCAGAATAGATACTTAGCAAGAACGGGAAAATGAAATTTCAGAACAGATACTGAGCGAGAACGAGAAAATCGAAGCCTCTGAACATATATTTAATGAGAATGGGAAAATTGAAACATCAAAACAAATCTTTAATGAGAACAGGAAAGTGGAATGGCAAAAAAGAATGCTTACACAACTATCAAACGCATATCAATCTCGGTAAGGTAACTATTATTTGAATTGTTGTTAACTTTTACAGGTCATTATTATCGCATGTCCCAAAAAATATAGGAATAAAAGAGAAAAGGAGAAAAGAATTGTCAGAATATCATTCATAAAAATGATACTCTAAAAAGCTGTGGCGCCCCATTAATCTGGTATTGAAAATCGAGGAATCAAATCATTACACCTGAATGAAGAGAGACTTAATCAAGTGTAATGAGGGAAAATGAATAGGAATAATTTTTGGTATTCAACCACATCAGCAGAAAGAAAGATAATTAAAGTAGATGCTACGAAAGTAGTTGAATTTGTCATGTTGGCAGATCCGAAGAAACTGATCTGGAGTTACTGGCCTAGTCAAATAGCCGAAGTATAAACTTCACATAGGAAGCCACATAAGCCAAAGAAGCCAAATTGTGAACTAAACGATCATTGAATACTAGCCAGTGAAAATTACTCACTTTCATTTTCTCTACTCTCATTATTTTCTAGTGCAAGGAAAAAATTCCTTTACAAGCACTTGATTATGCTTCCTTTAGCAAAATCATTAAGTGAGCTTTGACAATTTATTAGCATAAGCAAAATCGTGCATCTAATTTTAGTATGGAGTTAGCTTTTAACAATTTGATGCCATAGACTTATTTAATGTCTCATCAATGTTATAATCGTGCAACAAGCAAATCAAGATAACATGTATAAGCTCATCAATACTCTTGATGTATATATTATGAGTCTATCAATTGTCATAACTCTAATAGATATATTTTTTTCATTCATTTTCATTTCGTTAGTTAAATTTGGGAAGCATGAAAATAGAGAAAAAATTATTCCGTTTATACCAAAAGAAGCACCAAAATGTATATTTATACCAATGATTGTCCAACCAAATCAATAATCACATTAAAAAAACAAACGACCAAAGTAAGATAAGTGCATACCACAACAATGATAATGACAAGATCATTCTAGTGCTTCTTATCAATAAGTTGAACAACAAGACTATCACTTCCATCATCTTCCTAGTATAACAAGACACAAAAATATGTAACTAGATGCTCATACTAATCTACCATGAGACACAAAACACTATCGATTATTTACTCTTGCAAAATGTGAAAATAACAAAATTTGTTCTAATTACAATAGCATTGCAAAATTTGTAAACATGACGACATAGGCCATTAATGAAAAGATTGACATAATTGAACTCTTAGATTAAATCTTACCAATAGTTGCATCAATGAAGAAATTATTTCTAACTGCTAGGAACTTAAAAACCATGAAAGTCATGTATTCGTTTGCTCCTCCACTTAGCTCACCTGCAAAGACAATAAAGACCATCAAGACAACATCCTTAACCTACAAATAACTACCAGAAAGATAGACAAACTCGAACACTCCACAAAGTGTGATAGATGTTAAAGATCTAAAGTTACTTGGTTTGGGTACTGGATAAGAACCAATTTTGTGACAATTGCTGATAAATAGAAGCAATCTTGCTATTGAAAAATAGAGCAAATTGGGAACAAGTAATAGACTCAAACATCTCAAAGAATCCCAAAGAAACAAAACCTAAGCATCATCAATCTTACTAATCATATTATTTAAACCTTCAAAGATGTGCCCACAACAAAAAATTCAACAACATTTAGTTCAATCCAAGAGTTTCTTCACTTATTTTCCAAATTAATCCAGTAACCTAAAAGGTACATAACCATTGAGATTTGTTACTATGAAAAATGGAATTGATATGTGAAAGAAGCTAACATTATACAATAAACTAAGAATCTTATCTTAATTGCAAAATCTTTACCAAAAATCCATATGTATGCCTCCAAGACCGAACTCACTTCATCAGGCTCTTCTTATCACTCTTAAGCTCAAAACCAACCAAATCATATTCTTAATAGTAATATTTTACTCACTTGGCATGAGATAACAAAATAAATATATGAGAGAGGCAAAAAAAACAAGACAAAACATGTTTCTTGGAAATAGATCAAAGCAAAGCATAAGAAGGGAAATAAATTACCTTAATGCTTTCCACAGCGGGCTTGTTTCAGCGGTTAAGATGCTTCTGAACATCAAGCTTCTGCCTGGAACTACTTAATCTAACAGCATATGATAGAGAAATACGGGCCCCATAAGTAAAAATTTATAACCAAATGCAACGGGGAGAGAGAGAGAAGCAAAATGCAAGTTGTAGAGTACGACGATTACCTTGTAGAGGATGATAGAGATAGGGCACGACGGAGAGAAAAAATGACATAGAGACAACACAAAGAGAGCACCACGACCACCATGGACAAAGCACAACGCACGGAGGGCTTTCAACGCACATAGGAGAGGGAAAAAATGAGTTTGGTTAGCCTTTAGGGTTCGAATGAAAATAAAAATAAAAATGACAAAAATGTAGAAAGACCTAAATTTGATGGTACCTACTTCACAGTACACCACAACAGAGAGAGACATGGAGCATGAATAAGAGCACCAGAATCACAACAGAGAGAAAGCAAGTTGCACAAGCAACAACTACTAAGTTTGATGGAAGATTTCGAATGAAAATGGAAATAAGAAGAGTGGGCAAAAATTGTACAAAGAGAAAACCTAATGGAAACGGAAAATTTGTGTTTCAGGTTAAAAGGTAAAAGATCCATCAATGGCCTAGATTAATTTCAACAGATCTAACGGTGATTATTTTCTCTAGCATCAATGCCGGGAAAAAATTTCCGGCCTATAAGAGCGATCCTATCTTTGACTATCTCAGAAGGACACTTAAGTCCCATCCTAGTACGAGTCTATAGTTTGAGGGAATGTCTTAGAAATAATGTGTCATTTTGTAAATTCTTAATTACTGTTGAGTGAGTGTTAATTTTGATAGGAAATCATTTCTTATATGTATATCCTTCAATAAGCTGCTGAGATTAATCTGATTAACTGATGAACTGTTGAGTGAGTGTCAATTATGAATATTTGTTATATTTTGATTATATTTTGTAATTTTTGGATTTTTGGTTTCCATGATTTTATATTGTTACGTGATTCTTTTAAGGATTTTATGCGTAAAAAAGTACCCATTATGAGGCTATATTATTTTAGAGTTGTCTTAGATATTTTCAAATTAGCGTGTTCGACATTTGAAGCCTTTAAATATGTTAGTACTATGTAATTTGATTTTTTCCAGACTTGTATTGCTTGAGGGTTTTCAGTACAGTATATGATTGTAAATGATGCCCTTTCTCTCTGGGTTAATCCGCTTTCAAAAAAGTTTTTTTTCAGACTTGAATTAATAATACTTCGAAGAAAGTATCTCTTTTTCCTCTGATTTTAACATTTTTCAAGAATCAGTAAATGTTTTATGCCTAATTATATTATATATGTGCATGAATCAACATGCTTTTAAAGGTTGTTCCCAAATTTCTGAACTATCTTATGTTCGGAATGAGAAAACTAAAACTTATTAAACCTAAATAAGTCTTCAATTAGCCAAATTTATATTATATTAAATGCGTTTAAAAAAACTTTTGATTCTCTTTTCACTCTTTAAAATTAATTTAGATAGGATAAAATAAGTATTTTCTCTTATTTTTTCATTAATTATTTTATAGAATGAAATTTGATTTTTATTCAATACTATGTGTCCATTAATAATTCAGAAAACAATTTTCATTGATTTTTTATTGGAAGCATTTTGTAAAACCCAGTAAAGGCTAATATTCGTTTATACTAATGAAAATATAACTTAATATGTAGGGAAATCATTGACATTTAAATACCTTTAAGCTCCATCAACATGTAGGATAAAATAGGCATTTTCTCTTATTTTTACATTAATTATTCTATACAATACGATACTATTTTTCATTAATAATTTGAAAAAGTAAATTTCATGGTATAAAGGTTAATATTCATTTATAATAAAAGAGGATCTAAAAAGCAACGGAAAAGATAAATTATTATCTAAGAGAAACAATTGACATTTAAATGGACGTTGGTCTTGTCATAGGAATAAGAAAATTCGGTCGTCCTAAATCATAAAATATCATCATATTTTTAAAGTAAATAAATTGTTAATAATATGATTTAATACGTGCATTGCACGTAGAGTTTCAACTAGTTTTATGAAAAGGCCCAAACACAAATATACCCAAATCCCTCTTAAGAAAACCCCCCAATATAGTCTCCACTACAACAAAAAGCATCTTTTTTGCATTTAATAATTGCGGTTTGAGTTAAAATGCTATAGAAGATAATTTGATTTAAGCGGTGGAAGGAATTGTGAAAAGTTTGGGGAAGGCCTTCAGTGCTTCCAAACATTTCCTTCTCATTGACTCTGGTAGTTCTCTCTCTACACACACACATCAGAAATTCATCAAAATATCTAGCTTCGTTTCATCACTCTCTCTGGTTCGTCTCTCTCTCTGTTTTGTCGCTCTGTCTCTTCTTCGTCTTTCTTTGGTCCCCCTCCCCTCTCTCTCTCTTTCCTCACCAGAAACTCTCCAAAATCTCTCACAAATGCCCTAGCATCTCCGATCTAGACATAGAGGCCTCAGATCTTAAGCCATGTAGTCAGGTCTATCCCAACCCCTTGCCTCGCCACTCAGAGGAGCTCGATGGTGTCCCAACTCCAAAACTAGCACCACAGACCTGATTTAGTCACCACCGAACTTGGTTCTTCCAGTTTCATGATTTTTCTTTTTACAATATTGACTTTGTTTTCTAGAATCAGAACGTTGTCATTAATTAGAGGTAACTTCTTTGAACTCTAGCAAGACTATCTTAATATTTAATGGTGTATGCTTGCTGTTAAAAAGTGGAACTTAAGTATGTTGGCCGATCTATCGTTGAATCTTGTTGGGATTTTAATAAACTCTAATAACACCGATCACTATTATCATCGTAGTCAATCAATTTATTTCATAAAAAATAATATATCAAACATATTAATAAACTAATCATAGGAAAGTAGAAAAATAAGATATCATATTTAACGTGAAAAATATTTTAGTATGTAGGAAAAAATCATGGAAGAAATTCTGAATCAGATCCTCACTATAAAAAGAATGGGGTTACATCAAGTTTTTCTCTAAATAAAACTAGAGGATTACACCAAACAGAACTACGCCACCAATAACGGTTGATACATTAAAATAAATCTAGCCAAATAAAGAGAATCAAAACCACAACTGTAGAGATAACAGAGAAAATACTATTAAAGATGACTGTGATGAACCCACGAAGATACCCTCAGATTACCGAGACGATGAGAACAAAAAATTATTGTAACAAAACCCTTTCACCATTGGGTTTGAATTGTGTGTTTTACACACATAAGAGTACCATTCACATAGCTTCAATCACAAGCATTTAACCAAAATATGATCCAATCCAGCAGCCCCATAATTAGGCTCAATGCTTCCTTGGGCCAAAGAATAAGGCAGCAATGTCTCCTCCAATAGGAGAGACAGCCCAAACAAACTCCCCCTCCCAACTAATTAGAGGTGGCATCATGCCCGCCAGCTTCTGACATATCACATGCTTCTCATTGGGTAATTCTTTTGTGATTATGTCTGACTCATTATCATCCATATGGACTTTCTGAATATCTAATTACTTCTCATTTAAGTTATCACGTACCTAGTGATACCTCACATCTATGTTCTTCGATCTCGAATGGAATATCAGATTCTTGCTAAGACGAATAACGCTCTGACTACCACACAGTATAGTACATAATTCTACAGCTTGAACCTCAACTCTTGCAAAAATGTCTTCATCCATAGCATTTCTTTGCAAGCTTCAGTAACTGCTATAAACTCAGTTTCAGTAGTTGATAAAGCAACACATTTTTGTAATTTAGACTGCCACGATACCGCTCCTCTGGTGAAAATAATCAGATATCCTTATGTCGACTTTCTGGAGTCAAGGTCACGGGTCATATCTACATCTGTAAACCCTTCAAGAATAGGTTTCACATTATCAAATGATAAACATAGTTTCGAAGTACCTCTGAGATATCTCAGAATCTATTTCACTGCTTCCTAGTGTTCTCTGCCAGGATTTAACAAAAATCTTTGACAACTCCCACATTGATATGTCTGGCCTCGTACATACCATGGCGTACATCAAACTACCCACTGTTGATGAATATGGAATTCTATCGATATCTTCCTTCTCTATATTGATAGAAGAGCTTTGCTTGGAACTCAACTTTAAATGACTTCCAAGAACACCAATTAGTTTTGCTTTGTCCATACGAAACCTTTCAAACACCTTTTCAATGTATTGTTCTTCTGATAACCATAACTTCTTTGTTCTTCTATCATGGGTAATGCTCATGCCAAGAATTTGCTTTGCGTGCCCCATATCTTTATGATTCATTTGATTCTCTCTACAACTGTTAGATTTTACTATTATCTCCACCAACGATAATCATATCATCTACATAGAGTAAGAGAATAATGAAGTTACCGTCTGGGAATTTCTTGACAAATACACAGTGATCTGAAGTCGTCTTCTTGTACCCATGCTCCCCCATAAAGGAGTCAAACTTCTTATACCACTGCTTTGGAGCTTGCTTTAATCCGTATAGTCTTTTCTTCAACTTATAGACGAAGTCTTCTTTCCCTTTGACCTCAAAACCCTCTGATTACTCCATATATATATATCCTCATCCAAGTCACCACAAGTGAGAAAATCTCTTCAACAGTAGTTTTGACGTCAACCTGTTCAATCTTTAGATCCATGCTGGAGGCTAAACCTAAAACAACTCGAATGGATGACATTTTCACTACAAGTGAGAAAATCTCTTCAAAATACGTACCCTTTTTCTGACTGAAACATTTCACAACCAATATTGCCTTGCACCTTGGATGCTAGATATTTTCTTCAGTCTTCAATCTGTACAGTCATTTGTTCTTCAATGCTCTTTTTCCCTTAGGCAACTTCACTAGCTCATTAGTGTGATTCTCATGCAAGAATTTTATCTCATCTTGCATTGATTGCAATCACTTCTTTTTCTAAGCATCATTCACTGCTTCAGTATAAGTTTTTGGCTCACCCCCATCAATGATGTGTTTTCAAACGAAAAATGGAGAGAAAGAGGTATTTTCATCAACACGATTGGCGTTCTTTAGTGGATCTTCGTACCTGAGTAGTCTCATCAGTTTTTGGCTTTCTGATTGATCATCCTGTGCTGCTAGCTCGTCAGTATTTTCATCATCAACACGATTACTCATACCATCACCATCCTCTGTAGATGTTGGAACTGAATCTAAGTCAATTAAATCATCAAAACTACACTGAGGCTTCTCAACTATTTCAAAATCTTTAATAGTCTGAACGTCGAGAAATACAATATCTCAGCTTCTGATTATTCTTTTCTCAACTAGATCCCACAGACGATAACCAAGCTCAACATGCCCATAGCCCATAAAGATACACTACTTTGTCTTGCTATCAAGTTTTGATCTTTCATCCTTCGGACCGTGCATAAAGGCTTTGCAACCAAACACTCTCGAGTGGTCGTAGGAAATATCTTTTCCTATCCATACCATCTGTGGCACATCACCAACCGCTATCACAATTGCTTTACCCTAAAAATATCTTGGTAGACTTGCATTTGATATCATGAACTTTGCTCTTTCTACAATAGTGCAGTTATACATTTCCACTACACCATTGAGCTGTGGAGCCTTCGAAACTGTCAACTGATGATGAATACCATGACTTTTGCAATACTCCTAAAAAGGACCCTTGTTTTCACCACCGTTATCTGTTCGTATACACTTTAGTAATCTTCTTGTCTCTGTTTCAATTCGGGCATAAAATTCTTTAAAGACTCTAAACACCTGGTCTTTAGATTTCAAAATATAAGCCCACACTTTCCTAAAATGATCATCTATAAACGTAACAAAATATGAAGCACCCCTAACGGATTTAGTATTCATGGGACCACACACATCAGAATACACCAGATCTAGAACATTAGAACTTCTATTAAAAGTTATTTTGAATGACACCATATTTTATTTACCAGCTAAACAATGTGCACAAGTCTTAACCAACGTACCTTTTATGTTAGGGAGGAGTCGCTTCTTGGCTAAGATCTCAAGCCCTTTCTGACTCATGTGTCCAAGTCGATGTGCCACAATTCACTCGTGGAATCACCCTCCACAACATTCACTAAGCAACTGCTGAGCTTTGTAGATGTCACATAGAGCGTAGAATTTTTCATTCCTCTTGCCACTACCAGCGAACCTTTAGTGAGATTCCATTTACTTTCACCAAAATAGTTCTGATATCCCTTTTTGTCAAGCTGACTTGTCGAAATAAATTTCAGTCAGATGTCTGGCACGTCTCACATTTCATAGTACCAATTTACAACTAGTATTTGTCTCTAGATACACATCTCCAATACCGAAAACTTTCTAGGTTCCCTCGTTACCCATCTTCATGGTACCAAAGTCACCTACTTTGTACATTGAGAAAAGATCCATACTGACATAACATGGATGGCAGAAGCACTATCGACTACCCAATCTTTGTCTAGGTACATGACATTCACAACTTTCTCTATTGCAATAATAAAGACATCTTGGGGTGGTGGCATCTACTATTTCTGATCAACGTTTTTCTTATCACCGTTTAGTTTCAGCTATTCAACTTTCAACTTTCGACACTCACTTTTCTTGTGACCCATATTCTTGCAGTGATAGAACTGAATACCCCGTTTCATAGATTTGCTTCTTGAGGACATATATTATTCTTCTTATTCTTGCTCTGGCTTCTCCCCCGACTTTCTATAATAAAAGCCTGTAAATGACTTGTAGAAGAACCCAAGGTTTTCCTTCTTGTTTCTTCGTTCAACAAACTACTTTTAAATGTACTCATTGAGACTTTACCATCATGAAAGGAATTACTCAATGACACTACCAACATTTCCCAACTGTGTGGCAAGGAACTAGGAAGTAATAACGCCTGAAGCTCATCGTCTAGAACCACTTTCATGGTAGAGAGTTGATTCACAATACTCTACATCTCCTTCAAGTACTCTGCAATTGAAGACCCATCTTTGTATTTTAGGTTGACAAGCTTTCTTATCAGAAAAGCTTTATTTCCAATTGTTTTCCTCTCGTACAACTCTTCTAATTTATTCCACAAAGAGTGTGCATAAGTCTCATTCAAAATATGGTGATACACATTGTCATCCACCCACTGACGTATAAAACACACAACTTGCCGATTCAACAACTCCCAGTCTTCATTACTCATATCCTTCAGTTTTCCCGAATCACCTATAATCAGAGCGTGATACTTTTTATAATAAAGGAAATCTTCTATTTTTCCTTTCCATAACTGTCAACTAGCTCCATTCAGACTAATCATTCTGATTTTCTTAACCTCCATAACTACTCTAGTGATTGAGTGTAAACTGATACTGAACCAAGCTCTAATATCACTTGTTGAGATTTTAATAAACCCCAATAACACCGATCACTATTATTGTAGTACGTCGAATCAATTTAATTCACAGAAAATAATATATCAAACAGATTAATAAACCAATCGCAGGAAAGCAAAAAAATAAGATACTAGATTTAACGTGGAAAACCCTTCAGTGTGAAGAGAAAAAACAAGGTACAAACGCCAAATCAGATTTTCACTATAAAAATAATGGGGTTATAAAACATTCTTCTATAGATAAAACTAGATTATTACAGTAAACAATTAACTTGAACTACATCACCAATAACGGTGGATACACCAAAATAAATCCCGTAAAATAAAGAAAATCAAAACTATAATAGTAGAGATAACGGAGAAAATATCATTGAAGATGACTGTGATGAACCACGAAGACTCCCTCAGATTACCAAGACGCTGAGTCCAAAAATTTATCATATTCACATAATAAAATTTTCTCTACTTTTCCTAAAATATTCTTCCGCTCATCTCACATCTTTCTCTCTATTTTTCGCCTGAAAACACCACTGGGTCGAAAGGAAAATTCTCACACTAAATTGCTTGGCGGTAGGAGTGTGCAACTGTCTAGAACCGAGCGGGACGGGATGAGATTTTTACTCTTGGCGGGCCGGTAAATTTTGTTCCGTCCTGATTTTTCATAAATAACCTAACATTTTTATTTTTTAAAATCTTTACCCTTAATTTTGTTTTAATTTTAACCCTTAATTTTTTTTTAACCTTTAATCTTTTGAACTTTAAATTAATTTTAATTTTTAGCCTTTAAATTTTTTATCCAAAATACACATCCCGTCCCTTCCCAACTCTCGTCTCATCTTATCCCGTCCTGCTCGGGATTTCCTCTCAACACGGGACGAGATGAGACTAAAAAAATTATGCCGTCCCAATTGAGACGGGACAAAAAAGTTCAAAAACCGTCCCGCGCACACCCTTACTTGGCAGCAACATAAAAATTGAGACTTTTAATCTCAATTTGAGGTCTTGGCGGGTGGTGAAAGAAACCCTTTTACTATTGGGTTGGAATTTTGTGTTTTACACACACAAGTGTACCGTACTCATATCACAAGCATTTGACCAAACTATGGTCCAATCCAACAGCCCCATAATTGGGCTCAATGCTTCCTTGGGCCAAAAAATAAGGAAGCAATGTCTCTGCCAATAGGAGGAATAGCCCAACAAATCTTCTAGTAGTTTATGTAATTTATTGCGGGCGGGAATACTATTTGTTATGTATATTGTGATATCGCAGATGACTGTGATCTATGGTAATCTTGGTCATCCATACGGATGGAAGGAAACACGATATTTCAAGTAAAAATGGGGAGTTCTAACCTTTTAATTCCGCCGTAGCCCGTAATTTGATACTATTCGTGACGACTAAAACCTCTAGATCTGTAAGACAACAAAAGTTTGAATAGTGTAATTTGATGCCAACTTGCAGAATTATTTCATCCGTGAGTTGCTCCAATTGAGGCGTGGTTTGATTCCAAGTCAAATTGCATCAAGCCCAAGTGTTATTGCATAATTATTTCATTCGCGAGTTGCACCAAGTGAGGTGTATTGCAAGCAACTATAGAGTTGTTTCCTATTCCCACGTTCCTCCCTCACCAGATCACTCGTTGGCTTCCCAAAGTAAGCAAGCAAGACCATGATTGTGATACATGAGACCGAAGTAGTGAGGATCACAACATGCATTGAAAGAAGCCCAAAAACTACCCTAAGAAGCACATAAGCATGAAGGGAATGCGACACCCAAAATAAGAGGAAGATGGTTGAGCCCTTTAAAATGAACATTAGTATGACATCCTATGTCCCGACGCCATTTATAGTTCATCATGAGAGGAAATCATCTTGCACCATGACATCATATGCACCAAGGCCCATCACAATTTAAATACCAAGTACATTCGCTTACAAAGAGACAAAAACAATCCCATGAAAGTATAGATATGAGGTTTTTAGAAGTGGAAAGCACCGAGGTCAAATGAAGATTCGATCAACCTTAATCTTCCCATCACTAGTATTTCTGAGATTAGTGGACTAACAAGGAGTGGAATATGCTATACACCTGATGATTTGAGAGTGGACAAATGTGAAGAGGTCGAGAGACACAAAAAAGGAAAGGCTAAGGAGAACGACAATGCTCATGGATTCCGAAGAGAAGTCTACAGTGACTGAATTTTAGAACCATCAATAGTAAAAGAAAAAAGCACACGCACAAATATATATAAACTGCAACCTGGGTGGTCATTTGTCAATTTACCTATGAGTATCAGTTGTTCTGAATATTACACGACAAACTCCACTTGGAATATTCAAAGGCTTCACTACTTCAGCTGCAAGTAGATTCTATAAAAAAGACATATAGATGTGTTGTACATATAATATGTAATAGCAAATTATCAATAAAAGATTTGTAATATGCATATATTGGTATATTGTTTTTAAAGAAAACATAGTTTGGAGGAGCATATATAATTAGCAGGCTCATACATTTTCAATAAACAAAAGGACAAAATGTTTAATAGAAAATAGAGAAGTTTGTCCTAAAGACATATGTAAATAGTTGGGGATGTCAACGTGAGTGACATGTCAGAAGGGCACATGTGGCATCAGGGGAGGAACATAATTGGCACTTAGGTGGCACCATGTAGGTTGACGCCGAATGAATATAACCCTTTGTAAGGGGGCAACTCTCACCTACCAGGATTTCCCCCCCCCCCCACATTTTTGGTGATCCCCACACGTATTTGGTGAATCCCCATACGTATTTAGTGAACCCCCACACGTATATGGTGAACCCCAAAAATTTTGGTGAATCCTCTATTTGGTGAAGCCCCACACGTATTTGATGAATCTTACATATATTTGGTGAACCCTCACACATATTTGGTGAACCCCCAACATCCATACCAGCGAAGCATTGTAGAATTTTCCTTGTAACAGACGCCGCTTAAGTATATGAAGGCGATGTACTCAATGATGTCTTCTTTTTATGATCATTGTAATCTCATGTGTAAGGGACACCCCTGAACCTATAAATGCGGTGAGCCCAATATCATATTTGTTCTATTTTGCCATCATTAAACGCCGAACTTGGTGACAAAGGCTCATGCATTATCCCTTCCCTAGAAACAATTCTGGGGGTGTGGTTTGGTAGGATTAGAACAAGGGTATGCCGTATTGAGAGAGGTAAAACTCCTTGATTAATATGGCCACCTTAGGCACCTCAGATGTGCCACCTTCTACTAGAGAAAGGACTAGGGCATGTAACGCCGCCTTTTAGCAATAAAATACTCAAGATGTCGCCTCGGTATGTACAAAGATAGAGAATAGACCTTTCCTTTGTCCATGGTCACGTCGTGTGTGAGGTCAGACTTGTGGTGGCTGCATAAGGGAACCTTCTCTAGACTCCCTTCTGGAATTTGTTAGGTTCGATATGAAATCAATGGCTACTCGATGCCATGTAGGGTGACTAGTTGAGGGTGATTAAGTTCAGTCACGCTTAAAAGGTGGACTTAATCACCAAAAAGGCTAAGAAAAACTTGTCCCTACACGGCTCCATCTCTAAAAGGGGGCCTTTGGAATCATTTTGGGGATCATCACTTTCACACTCCCATAGGTCAATAGAGAGAATATCCTACAAATTGAAGTTCTCACAACACTTAGAGAAAAAGGGCTTTTGTCACCTTCCTGAGGATGACCTAAGGTGCTTGTTCTCCACTCTTCAGACATAATCTCCATGTTCCTAGACTTAGTTGTTCATAGACTAGGTCAGTCCATTACAAATCACCCGAAAACCCTTATTCCTTTTGGCGACTCCGCTGGGGAGTGGCTTGTCTACTACACACATTTTTGAACTATGGCTGGATGTGAGAGAAGTACACGAGCTTTTTCTTGTGTAGATGGAGATGAACAACCGATGGTGGAGAACCAAGACGGGGATGGAACTACTTTACGTGAACGACCTAACCTCACCACTATCATCGTTGCCACAATGACAATGACATAGCAGACCAACATTATTACGGATCTCCTAGGGATTTTTCAAATCGCTAACGGAGATGGTGTATACATGATAAACCAATCTGGCGCTAGAGTAGATTTTGACATGGCCACACATGATTTCCACCTTCATGAGTAAATTCTTTATGTTAGAGGAAAGGATGAGCATTCTAGAGTTAGGGTGTGTGAGCCTTAAATGCAAGATGATGATCTGATGAACTACATAAGATGTTTCAGGGACAAGTCTCTAGATTTCCAAGAAAAGCGCAAGGAGGAAGCCTTGGTGAAAATGTGTATTGTTCGGTGATCAATTAGTACCGAGCACATTTGGAGAACCTCAAAATCATTACATTCTCCCGCCTCAATGTAGCTTTATAGCGTACCAATACGTCACTGCCAAAGCCAAAAGCCGTTGAACAGAATGAACATATATGGCATCCGTGGAAGCCTACATGTTATGCACCCCGCCCTAGGTGGCAATGGCACAACCCCAAGGGCAAGGAGCAAAGTGAGGCAGAAACGGTAGAGATTTTTCGCCATCTTTCCTCTATTTTATGGATGAGGTGGAGGCGTTGTTGGATGCTTGGATAAAGGATAAGATCATAAGGAAACCATGGGTGGAAAGGTTCCATACTAGAGAGGAAAGAGAGTAACATTGTATTGTCATTAGCATCACAACACCATTCACCTTATGAAAGATTGTACAAACTTGAGTTGAATTTTTCATGAAAAGATAAAGAATGGAGAGATTATCACTGAAGGGATGGGGGCGATATGGGGAAAATAATATCTGTAACATATGAATGTAAATCTGATCAACATGGTTGGGGGCCCCTCTACGTCATCTGGGATGATGGTCAAAGAGGAAGAAGAGGATGAAGGTGAACGCACTAGGGAAAACACCTCCTTCATAGAGTCACCTTGAGGACTAGGGTAGGCAAAAATTTCTTTGATAAGTTGGAGTTGGATAAGGAGGCACGACACCAAGTTACTTAGATATTGGTAGACGTCTTAAAGTAAAGCAAGGCAAGGGTGCAATGTTATTGTTCTCAACCCCCATTGGGGAGGATAAGGCAAAATGAAGAGGGATAAATCGCAATCATGAATGTGGATTTCATGGTGAAAAGAGTAGGGAATAACCGGCTCCGTACACTGAAGCCTTGTGGATAATGAGTATATAATCAATGTGATGTCACTAGCAACCTTCAAGGTGGCAGGCATGCCCAAGAAAATAATGGTTCATGGGTTTTTCATCAACACCCATTAGAACGATGTGGCATGTGAACGTGGAGGTACAAGTAGGATCGATACGCACAACGAATTTCCTACACGTCTTTGAATCTGAGACCATTTATCACATCTTTTCGGGGAGGCCTTGGATACATGACTATGAGTATGTTTCCTCCATGTTGCATCAATTCATTAAGTCCAGATGGAAATGAAAGGATATTACGATAGCGGCTATAAAGGCACTATTTGATGAGACTGAGGCTCACCTAGTGGAGGCCACATTATTCGATGGAATAGCCGCTGCGGCAATGGCTATGCCAAGAAAAATCATAACCATTGCATTGCTTAAGTGGGGGGACTGATGAAGAAAGGCAGGGTGTCCTTGCCAAATGGAAATATGCGTATCGATTATAATGGGGCGCGAGATCAAGAGCAAGGCCTGATCCTCATGACGGTGAAAGTGAGAGAGACATAGTGATGGAGGAGGCATTCGTGAAATAGTTAGAGATGATGACTGTGACATATCTGATGAATTGTGATGTGCCAGTGGAACCTTCAAAGCCAGTTCCACCACCATCACAGGAAGAATTATAAGAGTTTTGCCTTTATAGAGAGCTGGGGTGAAGAACCATCCTACTAGCGAAGAGTTTGTCTGAAAGTCAGCGTGAGGACTATTGGCCCTACTTCAAGAATTCCAGGATGTGTTATCTTGTTCATATACTAAAATTCCAGGGCTGGATCCCGCCTTGGTGACTCACAAGTTGGGAATCTAAGCGGCATGTACCCTAATCAAGCAACCGCCACCACACTTTTTCCTAGTAGTAGAGTTGCAAATAAAGTTTTTTATCATAAAGCTTATGGAGGCCAAGTTTATAAATCCAATAGAGCATCCTAATTGGTTGGCCAATATAGTTCCGTTGAAGAAGAAGAATGGAGAGATAAGTGTTGTGTCGACTTCAGAGATCTAAATGAGACATGTATGAAAGATGACTTACCATTGCCCAATGTAGACTTCTTGGTGGATGCCATTAAGGAAGATGAGATGTTCTCTTTTATTGATAGGTTTAGTGACTATAACCAGATTAGAATGTCACCGAGGGACGGTGAGAAAACTGCCTTTAGGGAACTTTTTTATATGGTAATGTCATTTGAATTGAAGAATGTCGGGGATATTTATCAGAGGGCAATGACATATTTCTTCCATGATATGATCTATAATTTTATGGAGGATTACGTTGAAGATATAATGGTGAAATCCAAGATGGCAAAAATAAACCCAGGTACTTGAAAAGCGTATTTCAGAGGTTCAAGGTCTACAAATTGAAGATGAATCCATTGAAGAGCATGATTTGGGTCCCTCGCAGCAAGTTATTAGGCTTTTTTGTCCATCAGTGAGGGAAAAGCCATCAGGTACATGTCTTCACCGCAAACAGTGAAAGAGCTCAAGTCATTTTTGGCAAAGGTTTAATATGTCTGCCACTTCATACTTGCATTGGCAGTGTCAATTAGTACCTTGCAACCCTTATTGAAGCAAGACTGTGATTTCAAGTGGACTGCGGTGTTGGATCGCGTTTTAAAATTTGAGAAAAAAAATCATTGAACCACGAAAGGTTCGTGGGTGGAATTTCAAATTTTTTTACATCAACCAATTTAATCATAATAAATATTAAAACCATACATTTGATTATCCATACAAAGTTAAACATATTTAAAAGAGGTAGAAACGATTTATACCTTTTCGTTGTATTGGAGACCTGAATTGGTGGAATCCTTATTAACTGATTCACGTTCTTCGATCTTCAAATCCAAAACTCTAATTAATATTCGCACCAACAACCACTCGTTGGATTTAGAAGTATATCTCGCAAGGATGTCGTGAGGAACTGAGTGTAGGCTCTCAAAATAATTGAAGAAGAAAAATCAAAACTTTATCTTCCTTTGGTGATTCAGCGGCAAGCAGTAGGAGGGGAGAGAGAAACCTTTTTCTGCACTATCTGATTAGGGTTGTGTCAACACACTTAGGTTAGGTAGGCAACTCTAATTCCATCTCTTATATAATAAAATTGGAATTTTCACATTTACACCATATATGTGTAATTTCTAAAATTCACCCCCTTATTACTTACTATTGCTGAAAATTGTATATGTTCCTAGAGTTAATGTTGTGTCCAAATTCATCAATCTAAATTGATCTCCATCAATTAATTAAATAAATTTTCTTATTTACTAATTTGAACATCAATTAATTTCTCTTCACTAATAAAGTGACAACACCCATCACATATGGGTTTAGGAAAAACACTTTGGCTCAAAACACATTTTGGTCCAACTGATATTGTTTCTTCTATTCCTGTCCTCATGAATAAAGCTATAGGATTCAAAAACCCAGCAAATTTATCTCCATAAATTCCTGACCTATTTAATCCTGACATCGCACAATTCTAATAGGTTCGATGTTGAATTAACTCTCGATTAATGCGCGCTACATTTTATGTTGGTGTAAATAAACACTTTTATATCATGGTTCATAGAATATTTTAACATATTACCCTTCATGAATATTAGTAACAAGAGAGCGATGTAAAATTATCATTTTACCTCTCTTATTATTATTTTCTTAACTCCTTTATTGGCTGTGAATAAGAAAGACATAACAGTAAATTGTCTCGTATAATTCACAAGTCTTATTCAATGACTCATTTCATTGAATACTTGATCAAGTTAATTTATTCACACATCCATCAATAAAGCATAAGGTGATATTGTTGCTTTCACAATTTAACCACGAATTTTCATATATATATATATATATATATATNTAAATCACACAACTCCAACATAGTTGAATTACGATCCCAACAGTCGAGGTATTGTCCGACAATTCAAACTCACGCCTTTGGCATATCAAAGACCGCAAGTAACTAATTCAAGTTTCGTATTCACCTAAGGGTAAAGGTAATTATGTAAATACCCCTAAGGTGTAACAATTAGATTTAGAGCTAGATAAATGATTTTTCTCTAAACTAATTTGTTACTGGTCTATTCAACATGTTCCATAACATGCCTAGGCCAACCATCAGAGTCTCCACTTCCATGTCCCAACACTGGCATCCTTTGATTCAACCTAATAGTCATAATCGGACTCGATTTCTCAATCGATCCTAAGACTACGATATTGTTCTGAACTATTTTAAAAGAATTTGTCTGGAAGACCCCTCCGCTTTTACTCTTTTTACGTTGACCCTCGTTCTAGGGCTTGAGTAAATTATAAACACACTTTAATTAGTAGAAAAACTTTAATTCATTCATTAAATTCAATAATACAAAATGTTTGAGAAATAACTAAATACGCATAAATAGATATTATACCCTACTTTATGGATATAATTTCAACAATCTCTCACTTGGAGTAAAGTAGGCGTGTACAATATCGTACCTCCATGCCCTCCAGATGACCATCAAAGACTTTACTGCTGAAAATCTTCATGAATGGATATGTCAGCCCCACAGTTATCGCAATAAAGTGTCATGGGGCTGTGTGCTTCTGGAACAAATTCCAGAGTCTTCAAGAACTTTCTGAGCCATACAACCTCTTAGTAGTTTCACAAGCTGCCACATATTCAGCTTCCATGGTAGTATCAGCAATGCAAGATTGCTTGAAACTTCTCCATATAACTGCTCCACCATTCAAGATTAACACCACTCCTAAAATCCTTGTCCGCTTGAAAATCAGAATTAGTATACCCTGTCATATTCAAGTCAGTACCTGAATGCACAAGCATGTAGTTCCTTGTTCTCCTTTGATACTTAAGGATATGTCTGACAACATTCCAATGCTCGATTCTAGGATTAGACTGGAAGCGACTCGCCATGCCCATGACATAGCAGATGTCTGGCCTAGTTCAAAGCATCGCATACATGAGACTTCTTAAGGTTGAGACATAGGAAATCTTTCTCATGTCTTTCTCTTCTTGACGAGTCTTAGGAGACTGCTCCTTGTAGAGGCTGACTCCGAGCTTGAAAGGAAGCTATCCCTTCTTAGAGTATTGCATACCGAACTGATAAAGCCAATTGTCTATTCTTCCGATCCCAAAAGATTTGAATACCTAGGACAAAGGCAACTTCTCCAAGATCCTTCATATCAAATCGCTTTACAAGCCAAATCTTAACATCAGATAATTTTTCTATATCATTTCCAATGAGTAGAATATCATCTACATACAAGACTAGAAAAAACACTTTCCCTTCGTGTATAAGCTTAAACACACATGGTTCGTCCACTAACTGTTCAAAACCAAAGTTCTTAATATTCCACGACTGTAACGCTTGCTTAAGTTAATAAATGGACTTCAGTAGCTCGCAAAACTTACCCTCTTGGATGTTCTCCATGAACTCGTTTGGTTGAGCCATATAAATGAGCTCTTTAAGATTACCATTCAGAAAAGAAATCTTGACGTCCATTTGCTAGATTTCATAGTCGAGGATGGCAGCAATGGACATAAGGATTTAAATGGATTTAAGATGGCTATTGGAGAGAAGGTATCCTCATAGTCTGTACCTTACTTTTGAGTGTATCCTTTGGCTACTAACCTAGCTTTAAATGTCTCCACTCTCCCATCTGGACCTCTCTTTTTCCTGTAGATCTATTTACACCCTACAAGTTTTACCCTTTTAGGAGGATCTACAACTTTTAGACTCTGTTCGAGTACAACGAATGTATCTCAAAGGTCATGGCTTCTTTCCCTAGGTTTTTTTCAGGATAAGCCATGGCCTGTGAATAGGAAACAAGTTCATCATGATCCTTATTTGAGACTGTTGTTAAGGAATCTCCATTAGACATGTACCTCTCAGTCTGTCTCACAACCCTCCCACTATGTCAAGGCTCCATAGGCTCTCGCCCCAGCTGTGGTTCTTTCATTATTGAATCAGAAACAGTTCCTAATTAGGGTGCTGGTGTCCTCTCACTCAATAATTTCTTTAGCACAAGCGTGCTTCTCGGCTTCACACTTCTTATATATTATTCTTTAAGAAAATGTGCATTCGTGCTAACGAATATTTTCTAGTTAGTTGGACTATAAAAGACATACCCCATTTGTTCCTTTGGGATATCCTATAAATAGGCTTAATTTTGATCGACTGGCCAACTTACCACTCTTCTGTTTCAGAACATGGGCTAGACACCTCAATATTCTAAAGTGGTTAATGTACGACTTTCGTCCAGTCCATCTTTTATATAGTTAGTCCATCTTTCAAACACCATCTTCGACGGAACTTGGTTCAGAATGTATGTTGTTATTTCCAAGGCATATCCCCAGAACAAATCTGAGAGAGATGAATTACTCATCATGGATCTAACCATATCCATCAGAGTCCGATTCCTTCTCTCTAACACACCATTTTATTCTGGAGTGCCAGACTCTGTAAGCTGAGAAAGAATACTTTTTACCTTAAGAAAGTCTTCAAAATCTTTTAGCAAGTACCCTCCACCATGATCAGATCAGAGTGTATTGATTTGTTTCTCTAATTGTTTTTCGACCATAGCCTTGTACTCTTTGAACTTTTCAAAGGTTTCAGACTTTTGGTGCATTAGATAAACATGTCTAAAACATGAGTTGTCATCAGTTAAGGTTACAAAGTATTTATAACCTCCTCTTTCTTGGATATTCAATCACTATGTATGAGTTTGAGGCATTAGTTGGCAGTTTCACCCTTGTATAAAAGGGTCTTGGTCATTTTACCTTCTATACATGATTCACATATGGGTAGCGATCCTACACTTAAAGTTTGCAATGGACCACCCTTTGCAAGTCTTTTAATCTTGTCCAAGCTAATATGGCCAAGAAGTAAGTCCCACATATATGTTAGATCGGTTGAGTAAGACTTCAACCGTTTACCATTCCTTTGTAAATTAGTATTAACTTCAGTGTCACATATCATTGGAACTATTGATTTTACATAAAACAATTTATTTATCAAACATGCAATAGTAATTAAACAATCATTTCTAAAAATACCAATATATTTATCAATGAAATTCAAATTGAATCATTGATTAATTAAACTAGTTACTGAAATAAGGTTCTTCCAAAAAGTCAGGATTTAGTAAACATCACGTAAAACCATAAAACTGTTATCGAATGACAATTTAATAGTTTCAACAGATACTACCGATATTAGTGCTCCATTCTCCTCCGCGGAAGCTGAACTAACCATGTAGGGAACTACATATATGGTTACTAGCTACAGAGTCTACAATCCACAAAAAAAGTAGAGTCAGCCGCATAACAGGGCTCAATAACAAGTACTATACCTTTAGATGTCAACTCCTTAAGATAGTCTGGGCAATTGCGTTTCCAATGGCCAGCGACTCTACAATGATGACACTTGTCTTTTGACTCGTTCATTTTTGCATTGCCCTTACCTTTTTTGCAGCTTTCGAGTTTTGCTTCTTAGCCTTCTTCAGACCTCTCCTGTGTTTATTTTTGGCACCAAAGGTGGAAGGTCTTTACATCTTGTAGTTCTTTCATCAGCTCAGGAAGTGAGTACCTCAACTTATTCATCGAATAATTAAGTTTCATGTTCTCAAAAGTTTCAGGTAGAGTCTCAAGGATCATATCAACTTGGTCTCGCCATCTACCTCAACATCCATGATCTCTATCTCATTCAGAGAACTAATGATCAACATCATATACTCTCTGATAGGAGTTGCAGGTTTCATCATGCAGTTCATAAAGTTTCACACAACAACCTGTTTGTCTTGAGGACCCTTATCTCTGAACATTTCGGTGATGTTCAACATCATATCAAGGGTAGTTTTCATGTTCTGATGCTGTTGTTGCAACACATTGCTAACAGAAGCCAAGATGTAACATATGGATATCTCATTAAAACGCATAAGCATCTTTTTCTTCTTGAGTCGATTCAGCAATAGGCTCAAGGAGACAAGGGGTGATGAGCATGAACTTGTACTTTTCTACCATCAGTATGATATCAAGATTACGTTTCCAATCCACATAATTTTCACTAGTAAGTTTGTTCGCATTCAAGATAGTCAAGAGTGGGGATAGCGACATGATTACTGAATAGAATAAATAAAGCGGTGTATATAAATACTCAAATCATTTAGGAAAGTATGATGCATGATGCAAGTACTTAAATATTTAAAAATCCAATAAAAAATATTTTTTCCATGATGTTACGATCAACGAGAATAGCTTGTCTTTTTTAAGGACCACGTCCAAGCTACCTCCTATCGCATCGAGACTTCTCTCTTTGGTTAACGATTTCCAAGATGTCACTACATCTAGCTTAACCAATCACTATTGGCTTTGATCACCTTAGCCCTATTGACTAGCCCCTATGAGGGATTCCAATGTGCTTGCCATCAACTAATAGTCTGTCTAGGGACGGTTCTATCTCACCACTTCCTTTACAAGCTTTAGCTTTTTAAGCAACTAGATGACTCAAAGTGACACAATTTTCAAGCTTCTTCCCAATGAAAAGAGGACCGCTAAGGCGGCTCTAAACAATTTCTCCTACCACGATCAAGTTTACGTTGAGGACCTTGTGAACATTTCAACGTAAATGACCATCCCACTTAGTTCTTGGAAAACGGATATTTTGTTGTTTTTTCAAAAATTATAACTCTTTACTAATTTGGAAAAAAAGATTTTCAATATTATAAACTTTTATGAAAGTTAAATCCCAATTTAAAATTTATAACCTTTATAAAATTCGCATTGTATTTTAATTATAACCCATTATAAATTAAACTACAATGATGCATGTACATGCTACATGGCATTTGGATAATGGCATATCCTTATTTCTATATGGCATATTATATAATGATGCGATATTAATAATAAATCATCCATTTAAAATTAACCTCTCTATTGGCTCATTTATGATTACAAACCATAAAAGAGTAATAAATACATTATAATTAATTTAAATATTAATCTTCATGGTGTTTGTAATTGTCTCCTTATCCTTTAGGAAGTTCACCCAATTTTTGTAACTTTTTACAACAGTGCAATCCCAATTTCAAAATTCAAATTTTGATCAAAACCCTTTAATAAAGGAAAAATATTTTCCTAAATAAATAATCCCTTGAAAACTTTTTAAAATTTAAAATGCCAAAGATAAAAAGATAAATGGATTATTATCTTTTAAATTCAAAATTCAAAAGATAAAATGGATAATTATCATTTTGAATTCAAATCCAAATGATAAAATATTAAAATAGATAATTATCTTTTAAAATCAAATTTCAAACGATAAAATGGATAATTATCTGATATCATTTCTTTTGAACTTTAATCATTTTTTATCTGCTTAAAATCCAAAATTCAAAATTCAAAATTTTAAAGATAAAAGACCAGATTAGGGTTTTTACGAAACATCACATGATTTTCTAAACCCTAATTGTTATCGCTTAGAGTTTCACAAATCCTAGTCACCACGCAGGACACTGCAGCGAACAACACGAGGTGGCACGGAACAGAGGCGAGCAACAGCCGTAGCAGCGGTAAACGGTGTTGGCAGCGATGATGACGAAGACAACAGTTTCGACGATGCACTTTCAAGGCGGCGACGGATCACGTGGAATTTAAAAATAAATACAACTTTTGCAAGAAAATAAATTACATAAAATCTTAAGCCTCAATTTCGGCGTATATCAATTCTATAATTGAAAAACAAAACGCCTAGAGTCAATAGATCGGGATCCATTCATAAAACACATTCCAAACAACTTTGAATCTACCATACAAGAATATGTTAACATCATAACATCCAACGATACACACGCTTAATCTAATAATATGCATAATCAAGAAATCAAGACTCTGATAACAATTGTTGGATCAAGTTTCAAAATTTTAGGAAAAATCAATTAACCACGAACAGTTCGTGGGCGGAATATTAAAATATTTTACATCAACCAATTTAACCATATTAAATATTAAAACTATACATCCGATTATGCATACAAAGTTAAACGTATTCAAAAGAGGTAAAAATGATTTATACTTTTTCGTTGTAACATAGAATTTCTGAATCAGCGGAATTCTTATTAAATGTCTCGCGTTCTTCAATCTTCAAATCAAAGAACTTCAATTAGTCTTCACACCAACAACCACTCGTTGGATTCAGAAGTATATCTCAGAAGGTCATCGTTACGAACTGAGTGTGCACTCTCAAAACAACTTAGGAAGAAAAATCAAACTTCTCTCTTACTCTAGTGATTTCGACGGCAAGCAGAATGAGGGGAGAGAGAAACCTTTTTCTACTCTATCTGATTAGGGTTGTGTCAACACACTTAGGTTAGGGAGGCAACCCTAATGCCATCCCTTACATAGTAATTTTGAAATTTTCACATATACCTCGTATATGTGTAATTTCTGAAATTCACCCCTTATTCTTTATTATTGCTAAAAATTACACCTCCTTAAAGTCAATGTTGTATCAAAATTCATCAATCCAAATTGATAAATTTAAATTGATCTCCATCAATTAATTAATTAGTTTTTCATATTTACTAATTATCCAATAATTAGAAAATAATAAATTAATTAATTTGAACTTAAATTAATTACTCTTCACTAATAAAGTGACAGCACTTATCACATATGAGTTCAGGAAATACACCTTGGCTCAAAACACATTTTGCTCCAACTAATATTATTTTTTCTATTCATGTCCTCATGAACTACTCCGAAGACTGAATGGACTCGCATAAATAAAGCTATAAGATTCAAATACCTTGTGAATTTATCTCCATAAATTTCTAACATATTTAATCTTGACATCGTATAACTCCACTATAGGTTAGATGCTGAATAAACTCTCGATTCATGCGTGCTACATTTTCTGTTGGTGCAAATAAACACTTTTATTTCGCGGTCCACAAAATATTTTAACTTATTACCCTTTGTGAATATCAGTAACAAGAGCGGGATGTAAAATTATTGTTTTACCTCTCTTGTTATTATTTTATTGACTGTGAATAAGAAAGACATAACAGTGAATTGTCTCGTACAACTCACAAGTCTTATTCAATGACTCATTTCATTGAATATTTAGCCAAGTGAATTTATTCACACACCCATCAATAAAGCATAAGGTGATATTATTGTTTTCGCAATCTTACCACGAATTTCCATATCTGTGAATCATGAAAATCTAACATAGTTTAATTACGATCTCAACAGTCGAGGTATTGTCCGGCAATTTGAACTCACTCCATTGGCATATCAAAGACCGCAAGTAACTAAGTCAAGCTTCGTATTCACCTCAGGATAAAGATAGTTATGAAAATATCATTAAGGTGTATTAATTAGATTTAGAGCTAGGTAAACTGTTTTGCTCTAAACTAAATTGTTACTAGTCCATTCAACATGTTTCATAACTTGCCTAGGTCAAGCTTTGTATTCACCTCAGGATAAAGGTAATTATGAAAACACCCTTAAGATGTAACAATTAGATTTAGAGCTAGGTAAACGGTTTTGCTCTAAACTAATTTGTTACTGATCTATTCAACATGTTCCATAACATGCCTAGGTCAACCGTCAAAGTCTCCGCTCCTATGCCCCAAGACAGATATCCTTTGGTTCAACCTAACAGTCATAATCAAACTTGATTGCTCAGTTGATCCTAAGACTGTGAATATCGTTCTGAACTATTTCATAAGAGTTTGTCTGGAAGACCCCTCTGTCTTTACTCTTCTTACATTGATAATAATTCCAGGAGTTGAGTAATTATAAACATACTTTTATTTATAGAAAAACTTCCAGTAATAAAAAATGTCTAAGAAATAGCTAAATACTCATAAATAGTTATTACACCTTACTTTATGGACATAATTCCAACATGCAGAACATCAAAGACGCTTTGATCAGATAAATAATGCGCTACTTATGGCCACCATGGTGCTTCCTCGAGGAGATGTGCCCCTAATATTATACATCACATTCATGGCTAAGTCCATTGAGCGGGGTGGACTAGAGTGTCTAGTGTGTTACCTCATTTGGGTCTTGTGTGGTGTAGAGCTGAGATACATGACCTAAGAAAAAGCATTGTCTTGCACTTGTCTTTGCCAAGCAGAAGCTCCACCACTATCTACTTGGTAACAAAGTTCACTTAATGACTATATATAATCCTATTCATTTTTTGTCCAAGCCCATTTTGAACGGAAGGCTTACTAGGTGGACGATGTTGTGAGTAAATTTGACATAGATCTGCTGACGCACAAGGTATATAAAAGACAAGCTCTTGCTGATTTTCTTGAAAAATTCCCGAATGAAGGGTTGGAGCCCTTAGATCACACC
The DNA here is from genome assembly GCA_003255025.1 of Datisca glomerata. Classification (NCBI taxonomy): domain Eukaryota; kingdom Viridiplantae; phylum Streptophyta; class Magnoliopsida; order Cucurbitales; family Datiscaceae; genus Datisca; species Datisca glomerata. The sequence continues at coordinate 601,577 of QANY01010678.1, forward strand.
ATTCCAAGTGAATTCCATGAAGTAAATCTCAATGAATAAGCAATATGGGGGCTAATATTTGATAGATCTTCTACGTATAATTGGGGAGAATGAGGCCTATATTAGAATACATGTTATCAAATATGTTCTCTATGGCGTATAAGCTAACCTTCCCTTGCACAAACAATGAGGCAAAGTATGATGCCTTGGTGCTTGGGCTGAGATATGTAAAAGATAATGGGGCAATGATGCTTAAGGTAAAAGGAGACTTTAGTTTGGTAATAAATCATATCAACAGGGTATTCGTCATTCAGGTACCTGCCCTTGCTCAATACAAACATGAGGTCCAGAGGCTAACATATACCTTTGAGAAGATGGTCTTTGAACATACGCCATAGTCATAGAATCACCAGTTGGATGCCTTGGCCACGCTCGCCTCCAAGATCCCTATATTAGACCCCATTCCAGTTATTGAGGTTGTCATTCACGTCGCCCCTACTATTGCTGGGACCCCTAAGGAAATGGTGCCTCAAGACTAGAGAGACATTGTTAGGAGGTGGCTCACTGAAGGAAGGATACTGACATATAAGGACCTAAAAACTTCATTCAGCTGGATGCAGTATTGTTCTATAGAGGGGCAGATGGAAGTTCGTTCTAGATGTGTTGGTATCGATGAGGGATGAGAGTGGCTTAAACGACTTTAAGACGACTTCTACTCTACAGATGGACCGCTTTTGCATAGGCTACTACAGAGAATGGGATTTTACTTGCCAAACATGAACGAAGAAGCCCTCGCACTACAAAGGCTTGTCTGAAATGTCACCTCATGCCAGACGCCAAGGAGGTCAATGTTATAGAAGTTATTACTGATTGGAGGCCGCCATTCATTACATATCTAAAAGATGGAATCCTTCCTATAGAACTCATAAACACAATAAACATCTGAAGACGACGCTCACGCTTCTTTTTTGTTAAATGGAGAGTTGCTGCAAAGAGGAGTAAAAGACTGCCCTCTCAAATGCCTCAATACTAAAGAACAAAGGAGGATTATGGAGGAGGTGCATGGAGGGGCGTGTAGGGAACACCAAGGTAGAATGTGCCTTTATGAAGAGTTGCTAAGAACAGGGTACTACTAGCCAATTATAGAGTCTGATTCAATGGGATTCACGAGGAAATGTTATGCCTACCAAGCATTGGAAAATGTCATACATGCGCTTTCAATGCCCTTGCACCCGGTGGAAGTTCCTTGGTCGTTCCACGTAAGGGACATAGACTTCATGGGACCCATTTTGGCAACATCAAAAGGGGACATATGGATCTTAGCCACCACATATTTTTTCACAAAATGGTTGGAGGAGATTCCATTGAAGAAAGGTAATAGAAAGCAAGTGTACAACTTCATCAAGGAAAATATTGTTTGCAGGTTCGAGATGACTTTCACAAGAAAAATAGTGTCTCAATTGTTTGAGAACTACAATATATGCATGATAGATTCTCACCTTATTACCCCCAAAATAAATGGGTAAGAAAAGGCGAACACAAACTCAGGTAACGCCTTTCGCGCTAGTGTATGGGTGTGAAGTCGTCGTGCCGGTAGAAGAATTGGTGCCCTCTGCTAAACTATTTTCGTCCACATGAATTGAGCATGCTACACGCCTTAGGGACTTAGAAGCCTTGGATGAGAAAAAGAAAAAGCAAAAGAAAGAATAGAGGCATACAAAAAGCAAATGGGCTAGATATATAAATCCTTTGTGAAGCCGCAAACCTTCACCGTAGGTGTTTTAGTACTAAGGATGGTTGAACATGTTATGGGGGGACGCAGACAAAGAAATTTTAGCCCAAGTGGGATGGACCATATGAAGCAGCCTTCATATCTTATAGTGGATATTATTGATTGGATGATCCCCAAACCCACCAAATCATGCCAACGACAAATTAGTTTTTAGTATATTAAGAAGTATTACGCATAATGTTGTAAATCTTCATTTTTTTGACATCATGGCAGAAATGAATTTATAACTGGTCCGTCATCTTGAAATGCACTGGACATTGGGAAACTACTACTTCAAAGACATTTTAGTGAAGATAGGTAGGCAATGAAAAAGAATGCGTAATGTAGTGAAAGGTTAAGATTGTTAGCCATTCCAAAGAAATTATTAATGTGAAATATTTTCATGATCATTTGCCTAAGTTATATCTAGCAGGGTGAGGTAGCGACAAAATTACTAAGCCTACCCAGCGTCGATGTAAACTTAAATGATGTCACAAACTCTCTTGTAAAGGCCGAATTGGGCTGTTGAAATACATACTGCTAACAAAAGAAAATTCGCGAAGTATTTTAGAAAAGGTTCACCATGAGTAATCTCAAGATGTCCAGAGTGCCATGGAAGAATGATCAATTTGGCCTTTGCTTACTCAAGTCGAGTCTGATAGTGACAAAGACATCTTTCCATACCTTACAAAGGCGAGAAAGATGTATCTAGAAACTGAGTTTGACAAATGCAAGGGTACTGCTGGCCTCACCACTCTTGCCTTTCAAGTTAGGTGAAATTCTATTTTTGATTGGCCATCTGACTATAGAGGACATTGATCATAGGTCCCTTGCATTACTTCTTGTATACTTGGCGTGAGCTGAATCCCTACGGGCTAAAACTGGCGTGAGCTGAATCCTTACGTACTTGTTGTATACTTGAAGAAGATGCACTTCTTTAGCATTGATCAGAGGTCCCATGCATACTTGTTGTACACTTAAGAAGGAGTTGGAGGATCAAGTCACCCTCCATGATACTGCCACGACGACGGTGAAGGCTATTGAGGCGGAGATAAATAACAATCTCGTTGTGCTCGAACTTAACACCCCTGACATGTCTATATTAGGACAATCCTAATAAATCATATTTCTACATATAAGATTCATGATTAAATAAAACTGTGTGGGATTTTCATGTATAACATGTAATCGACTAATGCATGGACATGTTATCAAATGTAACAATTAAAACAATGATTTAACAAGTAAATAACAATTAAAACAATGATTTTACAACCCTTAAAATAAAGAAATAAAATTACAAAGTGAATTTCATGAACACATATTTCTCAAATATTGCCTTCTTTTCCTTATGTCCATCTTCATAATCTCCAAGCTTTGAACAAAATTCTAGTAAAATAATTTTTCTTAATTAAAACTAATTTATATAATTATCCTTTTAAAATAGTTGACTTGAATAAACACTTTATTTGATTTAGTCAAACTTGGGTCAAACTCAATCAACTTATTAATTTCTAATTTTCATAAAATTAAAACTTAATAATAAATTTTAAAATTACATTAATTTCAAAATTTTAAGAGATAATTGATAGATTGAGTGTTATGATCAAACCCTAATGATGATAGGGTTGGTTGGTATCAGAGTTTGTACGAAACTTCCTTAAAAGTGACAACAATTCCACCAATGACAAGACTCTCCTATTACTGCCCTATCATCGTCGGCCACCACTACCGTTGTAATCCCACTACCGGCAGCCGCCGGCCACCTCTGCCGGAACAGTTTTTCTGGCATGAACAGTAATTTTCCATGAACAGTAAATTTCCGTCAGGAATAGTAAACTTCTGTCATGAATAGTGAATCTGCCATTTGTCTCATGCGTTCTTCGTCTTTTCGCGTTTGGAATAATTACAATAATATTCAAAATAAATTACATAGATTCCTATGTCTCAAAACGGCTTACACAAGATCTATGAAAAAAATTAAAAGATCAAAACCTAACCCAATAATCCCCATACAATTAACGATCCTTTATTCATACATATCTCATATTATAGAACAATGCAAGAAAACCCACATAACATTTAACATATAAATATATAAAGACCGCTCTGATACTACTTGTTGGTCGTCGAGGCGCGTGCACGTCGAAAGTGTGTGCCGCGTGACTATTTTAAAAATTAAATTTATAATAAAATTGAATCTTTTAATAAAAATTGAATCTTTAATAAAATAAAATCGCAATTCTACGATAATAAAAAAACTTTTTATTGAAAACTTTTTTAAATTAGTCAGGATCTATAATATATTTATATATTAAATTAACAACATACAATGTTAGGAATCATATATATCATGTAGTCTAAATCAAGCGTACTCGTGAAGCCAATCGATTCTCCATTCTCACGAAATCATTCCAACAATCAACAGACTTCTTGATTCATACTAAGGATCTTTCAAGTCAATCATCAACGCACTAGGCACGTGTAGATACGCAAAATATAAAGAAGACACTTTTCTGTCTGTAGATGTACTCAATACATGAGATATAGAGATTTTACTAAGTATTTTTGTGAGACGATTCTCTAAAAGGACGTGACGATGATTCTTTTAAAGATTTGATTAACTCTTAATCGTAGAAAAATCACTCCTTTAAAATTCTGTTCTTCTCTCAACTCTTGATTGATGAACTGATTATATGCTTCAACTGAACTAATTCGTTATCTTAGGCCATCAAAATAATATTTGTATATTTTTCTTGATAATGACGTATATGATATTTTGGGATAATTGAAATAATATTTAATTATAAAATTGCCAATAGCAGTGGGACCCGTTGCTATTGTGCACAACTCCAATGCCACATGGCACTGCAGTGTGCCGTGAGGCAGCATAGTGGCACATCTAGCACTACAATATTGCACACCCACTAGTGTAGTGCCACGTGACACTACAATTATCCATGTCAATCTCTTATGCCTAATCAATGATTGAGACATGACAATTACTGCTTATTAAATATTTTTTTAATCAAATTAAATATCTAGATATTTGTTAATTCAAAATTAACATATCTGACTATCCTTATTAACTAAATTATCTGTTATTTCATAAATAACAGATTTAGTTGATCTAAATTATTATCTAATAATAATTTAATTATCTAATTTCATAAATTAAATATTTTATCTCACTTATCGATGATTAAAAAATAGATAATTATATATATATATATATATATATATANAAACTAAGTCTTTTTCTCATGTCCTGAAATATTCACACCATATACTACATAGTACAAAGGTGACTTGGGGACCATGGACTTATAATCCTAAGCTCTAATAAACCAGATTATTAATTAAATAATCTTATTTATTAATTCAATTATTACTCCACTATAAATATAGAATTGCACTTTTAGAGATTACAGATTGTATTTAGAGAGTATTCTCATGTAGTCCACTAATATAATCATTTCACGTAGTTCTGTTATCCAATTATTGGTTCGTAAATTAGAACTGTTCAAAATTATTATTTTACCTTTCTAATTACCTATTAATCCTTAAGTAATATTAATCTACTAGTGAATGACTAATTTATAATCTTATTATAAATTTGAGCTCAATAACCATTCAGTTTCAGAATTAACACTTAAGAGAATCAATATACAATCACTTAGGAAAGCTTGGATTCTAAATCTTATAAGATCATATTCTCAGCCATCCATATCACTGAATCTCTAAAACAGAAGTTACTAGCATATTTTTCAAACAAACCTTAACGAGTGAATCAAAAGATCCAGTAGACATGTATATGAGTTCATGACTACTCAGGATTTAGACTAATCTACATATGATCATCGAATTGATGTGTATTAAATTTTTATGATAAAAGGCACGTTGATAAAGATATTAATTCACATCAGTTCAGTCATATAATCTCATTATATAAAGCACATTCACTAAGATGTCTATCTACATGAATCATCCGAATCTAGATCTCATACGTTCATCATGTTTAGTGAATCGTACTAGCAACCATTCATTAAAGATTTCATACTTTAATATGTTACTGATCATTTTATTCATTATTTATGATCTTAATCCTCTCGTACTAATACAAGATCATATCTCATTAATGAATATGAAATTTTCAGATATTTATATAAATTATTCAACAATAATTTTAAAAGATAATTATAATAAAAATGTAATTATTAAATTTTATATCAAAATGTCAATACACATGCTCTGAGGGCATAACCTCCAACAATCTCCGCTTGCCCTAAAGTAAATGTGGAATTTGCCTTGATCTCATGTTACACATGTGACCCTCAAATGATTTCGTAGGAAGCATCATTGTAAAAGGATCAGCCAGGTTCTGTTCCGATGCTATCTTCATAACAATGACATCCCATCGATGTACGATCTCTCTTACAAGATGATATTTCCTCTCTATGTGCTTGCCCCTTTTGTGACTCATCGGTTCCTTGGAATTTTCTACCGCCCCACTTTTGTCACAATACAGGATCAATGGCTTGACCATATCTGAAACTATTTCAAGATAAGTATAGAACTTTATGAGCCATACCGCTTCTTTCGCAGCCTCACAAGCCACTATATATTTGGCTTCCATAGTGAAATTTGTAATCTTGGATTGTTTAATACTTATCAAGATTACAGCTCCTCCACCTAGGGTGAATACTGATCCAGATGTCGATTTTTTACTGTCTCTGTCTGATTGAAAATCAGAATCAATATATCTAGTGGGGTTTAGGTCTCCACCTGAATAAACAAGCATTAGTTTCTCCTTCTCCTATGACACTTGAGAATGTGCTTTACTACATTCCAATGTACCAAACCTGGATTCGATTCAGAACGACTGACAATTCCCACTATCATTCAAAATGCATGAATGTGGTGTTCACGGATATTCGAGATCGAATTGATAGGCAAGATGCTATCATTGCTAACTTGCATGAAGGGTGACCCCAAAGAGTCCCAAATTCTAGAAGGCGAGAGAGGCGTGCACCTATAGAAGACCTTGATGAGAAGTATGCGGATTATATTGGGGATGAGGTGGATCAAACTTCAATAGGTGGTATGGATAGATTTCCTCAAAGGGGAGGTAGATATGATAGAAATTTTAAGAGACATCCTAGACCACAAAATGAAGTTGAGAAAAACTTGGGAAGCGTTAAGATGAAGATTCCTTCATTCCAAGGGTGGATTGACCCAGAAACATACTTGAAGTGGGAAAAGAAGAAGTGTCTAAGAAAGGCATTTGTGACTATTCAAGGTCAAATCTTTATGAGGATAGGAGGAATGATGAGAACCATGAAGTAAACACAATTACACATTCCAAATGGGCCAATTACAAGGGCTAGATCTATGAAAATCAAAGAAAACTTTAGTGGTTGATTAAGGAGTTTTACGCTAATTCTAGGAAATTCCAGGCATAGATGTTCCCAAATGATGGTGAAATGTTTAATAACTAAATTAAAGTAATCAATTCAGTGCATAAGATTAGAAAAATATGGGTGAAGTGCTCTCTTAATGGTGGTGGAGTTTTTTTGTTAGATTGGGTGAATTGGGCTTAAATAAGTGTCGTTTTGTATTTCCATTGTATTTTTAGTTTTCTTGAGTCTTTTGCCTTTGTCAAAGGCTTTAATTGCCTTTATTATGTGCTGGAAAAATCCTCTATATAAAGAGGGATTTTGTAAGAAAAGTGAGATTTGAATAAAATATTATCTTCTGAGGTTGCTTTCCACTTGATTCTTCATATAACGGATGGACTTATCAAGGGTTGGAATCCTTGTGGCGTTCAATTACACCTTTCGGTTCGTGATTCCTAATAATCATTGGGTTGGGGCCCCTTTCCATTATACCTTCAATTATTGATTCTCTAGAATCAACGGGTTAGGGTTTTCTCTTAACAATCTAATTTTTAGCATTCTTGGGCAAGATATCCAATATATTGTAGTTAGGTTTCAAGGTAGGTCGCTTGAGGTTCATATCACACCACATTTCCTCATTTGTCTTCCCAATTTAATAATGCAGTGGCTGTAATCTTTCTCGGCGTAGTTTTTCCCGTGGTAAAATTTCATTCAATAATGTTGCTTCAACCACGTGAGTCTCGGTCTCATCAAATGGCGCCTTTATAGCCGCTATCGTAATGTATTTCCCTTTCCATTTTAACTTACTGTAGTAATGGAGCATAGAAGAGACACACTCGTGATCATGTATCCAAGGCTTCCCCAGCAATATGTGGTATACGATTTCATTCAATGACGTGTAAGAAATTCGTTGTATATATCAACCCCATTTGCACTTCCACGTTTATGTACCCCATAGTCCTAATAGGCGTTGATGAAAGCCACATGATGATAATATGTTGCATGACCATCCTCTTCTCCTGCATGCCCACCGCCTTGAACATAGTTAGTAACATCACGTAAATTCCAGACCCATTATCCATAAGGGCATGCCTTACTTGCATGCCATTGACCAAAGCTTCAACATACAGAGGTGTAGTTATTCCCCCACCATTTTGACCATATGATTTACATTCGTGAAGGTGATTGCTCCTTCCTCATTTAGCCTCATCCTTCCCAACAACAACTAAGATATATAACATTATTCTCAAGCCTTGCATTGCTCTGAGGCGTTCACCAATATTTGAGTTAGTTGAGTCATGTCTCCTGGTCCATGTAGTTTGTGTCTGCCTTTATTTGTCCTTCCTCATCTTCTTCTTCCTCTTCCACTATCATCCCGTACGACGTAGAGGGTCATCCCATTGTACTAATCACGTTTACATTCACATGTTATGGGAAAGGCTGCTCCTCTACCGCCTCCATCCCATCAGTGATAATCTCTCCCTTCTTCAGTTTCTCATAATAAAATATGCCTCAAGTTCCTATAGTCTTTTGTTAGATGAGTGGTGTTCCATCGATAGCGACAATACCAAGGTGGTATAACATTATTGTCCTCTCTACCCCACTTTGCTCCCTGCCTTTGAAACTATGCAATTGCCACCTGGGGCGTGCAACATGTAGGCTTCCAAGAGCGGCCACCACGCTCGCTTTGTTAAGTGATTTTTGCTTTCGGTACAAATGTGAAGTACATTGTGCCGCAACATTGAGGCGGAAGGATGTGAAAATGTTGAGGTTCTCCAAATGCGCATGTACTCATTAATCATCCAACTGATACATATTTTCACCAGGGCTCCCTCCTTCTATTCCTCTTGACAATCTAGCACCTTATTTTATACATAGACAACAATTCCTTGAATTTAATATTGATATAAAGAATGACAGAACTCTAAGACGTTAAGAAGAAAATAAAGAGAATTAGCTGCAGTGGGAGATATGGCAGCCAATGAAGAAAGAGCAGCCCTTAATGAAAACCACAATAAGAATGTTAATAATTCTAAGAATGGTAATAATGTCATTGTAAAAACAGATGATAAAGAAAGGTCCATTAGAGGCTATGCAGTAATTACTCCTCAAGCCATGAATCCTAGGATTGTGAGGCCAGAAATCCGAGTACCACAATTTGAGTTAAAGCCAGTGATGTTCCAAATGCTTGAAAATGTGGGACGGTTTAATGGGTTGCCTACTGAAGATCCTAATCTTCATCTCAGGATATCTATAGAGGTTAGTGATGCGTTTATGATCCCTGGTGCTATAGAGGATGCTCTAAGGATGATGTTATTTTCCTACATTGAAAGTAAGAGCCAGAATATGGTTGAACTCTCTGCCACCTTATTCAATTAGTACATGGAATGATTTTAGCAGAAACTTTTTTGATGAAGTACTTCCCGCCAACCTAGAATGCAAAATTGAGGATGGATCACCTTTTTCCAGCAAATTGGAGGAACAATCTATGTATGAAGCTTGGGATCCGAAGCTCTTTCCAGCAAATTGTAGGAAGATTCAAAGAATTGATGAGGAAGTGCCCACATCATGGCTTTCCTTAGTGTATCCAAATGGAAACATTTTATAATGGTTTGAATTCTTCCTCTAGGCTCATGGTGGATGCCTTAGCAAATGGAGTCATCCTATTCAAATCATATAATGAAGCATATGACATTCTTGAGAGGATAGCCATCAATAATTATCAATGGCCAACTTCAAGAGCTGCATCAAGTTAAAGAGTTGCATGTTTGCATGATGTAAATGTTGTTAGAGCTTCAAAGCACAAGTTTCATCATTGCCCAACATGATTAAGTCATTGAGCATGGCATCATCAATATCTTAAAATCAAGGAGTGACTCAATCAGTGAACGAAGTTGCTGAAGTTTCATGTATCTAAAATTTCATGTGTTTATTATGGAAAATGTCATATGTATGAAAGTCCTGGTAACCCTGCCTCAATCAACTATGTAGGAAACTTCAATAAAAATAACAATCCATATTCCAATACCTATAACCCTAGTTAGAGACAACATCCCATTTTTTTCTAGAGTGATCAAGGAGCGGGACCTTCAAATTAAAAACGCATACCATCTTACCCCCCCAGTGTTTCATGGCAACCTTGAATTCAAAAGAAAAACTCAAAAAATGAGCAGCCTGGTATACATAGAAGTAAGTTGAAATAATACATAGTAAAGAATGAATTTATCATTATGAATCAGTCAGTAATTATTTAGAGCCTAGTTGTATCACCATATAAACTTGGAGAATCAAGTAGGGCGGTTGGCAAATTTCTTTAACACAAGACCTCAAAGAACTCTGCCAAGAAACACTAAGAATCCAATGAGATAGGGTAAAAAGCATTGCAAATCCATCAATCTAAGAAGTGGAAAAATGGTTAGCTCACTTGACAAGCTAGAAATTCAACATGAGGAAAGAAGAAAGGATAGAAAGACCACTACCTCCTTTTCCTTAAAGACTCTAGAAGAAGAAACGTGATGGGAAATTCAGTAAGTCTTTAGATATGTTGAAGTAGTTATAGATAAATATTCCATTTATGGAAGCTATGTAGCAGATTCCCAATTATGTTAAATTTATGAATGACATGTTGACCAAGAAGAGGAGATTGGGAGAATTTGAAATGATTTCACTAACTAATGAATGTAGCTTGATTTTGTAGAACGAGCTACCTCCAAAGCTGAAAAGCCCTATAAGCTTTACTATACCTTGCTCAATTAAGAAGGCATGTTGTGGAAGAGCATTATATGATCGAGCAAGCATTAACCTGATGTCAATGTCAATTTTCATTCAATTAGGCATTGATGAAGCCAGACCAACAATTGTTAATCCATAATTAGTTGGCAGATCATATGCTCATGCAGAAGGAAAGATTGAAGATATTTTAGTTTAGGTTGACAAATTTATCTTTCTAGTGGAGTTTATTATACTAGACTATGAAGCAAACAAGGAAGTATCAATTATACTTGGAAGGCCTTTCTTGGCAACAGGAAGGATTCTTATGACATGGGAAGCTTGAAGCGAGTTTGGGAGGGATTATCACCAATACAACAAGTCTAATTCTATTACAAGAAACTTACTGTAAAGAGCGTTGTGTCCAAACTTTGGAAAGTTCATGTTTTAGAAATCGAAGGGAAAATTAAAGGTTAAGGGCAATTGAAGGTTGATGTCGTGGTGCAAGTTGATTTCCCTTCATAATGATGCAACCTAGTTATGTTTGGTGCCTGATGTGTGTTCCTCCTATTTTTAAACTACCTTAGCTTTAAATTCATGATGGGACCTCATGTCCAAGAAGCCATCCCATTATGTTTTGTAGAAATATGGTCCTATGCACACGAGGACAAACTTTTAATCCATTTTTTCAGAGTTGTTCGCTGTATAAAAGGGATCAACCAGCAAAGCAAAAGGAAGGAGAAGTACATGCGGTTAATTTCGGATAATCATTACAGTACTATATTTAACAATTTCCTTGCAAGGGCCATATAAATACCACTATGTGCAATCACCTTTCAGTAATAACCTAAGACCACGTTTAAGACCATAAGCTTACCATAAAAATGTAATCACACTCAATAAAACCAAAGGGGACAAAATATTCACCCATTACGATCTAATCCCACTTTTATGCATAGAGCTTTTCCCACAGTTAATACAGAATAATCAATTGGTATTCGTTCTCTTTTAACCTATTTAACCAACATATCCTAGGTGCTATGACACAAGTGCTCAATCTGATTATCATGCTGTTTCCATAAGTCATTCAATTGAAAAGTACCTGACATTAATATGTAAAGTTTATGGATTGGTCAAAGATGGTTGGCTAAACTTCAAAAAGGCGGGTAAAAATCCTGATGTCAATTCTAATCCTCTACACAATCATGAGAACCCAGTATAAATGCCATTGAACAATCCTTTTCATGTGATAAGGAAAGTATATAAAAGATAAATGCATCAATAGAAACATTCTTCCATTTTCTCCTTAAAGAAGGTTATATCCACCCCAATAGCTGATGGTTAAATGATATTCTGGGGAACCCAATTGTTACCATATTCATTTGTTCCATTTAAATGCAACTGCGTATAAAGTTCAAGAATGCAAAGATTTCAAAAAGGAAGTGCAAAAGTTGTTGAATGTAAGGATACTTACATAAGTAAGAAAATGACAAATGAAAATAAATAGAATGATCCTTTTTTCATGCAATACCTAATGAGTCATTTAAAATGAATGTCAAAATGACATCCTAGGTTATGAATCCATTTATGGTTCATTATGATGGAAAATGTGATTTGCACCACGACATCATATGCACCAAAGCCCATCGCAATTCGAATAGCAAGTACATTTACTTGCAAAGATAGAAAATCAGTCTTATGGAAGTATGGATATGAGTTAATCCAAGTGGAAACCACCAAGGTCAAATGATAGATTCAACCAAACCTAATTTTCTTAGAACTAATATTTTTGGGATCAATGGAACAACACTGAGTGGTAGATGCTATGCACCTTAGGACTTGAAAGTGGGAAAGGTAAAGTGGTCAAGAGACAAACAATGGAAGGCTAAAATGACAATGCTCATGAATTTTGAAGAGAAATCTATGGTGATTGAGTTTTGGAACCATCAATGGTAAAGGACACATAAAAAGAAAAAACCAATCTCCGAAGAAGATGTATACGAGTTCTTGAAACTCATCAAACAAAGTAAATATAAGGTGATAGAGCAGCTTAACCGACGGATGATGAAATTCCTACTAATGGCAATTGACATATTAAGGCTCTACACATATTAGTGAAGTATAAGGCATATTGTTTTGCAAAAGTACTTTTCGATTATGGTTCATCCTTAAGTGTAATGCCAAGATCGACATTAGGAAAGCTCTCGATAGACGTATCACATATATGACCGAGCACGATGATAGTAAGGGAATTTGATGGCACCCGAAGAGAAGTAATTGGAGATATAGAAATACCCATTTGGATCAGATCATGCCTATTTGATATTATTTTTTGAGTGATAGATATAACTCCAGGATACAATTTTCTCTTAGAATGACCATGTATTTTTTTAAATTGTAAGCCATAAGCTTGTTTCAATCCTTCGAGATCTCAACGCCCACATTTTTTGTGAATGAAAAGTATTTTCTAGTTGCAATCCTATCAAAAGTATCCTAAAAGATGGTAAAGTTGATGATAAAAGGGGGTTAGAGACTAGGAAAATTGCTTGGCAAAGAGCATAAGGGTACAAGTAGATCAATTTAGTGTGAAAAGAATGACCAAAGGTTCGATATGAGATTTAAACAGAAAGGGATGATGGAGGAGGAATGGAAGCTCAAAAGAAGGGAAGAAGATTGTTAGGCTCGAGAACAAGGAGCTTGAGATGGAGATGGCAATCATACCTCATAATTTTAAATCCTTTAGAAGTGGTTGTACAATTCCATTCAATTATTGTGTCAAAGAAGCGCAATAGTATATTGAAGATAATATAGCTAAGCTTTCGATAGCCATAATTTTAAAAAAAATATCAACTACGAAGATAAAGGCTTTGATTGATCAATGTCATTCAAATCATGAGCTTATCAATTGTACATCATAGTTTTTTATCCTTCAGAAGTGGTGGTACAATTTTATTCAATTATTCTATCAAAGAAACATAGTAGAATATTGAAAATAATATAGCTAAGTTTTTTATCGATAGCCATCATTTTAAAAATATTATCAACTGCGAAGACAACGGCTTTGATTTATCAATGTCATTCAAATCATGAGATTATCCATTTGGAAGTCAATGATTTGCCAGTGCTACTTAGGGATTTTTAAGAATAATGGGTTGATGTCAAATTTCTAATGAAAATGATGAAGAGCAGTTAGAATCGTATGCTAAAATGTTGAGAATGTTAAAGGAAGAAGATAGAATAGCTCAACCCTATCAAGAGTTAACAAAGGTGATTAATTTAGGACTAGGCGAAGAAGTAAAACAGGTCCAAATTGGAACTTCCATGACAAGCAAAAATCATACGAAGTTAATTAATTTGCTCAATAAGTACAAAGACATCTTTACATGGTTTTACTAGCATATTCCGCGTTTAGATAAATATATTGTATTTCATCATAGGCTTATACCAGAATGCAAACTAGTAAGACAAAATTTTTGAATCATAAAACCATACATGCTGGTAAAATTTAAACAGTAAGTGAGGTAGCATGTTGATGCATGATTCCTAGTGGTGGCAAAATACATAAAATGGGTCACTAACATAGTATCAATACCCAAGAAAGATTAAAAAGTAAGACTCTATGTCGATTATGGAGATCTAAATCGGGCTAGCCCAAAGGATAATTTTCTACTGCCTCTTATTCATATCCTTGTAGATAACACGCATGACATTCAATTTTCTCTTTTATGGTTGGATTTTCATGCTAAAATCAAGTTAAAATGGCTCCGGAAGAGTGTGAGAAAACAAATTTTATCACTTTATGGGGCACATTTTGTTATAGAGTAATGCCATTTGGTTTAAAAAATGTAAGGGCTACTTATCAGCATGAAATGATAACATTTTTTTATGATATGATTGTTGTGGGTGATATGAATGCAAGAGCACGTGTTATTAACAAGTAAGAAAATGATATGTGAGTGTCATTCTCCACAGGGATGGGAAAAAATAATTAACTAACAAAAATCTGTTTAAAACCTAATTAAGTTTACGAAAAGGAAATGAGAATGATTATTAATAATTCTTTGTAAATGCAGAAAGATATTGATTTAAAGTGAGTAAAAGCCAGAAGCAAATATAGAGTAATCAATGGTCGGATAGGTTGGAATGATTAATTCACCTTTTAAATCTACTTGAATTACTATAGCATTACTAATAGTATTAACCTCAACTTACTTATGTCCAAGTGATTTCCATCCTTATAGCTCAAGCCCTTAAATAATCCTAACATATTCCTTTGCTATAGTAAAGCTAAGATCTCAGATTAATGGTTCCAGTTATTTAGGTTTGCAAGATGAATAGTATATTCCTATATTACTCACTAATTACTTTAATTACTAAAGAATCAAGTAAACATGCATTCCTAAAGTTAAATCTATTGATTTAAACCTTTCCAATATTCAAATCAATGGGTTGCTCATACATTGATGGCCAGCCAAATAATGAGATTAAACATTGAACACACTTGAATAAAGTGCTACTAGATTATCCTTGCAATTCAAACATCAATAGTCAAGATTCATAACTTAAAGGTTCATCAATCATTCTAGCTAAAATGGATTAGCTCATATTGAGCTTAAGGACAATATCGACCAATATCTCAACCATTAGAATACTGAATAATAAGCTTAAAAGAAGGAAAGAAATACAAAAGTAAAATGAAGGATGAAGAAGGAATAAAGAAAGAATAAAGGAATTCCTCCAATATTGTCTTCTTCCTCTTCGTCCTCTCTTTTCTTTTCTGTACTATTCCTTCCTTTATGTGAAATGTTGTCTCCTATTCTAAAGGCACAGTGTTAGCTCCCTCTTCCAAAGGATGTACTTTCTATGTATAGCACCTCAAAACTAGAGAACCTAAATAAAAAAGGGACACTTGTCGCGCAATAGAAAGTGTTGGGGACCACATGATGATAAGCGTTGCCAACTGTCCAACGAATTTTATTAGCATGAGATCTTTGCTCAATTTTAGGTGCCAACTGGATTAGATGATGAAACCTTTTCCATGATGAAACATTTGCCATGCATCCGCGTCCACTACTGTAGGGACACTATATTCTTATGCAGAAACATTAAGCCAATTGATTCTCAACTTTAAAGTCCTACACCAGAAACGAAAAAATAAGCGTAAATGCTGCTCATTTAATACAAATTCACTTAGAAAGATGGAATCATCTTATGAAAGAAAGTAAAAGAATAAAATGATAGAATAAAACTAAAAACAAGCATGGTACTCTTAAATTCTTAATAAATTAAGTTTGAAAGTCAGTAGATAACTCTAATTTCTTAGAAACCTTCTCTAAGAAAGAATGTTTGCCAATGGCATTATTGAGCAGCATGCTTAACCATCTGTAAAAACCTACATGTCCAAAAAAACTTCTGATTCCTTTAACTGATGTGGGAGCAGGAAACTTCTCAATAACTTAAATCTTGACTCTATCTATGTAAATTACTCTCAGTGAAACTCTGTGTCCTAAATCAATACATTCTTGAACCATAAAAATTATTTTCCCCAGTTCAATACCAGATTAGTCTATTCACATATTTCAAGTACTCTTTTCAAGTTTGTCAAGCATTATGTGTATGATTCTTCAAAAATAAAAAAATCATCCATGAATACCTCAAGATAAGCATATTTCAAATGAGATTGCAAAGGTTTTAATTTCAGAATGGGTGGTGTTTCAATATATGGTAAGTAAGGTTTGAATTTTCTCTCAGATAATTACAATGACTTAAATTGTCTTCCACCCTTGAAAATGGTTGTTTGGCTTCTAACTATGTCATAACATCTTCCATGCCACTGCTATCATCCTCAAAGTCATCAAAATTCAATGCTGGAAATTCAATCCTACTACAACTTCTACTTAACTTCACCATAATGATGGAGATAATCACTCTTATAAATGACCATTCCTCCACATCATCATCAGAAAATTTCATAGCATTAAATACATTAAAAGTAATTTGCTGATCATTTACCATTATTATTAGCTCCCCTTTGATGAGAAGTCAATTTTAGCAACAAGTGGTGGTTGCAAGTCACTATTCTTACACAAACAATCCAAATATTTCCTTTGCATGTCTTCATACCACTAAGCTATTGTAGTTTGATCTTCAGTTATAACTTCTAGAGCGACTCTGATGTAATGGAGTCCATGTTATAGTTGATAATGATTGACTCTTTTACGATCACTATGAATAACATAAAACCATTCTTAGATAAAGAAAAAATAAATGCATCGAGAATGAATAATATGCTTGATTCATTTATAATATTCAAATATATAATGATGGTAGCAAACAAGTATTATGCATTGGTAACATATTGCATGAGCTTTAGGTGGTTACTATGACCCTTCTTGAAAACTATGGTTCTGTGAATGCAGTCACCAGTTTATTCTTGCTAATCCTAAAGGGCAAAGTCCAGGTAGGAGGCTTTAGTGTCTGAAATCAAATGATAGCAAGTGTGACGGCCTTAACGACATCTAGTAATAAAATTGAATAATACAAACAAAAAATAAAGTCCACAAGGATGCGAAATTAATAAATATTAGTAAAGAAATAGGACAGAACAAGCATTGAATAATAGAAATTTTGACTCCACTCTCAATCAGTTAGACCGAAACATATACCCCAGCGGATTAAGCTATCCCTATGTTTTTGTGACGCGCAGTGGTGATTCATCCTTATAGATGGATAGAATTTATTCAAATAGATTTGAAGTCATCATCAATCATTTTATAATATGATTGTTTACCTAGTTTGAGAAATAAATTTATAGTCTGCATTAAACTAAAGTTGGTTCGAAAGTCATTTATGTATGATGAAGGTATTAGCACCCCACAATATATGTTATTAAAATGGTTACCAAACTTTGTTATATGCTATATATTTTAAACATGTGGTCTAAAAATTATGTTAAAATGTATTTTGACATGTCCCATCTAGTCAAGTCTTGTATCTAAACTGAAACAAGTATATGAGGAGTATGACTGGTACATATGCCATTACCAAAATATTTTTATTTTTATAAATAAAACATGTTTCTATTAAAAAATCAGGGGTCTTTAAGTATATAAATTAACCAAACTATTTTGAAAGATATGTATATAAAAATATGCATTTGAATCTCACTTGACCGCTCAAGATTAATTCCTCAACTCAGAATCTAGAAAATCAAATGTTCATGTATTTTAAGGTCTATTTTTGGATAAAGGGGGAAGAATGTTACGTAAAGTAACGACTGAATTAATAAAGTATTTGAAATGATGTAAAGTAATGGCAGAATAAATAAAATGATGGAAATGAATTAAATGACTAGTAAAGAAACTTTATGTAAATTTTAATTTACTTCTCTCTTTAAGTGAGAGCTTCTCTTTATACGTGATTTCAACTTAGAGTTTCCTGTTTCCCTTCCTGTGAGGAAGATACCTCAATGGCTGACTCATTTGATAATCTAGATGATGAAGGGGGAAGTACACAGGGTGATGGTATAGGTCTTGAGATCATCTCTCAAGGTTTGTTGTTCATTGATAAAGGCTTCATCCAGGGAATAAAAGATGTTGATGATGTCTTGATCCTCACTAAAAGCATAGTGGAGATAGAAGATACTCCTAATGAGGATGTACAAACAACTGAAATGTTAGTTTTAGCAAGAAAGGATATTGTTAAATCTCTAGAAAAGTTAACTGATCACCCTCCAGCACTATTCATAATGTTTTTTGGTCTAAAGATCATTTGATTCAGGAGGCAACAAGATTATGGAGCTCTAAGTTTGCTCCGAGTATGGCTGCCATGGATTTCTCTTCACTTGTTTCTTCGAAAAATATCCAGCTGGGAGGAGATAAGAGTGATCAATGTGATAATGTCATGAATTTCACATCAAGCCTTATTAGAAAGGAGGCACCAACTTCACCGTGGGAAGCCTCTCTTGATGTCAATCAACAGGCTCAATTAGCTAAAGATAAAGTAAAAGTCTTGACCAAGGTGAGCTATTTTTACACGCAATTAATTTGAACTCCAATGGGGTTTATTCACCTCTACTAGAGGTTGTGAATGGTGAGAGCTCCAAACACCTCCCAATAGAATAATATCCTTTAATGATACGGAGGGTACCTCAAGGCGACATCATGTATTTGAGAACCAAGGTCCCAACAAGCAACCTAATAACAAGTTCTCTTGGGATGATAAAGTTAAAGGAAAGCTACAAAAATGCTTTCCCCTTTTTGAACTTGTTAAGGTAGGAAAGGAAGCTCAATTTGAGATTCCTAAGGAAGTTATTGCTAAAGGGAAAATGATCTGGGAAGCATGTTTGGTTGGTCACTTTATTGATAGAAAACCTTCTTTCTCTATGTTTCATCAAGCAAGTCCTGCTTGTTTGGGGGGGGGGGTAGATGACTGTTGTTCGTTTTGGCTACTGATACAAGTTTCTTTTTCTTTAAATTTACTATTGTTGAGCTTAGAGACATGATTCTGGGTGAGGGACCATGGCACTTAGTAGGTAGAACAATTAAGGTTAAAACTTGGCATGAGAATATGCGATTTTCCAAATATGTTATTTAGACTATTCCTATTTGGATTGAACTTTGGAATGTGTCTTTAGAGTTATGGAATGGTTAGAGTTGTGGAATGGAGAAGGTTTTGAGCAGGGTTTCCAGTGTAGTAGGTTTCCCACTTTTTACTGATTCAATGACATATAATGGTACTAGAATCACCTTTGCAAGCGTTTGTGTTGAGGTTGATCTCAGTTTTGAAAATTTGAAATCCATAGATGTGAAGATGAAAATCCCATTTAAATTAGAGTGTACCAAGGATTGCAAGAAAGTACATAAAATGTACGGTATTTGGCCATGACTATTCTAGTATAAAATTTATCCTAAGGTGCGCCATCGGCCCAAACTTGCTATGTGATATGCTCCCAAGCAGCAGTGGGTTCCATTTATAAGAAAGGAGCCTGAAATTCAATGTAACATTGAGGTTTAGATAGGAAAAAAGATTATTGGCCTAGTGGAAAATAATGAGAATGTGCATATGCAGCCAGGAAAGAGGACAATGTGGTTACTTATAATACTTTTGCTACTTTAAGTGATCATGATGAATCTGATAACTATGAAAATCCTCATATATCAGACAAGGGAAAAGATAGAGTACATGATTGTTTCCTTTGCAGGTAGGCCTCACTAACTAGTCTGACCAGGATGAACGTGAATGTTGTGTTGATATTCATTAAGACCCCCTTTACACTCATGCTCAAGCCCCTCTAAGCATGCTAAAAAGTGGGGTAGAAAAGCCAAATTGAAGAATATCAACATGAGTGATTGCATGAGAAGCTCCAAGGTTAAGGCAACCCCTTATAGCTTCATGAAAAATAAGAGGTCTAACCCTCTTAAATAGTCTAAGGTGAGAAAGTTTTGTTCTGATAACAGACTTAGTCTTTGTGCCATTCCTGAAACTAGAGTGAAAGAAAAGAATTTTAACTCCATCAGTAGATGTACTTTTGGTAGCTGGCCTTGGATATCTAACTGCTCAAATGTTATTAATGGGAGGATTTGGATTTCCTGGAGCCCCTAAAATTTTTCTGTGACTATGGTGATCCACACAAACCAGAATATACATTATCTTATATCTATTTTGAGCTCCCAAAAGAATTTTATGTTTTTGTGCATGCTTCAATGATACTCCTGTTAGGAAGAATATAAGGATCCATCTTACCAACTTTGTTCCTAGCACTTTACTGAAGCCTTGAGCCACCAAAACCTTTAATAAGGGTATCACTAACTTATATTGACCATTTGGAGGTGGAGGATCTATTTTATAGAGATTGTAGGTTTACCTGGATTAACAATACAGATAGTCCTTACACTATTATGAACAAAATTGACAGGATTCTAGTCAATGATGAGTGGATTCCTTACTTCTTGAACTCTAATGCTTTCTTTCATCATCCAGTAATATCATATCATTTCCATACCATTATGCATATAACAGATAATTTAAGATAAACATTTCATCCCTTGTATTCAACATGCTTGGAACTCTTCTGATTATGGCCCTCCCTTACAGGCACTTTTTAGGAAGCTCAAAGCCACAAAGGTTTTCCCTGAAAGCCTTTAACAGAAATCATTGCTCTAATATTTCTTCTAGAGCTCTTAAAGCAAGGAAGAAGCACGAACCATATCAAATTGGACTTTTCTCTAACCCCTAGGATGCTGCTCTTCAAGTTAATGAGCACTCTGCTTTCCAACAGTTTATTTTTGGGAGACAAGCTGAAGAGATCTTTCTCAGATAGAAGGCTAGTGCTTAGTGAATTAGCCTTGAAGACAACATCACTTCTTATTTTGATAAACATATCAAGGGAAAGAGCCAAACTTGTGAGTTTGATTGATGATCAAGGTAACACAATTTTCTGCAGGGAGATTATGAAGGATCTTAGTATTCAACACTTCACTAATCTCCTGGGAAATAAGGGTATTGACCAATGTATTGACTGGAGAATCCTTGAAAGGGACTACCCTAAGAAGATCTCTGTTGAGTAATTTGATGAGCTTACAGAACCATTTCCACTATAGAGCTGAAGGATGTGATCTTCTCCTACAATGATGCTAAGCTCCAGGGGAAAATGGTTTGACTTCTAGTTTCTTTAAGAAAGCTTGGGAGGTTGTAGGTGATGATGTGATATGTGTTGTCCTGGACTTCTTTCGCTATGGAAGAAGTTAAACCACATATTTATCTGTATCATTCCCAAAGCCGTTCACCCTTAGATTGTGCATGATTTCATACCCATATCTTGTTGCAAACTAGTATACAAGTGTCTTTCTAAGATTCTTGCAAACAGGTTTAAAGTAATGCTTCCCCATCTAATCAGTGGGAACCGAAATGCTTTTGTCCCTAGTAGGAGAATTGTTAACACTTTTCTTTCCCATGAGTTGTTAGAAACTACCATCGAACCTCTCATATTGCTAAATGTGCTATTAAGGTTGATCAAATGAAAGCTTTTAACTTTGTTATTTTTAGTTTCATTGAGAAGATCCTGAAGAGTGTTGGTATGCCTACCCTTTTTATTAAATGGATTATGGCCATCATAACTTCAACATCCTTCTTTATAAATATTAATGGGGTGCTTTGTTGGGTTTTTTAAGGGTCCTTGAGTACTCACTACCTTAATTATTAGATATGCGGTATCCCTCTCTTTTGCTCTACTGCAGCTTCATTCCCTGATTCTAATAAATGATCAACTACTTGATTTTTAAAACCTTTCATGTCTTTGATATCAAGATCAACTCTTACAGTAGCAAAATTCGTCTGACTAACCTTGTCTCATCATCCTTCTTGAATATCAAGTTCTTGATAGTAGAGTGGTTTGTGTAACCGTCTCTTTTGTCCCAACCAGATATACCCTAAACTTGTCGAATCCAAATACCACAGACAACAGCTCCTTCTCTGTTGTAGTGTAGTTGAGCTGAGCATTTGTAAGTGTTTTCCTAGCATAATATATAGAGTGAAATATTTTTCTTTTTCTTTGACCAATGACAACTCCAACACCACGATCGCAAGCATAACACTTCAGTTCAAAGTGTAGCTCTCAATTTGGAGCTACTAGGATAGGTGCATAGTGGTCAATTTTGTTTCGGTGTCCTTTTCGTTTTTGTGAAAAAGAAGAAGAAAACATTTCAAATATTTTGGTGTTTCGGTGCGCCATTTTAGAAAACAAATTCAGTCATCTAAAATAATGTGATAAAATTTATTATATATAATATACTTAAGAAAATATTGAATAAATATATTATGTCATGTAATACGTAATTACCATTAAAATTCAACAAACATCATATTAATGACATTAAAAGCCAACAAAAACATCATATTAAATAGCATTATCATCATGAAACACACAAATGTTCAACATCACAACTAATTTGCTTGAGTTTCATCATTGTCATCCTCATTAAACTTTGTAATTCAAGTGTATCTCCACCAAACTGATCCCAACATACCTCTGCAAATAAAACATGTTGAGAATAAAGTCAATTAAAACACCATAAATTCATAGGAGTATTTTAGCAAAACAGATTGAAATTTGGGCACAACATACTGAAACAGACCGAAATAGACCAAAACAGACCAAAATTTTGGGGGGGAAATTACAACCCCCTATTTTATTTCGGTTTCTCATCGGAACCAAAAAATTTCGGCCATTTTGGCCGAAATGAAATTGATAACTAAGGATATGTGTTGATATGCTCTCTTTAGCTTTAGAAAAGCTTGTTTACATTCATCATAGAATTCAAAAGGCCTACAATGTTCAAGGAGCATGCACAAGGGTTTAGAGATCTTTGAAAAATCTCTAATGAGCCTTCTGTAGAAAACAGCATGACCCAAGAAACTTATGATTCCTTTGACTAAATTAGGTGCTGGTAATTTTTCAATATCCTCTATCTTGGCTTTATCTACCTTAATACCCTCCATTGAAACTCTGTTACCTAAAACAATCTCTTCTTGAACCATGAAGTGACATTTTTCCAAATTCAATACCAAGTTTGTCTCTTCACACCTTTTCAACACTCTTTCCAAATTTGCCAAGCATGCAGTGTTAGATTCTCCTAAAATTGAGAAATCATCAATAAATACCTCTAGAATCTGCTCCACCATATCTGTAAAAAATTTCATCATACACCTTTGAAGATTTGTCAGAGCATTGCTAAACCCAAAAGGTAATCTTCTGAAAGCAAATGTGTCGTATGTATAGGTTAAAATTGTCTTTTCCTGGTCTTCTGCTCCTATAGCAATCTGGTTATACCCTGAATCCAAAAACTAGTATATTCCTTCCCTGCTAATATGTCCAAATCTGATCAATAAAGGATAATAGTATCAGCTCATTATTCTCATCGGCACCACTGTTACACCTCTCTTCTTAGGCACACATTTAACTAGACTTACCCAAATGATGTCTGAGATGGGTAGATGATTTCAGTATCTAGCCATTTCATTATCTCTTTCTGTATTACCTCTTTCATGATATGATCAGTCTTTTTTACTACTCAATAGAACTATTGTTGCTCTCTTCAAGCAGAATTTCGTGCGTGAAACTTGAATGACTGATTCTTTTGATATCTACAATTTTCCACCCTAGTACTCTTTTATATTTCCTCAGCACCTCCAGTAGAATCTGCTCATTCTTCAAACTTAAAGATGAAGAAATAATCACTCACAATGTGCTCTCCTCACCTAAATATACATATTTTAGATGTGAGTGTAAAGGCTTCGGTTCCAAAATGGGTGGTGATTCAACATATTATAAGCAAGCTTGAACTTCTATTTAGACAGTTCTAGTGACTCAAACTGTTTTCTAGCCCTAGATGTTTGTCTTGAAAATGTATTCAGTGTTTTAAAAACCTTATAGTGAAAATTCTTTCATAAAGAAATTCCCAATGACAAAAAAAAACCTCTATAACTAATTTCTAATTTAGAAAAAAAAATCTCTGTAAAAAACTTCCAACCTCAGGAAAAACCCATCACCTCCTTGAATTTTCGGTGCTCTTATATATAGACAATGAGCAATCATGACTAAAATATTAAACAAATAATAAACATTTAGCAAAAAATAAGATTAGTACAAATCATATTATATTAAAAGTGGCTTAGAGGGGAGAAACTTTTGACTGCATACTTAGAATATAGTATAACTTAAGATTTTCACATATTTTCTCATTCAACGTAATTTATATAATGAAATATATTTTTATTCAATAACAATTTTCTTATATCTTCTCTTATCTTACTATATTAAAATGAGTTTAGAGGGGAGAAAATTATGATCCTCCTTTTTTACCCTTCAAGCATTATTACAATATAGTATAATTTACGGTTTTCACTTCTTTTATCATTTAATGTAATTCGTATAATGAAAAATATTTTTTATTCAATTAATAATTTATTTATACATAGATCTAAAACTAAATATTTTTATAATATTATACAAATAAAACTATAAGTAATTATAAAGATGAAATTCGAAGAATATTGAGATTATTTCAGGCATTAGTAAATTATTCATTACAAACTTATAAATTAAATATTAATTAATATTTTATTATCAGAACATGAAAATTCATATAAATGAACTAATATTAATATTTCAACTTACACAAATTATCTCTTAATATGATATAATGTACTAAATTGATGAATACTCATTTTGTGTATTGTTCAAATAACAATTCTTTATAGTAAAAATTCTAAGCATATTATTACTATATTTTACTTTTAATTTAATTTACAATTATTTCCCATTTCAATATCATTATTTATTTCAAATTCAACGTATATTTTAAATTGTTTAACATGTGCGAAGCACGTAGTTTTTGATTAATACATAAAAATATAATTTAGTCTGGCGTGTGTATCAGTCGTAGAGGTGCAAATATTCCCTTGCGTTACTTTTTTATTTTAAATTTTCTATGCTAATTTTTTATTATTTTTGTTGTCAAAAAGTTAATTTTTAATTTTTCTATTCGTACTTTTGGTATATATACTAGTTTTTGGTATTTAGCTTCAAGCCAAGTTACTTCAGCATCATCTGGATCATTGTTTTCCTCCTAAAGATCATCAAATGATAAGGATGGAAGCTCATTGATGCTGTAATTTATGCTTAAATTCTCAACCATGATGGAATCAATGATTCTTATAGCTGAGCACTCTTCCATATCATCACCAGGAAGCTTCATGGCACTGAATATATTAAAGGCGACTTGTTGGTTATTGGCTCCCTCTTCTGCTTGATTTTATAGTTTACCCAAGAGACTTTCTACTGTTTTTTCTACTTCTCAAATTAATAGTCGTGCAATGCTCCTTACCTTTATGCTTCGATTTTTAGTGTTGCTTGGCAAAGTCCCTTGAGATATGGTTTTTAGGAAACTGGCTAACTACCTCACTTGATTCTCTATATTTCTGAGTGAAATAGCTTGACTCTGAATCTTAGTTGACTGATTCTTGACTATGGACTCCTTTAACAAACTTTTAGGTGAGTTAGGTTGCTCATTTGAGTTCGTCTTTTGCATATGAGTTTGCTGTGAAAATCCTGGTGGATAAGTCTGCCTATTTTATGTGTTAGATGGCCCTACTCCTTGATTACTTCAGGAGAAGTTAGGGTGTTTCCTCCAACCTGTGTTATATGTGTCTGAGGATGGATTGTTGTTTCTATTAAAGTTCCCCACATGAGTAACTGAAGCTGAGTTTCCAGGACAACTATATAACATATGGCCTTCTCCACAGTAGCGACATGATATCTCAGCAGCTTGACTCACTGATTGAGTCATTCCTGCCACTGCTTGATTTGGAGATGCTGCTGATACCAAGCTCAATGATTTGATCATATTGGTCAATGATGAAACTTGAGTTGTCAAGGCAGTTAATAGCATCAACATCATGTAAACCAATAACTCTTTTCCCTAATGTAGCTCTTGAAGTTGGTCATTGATAATCGTTACTTGCTATCCTCTCAAGGATGTCATAAGACTTGTTGTATGTTTAGATAAGATTGCCCCTTTAGCTAAAGTATCCACCATAAGCCTAGTTGAGGGGTTCAAGCCATTATAAAATGTCTCCATCTGAATGCAGTAAAAATGTCGTGGTGTGGGCACTTTCTCAACAACTCTTTAAACCTATCCCAAGCTTCATACAGTGAATCATCATCTGATTGGTGAGAATAAGTGATTTCATATTCTAGGCTTTCAATTTTTAGTTGGGGGAAAGTACTTCATTAGAAACTTCTCAGCTAAATCATTCCATGTTATTGCTCTATCACTCAAAGAATAACGAAATAATCTCATTCTTAAAGCATCCTTAATTACCCCTAGAATATTGAATGCACCATTCACCTCCTTAACAATCTGGTATGAAGATGAGGGTCCTTAATAGGTATCCCATTGAATTGTCCTACATTTTGAAGCGTCTGAAACATCACCGGTTTAAGCTCAAATTGAGGTGCTTATATCTCAGGTCTAATTGTCCTGGATTCATAGCTTGAGGAGTGAGTATTGCATAGTTCCTGATAGCTTTCTCTCTGTCATCGGCTAACACAATAACATTATTACAATTGTTGTTATTATTGTTGTCATCGAGAACTATTCTCTCCTCATTACTGCAGCTAAACCACATTGCTCTCTCCTTAATTGTCTCAGAGTTCTTTCAATTTCTGTATCAAAGTCAAATTTTGGTGATTGATGTCTATGAATAAAAGAAATAAAAAACTATCACCAACAATAACAAGTTATGGTATAGAAAACTAAATTTGAGCAAAAACTAATTTAAATAACTAATTTTTTCAAATCAATCCCTGGCAATGGTGTCAAACTTGTTATTGAAAATAATAATACACACGTGTACGTGTCATTAACCAGTAATATAGTAGTAAGTGAGTACCATCTCCACATGGATTGATTGAAAGGCTGACTAATTGGTAAAATCAGTTAATGAGCAAAGTAAATTTGGTTAAATGATTATCTAAGTAGACTTAAAGTAAAATGTGAAGGACGAATATAAAATGCTAGTCAACAGCTTAATTCAGTAGATTATAATTGATGGAGAGACATTAAGTCCCCTCAGAGTTGCTAACTTATATATGAGAGCTATTTGAATTACTATAGTCTCACTAGCAGTCGTAACCTCAACTTTTCAAATGCATAAGTAATTTTCATCCTCATGATTTAAGTTCTTTAATTAAACCTAACAAATTCTTATTCCAGATTAAAATCAAGAATCACAGTTAATAGTCCCAGTTTTTATAAGTTTGCAAGGTGAACAATATATATCATACCACCGACAAATTATTTAACTCATCAAGAGATTAAATAAACTTACATTATTCAAGCTAGATCTAATAACTTAAACATTTCCAGTATTTAAATTAGTAAGTATCTTGTACATTGTTGGCCAGCCAATAACAAGAATTAACAATAAAGCACATTTGAATAAAATGCTACTAGATTAACTTAACAATCCAAGCTCAACAAGTAAGTTAAACAACTTTAGGGTTCATCAATAACTCCAGTTAAGAAAGTTGAGCTCATATTGAGTTTGATGAAAATTATAAAATATAATAATCCATAAGAAGGAAATATAAATAGTATTTAGGGGGTAAAGAAGGAATTTGAGAAGTTGCTCCTAATCTTGTCTTCTTCCTCCTTCGTCCTCTTCTTTCCCTTTTTGTACTCTCCTTTCTTTTCTCTGGAATTTTGTCTCCCCCAATGTAAAAGTGTACTTCCTTTATATGTTATTCATGCTAGAGTACACAAACAGGTGAAAGACGCACGTCACTTCAAAAAATGGTGTGGACCAGCAGGTTTCTGCTTGCAAATATCAAGTGCCAACAAGATTTAAATGTGATGGAATCTTTTACATGCATGTTCATATGATGATATAGCACTGTTATAACCAAATGTTGTATCACTTGGTCACTCAACCTCAATTTGAAGTCCTACAAAGAAAGCAATACAATGAGAGCCTTTTCTGTTTCTTTTATGTCAAATTAGCCAGATAAATTAAAATCTCATTCAAGATAGACAACAAGCAGCATATGACAAAATATAACCACTAACTAGACAAATCACTTTCTATTTCATATTAAGTCAAGCTTGAAATCAATAAGATAACTCTAACTTCTTAGAGTTATCACACAACCGACAACCAATTTATGCTGAAAGATCCATATATATATAAACGATGCAAGGATTGCAGTTGAGGCTATAAGGTCTTTTAGGTTGCCATTAAAGACTGATAGTTTTTGGATTTGGAAGAGACTTTTGTAGTACCTTCCTTCATTTAGACAGAATTTAATTTATGTTACTACTTTAGAAAAATCTTGTTATTATTGTTCATTTGGTAATAATAAATTGAGTCTTTTTCGAAATTCAAATGTTATTGCAACTGCTTCTTTAATTGATAATCAATATTTATTGGATACAACTGCCTCATGTAATGAAAACTCATAAACTAGTTCACGTGGTACAAAACACAAATTAACTAATGAGAATTCTATTGTACCGTGGCACAAGTGTATAGAACATATCTAAACAGAGAATCGAGAGACACGTGTCTGATGAAATTCTTGAACTCCTTGATTTAATAGACTCAAAAGTCTTTGTTGAATTTATAAGAAGTTCTGGCCTCTTAGAATTAGTTTATAATGATATTTGTGTACCATTCCCTATGGCTTTTTGGAACGGCCAACAATATTTCATTACGTTAATAGATGATTATTCTCGTTATGTGCACAAGTCTCAATCCCTAGATGTATTAAGGCTTTCAAATAGGAAGTTGAAATTCAACTAGACGAGAAAATTAATGTCGTCAAATATGGCTATGGTGGTAAATACTTCGATAGGTAAGATTGATTAAGCAAAAAATGTCCACGACCCTTTCCAAAATTCCTAGAGGGATATGGTATCGTCCCATAAAACACCATGTCAAGAAACCTTAGCATGAATGGTATTACTAAAAGACGTAATAGAATGCTTAAAGACATGGTAAGAAGAATTATTAATCATTATTCTTTACCAAAACCATTTTGGGGAGAAGCGCTGGAGATTGCAGCTTATATCTTAAACACGGTTCCATGCAAAGCGGTAGCTCAAACCCCTTATGAACTATGGACAAGAAAAAATCTAGTTTAAAGCATTTAAATATTTAGGGGTTATCAAGTTAAGGCAAGGCCATATAGGCTAAATAAAAATAAACTGGACTCAAGAACTGTAAGCTGTGACTTTGTTGGGTACATTAAATGGTCAAAAGGAAATGAGTTTTATGATCCCTCTACAAGGACCTTTTTCAAGAAGGGAAATGCAAAATTTCTTGAGGATATTGAGTTTGGAGGGAAAGATACGATTAGGAATAATGTCTTTGAAGAGGATATATTTATCTTCCAAATGTTGCTATTGACAATGATATGGCTCATGTTACTAAAACTGTTTATGATGCAAATAAGTATTATTAAGACAATATTGTGGAACTCCCTATCCAAAATGATGAAATTTCTCTTAAAGAGTGAACTCAACAATCTCAAGAGGAAAGGCTATTAATGAGATCCACTAGAAAAATGAGATAGGAATTTTGAAAAATGATGCAATCAACTTCCTTCAAGCCAAGAAAAGTTCTAATTCTCTAAAGTGGATTGATGTTATGAATGATGAGTTAAAATCCACGAAAGTTGAAGACGTATGGGTTCTCGTCAAATTACCTGAAGGTGTGAAGTACAATGGTTGCAAATAGACATTTTAGATTAAAAAGGATTCAAAGGACAACATGAAGAGATATAAGGCTGGGCTTATTGCTAAGGGTTTCACTTAGAAAGAAGGCCTTGATTATAAAAATACTTTCTCTCCAGTTTCATTGAAAGACTCTTCGAGGACCATAATGGCCTTGTGGCTAATTTTAATTTAGAGTTATATTAGATGGATGTAAAGACTGTTCCTCAACAGAGACATTAATGAAACATTGTATATGGTGTAGCCAGAGACCTTTGTGTCAAGAAATCCAAAGAACATGGTCTACAAATAAAAGAAATTCATCTATGGTCTCAAGCAACCTTCACGTCAATGGTATAACAAATTTCATCAAGTCATGATCTCCTCTAGTTTTGAGATAAATACAGCCGATTATTTTATATAGCATAAGTTCAGTAGGAGTACATATATCTTCTTAGTGTTGTCAATGACATACAACTTACTAGCTATATAAGCTTACTATAGGAAACCAAAAGATTTTTTACTAAGATGTTTGAAATGAAAGATCTTAGGACCTTTTTTATTAGGAAAACAGATATATGGAGATTGTTCTCAGGATATCATTAGTTTATCACAAGAGATTTATACGAAAGAGTTCTCACAAGATTCGGCATGATGAGATACTCCTATTTCTAAGGGACATGTTTAGTCTCAGTAAATTCCCAAAAAATGAAATTGAAAAGAAAGAAATGAAAAGTGTTCCTTATGCCTCAACTGCAAGGAGTCTTATGCATGCTTAAGTATGTATATGCCTAGATTTAGCATTCATAGTAGGAATGTTGGGTAAAAATGTAAGTAACTCTGGAATGGATTAAGAAAAGTAGCTAAACATGTTATGTGGTACTTATAGAGAATAAATGACTACACGCTCACTTATCAGAAATCATACAAGTCAGAGACCATAGGGTATTCTTATTCTTCTTTTGTCGGATGCCATATAGTAAAATATCCACGTCGTGCTGCATTTATCCATTGGCTGAGGTGCTATTCCTCTGTTAAGAAGACACTCATAACTCCTTCTACTATGGCAGCCAAATTCATATCTTGTGATGATGCATCCAATCATGGGATATTTTTTAGAAACATTGTCACCGGGCTGCTTGTTGTGGATGGTGTTGAAAGGCTACTAAAGATATATTATGACAATAAATTGACAATATTCTATTCCATCAACAATAAAGGTTCTACGAAGTCTAAACATATAGACATCAAGTTTCTCATCATTAAATAGAGAGTTCGAAATCACCAAGTAACTATAGACCATATAAGGACAAACTCTATGATTGTAGATCCACTCATGAAGGGTTTACTGCCCACGGTGTTTGATGACCATATGCTCGTATGGGTGTTGTGTTATTTGATGATGAGCAATTTATTGGGAGTTTGTGTTTTGGATATTTGTATTTAGACACATGTTTATACTTGATTTCTATAGAATAAAGAAGATTATTTGTTTTAACTTTGAATGTTTTCTCTCTATTTATGGTTTATCATCACGATTAGAAAGATTAAAGCTGATCTCTTAGAAGAATAAAGTATGGCCAGTTAGATATAATTTTCATGCTACACATTCATACTGGATCTATGTCATTGAATATATTGGTATGATGACCATTGATGGGCTTAGATAATATAGGAAGATGGATCGGATGGGAGATGTTTCAAGGATGATAGTTTTTCACTGCGCACATTATGTAATATAATTATTTCGGAAAACATAAGTAGCCCAAGTGGAAGACTGCTTGGAAAATAGATTTCCTACTTTGGGCTAACATGTTTAATGGGTATGAGCTTTGTAATGTGTGGATAGCCATTATTAGTCAATTACAATTTACCTAGTATATAAAGAACATTATAGGGTTATGGTTTCTAGGTCAAATCATTCACTCATTATTTCTCTTCTCCTCTTTACCGTCAACTTATTGAGCATTATAGTGATTTGATTGTGGAAGGCCGCTTTCACGCCGTGACACCATGAATTCATGTACTTTTTTCTCAACTACAATTCTTGATAATTTGACATGAAAGATCTTAGATCTATTTATGTATTCAGATCAAACATTCATTTCTCATTGAAATTGAGCTTTGGAGTTGTAGAAACAGAAGTAGAAGTTGCAATGAAGCCCCAAGAAGCTTATTTGGAGACCTACTGAGGCGACAGGGTTCACCAGTCAGAGCCTAGTTTTGTGTCCAAAATTTTCTCAATGCCATAGAAGTAAGATTTTCCATTTAAAGACATGAACAAACATTTAGATAGTGATTATGCAGGATATGTTTTGAAAGTTAGGAGAATAAACTATTTGTTTTTAAGTTACTGGACCAAAGTGTTCAATGACACAAAACTGATGGGGCATTAGAGGTTTTTCCCTATATATTATCTAAATCATATCAATCTCACTTGAAGTTTCTCTTAATTATACGGACGCCCCATCTAGTTCAAACTCAACATAGACACCTCCTGTAATTTTATTTTACTAACAAATAAGTTCATATAATTCTTTTTCTCTAAAATACCCTCAAAACTTGCACTTTTTAAAAAGGTTCATATATCCAAGCATTGATTTTTACTAGTCATTGTATGTATGCAAATAAAATTGAGAATGTGACAATAGTAACGACTCATCAATATGAACTTCTTACAAAAAAAGCAAACCATGAGGGTATTGATGGAAAAATAATTATATGGACTTATTTGCTAAAATGCATGCGCCTGCATGTGATAAGTCTTAATTTTTTGCATGTTCGTTAAGTACTTAATGTCAGGTTTAAAAAATTAAGGAAAACTACAAAATGTGGTCCTCAACTTCACACTTGTTGTCATTTTTAACCTTAAACTTGTTTTTTTGTCATTTATAATATTGAAGTCACATTTTTAATTCAAATCAAACTTTCGTGCACATTGGTTAACCGTGACGTTAAGGAATGAGATACTACGGAGTTTTTCGTCAAGCTTTACCTTCTCATGTTTTCAAAATAAAAACAAAAAATATACCTTTCACTTATCTTCGTCTTCTTCGTGATGAAACTTATAAAGATTCACGCTGAAACATGCAGCTACTTGGATATCATCCGTTCTTGTTGAATTAGATTCCATCAAGCCTCAAGAGTACTTCTTCCCTCTTTACTTCTCGTTCTCTATTCCTCTTTTGACCAAATCTCTCTACCTTTTTCTCCCTATATTAACATGCTAACAAATTCACGACATTTCCCTCTCTGATCAATTAGTTTGAAAAATGGGTTTTCTTTATAAAATTTATTTCTTTTTCTAATTTGAGAAATGTATTTTTACTTTTGGTAAAAATTTGAAGTTCAGAATTGCATATCTTTTGTGGGTAATTGAGTTAAAAGCCACTTCACTGTCTGAATTTAACAGAAATGGGTATTTATGCAGAAAGTTAGTTCTTTTTTGTCATTTGAGAAATGGGCTTTGTTTTTTCTGAGAAATTATTGCGAGTAAACGAAAATTAAAACCAGGAGAATTCAAAGTCAAGAGCAAAGGAGAATCAACTTCAATACTTCATCAAGCAAAGGTGAATATTTTCCTTTTCAGCCCGAGTCGTCGGGTTTCAGCACGAAGAAGACAAAGATAAGAAAAAAACGTAGTAGCAATGCAGCATTTCATTTTAACGGAAACGTAGCTTAAAATGGATGGGTGGTTGTTTTTTTGTATTAAAAACATAATCTTAGGGTTATGAATGACTAAAATAAAAGTTTAAGATTATAAATGACGGCAAAGTTGTTGTATTATCTTTATTTTCATTCAATCTGTAAATATATAAATTATAACAGGTAAATAACATAATTATGAATAACAATATAAATACGATGATTAAGAAATGTAAATACAATAATTATGAAAAACAAAGTAAATACCAACTTTAAATAGAGCGGACTGAGAACAATATAATGAGAAATCAAATCGAGTCATGTTTGCACAGTTTCCTTAAAACAATTAATCCCCATCACTTATGGTACTAAGGTTGATAATGGTGTCCGTTTCCCAAGATAAAAAGGTTGAAGGTAGCTGAAGAACACCTTACTTCACCACTTTAATCGAACAGATTTGTCAGAATTCTACTACCAGAGTAACGATATAAAACTAAGACTTGGATCAGAAAACTAAACCGTCAATGGAAACGAAAATAGACTGAACCGGAAATAAACCATACCAAAATAAATACAACCAGATTGAGACAAAATCGAACCGGGACTAAACCAAAAACCGAATCAAGAAACTAGAAGAAAACAAAGCAAACACGTGGAGAGCCAAAATTTGACAGAAAAGAGAGCTAATTGCTTCTTTAACCCATTAAAATGAGGAGGGAAATCCCTCTTTTTATACTACTCATGGGGGAGAGAGACTATTTAACCCATTAAAGGAACATTTAACCCAAATAAAGTCCAAAAATGTATTTCCTCTTAATTTATAAAATAAAACATGTTTGGGCCATCAACTACAAAGAATATTTCATATTCTATGACATTCAGGTTTCCTATGAGAAGAAAAAATAAATCTGGAGCAAAAGATAGTCCATTAACCCATATAGAAAGCCTATAAGCTTATCAAGTTACAACCATTGATACAAGTATCACAATATATAATACTCCAACCTTTTCTCCCTTTCCAATGTGGGATTTCTACAATTTTCACCTATTTTTCCATTCTCATTTAACCCACTTTAAGAGATAATTTATCATTCATTCTAAAGCAAATTTTGATAATTTAATAATCGATTTCGATGTACTCATGGAGGAGAACTCAAAAATCTGAAGACCTTACACTTTTTTCCTAATGGGTCCCACCTAAATTTTTTTCTAAAATTAGTCTATGAAAATGGTGTATAAAATACTCATTTTCCAACAATTCCCCACAAGAATGAAAATTGACGGCCAACGACACGACATACATGGTGATATAATTCTACGTTTCGAAACCTACATAGGATATGTAGGTTTTACCTTTGAACCTTCATTTGTGTAAGTATGTTTACTTATTAGTTGACCAGTAGACACGATATCTTTGAACTGTTTGACTTTTGTGTAAACGATGACATACCAGACACATGAGTCATCCCTGAAAAAGTTCAGTTCTCACGAGTATGTTCATTTTGGCAATAAACATCCTTCTGGTTCTACAAGAGTTTCTAAAGAATCATGTTACAATTCTTATAGAAGCGGTCTCACTTCACTCTCACATAGGTGGTCTATTAATTTAAGGGTAAATCCACATTACTCCGCTCAGATCTCACAATTTTCGACGCATAAGAATCATTAAAAGCTTAGCTTAACTTGATCTTAACATGTATCACTGTTTTCATCATAGGAATGGATAGGGAAAATCTCCACAATGATCTGGCTAAGTTTATACAATTAGGTTGTCCCTTTGAACCTAGATCTTCGAATCTCCAGTCAACTAGGCTGGCTTTCCTTTGTATCAGCTTATTTTTACGTGGACTTTAGTCCCATTCCCATTGATGACTTTTCAACTAACTCTCTATTTAACCCTTTAATAAACGGATTCGTAATATTATCTTTTGACTTCACGTAGTCAAGAGTGATAACACTGTCAAGAGTAGTTGTTTAATGGTATTATTTCTACGATAAATGTGTCTAGACTTACCATTATACATATTACTTTGTGCATTTTCAATAGCACTTTGACTATCATAGTGTATGCAGAGTGGTGGCACAAGCTTTGTCTATCTAGGAATATCCTCTAGGAAGTGGTGTAGCCACTCAGCCTCCTCCCCACATTTGTCTAAAGTTATAAGCTCAGATTCTATAGTGGATCTACCTATAACAGTCTGGTATTTAGAATTTTCATGCTACGGCAGCACCTCCTAGTGTGAAAATATATTCACTAATAAACTCTGTATTTTTCTTATCAGATATCCAATTTGCATCAGTATATCCTTCTAGGACCTCTGGATTTCTTGAATAGTGTAGTCCATAACTCCAAATATATCATAAGTACCTCAATATTCTTACAATAACTTTCCAATGTTTAGCTCCAGGATTATTCATGAATGTGCTTAGTTTACTTACTGTATAGGCTATATCATATCTTGTACAGTTCATCAAGTATATCAGACTACGTATCACTCTAGAGTATTCTATTTGAGAGATACTCTCACCTTTATTCTTGCCAAATATACACTTATATCCATCGGTGTTTTTTATTTACCCGTGTCATCTCTGCTAAATTTTCTAAGAATAGAATCTACATGATGAGATTGACTTAAAATAAGTCCATTTGATGTTCTTTTGGTTTTTGTTCCCAATATAACATTAGTAAGTCTCGTGTCCTTCATATCGAATATAGATTTTAACATGTCTTTCGTAGATTTGATCATCTTATCATTACTCCCAACGATAAACATGTTATTAGCATACAAGTACTCAATGACATATCCATTTTTTGTATCTTTAACTTAGATACATTTATCCCATTCATTGATTTTAAATCCAATTGGCATCATGTGACTGTCAAATTTCTCATGCCATTATTTTAGTGCTTGTTTCAAATCATACAATGATTTGACCAACTTACAGATTTTCTTTTCTTGCTTAGGACTATAAAACCCTTATGGTTGTTCCATGCAGATTTCTTCCTCTAAATCTCCATTTAGAAAGGCCATTTTCACATCATTTGATATACTTCAAGATTTCGCAAAGTTACAATTGCAAGTATCATCCTAATGGAGTTTATTCTTGAAACTGGAGAATATGTATCCAAATAATTAAGAGCTTCCTTTTGTCTGTAGCCCTTAATTAAAAGTCTAGCCTAGTATTTTATCAATTGATCCATTGACTTTCATTTTCCATTTGAAAATCTATTTGGAACCCAAATGTTTACAACCAGGTGGAAGATCCACTAGTCTGAAGTATGATTTTGTAAAATGAAATCTACTTGCTCACTAAGAAGGATGCTAAACCAAGACTTATAAGATGGATACTTCTTTTGCAAGAATTTGATTTGTACATCAAGGACAAGAAGGGAAGTGATAATGTAGTTGTTGATCATCTTAGTCACCTCATTCATAACGAGAAAGTTCTTCCTTTGCGTGAAAACTTTCCCGACGAGCAACTTACTCTTTGGAATTTTCAACCCTTGGTACGTTGACATTGTGAACTACTTAGTCACCAAGAAGATGCCCGATGTCTTGACTCGTACTCAAAAGGATAAACTAAAGATGACAGTAAAGCAATATGTGTAGGATGATCCATATTTATGGAAGTAATTTACCGCTCAAACGATAAGAAGGTGTGTATCTAATTAATCAATTTCACTCTTAAAGGATTCTTTCCAAAAACGACATTCATTGGAGTTTATAGTTTTATTGAAATTTCTTGGTTCAATTTCAATGATATAGGTTAGAAAATTAGGACCAAAAGACTTTTTTATCCTAGCTCTTTTACTCCTAGATTCTACCTCAACTTCCTCATCTTGGTCATGACTATCTTCTTCATCAATAGTCTCAAGAAGTCTTTTTGAAGAGCTTGACTCTTCCTTGGACTTGTAACAAAATACATGTTCAAAGAATGATGCATTCCTAGGCTCCTTTATCGTGTTCTTATGAATCTCAGGATTGCTAGATTCGTACACAAGGAACTGATACGCACTACTATTATTTGCATAACCAATGAAAATGCAATCGACAGTTTTTGGTCCTATCTTCACCTTTTTGGGTGTAGGTACCATCACTTTGGCAAGGCATCCCCACATTCGTAAATATGTGTATGAAGGTTTTCCACCTTTTCATAACTCATATGAGGTCTTATCCTCTCTTTTTTTGTATCTTATTCAAAAGATAGTAGCCGTCAAAACGGCTTCTTCTCACATGTTCTAAGGTAATCCAAAACTGATCAACACTACATTCATCATTTCTTTTAAGGTACAGTTTTTAAGCTCAACAACACCATTGGACTTAGGCAAACCAGGTGTTGTGGTTTCATGTATAATCACATGTTAAGCACAAATCTCAAAAATGATTCATACTCACCACCTCGATCACTTCTTAGTACTTTAATTTTCTTATTTAATTGATTCTCAACTTCATTTTTATAGAGACTGAATTTCTCTATAGTGTCATCTTTGCCCTTTAGAAAATATACATAATAGTATTTTGTGTTATCACCAACAAAAGTAAAAAAATACTTATTACCACATCTTGTTTATACAAATTTTAAATCACATATATCATTCTGACTTAAATTAAGTGGTTCAATGTTTCTTTCAGCATTTTGGAATGATGACCTCATTAATTTTACCTCAACATAAGTTTCACACTTGTGATTTGAATCAATATGAAAGGTTGGTAAATGATTCAAGTTAATTAATTTACATAAAGTATCATAATTAACATGGCCTAGTTTAACATACCATAAATTGGAAGACTTAATCTAGTACGTAGCAAAACTAGCTTTATTAATATCGGGTTTGACCAAAGTCATTACATTGAGTTTGAACATTCCATCGCTCATATAACCCTTACCAACATATATTCCGTTCTTAGACAAAACAATTTTATTTGACTCAAATATCAAATGTAATCTATGGTTATTCAGCAGTGAACTAGAACACAAGGTTCTTCCAGATTTCAGGTACATACATAACATTTTCCAGAGTCAATTCCTTCTCAGAAGTCATCGTTGATGTAAATCTAGGAGTTGAACGTGGACGAGGAGCTGAGATACACCTGTGAACAAATTTGAACTTGCACAAGACCATTTGCTACTTCCTAGTGGCCCAATTACAAGACTTGGAGCCCAACATTTCAAGAAAAAAACTCATTGGATTATTTTGAAGAGAGAAGGGGAATGATAAGGACAAGGCTAGCATGTAGATCGAAGAATATTCAGACCTCATTCAAGTTTTCGTTGGTCTAGTTACAAGATCTCGTGCAAAGAAATTCAAGGAAGCATTTAATGGGTGGATTCAAGCAACATGGATTCACAAGGATGGTATTCAATAATCCTAGCCTTTGGAGAAGACCATAATAAAGGATGAGTTGAATTGGGAGTAATGAGTTATTTTGAATCAATTGCATCAAAAAGAGTCCAAATGGGTCCAGATGAAGAATAAAGCAATTTCAAGTTTTTATTTAAGTATTAAGACTACAAATGGCGTGGAAAATTCTTTATAAATGACTCTTGGGTTGTTTTGATCAGATTAGGAGAATACGACTCTTTTTAGGTGTCTTTTCAGTTTGTGTCTATTCAGTTTCTTAGAGTCTTTTCTATTTCCAATGGTTTCAATAGCCTTTAATGTTTCTTGCTGGAACCACCTCTTTATTAAATATGGTTGATATGATGTAAAAGATATATTTGAAAGAGATTCTCTTTGGTTCTTTTAGAACAGTTTGAACTTATCATATTTTTATCTGTGGTATTCACCCTCACTCATCAATCTGTTTATCCATCCTGGATTGTGGTGTCCTCGACATTCCATTTTGAATCTGAGTAGAATGATCTTTGTTCCTTTAATCATGGTGTTTCGTCAATTCCTTGACATAATTCATATCATTTGGTATCAGGGCTTTGGTTCTAGCCTCAGGTTTGCTTATCCTATTTCAAATTTCAGTATCAATTTCGTTCTTCCTCATTAGAATCATTTAAAAAAAAACATTCTGAATTTCCAGATTTAGTTCTTCTATCTCGTGTTCTTATTTCCTAAAAAAAAGAAAGAGGTGAGATCTGATTTTTTTCTCATTCGTGACTCTTCACTACATTGAGATTGAATTGTGACACTTCATTAGATTTAGATATGATTTTTCATTTGTGACTTTTCATTAGATTTGGATCTGATTTCATTGGTGACTCTTCATTTGGTTGAGATCTGATTCTCATTTGTGACTCTTCAATCATATTGAGATTGATTGTGACTCATCATTAGTTTGGGATCTCATTTTATTTTTCAATTACGAAAATCCTTGTATCAAACCCCAACTAAACCTTGTTTCTTTTAAATCAAAGTTTCAACATTGGTGAGTCTCGGTGGATTGCCGCTGAAACTTGGTAATCATTTGAATTATTTCGAGAAAAAAGGATTGAAAGAAATTTTTTACGAGTGGAAAAAGTCAAGAGAGTGTGAGAAAATCAGAGGGTAAAAGCTAAATACATTGAGCGAAACACGATTGCGAGTGTACCATTCTTGAGTGAAACACGTGAAGAGTGCTTGTGAGGTTTCTAACCTTATTCTCCATATTATAAACATGTCCAATAATCAAAACAAAGACACATTTCAAGAAGTTCAATAGTAAGCTATTCTGCACCTCCAAATGCAAGCAATGTTAGGGGGAGATAAGGCGTATGTTGAGGGCTGAATTAGAACCTATTCAAAAGAATTTAGATAGAGTAAAAATGGGAATACCTAGGTGGAAGAAACATGAACGTCCCAATAGGTAGCAAGGTAAGCATGTTCGATGGGAGACTGTTGAAGAAGAAGCAAAACTGGAGGAGTTTGAAGAGTCATATTTGAATCGGGACAGGTTTGAGCGTGGTTATGGGAATAGAGAAGCTAGGATGGGTAGGCCTAGGAGGGATAATGATCTAGGGAATATAAAGATCAAAATTCCATCTTTCCATGGTAAGAATGATCCGAAAGCTTATTTTGGAGTGGGAAACTAAGGTGGAGATGGTGTTTGATTGTCACAATTCTTCAGAGATGAAGAAGGTTAAGTTGGCTGCAACTCAATTTGTCGATTATGCCATTGTTTGGTGGGATTGATTATTGAATCATAGGAGGAGAAATAGAGAGCCACCCATGGACACTTTGGAAGATATGAAAAGGCTTATAAGGATGTGTTTTGTACTAAACCACTACTATAGGAGTTTT
Organism: Datisca glomerata; assembly: GCA_003255025.1. Classification (NCBI taxonomy): domain Eukaryota; kingdom Viridiplantae; phylum Streptophyta; class Magnoliopsida; order Cucurbitales; family Datiscaceae; genus Datisca; species Datisca glomerata. Next base: position 642,578 of record QANY01010678.1, read on the forward strand.
TATCAAAAGATGAATACTCTTGTTTTAATGACACCAAATCATATTAATGAAGATCAAGTGAGGTTACAAAAGAAATAGAGTGAACAAAAGAAGAAGAGTGAAAAATAGAATGAAAGTCAGAGAGCAGTTGAGAAAAATGGGAGAAGAGAATATGAGAGAACAGAATTATGAAAGAATATGAGGTTACCAAATCAGATTTATGAAGATCAAAGTGAGATTTTATCAATCTTGAAAACCACTTTTCATTGGCATTTGATCTCAGAGATGGATAAATTATCCATGAACAACATCTCTCCATGCTCAATAGCTTCGAAGGTAGAGAACATCTCGCGGTCAGAACACACATGGCAGGTAACTCTAATGTCAATCCATCATTTCTTTGGATTTGATCTAACCATGTTAACTTCAAAAACCACTACTGAGATTTTGATGTTAGAAACGTCTCGAGTAATGTTCTCAATCATATTAGCCTCCTTGTTTCTCTTAGGCAATCTACACTCAAATGATTTTGAAATTTTGACCATGCTCCACAATGTTAGCCTTTGTTGCAGCAACATGGTTTGACCCTCTTCTTTCAGATAACCTATTATCGTCTTCGATTCGAAGTCAAATAATAAGATCATCGATGCTCATTTCCTTTCATTTGTGCTTGAGATAATCTTGAAATCCTTCCACTCATGATGCAATTTCTTAATAATACAAGCCACTTGAAATGATTCACTAGCATCATTCCCTCAGCATGAATCTCGTGTAAGATAATTTGTAGTTCTTGCACTTGACTGATCACTATTTTAGAATCCCCCATTTTAAGTTCTAGAAAGTGAGGCATGATAAATTTCTTGGCGCTAGCATCTTCAGTCTTGTACTTTCGTTCAAGATATTTCTGTTGCTTCTTTGCTGTTTTCTTGTCAGAATAAACATTAAGTAAGAAATCAGCAAGACCATTCATTATGTAATTCCTACATAAATAATTAGAATGTTTCCAAGCATCAATAACACTGATCATTTGGAAATCATGCTCATCGTCATTGAGCTTAGGAGCTTAAGTCAAGAATTTCACCAGATTCAATGTGGTCAGGTAGAAGAGCATCTTTTGTTGCGACATTTTGAAATCCAGACCGTTGAATTTCTTAAAGGCATCGGTGTCATACGAGTCACATGGGTCACAACAGGGTTACGCACACCCAGGTTTGGCATTTGAGCCCTAATAGTAGGGTTCTGCCCTTGGCTTTCAGCAGTATGGTTTACCACAACATTGTTCTCGAATTCAGTTATCATATTTCTTTAACTGAAATATAAACCAGAAGTGTATCAACACTCTGAAAATTATGCTATTTTCTCGAAGACGAAAATATGTTAATTTTTCAAAATAAACCAAATATCACTTTTACAATAACCGTTAAGATGAACTAGTGGGGTTCTAAGAGCCAATCCAGGACCAACCCTCTCGACAATATTCAGTTCCCAGGTGATTGGATGGACAAGTCCTCTTAAATTTAATTTCCTAGACAGAACTTCTATGTATAGTTACTTCCAGTTACAAAATTTTGGAGAATATTAAAAATAAAATTTTTAGGTTGAAAAAAGCCAAATCAAAATCTGAAAATAATATTTAAACAATTTTCGAAAACCAAATTAATTTCCAAAATTAATCCTATAACGTAATAATTTGTATAAAAATAATTGTTTTAAGATTGTTGGAAATGGTGTATTGCATTATAAGATTCAATGTAAATAAAGATAATACAACAACGTTAAATAGAGCGGACATAGAACAGTATAATGAGAAATCAAATCGTCTTATTTGCACAGTTTCGCCCTCTCGCTTGTGGTACTAAGGTTGATAATGGCGTCTGTTTCTTAAGATAAAATGATTGGAGGTAGCTGAAGAGCACCCGACTTCACCACCTTGATCGAACTGACTTGTCAGAATTCTACCACTAGAGTAACGACATAAACCAAGACTTGGACCGAAAAATCAAACCGTCAACGGAAACAGAAATAAACTGACCCAGAAATAAACTGAACTAGACTGAGACAAAGTTGAATTGAGACTGGACCAAAAATCGAACCAAGAAATTAGAAGAAAACAAAGCAAAAACGTGGAGAGGCAAAAATTGAGAGAAAATAGAGCTAATTGCTTCTTTTTTGTGTGTAAAATGAGGAGGAATACCTCCTTTTATATTACTCATGGGGGAGATGTATCATAAAAGCTATTTAACCCATTAAAAGACCATTTAACCCAAATAAAAGTCCAAAAATGTTTTTCCTCTTAATTTGCAAATCAAAAAACATTTTGGGTCTTAAAGTACAAAGAATATTTCATATTCTATGACATTTGAGTTTCTTATGAGAAGGAAAAATGGATTTCATAAAAAATATGCCAAATCAAATAACAAACATAAAAAATAGCCTAGTTGTAAAATATCATAAAAAATAAACACTAGACTCTTAAGCCACATTCTCCGGCCCATATGCTGCCACCCATCCCGAACTCCCCATTCCGTCTCTAACTTCCCACCTCCCAGCCCACTCTCCTCCCCTTCCTCACACTCCTCTCAACCAACTCACTTTCCTCCCCATCCAACTCACTCATCTCATCCCAAATCACCAATTCATTCTCTGTTTCTCCATTTATGACATTTTCTCTAACAATATAATTATTCAATTGATTAATTGTTATTTTAGTTAGTTAAATTAATTAATTTAATTAATTAATTAATTCATTTAATAAATCAATTAACATTTTAGCCGATTACTAGATCTAGGTAAGTACATAATTTACCACTATCATCCCACATAATAACATCAAAATAATCATGTATTTAAGAACATATGTATGTGTCTCTCATTGCATGAGATTGTGAGTATGTTTGTATGAATTTTATGTTAATAAAATTTAAAATTTTAAGAAACGATCATGTAATTACATTTATTACACAATATATTATATTAGATATAATAAATGATAATAAAATATCATCTAATATTCTTGTTATCACAAAACCTAAATAATTTGAACTATACTAATTAAATACATACCATAATATCTAAATATACAACATATATATTTTAAAAACCATAAATTTTATAGGAAAATAAAATATCAATATAACGTATACTGTATACATAACATATAACATATGTGATATAAATAGTATATATGAAATATACCATATACTTCTAGTTTTCTGTAAAAAAAATTTCGTCGAACTTTTTTGTTTAGCGTCAAAATCATTATTCGAGAAGCGTGCCACCTTTTTAAGTAGCTAGTTTTGATATTTTTCAAACTTAAAGCTATTTTTTATGATATTTTATAAAAATAGCCTAGTTATCATCAATATTAAAGGAAAAATAAATCTAGAGCAAAATACAATATATTAGCCCATATAGAAGTGTCTCATATAGAGAGAAGAGTCTCTAGGCTGATCAAGTTATCACATTTGATACAAGTATCTCTATATATACCACTCCAAACTTTTCTCCATTCCCAATGTGAGATTTCTACAATTTTCATCTTTATTTCCATTCTCATTTAGCTCAGTTTAGGAGATAATTTCCCATTCATCCCAAATTCAATTTTAATAAATTAATAATCGATTTTGATGAGAATTAAAAAATATGAAAACCTTACACTTTTACCAAATGGGTCCCACCTAAAAATTTGTCCAAAATTAGTTTACGAAAATGATGTACAAAATACTCATTTTCCAACAAATGTAAAGTTGAAGGGTACATTTTATAGTTTTTCCAAAAAATTACCATAGTGAAGAAAAATTTATCATCCTCACAAATTAGTTGCTAGATAACATTTGCACGGTAATTTTTCTTAATTGGGTGTTGTATTCCCGTGCGATATTATTTTTTATAAAGATTTCATTTATTTTAGAAAAAAAATACAGATGTAGATCAAGATAATAATAAGAAAATACAGATTTATCAACAAAGATAAACCAAATCTCAAAAGTTCAACAAAAAACCTTAAAGACCAAAATACATAAATCAGCAACAACAATAAGAAAACTATTGAACGAACATGAACGAGATTTTAGAGCTTCATCGATCTTGGCTCGTTCTAATTATCTCTGCCTCCTAAAAATGCTTGTCTGACTGAAATCGGTTGAAATATGCTCTCAAATGATCCAATGAATAATTTGGCATAATCGACCACCACAACTTGTAGATCTGGGCTAGGTCTATCGAAGACAGTTATAAACCAATGCAACCGAAGGAAAACACGATAGATCTAGATCTAGGTGAAGGAAAAATCATCATAGATGTAGATCTAGGTGGAGAAAAAGTTTTTATTATAAAAATTGAAGAAAACAGAATTAGAATGACAGAAACAAATTTCACTGAAAAATGAGATCTAAGATCTCGTTCTCCGTGAGTAACGAAAGTAATGAGGAAATCAATTAGAGAGACGCTTCTAGGTGCGACATTGTTGGAGGACCAATTTTGTAAACTAGTAACGTTTAATAACTAAATTAACTCATTCTAAATTTCAATGATGCAATTTACTAAAACCACAAAATTAGGGTATGTTATGAGTTCTATTTAAACTCTATTTAGTGAGCCAATTAGCTATGGAAAAAAACTAAACTACGCGGTGTGAGTAGAGCGAGTGGGACTCATATATTCTTTTGTTTAAGTAAACATGAGAAGATGATATTAGTTCTGTGCATACATTTTGATTTAGTTTGACCGGATTAGATATAACAATAAAAAAGAATTTAAAAAATCGTGTATTTAAAGAATTGAGCTGTTGTTTCAACACTTATCGGTCCAAATATGTAGAATATATAAATACTCCTGATTTGAGGTGAGCTCAAGTAGAAATTTTAGGAAGGAATGATCTTAAAGACACCAACAGACGTTTGACTGAAGACTGAGTACAAAGTTTGATTAAAGTATACGATAATAAAGTTATTAGAACTAAATGATCAGTGACACAAAGTTGAGGTATGTGTTAAAAGGCTTTCGCCTTATGTTTAAGACATAAAGTAACAAATCATAGAGAGTACTAAAAAAGCTCATTACTCTAAAAGCCCAAAAATGTTTTTTTGATTAATATTCATGATAATTAAGTAAAATTTGTGTTCTGAAGATTTTAATCAACCATAAGATTCATCAAGCAACATTTTGTAGGAGATCGAAAATTAAGGGAAAGTCAGATTTATACAGTAAGAAATCGAACATAAATTGTCGATTAACATTAATATCGTTCATATAAATTAATCTACTTTTGGCGAACTAAATGGGGCATTAGAAAAAGCCAAATTCCCTGTCAAAGCTACATTTTTTGGTCAATTGTAGACAATTAAACAGAATTGGGGGAATAAAAAAACAAATCCCACTTGTGAAAATCTTCGGGTCATCTAAAATTAGTTTGCTTAATTTAATCATCAGCTCTGTCCTCTTTTCTGCTCCGTTAATTATAATTTCTTTCTTCACCTTGAGATATCACATTTAGGTGAATATCCAAATTGCTCAATCTCCCAGCTATGCTTTGATGCAACTCTTTCATGGCGTGGAAAATATTCCTGAAAATCATTTTTTGCTAATGAGTCATATCATTCAACTTCTCGAATCTTATTTAAAAACTAATTAACTCTCGCGACTCGAATTATTCTCGAGTTAGGCCGATTTTTGCCAATGAGTTTATATCATTCACGCTTCTCCAATTTATAAATAATCATTCTATCATATCCTTCTCTCTTCTCTCCTTCCATGAATAAATAAAATAACAAAAAAAACTATAATAGAATATAATACGTGATTATTGTAGCAACAAAAAACTGATTATATCACTATCTATTTCCGTCGAATTACATTTATACATGAAATGAAATGGGTCGAAACTTTTAATAATTCAAAATTTATCTGCAAACCTAATTCTCATTTTAGTTCCAAGACTTTGATTATAATAAAATAAATAGGATAGGGAAGAAAAATACCAAACAATTACCTCCATTTTTTTTACCAAGTCCTTGGCTGTAGGAGCAGAGACAATGATATGGCGTGCACTTGGACTAATAAATCCCTCTTCTACTGCTTTGTCTATGAATGAAAGTAATGAATTGTAATATCCATCTACGTTCAATAATCCAACCTGCAATTCCATCATTGGCAAAATATTATTTCGTATTTGCCTTAAATAATCATGTCAATCTTTCAAAGATCAACTAACAGATCTTCATACTTAGGGAATAATATATGTACAAATTTATATAGTCCATTATAATTACGTGACTCTCTTGGCAAAAATATGGGAGATAAGGGCTCCTTTGATTCTGATTTGAAAAGAGTGAAATTAAGATGAACTCTATTGTTTCCTTAAAAACATGGCAAAATTACACTTTCCCTTTAGTTTCACTTTACTGACAAATAAGTTTATTCCACTTTTTTCTCTCAAAATACACTCATAACTTGAACTTTCTCCTAAGAAAATCATATTTCATACTGATAGCTCATTATTATTTATCGCATTCTCAATTTAATTACTTACATATTATAGTTTGCATAAATCAATGCTCGAATATATGATTTTCCTACAAAAATTGTGAGGTTTATTTCTATGGACCTATTTGTAGATAAATAAAAAAAAGATGGAACAAAAGTTTTAGAGTTTAAAATTAGAGGGAGTGTCTTTGTAATTAAGACAAACACAAGGAAGATTTATGTTACTTATCTAAAAATTTAATAACTAAAAACGTGTTTTGTATTAGTACTCAATATATATGTATGTTACTAGAAATTTTTACATCTATAAAAATGTTCTTTGATAATTATTTTATTTAAAGAAAATGGGATGAAACTGTTGATGGAGGACTTCTCAATTTAAGTAAAAAGGAGAACCGTAAAAATTGTCTACTTTTCAGTTCAAATTGTAAAAACGGATGGAATTTTTTATTTTTTTTGCAAAAGTGACCAGAATAATGTAACCTATTTATTTACATCTAAATAATTTTTGTAAATAAATTATTTACCTCAACTTTTTCGACTATATTTATAAAAAAATATTCTTTTAACAATTTTTATAGTTTCAACGGAAAAGTTGATTTGTTAAGAAAAACTTACGGGCTTATCATGAATACCGAGTTGGGCCCAAGTAATAACTTCAAGAAGCTCTTCTAGAGTTCCATAGCCACCTTCATTGATATATAAATTTAAATTTTCCACTAACAACAATGACATACATTATAGATTATTAAGCCATAACAAAATGAAATGGATCTACCCTTGAACTACATGGCAATTTCTATATTCAATAACTGTATCATGTTATTTTTTGTTGATTTATGAAACAGAATCAAATGCTAGGGAAACTAGATTAAAAGAAAAGAGAACTTATATTACCGATCATGTCCGATAGTCATTAGTGAAAAGTCGTGAGTGAAAAATTCTGAACGTTTTTATGAAATCCAGTAATTTGTTAGGAGAATGGAAATAATGACCCTAAAATAATGGAGAATGGTAAGAATGATCGTAAAATAAAGTTCATGAGTAAAAATGGTACACAAATTTAATAGTATGTAAGATTGACTCACTTCTCTTAAATAATTTCCTTTAAAACACATTATACCAAAAAAATCGTGCTTTCAATTTCTTTATGCCCCCTCCCTCTCTCTCTCACGAGATTCTCCATCTCTATTTCAGTTTTTGGTGAAAAAAGTAAAGATGGAGTGGGAGATCCCTACACCTCTTTCAACTACATCTATCTAATCAATATGTAAGCGTATAGTTTACTTATTATTAATAAATTATTTACTTAAGATTATGTTATATTCTAATTTATCATATTTTTGATCATACTCTTATCTTTGTTGAACGTTAGTCAAAGATTGACATCATCTTCAGTTTTACAGACAGTCATCTTCGTAGATAAGTATAAAAAATGAATCGGACAACCCCATGCTAAGTAAATAATTTTTTAATAATAACTAAATAGTATCTTTACCTATTTTAGATTGCAAAAATAACTTATAAACTAAACCAAGAACAGGAAGGAACTTTCAATGATTTCTACGTATTTATTGTAGATTGGACAAATTTTTTTGAAGCAAGTTGAACAAATTTGAATAGAATTTTGAGAAATATCATAGACAAACATAGGAAAAACAAAACAAAAGTGATAATAAAATTAATCTTGGTGAAGTGAAAGAATCACATACTCATTTTTACATATGAATGGTCATTATTCATATAAATTAATAAAAAGGGTAATGTAATATAATTTCTCTAATTTATTTTTAGGTTTGGGCTAGATCATCTGCCGTCCTTTGCCAAAATTAACTATTTATAAAGGCCTAACATCTGGGGTTGAAATCAAGAATATGTCATTTTAAAGTAAAAATAAAATAATAGTAAAAAATAAAATAAAACTAAAAAATAGTCATCATAATTCTAAAAAAATGAAAATTCGACCCCAAAAACCGTCTCTACGCACACAGTAAAAATTTGAATTTTTGTCCAAATAGTTTATATATACACTATACATATAAAATGTATTGCAAAAAATCACACAAATATATATATTATATAACCTACCAAAAATTGGTGCAAATAGTGCACGTAAGTAGATATTTCGTGTTTTTTTATCTTTATTGTGCGTGAATGTCTTATTCTCTTCGAAAATCATGCCAGATAGCTATTTTTTATGTTTTTTACACTCGGAGACATTTTTGATGATTTTTTTAAAAACTTGTATATTTATTAACATTACTACATGAAAAAGAGGGGGAACAGGCTCTCTTAAGTAGATATTTCGTGTTTTTTTTCTTTGTAAAAAAAGCATTTACAAAACCTGTGTTTATCTTAACTGATTTTAAAAGTATCTTAAAAGAATTCAAAAAAATTATACGAAAACACGTCATGAATATTCCTGCTAAACATATTTTTAAATAATATTTTTTAACAAAACTTTGTTAATATTGATTTCACTTTTTTTTTTAAAACTCATCAACTAGATCGGCCAAACTTTTTTGGACTTTAGGCAAGAAATGAAAAGAGGCCCAGCCCAAACCATTCAGGGAGGGAGAGAGCACATATTAGAATGATTGTTAAATAATACTACCAAACATGAGTTCACACCTTAAAATGTTTCTAATAACAATACAGTTTCTATTATTATATTTTTTTTTAAGAACTGGTTTCAGTTTTTCTAATCATTCCCCCAAGAAAGCAGGGCCATTGAAAGTGTAGCAAATAAGTCAATGGAACTTTAGTTCAGCATTCTTTTGAACTATAAAAAATTGAATTGGTTCTTTAAGAGAAAAAAGAATTGAGTTGATTTAACAACTCAGTAGATGTAAAGAGAAAAAAAAAGTAAAAAAGTCACTAATACAATACATATGATGATGATTAAAGAGTGGTTTGACATGCATAGAATAATAAATGATTTATGGAATCAGATGGTTGAAAATATGGATATTTTTTGGCATGAAAATGTGGAGATTGCATGTTGTGTCTATAATACCAACCTGGTAATGCAATAAACGCATCAGAGTGCCTAGCCATTTCAGCCTTCCTTTGGTGCATATCAGCTACTGCTTTCACTTCCCCCACTGTTTCTCCTGTTATCTGTAAACCCAGCACTTCTTCCGTGTCAACCCTCTTAACAAAATACACAATTTGCTGGAAACTTTTGTCTTAAGAAAATTTCTAGTACTATTAAAATAAGTACGTACTGTGCTCGTCTGTATTGTTTCATGCTGATTGTCATAATTTTTTTTTTATTTGAGCCACGCATTATCTCACTTAAAATATATCTTTTTAAATGTCTAAGTAGATATACATATTAATCAAAGTATACATAGGAATACTGAAATTGTGCGCATAATTTACATGCTAGAAGAGGACAAAATGGTAAAATAAAATACACAAAAAACATCAAGAAGATTAAGGTGATTTTAGGCTGAGCCCACATAGTGTCATGTTTAGGTCAAAGAAATTAGAAATTCTTAGAAGAGAAAAGATAAAATAGTGATATAGTAAACAATAATTCTAAACTAATCAATAGAGTAGTTATCAAATTATTTCAATGAGTTATAAAATATCAATATATAAATTATAGATATTTTGTTGATGGTTTGAAATTTGTTCAATTAGTTGATCAACTTAGAATTATTCTTCAGAAAACTAATAAATTTAAGTTTTCCGTCGTTTATTTTCTTTTCCCGGCAACCAATCAAAATTTAAAATTAGAATCAAAATTTAAAATTAGATTAACACTGAAATTCAATTCAAAAGAGAGACTAAATTTAAAAAGATAACAAAGCAGAGGTACAAAATGATGTAAATATGGCCACCACAAGAAGAGAAAACTCCATTTTATGATAGAAACAAAAAGGAAATAAGAAGTAGATAATGAATGTTCTCTCTGTCTCTCCCCCTCCTTCGTTGTTTGGTCATTTTCATTTTCATATTTATTGCAATAAAATGCTTCAAACAAATTGAGATAAGAAAAGCACATACCTCTCTAGGCATTAGTGTCTTGGGAATAACTCTGCAGACAATTACATGACAAAATTTAATTACCTTGGACAATAAATTTAATCAATACTTAATCCTAACATAAATTTTTCGATTTGTTCAATTTATAAGACTCGTTATTCGTGGAGTAGACAATAAAAATCAAAATGATTAAAAAATTTGTAGACCAGAACAAGGATAAAGACAGGCTTACCCAATGACATGGCGACCACCATTATAAACAGCTTGAGATATCAAACCCATCAAACCAACACTTCCTCCTCCATAAACCAGATCAATATTCCTTGAAACCTTAATTTTTTTTTGAAAAATAATAATCAATGAGTGAGAAATTTAATAAATCATTGTGGAGAACTTTAAAAATTCCTTCATAAAAAACTCAAAGAAAACAAAGAAAAATTAATTGAATTTGATAACTCCAATTATTAACAAAGAAAATATTATAAAAAAGCCTGTTAAAACTATTATTTGTATTATAGGGAAAGGGTATATAGAAACATTCATATTTAGTACGTTTAAAAATGGGTAGGTAATTAAAATGTAGCCAAGAGAATAGACATGGGACCAGAGGCTAAAACAGAGCAAGTGACCATGAAAACAGAGGATAGAACAGAGGAAGATAGAAAAGAGAGGCAGAGGCATTACCAACTCTTTGCCAAGCTCGATAGCAGCATCTTTATAGCTACTCTTCTTGCCTGGACTACTTCCGCAGAAAACACAAACCTTCTTGAATTTTGACATTTTTATCTCCATCTCCATCTTCTCGCTCAAAAAGAACTTAAACAGTGCAGGGGAAGAAGAAGGAAGAATGAAAAAGTAAACTCTGCCTTATAGTGGTGTCCCACTAATTATTAAATACAGAGAGTTGGGTTCATTGTGGAGCTGGAGAAGGTTGTGTTTCTATATATAACAGCATAGGCGTCACACTGGAAGGGCCAAATTGCTCAACTCTTGCTCTGGTCCACACCTTCTCAGTCATGAATTAGGATTACCTCATGTTCTGACAAAGATTGTCTGGGTATGAACATAAAAAAATTGTTTGGGTCCGAAAGATATAAATAGTGAAAATTATTTTTATTTAGAATAAGTTTAGATAACGCAGTTGATTAAACATTAACGTTAATATCTTAGCGTTAGAATCATATTCTTATTTGTCGTTGCTTTGATAAATACAGGTTCTTTTTTGGGTTTGCTATATCCTTACCTAAGTTGTTTCTTTATTATCTCACCGACCAATCAGAAAATTCCTTTTTTGGGCTCTTTATGAACTAAAATGAGAGTGACTTTTAAAATTTGGTACAACTTTTTTAAAATTGATATTTTGGATTATTTTTACATGTATTAAGACATTATTGCTTATAGTTAAATTCGTCATAAGCCTTAAAATCACTCGTTATTTGGAGTTATCAATAAGTTCTTCTACCATCTTAGAATACTTCTAGAGGGGTAAAAACGTCAAAGATGGACCGAAATTCAAAATTTTGAAAGTTGACAAAGTTTTTTAGTAACTTTTACAGAGACTCTCTCTTCAATTTTCCTTCTTTTTCACTCACTCTTATTATTTCCAAATTCGTATGGTTAAAATGTAGGGCATTCTATGTTATAGTGAAATTAGAACGAACGGGAAAAATAAATGTTTAGAATAAAGTTTTTTTTTTCCTCTTTCTCCTTAATGATACTGTCACTGTACCGTAGAATGTTCCAAAAGACTGATTTTTAGTTTTTGTGAAGATGAAAAACTAAACTTAAATACCCATGTCTTAAGGAAAATCTAGTTACTAGTTAGATTATCTTAAGGAAAATCTACTTACTAATTAGATTATCTATAAGTATCTATCTATATCTATATATCTATATCTATATATCTATATATATACAATATTAAAAGGAGCGTGAAGAATTTTTTATTCTCTTTTTTATCTTTTAAAATCTATTAAAATACAAAACAAATTAGATTTTTCACTTCTTTTCTTATTTAGTTCATGTGATAATATTTTATTTTTAATTCAATAATATTTATTTATAGTTAGTAATGATTGATATTTTAATAATCTTATGTAATTAGATATGTGAATATCCGTATATTAATTTCAATATCTTTTATAATAAATATGTAATTATAAGTCAATAATAATTTATTCACTATAGATTTATAAATTAAATATTATGTATCGTTTATGTTGTTAGTAACATAAAATTCATGTAAATAAATTTATAGAAAACCATTAATATATTTTAATTACGAGAACTTATCTCTTAATATGATATAATTATTCTTAAGAATTATGACAAATTGATGAAATAAAATTATTTTTTACACTATTTAAATAGCACTATAATTTTAGTATTATAAACAAACTATTATTATTACTATTATACTTAACTTTAGATGTAGAATAAGTAATTTCAACGTCAAAAGAAAGAGCTAGCGAATCATACCAATTCATTCTAATTCTCTCAGACAGTGTAGGATAGTTGCCATCAAGCGCCCCTTTAGAGCGAGAGCCTTCTGAGACCATTCACAACGGAACAAGAAGAATCACGATCGGCTCAACTTGAGCTATCGAGACAGTAGTTACCTTTGGAGTTGGGATAAGCAGGGTTGTATCTAAGATTAAATAAAAGAACCAAAGGAAAATGACTCATGACTTTTTGAAATGTGATGACTGTAAGAACTACATCAGTTTAAAATTATATGTATACTCTGAACTAGGAAATGAGAATCATTTTTGACAATTTCACTCATCTACTTTTTTTAAAATTCCCCAAAAGACCTTATATACTTCATATGGCGATGTTGTTGGGGGTTATTCTCTCAAAATATGTGTATTATCATTTTGATATAAAATTTATAGAAGATTACATTTTTCTTATAATTATTCTTTTAAATTATTATTGAATAATTTATATAAATATCTGAAAATTTCATATTCATTAATGAAACTATGATTTTGTATTAATACGAGAGAATTAAGATCATAGATAATGAATAAAATTATCAGCAACATATTAAAGTATGAAATCTTTAATGAATGTTGCTAGTACAGTTCACTAAGTATTATGAATGCGTATGACTTATATCCAGATCATTGATGTGGATAGATATCTTAGTGAAAGTACTTTATATAATAATATTGTATATGACAGGACCGATGTAAAGTAATATCTTTATTAACGTGATATTTATCATAAAGATTTAATACACATCAATCCGATGATCATATGTAGATCAGTCTGAATCCTGAGTAGTCTGAACTCCTCTGCATGTCTACTAGATCTTTTGATTCACTCAATAAGGTTTGTTTGTTAATCAGGCTAGTGACTTTTATTTTGAAGATTCAGTGATCTGGATAGTTGTGATATGATCTTACAAGATTCAGAATCTAAATTTTTCTAACGGATCATATATTGGTTTCCTTAAGTGTCATTCACTAGTGGATTAATGGTACTTAAGGATCAAGAGGTAATTGGAAGGGTGAAACGGTAATTTTGACCAGTTCTAATTTACGAACCAATAATTGGAGGATAGAATTACATGAAATGTTTATGTCAGTGGACTACATGAGCATACCCGATAAATACATTCTATAATCTCTAAGAGTGTAATTTCATATTTATAGTGGAGTAATAATAAAATTAATAAATAAAATTATTTAGTTAAAGAGTTTAATTATTAATCTAGTTTATTGAAGCTTAGGATTATAGTTCGATGATCCCCATGTCACATCTATACTATGTTGTTTACGGTGTGCGTATTTCAGGACATGAGAAAAGGGCTGACTTGCAAAAAAATTTTTATCCTGGAGCAGTACATTATATGAGATAATTATGTGTGATTAATTAATTAAGAATTATTTAATTAAATTATTTATATATTTAAATATAATTTTCAGAAATTATAGATATATAAATAATTATCGATTTATTTTTAATTATCGATAAGTGAGACAGAATATTTAACTTGTGAAATTAGATAATTAAATTATTATTAGATTTAAATCAACTAAATATGTTATTTGTGAAATAACAGATAAGTTAGTTGATATGGATAATTAAATATGTTAATTTTAAATTAACTGATATCTAGATAATTATCTGATTAAAAATTTAATTCACAGTTACCACGTGTCAATCATTGATAGGGTATCAGAAAATTGACATGGACTAGTATGGTGCCGCGTGGCACTACAATAACGAGTGTGCAACACTGTAGTGCGACATGGTACTACATGGCACCACATGGCACTACAGTGGTGCCATGAGGAACTGTGCTGGCTCACGGCACACTGCAGTGCCATGTGGCACTGCAGTTGTGCATAATTACAGCGGATCCTACTGTAATTAGTAATTTTATAATTAAATATTATTTCAGTTTATCTCTAAAAATATGATACTCCATTATCTAGAATATATATACATATATTATTCTAATGGCCTGAGTTGTGAAAGAAGAGGAGAGAATCAATTGATCAGATCACCAGTTCGTCAATCAAGAGTTGAATTGAGAACATGATTAGTGTCAGAGATGTTTTCTTCTATGATTAAACGTTAATCAAATCTCTAAAAGAATAACCATCATATTCTTTTAGAGAATCGTCTCACAAAAATCTTTCTCAGTAAATCTCTAAATCTCATGTGTTGAGAACATCTAGAGACAAAAAAAATGTCTTGTAATATTCTACGTCCCCACACAAGTCCTAGTGCGTTGAGGATTGACTTGAAAAATCTTGGTGTGGATCATAGAGTCTACTGATCGTTGGAACGATTTCTTAGGAATGGAGGATCGATCGATTTTTGCAAGACAATTGATATACGCTATAAGAGGTATATGATTCCTTACCTTGTATATTGTTGATTTAACTTATAAATATATAATGGATCCTGACTGATTGAAAAAACTTTTCAAATTTTTTTTTATTTGGCTAATGTGGCGCCGCGCAAGTTTTGTTTTATTAAAATATTTGTTTTTTTTATTAAAAGTTCAATTTTTTAAATGGACACACGGTGATGAACGATGATTAGAAAGTTCTATCGTTGATGACAACTGTTGTTACATTTTAGGAAAGTTTTCAACAAGTCATGCAATTAAATCTATCATCTAAGTGTTTCATTAAAACCCAACTCTTTTAATTATCCATTTAAATTTTAAAATAAATTATTAATTTTTGATTTTATGAAAATTAAAAATTAATAGGTTGATTGGGTTTGACCCAAGTTTGATCAATTCAAATAAAGTATTTATTTGACTAAGTCAAAGTCAACTATATTAAAAGAGATAATTATAAAAAATTGTTTTAATTAAGAAAAATAGTTTTTCTAATTAAAAAGAGTTTTGTTCAAAAACTTGAAGATTATGAAGATGGACATTAGGATGAGAATGCAATATTTGAAAAATATGTATTCTTGAAGTCCACTTTGTAATTTTATTTCTTTATTCCAAGAGTTGTAATTTAGAAATATCCAATAGTCACTCAGTCAATTATTATTTTATTTAATTGTTAAATAATTATTTAATTGTTATGTTTGATAACGTGTCCATACATTAATCGTTCACATGTCATATAAATAAAAATCTCACACAGTTTTATTTAATCATGCATCTCATCTATAGAAATATGATTTATTAGGATTGTCCTAATATGTTTATATGTATTATTTTATGAAATCAATTGCATATAAACTGCTAGGTTTTAACTAGTTAAAATTTGGTAATCACACCACACTAAAGGCAATAGTAACATTTAGGTTAACCGACTTTAGTAAAAAAGTTTTATTAAAGTTTGATGAATATAATTAATTAGTTAATCTAAGTTCATCTAATTATGACTTAGGTGCTTCAGAAAGTTAAATGAACTTAGACCAATGAGATTGAGTTAACTGATAATTAAATATTCATATAGTTATTATTTTAACTAGTAATTAATTTGGAATTAATTGATTAATTAAAATAGAAGCACATTATCCTAAAATAATGAGTGGGAGAAAGTTGACATGTCAATGTAACCTATGGTCTCCATCGTTAGTACAACACCATGAGTCAGTGAGGGTCTCGAGATGACTTTGTTTTCATCCCCCTAAAGAAGGTTAGGAAGAAGTGATGTAGTTTAGTTTTGACTGACCCTGAGGTGCCATATTTTAAATGAAGTTATGAAATCTGAAATGATGGGTTACACTTACAAAATCACAGTTAAGCTTTCATGCATCTTTAGGTTAATCTGACCGACCCTAAGGCGGAACATTAATCATTGGATTGTTTTATCGTGATTAGTAAATGCTAAATTTATGTGTTTATTATGATTAGATTCATGTATCACGTGTACTTTTCGAATTCTAGATATTTATCAATTATATTAAATCATGTACATATTATATCTACCATGGAAAATCCTATTATTGCTTTACTCGCTCTTGAGAAATTAAATGGTGATAATTTCAGTACATTGAAAATCAAATATGAATTTAATGTTCATTTGTGAGAACCATAAGTTCGTTCTTACTAAGAAATGTCCTAAGGAGCCCGTTGTTAACGTCCCTAAGAATGTTAGGGACAAATATGATGTTTAAATCATATCAAACAACAAGGCAAAATGCTATATGCTTGAAACCATGAATGATGTTCTGAGAACCAAGCATGAAAGTATGGAGACTGCCTATGAGATTATGGAATCTTTACAGGTAATGTTTGAGCAGCAGTCTGATCAAAGTCATCATGAGGCCACCAGGAGCTATATGACAACTAAGATGAGGATGGCTACTTCTGTTCGAGAACATGTTTCGAACATGATCAACATAATGTATGAGGTAGACTTACATGGGGAGACCATTGATGATCGGACTCAAGTTAGCATCATACTAGAATCGCTCACACCAACTTTTTCTGCGTTCACGACCAAGTATTTGTGAACAAGTTACAATTCAACATGATCCAATTGAATGAACTGCAAACTTTTGAGTCACTCAACCTTAGAATGATCAAAGAATGTGAGGTAAATGTTGTCGAGAAAAAACCTTATTCCAATATTGTTAAGAATAAAAAAAAGGAAGAAGTACAATGGTAAGGATAATAGTAAGAACATAAGAGTAAAGAAAGCTAAGACATCACCGAAAGCCAAGAAGAATAAGGAAGACAACAAGCCCAAAGGAAATGTTTCCACTGTGGGGTTGAAGTTCATTGGAAGAGAAAACAAGTATCTCTCTGAGCTGAAAAATGTATATATGATTTACTTATACTTGAAGCTTGTTTAGTAGAATATGATTTGTTATCCTAGATACTTGATTCAGGAGCCACTAACCATGAATGTTCTTCTTTGCAGATGCTTGATTTATCAAGAGAGCTGGCTGATGGCGATGTCATTTTGAGAGTTGGGGATGTCTAATACACATGCCAACTTACATTTTGAATGTAGTGTCCTCTAAGTTCGCAAACAAGATGCCTTTAGAGTTATGAAATGACTTCAAACCTAGTTTGCGTCATTTCTGTATATAGGGGTGTCCATCTCATGTTCTTAGACCCAAGACTGGAAAGTTAGACTAAAGCTCTGAGGTATGCACATTCTATGGCTTTTCTCTAGAGACTAGAAGTGTGTACTTTTATAGTGACAATGATCAAAAGATGTTTGTGCCGACAAATGCAACCTTTCTTGAACATAACTATAAGCAAAACTACAAAACTCATAGCAAAGTAGTTCTCAATGAATTAGCGACTGATGAGATTAGACCACCTTCAATTCCTACTAATATAATGACAAACTAGAGAAATCACAATTAGTGCAAAGGAAACCCCGGTGCAACATCGAAGTGGGAGGTTGTGAGACAACCAGTTCGCTACGAACTTGAGGCATATTTCCTAGTGTCAAACACTAATAAGATGATCCATTATCTTATAAAGAAGCAATGGGTGATCCTGAAAAGGAGAAATGACAAGATGGCATGAACCAAGAAATGATATTTATGTATTCCAATTTTATCTGGGAACTTGTAGATCCACTTGAAGACTTTCAAAGCACAGTTATTATCCAAGGGATATACATAAATGGAGGGAGTCGATTATGAATAGACATTCTCTCCTGTGGCCAAGCTAAAATCCATTCACATCATTTTACCTATAGCCGCTAGTTTTGACATGAGATATGGCAAATGGACGTCAAGATAGATTTTCTGAATGACTCTCTTGAAGAAAACATAAATATGATGCAACCAGAAGGGTTCATACAAAAGGGGTAAGATTAGAAAGAATGCAAGTTTCTTAAATCTATTTATGGATTAAAGCAAGCATCTATATCGTGAATCTTACCTTTGATGAGATTATAAAATCTTATGGCTTTGAGTAAAATGTTGATGAAGCATGTGTTTATAAATACACAAACGATAACATAGTGATTTTCTTAGTTCTTTATGTTGATGATATTCTACTCATTGGGAATGATGTAGAAATTTTGTCAAAGGTAAAAAAATGGTTAGCTGAGAAATTTCAAATGAAAGATTTTGGAGAAGTGAGCTATGTTCTAGGCATCCAAATTCTTAGGGATAGAAAGAATAAGTTATTGGCACTTTCTCTGGTATCTTATATTGATAAAGTGCTGGAGAGATTCTCTATGGAGAATTCCAAGAAAGTTTAATGACCGACCAAACATGAAATTATCCTCTCCAAGGAACAATGTCTTTGGAATTGTTCAGACATGGAATTGTCCTCTCCTAAGAAACCTAAAGAGGAAGAGGATATGAGAAAGGTTCTTTTTGCTTCCGCTATTGGAAGTCTCATGTATGCCATGTTGTGTAGGAGACTGGACATCTGTTACGCAGTGAGAATTGTCAGTCGTTATCAATCGAATCTAGGTTTGGAACAATGGATTGAAGTAAAGCACATTCTCAAGTATTTTTGGAGAACGAGAAACTATATGCTTGTTTATTCAGGTGGAGACCTAAACCCCACTGGATATACTGATTCTGATTTTCAACCAGATAGAGATAGTCGAAAGTCGACATCTGATCAGTATTCATCCTAAGTGGAGGAGCTGTAGTCTAGAGAAGTATGAAACAATCTAGCATTTCTGATTCCACTATGGAAGCCAGATATATAGCGGCTTGTGAAGCTGTGAAAGAGGCGGTGTGGCTTAGAAGGTTTTATTCTGATCTAGAAGTAGTTCCAGATATGGACAAGCCATTGATCATGTACTGTGATGACTGTGGGGTGGTAGCTAATTCTAAGGAACCAAGGAGTCATAAGAGGGGAAAGCAGATAGAGAGGAAATATCATCTTGTAAGAGAGATCGTGCATCGAGGGGATGTGACTGTTATGAAGATAGCATCAAAATCGAATGTGGCTAATCTTTTTACAAAGACATTTCTTGCGAAATCATTTGAGGGTCACGTGTGTAACATGAGATTAAGAGAAATGCCATATTTTTTAGGGCAAGTGGGAGATTGTTAGGGGTTATGGTCTCAAAACATGTGTATTGACATTTTGATATGAAAATTAAAGAGGATTACATTTTTCTTATAATTATTCTTTTAAATTATTGTTGAATAATTTATTTAAATATCTGAAAATTTCATATTCATTAATGATATTATGATATTATATTAGTCAAGAGGATTAAGATAACAGATAATGAATAAAATTGTCAGCAACATATTAAAATATAAAATCTTTAATGATGGTTGCTAGTACGGTTGACTAAGTATTATGAATGTGTATGATCTAGATCTGAATCATTAATGTAGATATACATATTAATGAAGGTACTTTATATAATAAGATTATGTATGACAAGACCGATGTGAATTAATATCTTTATTAACGTGCCATTTATAATAAAGATTTAATACACATCAATTCGATGATCATATGTTGATCAGTCTTAATCCTGAGTAGTCATGCTCGTATGCATATATACTGGATCTTTTGATTCACTCGTTAAGGTCTTTTTGTTAATCATGCTATTGAATTTTGTTTTGGAGATTCAGTGATGTGGATGTCTGAGGACACGATCTTACAAGATTTAGAATCTAAGTTTGCCTAACGGATCATATATTGGTTCCCTTAAGTATTAATTTCTAGAATTAAATAATTATTGAGCTCAAATTTATAATAAAAATATAATTATCCATTCACTAGTGGATTAATGGTACAGAAAGATCTAGAGGTAATTAAAAGGATAAAATGATAATTTTGATCAGTTCTAATTTACGAACCAATAATTGGAGGATAAAATTACATGAAATGATTATGTCAATGGACTACATAAGAATACTCTGTAAATATATTTTATAATCTCTAAGAGTGCAATTTCATATTTATAATATAGTAATAATGAAATTAATAGATAAGATTATTTAATTGAAGAGTTTAGTTAATACTCTAGTTTATTAGAAATTAGGATTATAGGTACACGGTCTCCAAGTTACCTCTATATTACGATATCTAGGGTGTGAGTATTTCAGCACATGTGAAAATGACTGACTTGTAAAAAAAAATTATTCTGGGACAGGTACATAATTATGAGCGATTAATTAATTGAATTATTTATATATTTAAACATAATTTTTGGAAATTATATATATAAATTTATTATCAATTTTTTTAATTATCGATAAGTGAGACAGAATATCTAATTTATGAAATTAGATAATTAAATTATTATTAGATAATAATTTAAATCAACTAAATCTGTTATCTATAAAAGAATAGATAAGTTAGTTCATAGGAATAATCAAATATGTTAATTTTGAATTAACTGATAACTAGATAATTATCTGATTAAAATAAATATTCAATTCGTAGTTGTATGTGACTATCACTGTTATGGTATCAGAAATTAACATGGACTACTGTGGTGCCACGTGGTACTACAGTAGTGAGTCTGCAACACTGGAGTGCCACATGACACTGCAATGGTGTTTTAAGGTACCGTGCTGGCTCACGACACACTGCTATACCATGTAGTACTGCAGTTGTGCACAACTGCAGTGTGTCCCATTGCAATTGATAATTTTATAATTAAATATTATTTTAGTATATCCCTTAAAATACTATACTCCATTATCTAGAATACATACAGATATTATTCTAATGGCATGAGTTGTTGAAAGAAGAGGAGAAAATCAGTTGATCAGATTATCAGTTCGTCAATCAATAGTTGAATTAAGAACACGATTGGTGTCAGAGAGATTTTCTTCTGTGATTAAACGTTAATCAAATCTCTAAAAGAATAATCGCCAGGTTCTTTTAGAGAATCGTCTCACTAAATTTATTCTCAGTAAATGTCTAGATCTCATGCGTTAAGAATATCTAGAGATAGAAAAAGTCTCTTGTAATATTTTACGTGCCCACACACGTCCTAGTGTGTTGAGGATTGGCTTGGAAGATCTTGGTGTGGATCTCAGAGTCTATTGATCGTCGGAACGATTTCGTGAAAGAGAAGGATCGATCGATTTTTTTGTAAAGACACTTGATATAGGCTACAAGATGTATATGATTCCTAACCTTATATGTTGTAGATTTAACTTATAAATATATAATGGTCCTGACTGATTGAAAAATATTTTTCAATAAAAGTTTTTATTTGGTTATTGTGGCATTGTGCAAGTTTTGTTTTATTAAAAGATACGATTTTTTATTAAAATTTTAGTTTTTTAAAAGGCCAGCGTCTTCACGCTCCCGTAGCACACGCGCCGCGACGACCAGCAAATGTACTATCGGTATTTCAATTTACATTTAATATTTCTTATTCAAATAATTAGATGCATGAATGCCAATAACATTTACAGGCTTCTGAATTGCATGCATAGTATCACCTTCGTTAAAGACCTTTTTAATCAGGTTCTTTAATTGACTTTAGTAAAATAAATACTTTTTCAAAAATTATTTAACTAAACTAATGTAAATAAATTTAAAAAATTATATTAAATCTCTATAAAGCTTAACTTCAATCGTGAAATTTTATCCATATATGAACTATTTATTTTTAATTTAAGCATTATTGTAAAAACCATGCAAAACATAATTATTATCAAAATAATGGAATAATAATTTATCAACTTATGCTTTTTTGAAAACTTGTATATTTATGTTAGTTTGTATAAGGATATTTAAGTATTCAAGTTGATCATTGTGGATAAATACTTTAAAAAAGAAGACTTGGCGACATGTAAAAAAGAAGAAGACCAAACGGTTTATAAAATAAATAAAAAATCATAACACTACTACAATTTTGGCTTTAGATGACAACCACATCTATGATACAATGGCAATCTAAAATTTATCAATGAAAAATAGTTAGGGTGGGATAATTCAGGCATTGATGACAGCTCAAAAATTAGTTGTCATCAAAATATTTTCTAATATGACAGCTAATTCTTGGGCTGTTAATATAACTTCTTATCATGACAATGGAAAAAAAATCTTGCCATTGTTCTATGGTTCTGTTGTGTAACAAGTGCATAATGTCCACTGGAACGTCTGTGTATTTTATCATCAACTTGATAAATTAATTTCAAGATATAAGGCTTTCCTAACCCTAATTTTACATTTACTGTGTTATTTTTTTCTTCTCTTTTGACAGTAATGGCGACTGGCGATTGGAGCTCCCTCTTCCCGACTGCGCACTATGCGACATCACGGCAGCTTCCAGGCGAGCTTCGACAATGATCTTCCACGGCGAGCTTCCACTCAAAGCTCAGATCTGCGTCCCTGCACATTCGAAGTAAGATCTGCATCCCTTATCTTTTCTTCTTCTTCTCCCTCGCTTACCTTGCCTTCCTAGGGCTTTGGATGTACATTTGCTACACGAATAAGGGCTCGATCCATCAGATCCATTTGTTAATGACGAGATTGCTAGGGTTCAAGGATGGGTCAGCTTCGAGTAGAGCTAGGCGTTTGCTAAGGAAAGGCTATGAGCTTAGAGGTGCTTCTATCTCTCAATCTTATGCAGAGTTTAGCGTTTAAATTCCTGTTCTTTGTTAGATCTACATATGTATTTTTTTCTCCAGATCAGAATAGTGATACCAGATCCCTTAAACGACATTACATTGGTTTATGGAGTTCGTTGGTGGAGTGAAGTTTAGTTACGTTGCCAGTGAAGGATAGTCTTGTGGCCTTCAATAACCTCATATCTAAACCATTGCCACCTCTTTGCAGTATGCATTTGCTAGGTATCATTTAGTTTAATTCCACTGCAGGACGTAATGCGTTCTGCACCTAATTAGTGCTCTTCAACCCTATAAATATTTGCTTTACATTTTAAGATTGATGAAATTAAAGTTGAAAAAGAGATAATTGATATGCTTGCTGCTCTTGGCATGTCTGACATTCCCAAGCTTGTTATAGTTAAGCCAGAGGCTATGGATCCTCTCCCAGTTTTTGGTCGGGGTACGGGTGGAAAGAGGTACTGAGGTAATCATACACTGCAAATCTAGTAAGAAACGTAAGATTCTTCACTCTATAAGATTGTTGGTAGTTTTGAGTCTATTTAATTTGGTAATGAATGGATGTGATATCGATTTTTAAACATGATTGATGTTACTTGAGTTTGATTAATGGAATTTTCTATCCCTTTGGCTTATGATGTGTGATTGTATTAGAGTGTGGCAGTGTGTTTTTTCTAGGAATAAGTATGAGAATGTGTTGTCATTTTGCTTCTCCCAATCATGTACCATAGTAATTTTGCTGCAAATATGATCAAAATGTTACATCATCTATTTGTTAGCTGCATTTTACTCTCATCAGTCCATATGGGATGTGTTTTACTCTCATCAGTCCATATGTGATGTGTCTTCTACAGATTAATACAATTTCTTCTCTATAATCTCTTATTTTGAGATATCAAGTTTAAGTTATGGAGCTTAGTTTAGCAGGTACTTAATCTAAGTGGTCGTGTAGAAGATTTTGTGGAATCTATTTTGGTAGTTTTTAATCTCATTGGTTTTTAAGCCCTAGACTCTGCATTTAAAGGAGAAGGATGATGATTTCAGCCACCCTGATAAGCTGAGGAGGCTCTAAATCTGATGTCAACAAGCGAATACGTGCCCCTACTTTATTTAGGTACTCTCTCTCTCTCTCCCTCTCCCTCTCTATCTCTTTATCTCTCTCTCTCTCAAGTGTTTGTTGATCATGAGTTAGATTGAGATAATCTTTTCTTAGCTTTTATATGTGAATGTTCTTTACTTGTTCATTTCTCTGACTTTTATTTACCATTTTAATTGTAGTTTTTCTCTCAAAATTCTTGATTTCAATAGGTTGGAGCAGTGTATTGAGCTATGACTCCCATAGGTTTGTTCTTTCTATATTCTCTCTTATTTCATAATGATAATAGCATTTAAAACCATTGCACTTTTTGCTGCTGTTTTTTTCCAGTAAAGATGAAAGTTGTATCAATTCATTAATCCCCACAGGTCTACACAAACAATTTTTTCACCTATATAATTGATTAGTTATGTGTTCCTGTTATATACTAAAACACCAAATTTATGGCATGGTTTCCTACTATTTATTTTGTGAACGCATATACCTTATTGCTTGTGAAGTAATTTCAAGTAATTATAGGTTGGCTTCAAGCTTTAGGTGAGTCGGTTTGAGTTAAGAAGAATTGTTGTAGTTTCCATACCATGAGCATGAATAGTACCAGAAGTCTTGACTTTCAGATTTTTGTTTCTCTATGGATTCAACTTTATTCTTGGTGATAATGATTCTTGCTATATTTTTTATTTATGATATAATTTCCAAGTGTTACAGTACTGATTGCTATACTTTATATGAGTATTTTTTCTTTGGAATGCATTCCTTATCTGAGCAATTGAATGGATCAAAAAATTATTGGGGACAGAGTGTAATGGAATATAAAGAGCATAAAAAAACGTGTAATAGAGTGTTGAATTTTCACTCACAGAACTTTCAATGCTTGTGTCTTGTAGTGATGATTGCAAGGTACTCTGTTTTACAAGCTAATGAAAAATTTATGATAGTAGTTGATTGCATCTTGGGAAGGAAAGCACAACATAGTCTTTCTATGTTAGTTATAAGTTGACTTTACTATTGCATATGCCTTTACTTATTATCTTGAGAGCTAATTTTATATGATGTATGTTGAATTAGGTTTGAGATAGATGTGCTCTGGGCTGATAAACTGAGGATTGTTACAAAGATAAATCTTTAAGCTATCCTCAATGTGTTATTTTGCACCTTAAATAACACTGATCAAGTCAAATGATAACCCAGTAATCTGACATTTTAGTCAATAACATTATATGTTTTACTAAACCAAGCATATAATAAATTCTATGAAACCCATAATGCAAGCCCTAAGATCATATTATTTTCCATTATTGAATATTATGTTTAAAACCATGACACATCCAAGAGCTACCAATTGGATTATGTTTAAAACCATGATATATCCAAGCCCTAACGTCAAATTCTTTCCCTAAGTTCTAATTTAAATTTCATGATGTAGGAGCTACAAAATCAGTTTATGCTCTAGAACCTTTTGATGTGGGGAGAATCTTACAAGTTGACATTATTTTAGAAAGCCAGAGAATTACATTGACAACTATAGGTTCGATTGATCCATGTATGCTTTTGATCATTCAAGTTGAGTATGTTTCCCTGGTTCTTGATTTCTTGTTCTAGTTCATGAACTTATATTGCAGTTGATTATTTTTTCCTTCATACTAAAGCTGTAAAATAGTCTAACAGACTAACATAGTTCTTTTAAGCAACTGTTGGTTTGGGAAGCTATGTGGAGGCACTTGTTCGGAAATATGATATTAAGTTCAATGTATGATCTCCTCTTCTTAAAAAAATATTGTCGTTTGATCCTCTTATTTCTTATGGCCTTATTCGCTTTACTCTATTGATTCTTATGTGAAGTTATATTTTAGTATCAAGTTGTATTGTATTACCTATATACTATATTGTATGGCGTCGTACAATACTAAATGGTTGGTACTTGGATGATAATACATAAAGTATATGGAATATTGATTTGTAATTAAATACTTTTATTCTTAATACTTTGTGTATACATTTATCTCTTAAAGAACAAAGAAACATATAGGATTTTTGAGGGGTTGAGTCATCTGATGTTTATCTTTTTCATTAATATTTTTATTTGTGTTTGTTGGAAAGGCAGAAGAGATGGTTAATTGATTTTTTATAGGACATTTTATATGAAGAACTATATTTTGATGAGCTAATTAAAATTGCTCAATTTACTCAAATACCAATCTCACATGAATAACTTCTTTTTATTTTGCTGAATTTTTATTTGGGTCATATCCAAAAGGTGGGCTAAGTAACATTAGTTTAATTTATCTCATAAAAGTCATAAGTTCGAAAAAAATATGAATAATTAATACATAAGATGATTCAAATATCAAATTCTACATCCACGTGCAGTGCACGTGTAAAAATACTAGTTTCTTAAGTGGCATGTGGTATGTTTCCTTTATTTTTAATGAAAAATATGTCACAAATTCTTTAGAGATTTAGTTTCTTATGTTGTAGAGATAATTTATAAAACATTATATAGTGATAATTGAGTATTGAATGAGATACTTACTTTGAATACAAAATTGATTAGGGTTTTTGACTAGTTATAAATACGCGATAATAGAAAAATATTCATTGGTTCTACATCGACATAGGAGGAAAGGTGGTTTTGCCCTAAAAATGGCATCCTATGGTGAAGAGGCCATGTCCTAAGAGATAGAGGACAACTTTAAGATGTGAGAGAATGATCTATCTCATGGGGGAATACCACATGATATTGAGAGACGAGTTATAGGATTTTACTCGTGTCGAAGAAGGTTTCAATACTAGTAGGTTGCATCTAGTTTGATCAATAAGTGGCAACTTTCATCTAAGATAGTTATGATTTTCAAAGTGTGGTTTTGTGTGTGTTGAGTCTAGATTTGGATGTAATGAGATTTCAATTAGGTGTTGAGTAAGTAATGTGTCGATGATATAATGAGATATCTACTTTATACAAGTTTTTTTGTGAAGATGAAAAACTAAATGTAAATACCATGTCTTAAGGAAATTCTAGTTACTAGTTAGATTTTCTATAATCTTTAATATACTAGTCAATACATATGTGTGTTGCACGTATAAATGAATCTATTATGTTTTTAGTTACGATTATTATTATAAACATGAT
Organism: Datisca glomerata; assembly: GCA_003255025.1. NCBI lineage: Eukaryota > Viridiplantae > Streptophyta > Magnoliopsida > Cucurbitales > Datiscaceae > Datisca > Datisca glomerata. The sequence continues at coordinate 670,225 of QANY01010678.1, forward strand.
GTGTTTATGTTAAAAAGAAATTTATTTAACATCATATTTATTTTAAATTTATGTGAGTATGATAAAAAATGTTATATTGTTGTTATTTGCTGATATATTATTATTCAACCAAGTTACATAATGACACGTGTATATTTTGAGGAAAAATAGTATATAGTAGAAATGTGCGTACTCTCAAAATTAAAGGAAATAGTGACGTCATTAGAATTAATATTTCATCTATTTAATCTATTTCATGTTTTATTTTTAACTTGACTTTGATTTTTTCATTTGTATCGTAAATTTAATTTTATTTGTTTGTAAATTTTTGGTAACTATATTTATATAACATATTGATTAAACTAACATATAAAATATAGCAGAAATAAGGTTTCTAAAAGTGTGTTATAATTTAATTATATCTTAAATTTTATTATTTATGTTTTATAGAGATAATTTACTTTCCTTCTACATTAGAAATAATTTAGTACAAAGTTTAGTTTTCTCTATATAACTTCTTAAATAACCTACTACAATTCAATGAAAGTTATCATTTAAAATTATTTATTAATTACTTTTTTTTCTAAATTCATTAAGTAGATGAATGAATTTTGAAATTAATGCCTATTTAATCAATTTATTATAATTGTAAAAATAACAAGTTATTAAACACCACGTGTAACTTATAAGGTTATTTTAGTTAATGCATCAATAATAAGTAGATAAAATTATCCAAAAATGATTCTCATCTCCTTTCTACTTTAAATAGATTATGGATCAAAAGTGGCAAGTAAATGAAAATCATTTGTGTACAATATTATTCACTTATTATTAGGAAATCTCTTAAATGACCATTTATACTCCATATGGTAGTTGATTATTGATTTTCCGATTGTGCATTCAATATTGCGATATTCAAAGAATAATTAATTATGAATACTAATAATATCAATATTCCTTAAATGTAGATACATGATCAATTTCAAATACACAACACATTTTTTATTAGTGGTTTATCAAGATTCATGAACATATCCTTGAAAGAAAAAAAATATTAGTGAAGTTTTCAATTTCTAAATCTCCATGACCAACAATAATAAATATGAAGGATGCTCATTAATAAAACATTGAAAATTTTATTATATTTTTAGTGATTCTACGATGCATCGGCGTTGTTAAAATAAATCATTTTTAGTCATTCAATAATATAAAGTAGTGAGAAGTACAAATATCATAAAGTGTCACATGTTTCTCTCATAGAGATATTAATTAATCTACTTATGGAATAAAATGACAACATAAAATTCAGTTAAAATTTATTCATCGATTGAAAGCTAAATCTATGTGTTCATAATTTTAAAAAAGTATCTATGTAAAACATAATGCTAGATGTTTTTTTCTACTTACTTGGAAGGGCTATGACCCTAAATTGTGAGGAAAAAAACTAAAAGATTTAATGGTCTCGATCACGTGCACAACACGTAACACTTTTGTGTGGCAAGCTACTTTCGGCCATCTACTTTTTTAAAATTCCCCAAAAGATCTTCTAATGATAATTTCAATTTACATTTAATATTTTTTTATTCAAATATTTAGATGTATGAATGTCAATAACATTTACGATCTTCTAAATTGCATGCATAGTACCACCTTCTTTAAGGACATTTTTAATTGGGTTCATTGAATTAACTTTACTAAAACAAACACTTAATTTACTTAGTTAAATTAATCATCATACATTTAAAAAGTTATATTAAATATCTTCAATAGGACACATAGGAGGTGAAGTTTAGTCACTATAAAGCTTAACTTTGATTGTGAATTTATATTCATATACGAACAATTTATTTTTTATTTAAGCATTGTTAAAAAATAATGCAAGACATAATTGTTATCAAAATGATGGAAAAAATTAATAAATTTATCATTTTTTAAATCTATATATTTTTGTTAGTTGGTATAACGATATTTAAGTAATCAAGTTGGTTATTGTGGATAAATACTTTAAACCAAGAATGATGCATTAGCAGGTAAAATAGTGTAAGAAGGTATAAGAGAAGTGAAACTTGGATCCGAATTAGAAGTTGAGTTATTTACTAATTTAGATTTACAAATTAAGTTATAAAAGGGGAGTATGACTCATTGAAGTTGACATTTCTAAATATGTAGATTCTACCTAAAGGGTGTAAGCATTTGTACCATTTACGTTCAGAAGTGTTTCCAATGAATAGACATAAATCTAAATGAAAATTAAATTTGTGTGAGTTGTATGGCCTACGATATGGGAAACATGCACATCAAAATGTTTTAAAGGTCTTATAGTGAGGATTCTTGTGGAATAGTTTTTGGAAAGGTGAGATTTGTCTAGAATAGGTGTAGGTAGTATGTTTATTTGAAAGGCTTGTCACCAGAAGTTTAGAGGTATGAAAGCTTCAGCAAGAAGGGTTAGGCCTATTTCTATCACATGTCTATATTTCATCTCTATCTTCTATTTCTGTTAGTGAGAGTGAGGCCAGGGATGCCTGAACAAAATCCTATTTGATTGAAGGAATGAGAGAAAATACCTAAATTCTCCTCTAATCTGAATGCAAGGTTTAGATTGGTTTCTCAAACTGTTTTTCCACAAGAATTTTGAAGACGGTGAAGGCATGTAGTGCTTCATATTTGAGTCTAAGGGGAAACATCCAAGAAATGGTATGATCATCTAGAAAACATAAGTAGTATATGTGACCTTCCCTTGAAGGAATAGGTGAGGGTCTCTAGAGGTTAGTGTGGATCAACTCTGAAGGTTGCTTAATGATGGATTCAAAATTAGGATAGAGCAAAGCATGGTTTTGCGTTTTTGACAAGCAATGCAGATATCATGTTTTACATTTGGAGCTTTCATGTGAACTGTTCTAAGTGCCTTAGTGATGATATTGTGTGTAGGGTGTCTGTATCTTTGATGCCATTTATTGAGATCAGTTATGCTGTTCATATTACACTCAACTGATTTCCATTCAGAATTAGGTATATGAAGTTTGTCAAATTGACTAAGGCGGAAGTAGGGTAATGAACATCAAAATTATCAGTCGAATCAAAATTTCCAAAGAATGGCTAACAAGAGTTGCAAAAAATGGAAGTACACTTATTTTCCCTACTTTCAGACGAAGATCTATATGAACAGAATGAACTTGGCATGCTGTTATAAGTTTTATCAAAAGTAACAGAGAGTGGTATAACATTTTGAACACAACAAATTAGAGCAACATAGTTTCTAGCATTTGGATATATCAGTAGGTACAACCATCTTGTAGAATCATTTACAAAAGCAGTGCTCCCGAGGCTTTGTCCTTCAAAATAATGGTCAGCATGGAATTCAACATAGACATTATTATCATTAATCAATTTAGATATGCTAACTAGGTTCAAAAATTATTTCACAAGAATCCTGACTATGAGGCTTTAAAAATCTATAGAGGTGCATGTTTCCCACATCTTAGACCAATTCACATAAGGTTGATTTTGATTCAGATTTGTGTCTACTCATTAGATATTCTTCTGATCACAAATGATACAAATACTTACATTCTTTAGGAAGGATATCAATCTCTAGAAATGTCAATTTTAATGAGCCTTGTTTTCCTTATATGTCTCACTTTGTCAAATCAAAGTCTAGAGACTAGGAAATTACTGATTCTCTACCTCAAATATGCCTGATTTAAAATATGATATATTTCCATCTATTAATAATACCTAGTGGTGCATCTTATATGACATCTAATGCACAGTATACTCATGTCAACAATAGACCATCTGAGGACTCCTTGCGAGAAAAGTCTTCTGACAATAGTACCTCATATTAGAATCAGCCAGCTTCAGGTAATTTTCATTCACGATTTAATTCTCAGTCAATTACCCAAGCTAACAAAATCTTAAACTTTCCTTCTAACTTATAGAATTTGGTCATAGACAAGTCCATTCCTTCCCCAAGACCTGATAACACTACACATACTCCCAACCATGTCCAAAACACCAATTCCACCCATCACATTGTAACTAGATCCAAAAATGGGATCAACAAACCAAAAGCCTATACAACCACCACACGCCCACTTTCATTAGTTAACCTACCTACTGAACTTACCTCAGCCAAGCAAGCCATGTCTAACCCTACCTAGAAATAAGCTATGCTTCAAGATTACAATCCCTATTGAGAAATGACCCTTGGGAACTAGTGTCTTACTCTCCTCACATGTGCTTGGTGTGAAACAAGTTCATTTACAAATCGAAACTACATCCTGATAGCAGTATACTGAGGCACAACGTTAGATTAGTTGCTAATGGATTTCATCTGACTATTCATAGCTATTATCGACACCTAAGAAAAGTTCAACCCAATGCTTTAAGGCAAACTTTAGGTTTGTCCCTCTATTGAACATATGTCAATATCTATGCACTAAGGCTCTCTCCACACCAAGATTTTCCTATCTAAAAGGAAAACTTTAGGTTCGAAACTCCCATTTAACCTTGAAGGGGGATGTTAAGCTATATCAGCAACCAAGCACTATTAAAAGCAATTTAGCAAGTTGCATCATAAGCCACTTGCAGTAATTCAACAAGTTAGAAGAAGGTAACTGCTCAGTGTGTTAAGTTGTTGGATAGTTAACTTAGTTATTCAAGATAGCATTGTAACACTTGAGTCGTGACCTTTGTAACTAAACAAGTTAAAATACAAGTGGAATGACCATGACTCAGTATTGATACTGAGTTCATTTCTTGACAACTCTTTCTTCTCTTTCTCTTTGCTGCTCAATACGTTACAGAGGGGATGAGCTCCTTAGCTGACACCTAAACCTGTATCCATCCATAAAAAAGGCAAAGGTGATGGGAAAATGGACTATTCAACAAAATGGAACTCTATTATTGGGCAATATCAAGAACATGGAAATCTTTTGGAAGCCTTTCAAATGCTAATAACCAATGGGAATCCAACGCCTATGTACTACGAGCAGACTTGTTTCGCCAAATATAGGAATTGGGTCTACCCAATATTGATCAGCATCATATACATGTTTGTACAATGTTTTCTTTTTTATCCCTTAATAATTGTAGAGTTTGACCTTATTTATGCTAAGGTTTCCAACGTAAAAAATATAAAAAAGTTCATTACAATACCTTTCGTCTATCATATTTTATTTTTTTGTTTGTTACATGACACCATATCTTATCCTTATCTCATATAACAAATAAGAAAAAATTAATTTGGTACCATGTGTGTTCAATATAATTCTGTTCACAATGTGCATCATCCCCCCACAACATATTTATGGTAAACACCTCATGGACTCAGTGATTAGCGACACAATGTAGTATAACCTTTTTAACCTAATAGTAGTGAGATGGTATATAACATGGAAACAATTATATTGTATCAATGTGGTCAATGCAATTTGCGTATATGATGTGGGTTTCATATGTTGTCGTTAGTTCACCTTATAGTAATGATATTAAGAAAGACTTCAAATATCTAACATATATACATAATACTTATATTGAGAAAGAAGCATGATATATTTTGTTTTTGAAAAAGAGAAGTGATTTATGCATCAATAATTTTCTTAAAAATAAGTATTCTTAAAAGAATTAATTAGTGTTATGCTTTTGCTTTTGCAGACCAAGATGGGGAAATGACCTTGTTTGTTGGAGCTTCAAAGAGGCTTTTGTCATTTTTTGAAGGAATTATATATGATTGAGATTCCACTTTTTTCAAATGGTGGAAGTCCTACTCAATATGTAACTTGTTACTCATCCACTTACCTATCTACACTTTTGCTCCTCCCACCACATTATCCATGCTTGTAAACTATGATGAAGAAGACTAAACACTTTATTATTCTCATTTTATTCTTCCACTTAGTACAACATATAATAACCCATTATCTTAGTGCATGGACATCAACTCTTCAATATGATCGCCTTGATCAGGCCAATCGTCTCAATACCCTGTAACTTGTTAACCTCTACTGCCTGTCCTCAGAGCTTACGTGGAAAAGAAAATTGAAATTGTAAACAATAAGAATCTTGTAATTTTTCGTTACGGACAGCCTCGTAATTTGACGGGTATTGATTCTTCGGAAGAGAAATTAACATGTTAATTTCTATGATTACATTGTAGTATATTCAAAATTTGATCAAACTAAAATAGGGCTCTTCCTATGTATCCTCAATATACATACATAATAAGTTAGCAAATATGCCTCAAATTCCTTAAGATTTGTTTCTTGATTTATGGATATATTTTAGGAAAGATATTGTAGTGATAATAGAATGAAAGTCCTACTTTGAATAGGAAAGTGATTAGGGTTTTGAGTTGATATACATATGAGGTTGTGGTTATGGTTTGGTGATTTTACTTCCACAAATGGTGAGATGAGATTATATCCTAAAAAGAGTATCCCGTGATAATGAGACTTTGTCCTAAGAGATATATAAGGTAGTTTTATGATGTGAGAGATAACTCTATACTAGGAGGGGATATTTCATGATATTGAGAAACTACTTAGAGGATTTCACCCGTGTTGAAGATGGTGTCCAAACTAGTGGGTTGCATTTAGTCCAATCGAGAAATTGTGAGTTTTGTCTAAGCTAGTTATGATCTCATTTGTGTGTGTTTGTTCAATTTAGATTTGGGTGCAGTGGGTTTTGTGTTAGGTGGTGTTGAATCGATATTAAGTTTGTAATGATGATGATATAATGAAAAAAACTGTGGATGTAGGCATGTTGGCCGAACCACATTAAAAATATTATTTCGTTATCGTTTTATTGACGCTTCCGTTACAACATAATGAAAGTGAGAGAAAGAAAGAAAAGAGGAGAAAATCATTTTTCTCTCTATCTCCCATTATTTTACCATACAATACCACTTAATTTTCGTCCAAATTCTTGATATTCACCTACATTGTTTTAAATTTCCAGCTACTTTCACTTGTGTTCAAACTAGTCACATATCACGTTTAATGCATGTAGTTGTCTATTACATTAGTTTCTTTCATTTGTTTGATATTTATATACACTAACTTTTAATACAAAATTATGTCATGAAATTTGTGTTTTGAAATAAGAAAAATTGTAGATAGAAAAGGAAACATAACAGTTGATGAAAATAAGTAAATTTTTAAAATATTTAATTGAACCATATCACTTTATTTTCGTGTGAAAATGTATACAAACACATGACCATTTTATAGTTTATCAATAGCAAATTAAATCTAAAATATTTTAATTAAATAACTAATATATATTGAACAAATGTCAGTACATACATAATAACTTCAGAAGTTAAGAAATTTACAAATAATGTTTGTTTGAACAATAATGTAGTTGAAATTAAATTTGTATAAAAGTGTCTAAAACTAGAATGTAAAATATTTATACATGCATTAATTAATTAAATTTTTCTCCCCAAAACCCTTTTATATATAATGTGTGGAACTTGTTTAGAACATAGCCAAAGCCAACCTCAAAATATGTGTCATTGTCAACGTTACATGTACTATGTTCTTATGAAGTATTACCTTTTGGATCAGGCAACATATCTCTTTGAATCCATTCAATATTTAAGGATATTAATTAAGTCCAATTTTCTTTGCCTCACATTTTTTTCCCTTTTAATTTAACCACACTAAATGAGGACCACTTCCATGGAATATGGGCTCAATTAACCATACATAAAGGATATTCAACTGACGTTTTCGATAGACTTTGACGTAAATAGAATATTTGTAAAAGAAAGATGTCATTTTATTCGGTACGAAATCAAGCATTAATTTCTTTCATAATCACTTTTAACTTTTTTCCGATGATGTCTTTCGCTTATGGGTATTGTTCACTCCATTAATTTTTTTGTAGCCGCCTCCTGAAAGTATGTTTTATCTTTTCTGTTTTGCCTTTTTGACTTTTATTATCTCTTCCATATATGGCAGCCATCAATAATTATGTTATTAATTTTAACGTAATGTCTATTTAAAAAAATATTAACTTGTAGACACCAACTTGAGTTTTCTTAATAGATATTCTAAGTTTTATGATTGACGATTAAAAAGCACAAAAACATATATTCTGATTAAAACAACCCTCTAATGTTTTTTTTGGAAAATGGTTTTCACATTGCGGTAACTTTGCAGCTCTAAACTCAAGTTAGAATTTACTCAGATTCCAGAATTCTCTAATTGATGTAACTACGTGATTATTCTCAGTTGATAGAAAAACATGAACTATGTATTTGTCAAATCCTGTTATGGTTGAATGAGAAAATTATCTATTACGGTGTCCATTTGATCTGCGCACCTTTTGGCATTCTCTATCTAAAATCAAATAATTAGTCTCTATCATTCTTTCTTCTTTGTATTGTCATTAGTCATTTACTTTCGGTCTGATTACAACACATAAGTTGGTTCGCTGGTTCTTGTGTGAGTGCAGTGCTTCTTCCGTAAGAACGAAGTCTGTTTTATCCTGACGATTGCTTACACGCCTTAAGCACGTAGAGGGAACAAATTCATCTTAAAGAAATATCGTGAATTCGTTGGACTCCGACTTAAATTCTAGATTTGTCATTTCATTAACGAAATCTGTAAGTCATTTTCTACTCATTTATTTATTTTTCTTATTTACTACAGTGAACAATTTGATAATATTTTTACAACAATCTTAAGATGACTTTGATGCTTTGAGTTTGTTCACTATATTGTGTTTTAATTTAATTTTATTCAATTATGTTTTCAAAGTATTTTTGTTAAACATTTCAGAAATCGGTTTCAAGCAATTTTCTGGTTTTATAATTTCAATGATTTAAATTATTTGTTTTTACCGACTCCTTTATAGTAATATTAATTGTGCCGCCGCTCGACTTTGTTGATTGGGATTGAAATTCTTTTTCTTAACTTTAACGGTGTATTCTGCTTTATACTGGAATTGATCTTCTACCTATACCATTTTTTCTAATTTCTAATTAAAAGTCCAATTTTTAAATTTCCTTGTTCCCACATTACAGTGATTCGGAATTGGTTTAAAAATTATTTTTATAATAATTCAGTAAATTGTGTAGTGCACATTACTTTTTGTGATGTTTCTGGGTGTTTTTAAATTTCACTGTTGACTTTCGTTTACTCAGTATAAAGTTTCTTGAATTCAGTTGAGGCTATGTAATTAGTATATTATTTCGCATTGTTTTGGGTGAATCATTTCGTAATGGTTTATGTTATCCTCATATATTTAATCTTGAAGACTTTGATATCCGTGGCTTCGATTCCTTGGCATATTAGGTAAAGAGTTTTAATAGAATTTTGGTTTTTAGTTCTTTCTAATTTTCAAGCCTTTGTTGATTTATTTCATTTTCTATTTTTGTAACAAAAAATGACATCATCTAGTAACACCATTCCTAATATGAGTATTGGCAATATAAATCATGAGGAAAAACCTGAAAAATTTAATGGTTCAGATTTTAAATGTTGGCAACAGAAAATATTATTTTATCTTACGACATTGAATTTAACTAAGTTACTTAGAGAAGAAGCACATGTTTTATCAGTAGGAGAAACTGATAAAGAGAACGTGGCTGCTTTAGATGCATGGAAACATGCCGACTTTCTATGTAGAATTACATCCTTAATGGACTTGACAATACACAGTATAATGTATATTGCTTGATAGACAGAGCAAAAGGTCTATGGGAAGTCTTTGGACAAAAAATACAAGACCGAAGATGCCGGTATGAAGAAATACATAGTCAGTAGATTCTTGGAATTTGATATGCTCAATTCAAAGACAGTTATTAGTCTAGTATAAGAACTTCAAGGTATTCTCATGATATTCATGCTGAGGGTATGTCGTTCAGTGAATCTTTCCAAGTACTTGCAATTATTGAAAAATTACCTCCTTCTTGGAAAGATTTTAAGAATTATCTCAAACATAAACGTAAAGAGATGACACTTGAAGAGTTTATAGTCCGTTTAAGGATTGAAGAGGATAATAGACTATCTGAGAAAAAGAGTGATAGCCACCCTATGATTTCTAAAGCTAACATCATGGAAAAATGGGCAAAGACCAATAAAAAGAGGAAGCATTGTGGTGATGGTCCAAGTAAAGGATAGAATAAAGCCAAGAAGTTCAAAGGTAAATGCTACAATTGTGCTATACAAGGACATCTCTCTATGGATTGTCGAAAGTCTAAGAACTTTAAAAGGATGAATGCTCAAGCTAATGAACCAAAATGGATAAGCTATCTGATGGCGTTGAAAACCTAAATCTTGAAGCGGTTATCTCTGAATGTAATTTAGTGGGGAACCTTAAAAAATGGTGGGTGGACACGGGGGCTACTCATCACATTTATGCAAACAAAGGAATGTTCACTACTCATGGGGAACTCTTCTTCTTCTAATGTCGAAGGGAAATGAAAATTTATTTTGAAAAATGACAACGGGCAAGGAGTTTACCCTCAATGATGTGCTTCATGTGCCTAACATTCATAAGAATTTAGTGTCTGGATCATTGCTTAGCAAAAATGGCTTTAAATTGGTGTTTGTCTCCAATAAATTTCTACTTTCTATGTATGTGGGAAATGGTTTATTATGTGATGGGCTTTTAAGATGAATGTTGTGACTGTTGTACCACAATCTTCTATAATAATAATAAATGTTCCTTCTACTTACTTGCTTGAGTATTTTAACTTATGGCATGCTAGATTAGGACATGTAAACTTTAATAGTTTGAGAAGACTAAGTAGTATGAATCTTTTACCTAGTTTCAAAATTGATGCCAATCATAAATGTGAGATTTGTGTGGAATAAAATATGCAAGAGCACCTTCACATACTATCGAACGGTGTACTGGGCCTCTAGGATTAATTCACTCAGACGTTTGTGATTTAAAGTTTGTGCAAACTAGAGGTGATAAAAAATATTTCATGACATTTATATATGATTGCACTAGATATTGTTATGTGTATTTTCTACAAAGAAATATGAGGCGATTGAAGTGTTTCAACACTATAAGAATGAAGTTGAGAATCAACTTAGCGAAAATAAAAATATGATAAGAAGTGATAGAGGTGGTGAATATGATAACTTTTGAACAATTTTGCTCAGAACATGGAATCCTTCACCAAAGTATTGCTCCTTATATAAAAATAGAACACTAAAAAATGATGAAAGCTATGTTGATTAGTTTTGGGTTACCTCAGTAGCATACCTCACAAGAAAACATATAAAGTATCCAATGAGTTATGGAAAGGTAGAAAGCCTACCTTTAAATACCTAAAAGTGTGGGGCTATTTGGCAAATGTGGTAGTTCCAAAACCTAAAAAGGTTAAGATAGGGCCTAAAACCATTGACTGTGTATTGATTGGTTATGCTAACAATAGTTGTGCATTTTGATTCCTTGTGTATAAATCTGAGACTCCTGACGTGCATGTTAATACAATAATAGAATCAAAGAATGTTTCATTCTTTGAGAATATAACTCCATATAACATGCCACAAGAGTCAGCCTCACATAAAAGAAATCTTGAGACTACGACTAGTATGGATCGAGACTCCATAAATGAGGAGGAACCTAAATGTAGCAAGAGGGCTAGGACTGCAACATCTTTTGGACTAGATTTTCTAACATATTTGTTAGAAAATGAACCACAGACTTTCAAAGAAGTCATGTCTTCTCCTGAAGTTTTACATTGGAAAGAAGTTTTAATAGTGAAATTGAATCCATTATGCAGAATCATACCTGGGAATTGGTTGATCTTCCAGCTAGAAATAAATCATTAGGGTATAAGTGGATCTTTAAAAGAAATATGAAAGCAGAAGGATCAATAGATAAATATAAAGCATGACTTGTCACTAAAGGCTACAAGCAAAGAGAAGGACTAGATTATTTCGATACTTATTCGCCAGTTACAAGAATCACATCCATTCGTTTACGCGATAGCATCATTGCATGGACTTGAGATTCATCAAATGGATGTTAAAACGGCTTTCTTAGATGGCGAATTTGATGAAGAAATATATATGGAACAACCAGAAGAGTTCATTGCTCCAGGACAAGAAAAGAAAGTTTGTAGATTAGTCAAATCATTATATGGTTTGAAACAAGTTCCAAAACAATAGCATGAAAATTTGACAATGTGATGTTATCAAATGGTTTTAAAATCAATGAGTGTGATAAATGTGCTTATGTAAGAAGCACTCAAAAAGGATATGTCATTATATGTTTGTATGTAGATGATCTGCTAATAATGTGTAGCAATCTAGACATCATTAAATCTACTAAGCAAATTTTTAACTAGTAGATTTTCAAAGATATGGGTGTTGCTGATGTAATAGTAGGAATGAAAATTTCTAGAGCAGCTAATGGATTAATTTTGTCTCAAACACATTACATTGAGAAAATACTTGATAAGTTCAATAAGTATAATATTAATCTAGTAAAGACACTAGTGGATTTAAACCTTCATCTAGTACCTGATCTTGCAAGATTTAGGGATTTATTAATGTAGATGGTTGAGAACATGATCATGTAAAATTTGAAATTCAAGCTTTCCTAATAGATCGTATATTGGTTCCCTCAAGTTTTAAGTTTGGAACCGAATGGTTATTGAGCACAAATTTATAATAAGATTATAAACTAGCCATTCACTAGCCGATTAATGGTATTTAAGGATCAATAGGTATTTAGAGGGGTAAAATGGTAATTTTTATCAGCTCTAATTTACGAACCAATAATTGGAGAACATAATTACATGAAATGATTATATCAGTGAACTACATGAGAATACTCTATAAATACATTCTATAATCATTAAAAGATCAATTTCATATTTATAGTGGAGAAATAATGGAATTAATAAATAAGATTATTTAATTAAAGAGTTTAATTTATACTCTGGTTTATTCAAGCTTAGGATTATAGGTCCAAGATTCTCAAGTCACCTCTGTACTACGTAATCTATGGTGTGGATATTTCAGGACATTAGAAAAGACTGACTTACAAAATGAATTTTTATTATAGGGAAGTATATAATTATGACATATTTATGTGTGATTAACTAATTCAGAATTAAATAATTGAAATAAATATAAATAAATAATTATCGACTATTTTTCTAATTATCGATAAGTGAGAAAAAATATTTAATTTGTGAAATTAAATAAATAAATTATTATTAGATAATAATTTGAATCAACTAAACTTATTATTTGCGAAATAACAGATAAATTTATTGATAGGGATAATTAGATATGTTAATTTTGAATTAACTAATATCTAGATATTTATCTGATTAAAATAAATATTTAATTCACAACAATTGCCATGTGTCAATTACTAATTGGGTATCAGAGATTGACATGGACTACTGTAGTGTCATATGACACTGTAGTTGTGCATAGATACAGTGAGTCCCACTACAATTGATAATTTTATAAATACATATTATTTCAATTTATCCTTAAAAATTTGATACGCCATTATTAAGAGAATATACAGATATTATTCTAATGGCCTCAGTTGATGAATTAGTTGAGTAGTTCATCAAAAATCTAATCGAGAACAAAATTGGTGTGAAAGTGATTTTTTTTCTGTGATTAATAGTTAATCAAAACTCTGAAAGAATAATCATCGCGTCCTTTTAGAGAATCATGTCACTAAAGTCATTCTTAAAAATATATAGATCTCATGTGTTGAGTACATTTAAAGGCAGAAAATTTATCTTGTAATATTCTGCATCCCCACATACATCTTAGTGCGTTGAGGATTGACTTAGAAAATTTTGGTGTGGATCTCGGAGTCTACTGATTATTGGAAAGGTTTTGTGGAACGGATGATCAATCAGTTTTGCAAGGATGCTTGATATAGACTACAAAATGTATATGATTCTTAACCTTATATGTTGTAAATTTAATGTATAAATATATAATGGATCTGGACTGATTGAAAAAGAGTTCTCAATTAAAAAAAAAAAATTGTTATCGTGGCGTTGCTTAAGTTTTGTTTTATTAAAAGATTTTATCTTTATTAAAAGTTTAATTTTTAAATGCCCTCGAGCCACACGCTTCCGCCGCGACAAACAACAAGCAGTATTAGAGGGGTCTTTATATATTTATATGTTAAATGTTGTATGGGGTTTCTTGTATTATTTATATAATATAAGATATGTATGAATGAATGGATGATTATATTTTTTTTAATGTATTTAAAATAATGGATCGTTAATTATATGGTGATTATTTGGTTAGACTTTATTCTTTTAAGTCTTTCTTAGATCTTGTGTAAGCTGTTTTGGGGCGTAAAAACTTTTGTAATTTTATTTTGAATATTTATTGTAATTATTCCGCACCGCGAGAAGATGAAGAACGCACGAAATGAACGACTAAGGAAAAAGAAAAGAAATAGAAATTCTTTTAGAATTTCGGCGCTAGCATCAGAAAGTTGGATTTATGGCGCTGGCGCCGCCAATTGAAGCTAACCGGCAATGTCATCGAAATTTACTATTTTTGCGATGTCACAGGATGATGGTGATTGAAGCTAATCAGAAGCAGACGGTGATGGTGGTCGGTCACAACTGTTATCACATTTAGGTAAATGTCATACAAACTCTGATAACAACTAACTCTATCACTGTAGAGTTTTATGATAACAATAAATCTATGAATTATCCTTTTTAAATTTTGAAAGTAATGTAATTTTAAAATTAAATTTTTTAATTTTTAATTTTATGAAAATTAGAAATTAATAGGTTGATCGAGTTTGAGCCAAGTTTGATCAAATCAAATAACGTATTTATTTAACTAAGTCAAAGTTAACTTTTTTTAAAGGGATAGTTATAGAAATAAATTTTAAGTAAGAAAAATAGTTTTTCTTAATTAAATAGCATTTTTTTCAAAGTTTGAAGATTATCAAGATGGATATCAGGAGGAGAAGGTAATATTTAAAAAATATGTATTCTTGAAGTCCGCTTTACAATATTATTTCTTTATTTCAAGGGTTGTAATTTAAAGATACTCAATCGTCACTCGGTGCATTATTATTTTATTAATTTTTAAATAATTTGTTATGTTTGATAATATGTCCATGCATTTTTCGATCACATGCTATACATGAAAATCACACAGTTTTATATGATCATGCATATCATCTGTCGAAACATGATTTATTAAGATTATCCTAATATATTTATCTGTATTACAAACACTAAATCTATCAATTATCCTTTTTAATTTTTGAAAGTAATGTAATTTTAAAATTAATTTTTAATTTTATGAAAATTAAAAATTAATAGGTTGATTGGATTTGATCCAAATTTGACCAAATCAAATAAAATATTTATATGACTAAGTCAAAGTCAATTATTTTTAATGTGATAGTTATAGAAATAAATTTTAATAAATAAAAATAGTTTTTTTAATTAAATAATATTTTGTTCAAAGTTTGAAGATTATGAAGATGAATATCAGGAGGAGAGTACAATGTTTGGGAAATATTTATTCTTGAATTCCGCTTTGTAATATTATTTCTTTATTTTAAGGGTTGTAAATTAGAAATACTCAATAGTCACTTGGTCCATTATTATTTTATTTAATTATTAAATAATTACATAATTGTTATGTTTGATAATAAGTCTATGCATTAGTCGATCATACGCTATACATGAAAATCACACAGAGTTTTATGTGATCATGCATATCATATTAGAAACATGATTTATTAGGATTGTCCTAATATGTTTATATGTATTATTTTATGAATTCAATTGCATGTAAACCGCTAGGTTTTAATTAGTTAAAACTTGGTAAACACACCACACTAAGGGTTATAGTAACCTTTAGGATCACCGACTTTAGTAAAAGAGTTTTATTAAAGTTTGATTAATATAATTAATTAGTTAATCTAAGTTCACCTAATTATGACTAAGACACTTTAGAAGATTAAAATGAACTTAGACCAATGAGATTGAGATAATTAATTATTAAATATTCATAGGATTATTATTCTAAGTAGTGATTAGTTTAGAATTAATTTATTAGTTAAATGAAAACACATAATCCTAAAATAGTGAGTGAGAAAAAGTTGACATGTCAATGATGTATGAGAGCCAAGCATGGAGATTGCCTATGAGATTATGGAATCTCTACAGGCGATGGTTGGGCAATGGTCTGATCAAAGTCGTCATGAAGCCACTATAAGATGTGTGACGACTAAAATGAGAAAGGGTACTTTTGTGCGAGAACATATTTCGAACATGATCAACATAATGCACGAGGCAAAAGTACATGGGGCGACCATTGATGAGTAGACTCAAGCTAGCATTATACTTGAGTTGCTCACACCAACTTTTTCTGCGTTCACGACCAACTATATTATGAGCAAGTTGTAATTTAACATGACCCAATTACTGAATGAACTGTAGACTTTTGAGTCATTCAACCTTAGAATGAGTAAAGAGGGCAAGACAGATGTTGTTGAGCAAAAGCATTCTACCAATATTGTTAAGAATAATAAAAGGTGGAAGATCAATGGTAAGGACCAAAGTATGAACAAAAGAGGAAAGAAAGCCAAGACATCGCCGAAGTCAAGAAGAACAAGATCGACAACAAGCCCAAGGGAAAATGTTTCCACTGTGGGATGAAGGTGATTGGAAGATAAACTGTAACACGTATCTCTTCGAGCAGAAAAAGAAAGGTAAATATGATTTACTTGTACTTGAAACTTGCTTAGTGGAATATGATTTATCATCTTGGATACTTGATTCATTAGCCACTAATCGTGTATGTTCTACTTTACAGATGCTTGATTCGTCAAGGGAGCTGGCTGAGGTCATTTTGAGAGTTAGCAGTGGTGCACTCGTGTCAACTAAAACATTAGGGATAATCCATTTACCTGTTGGATATAATTATTTAGTTTTGAAAAATGTTTATTATATTCCTAGGGTTTCAAGAAATTTGATTTCTCTTTCATTTTTGCAAGAATAGTTATTCAAAGTTTCTTTTATTAATAAATAGTTTATTATTTCTAACAATGGATTCGATATTTGTCATGCTAAAGTTATAAACGAACTGTATATGCTTAAACCGACTGAAACATGTTAAATAATTCTAAATTATTTAAAGTAACAAATGAAAAAGAGTTTCTCATGATGATTACAACACATATTTTTGGCATCTTAGTTTGGGATATATTAATTTAGATAAGTTAAACAAGTTAACAAAGCATGGTGTTTTGAGAGAACTAAAAGTTGAAACTCTTCCTATTTATGAATCATGTCTAGATGGTAAGAAGGACCAAGAGATCTTTCACAGGAAAAGGCCAAAGAGCCAATGAAACACTTGAGCTAGTATATGAAGAAGTAATGGATGATCCTGAAAAGGAAAAATGATAAGATTCCATGAACTAGGAAATAGAATCTATGTATTCCAATTCCATCCTGTGAACTTGTAGATCCACATGAAGATGTTAGGTCCATTGGATGTAAATGAATCTTCAAGGAGAAAAGAGGTGCAGATGAGAAAGTGGAGACTTTCAAGGCACAGTTAGTAGCCAAAGGCTATACACAAAGGGAAGGAGTTGATTATGAATAGACATTCTCCCTTATGGCCATGCTAAAATCCATTCGCATCTTTTTATCCATAGCTGCTAGTTTTGACTATGAGATATGGAAAAAATGGAAGTCAAGACAGCTTTTTTGAATGATTCTCTAGAAGAAAGCATCTATATGATGCAATCAGAAGGGTTCGTACAAAAAGGGCAAGATCAGAAAGTTTGCAAGTTACTTAAATCCATTTATGGATTAAAGCAAGCATCTAGATCTTGGAATCTTACATTTGATGAAATTATTAAATCTTATGGCTTCAAGAAAAATATTGACGAAGCATGTGTTTATAAATACATCAAAGATAAAATAATGGTTTTCTTAGTTCTTTAAGTTGATATTCTACTCATTGAGAATGATGTAGAGACTCTGTCAAAGGTAAATAAGTTGTTAGCTTGGAAATTCCAAATGAAAGATTTGGGAGAAGTGAGCTATGTTCTGGGCATCTAAATCTTAAGGGATAGAAAGAACAAGCTCTTGGACATTTATCAGGCATCTTATATTGATAAGGTGCTTGAAAGATTCTCTATTAAGAATTTCAAGAAAGGTAAATTACTGACTAGACATGGAATTGTCCTCTCCAAAGAACAATGTCCTAAGACACCTCAGGAGGAAGAGGATATGAGAAAGGTTCCCTATGCTTCAGCAGTTGAAAGTCTCATGTATGATGTGTTGTGTATGAGACTGGACATCTGTTATGTAGTGGGTATTATCAGTCGTTATCAATCGAATCCAGGTTTGGAATACTAAATTGCAATAAACCATTTTCTCAAGTATCTTAGGAGAACAAGAAACTATATGCTTGTTTATTATGTGGAGACCTGAACCCCACTGGGTATACTGATTCTAACTTTCAATCAGACAAAGACAGTCGAAAGTTGATATATGGATCAGTATTCAACCTAGGTGGAGGAGCAGTAGTCTGGAGAATTTAAACAATCCAGCATTGCAGATTCCATTATGGAAGTCGAATATATAGCGGCTTGTGAAGCTATGAAATAAGCGATATGGCTCAGAAAATTCAATATTGATCTAGAAATATATCCAGATATGGACAAGCCGTGATCCTGTACTGATACAACAGTGGGGCGGTAGCGAATTCAAAAGAACCGACGAGTCACAAGAGCGGTAAAGACAAAGAGAGGAAATACCATCTTATAAGATAGATCGTGCATCGAGAGGGCATGGCTGTTATGAAGATAGTGTCGCAACAAAACCTGAGATTAAGAGAAATGCCACATTTACTTTAGGGAAAGTGGGAAATTATTAGGGGCTATGCCCTCAAAGCATGTGTATTGAGATTTTGATATGAAATTTAATGAAGATTACATTTTTCTTATAATTGTTCTTTTTTAAATTATTGTTGAATTATTTAAATAAATATCTAAAATTCTCATATTCATTAATGAGACAATGATCTCGTATTGGTACTAGAGAATTAAGATCATGGATAATGAATAAAATTGTCAGTAACATATTAAAATATAGAATCTTTAATGAATAGTTGTTAGTACGGTTCACTAAGCATTATGAATGTGGGTGATCTAGATCCGAATCATTAATGTTTATGGACATCTTAGTGAAAGTAATTTATATAATGAGATTATCTATGACTGGACTGATGTGAATTAATATCTTTATCAATGTATCGTTTATCATAAAAATTTAATACACATCAATTCGATGATAATATGTAGATGAGTCTTACTCCTGCGCAGTCATGAACTCCTATGCATGTTTGCTGGATCTTTTGATTCAATCGTTAAAGTGTGTTTGTAAAACAAGCTAATGACTTTTGTTATGGGTATTCAGTGATGTGGATGGCTGGGAACATGATCTTGCAAGATTTAGAATTCAAGCTTTCCTAATAGATCGTATATTGGTTTACTTAAGTGTTAATTCTTGAACTGAATGTTTATTGAGCTCAAATTTATAATAAGATTATAAATTAGTCATTCACTAGTGGATTAATGGTACTTAAGGATCAAGAGATATTTGGAGGGGTAAAATGATAATTTTAACAAGCTCTAATTTACGAACCAATAATTAGAGGACAGAACTATATAAAATGATTATATCACTGGATTACATGAGAATACTCTATAAATACATTCTATAACCATTAAGAATCAATTTCATATTTATAGTGGATAAATAATTGAATTAATAAATAAGATTATTTAATTAAAGAGTTTAATTAATAATCTGGTTGATTGAAATTTAGGATTATAGGTCTATGATCCTCAAGTCACCTTTGTACTACACAGTCTAGAGTATGAATATTTTAGGACATGAGAAAAGGACTGACTTGCAAATAAATTTTATTATAGGGCAAGTACATAATTATGAGTGATTAATTAATTGAACTATATATATATATATATATATATATNTTAGATAAATCAATTATTATTAGATAATAATTTGAATCAATTAAATCTATTATTTATGTAATAAGATAAGTTAGTTGATAGAAATAATCAGATATATTAATTTTGAATTAACTCATATCTATTTATTTATTTGATTAAAATAAATATCTAATTCGTAGTAATTGCCACTTGTCAATTACTGATTGAGTATCAGAGATTGACATGAACTACTGTAGTGTCACGTGGCATTACAGTCATGAGAGTGCAACACTGTATTGCAACATGGCACTACAGTGACGTGTGACATTGTTGTTGTGCACAATTGTAGTGGATCCCACTACAATTGATAATTTTTCAATTAAATATTATTTCATTTTAGCCCCAAAAAATCTGATACGCCATTTTCAAAATTTATAGATATTATTCTAATTGCTTCAATTGATGAATTATCTCATCGGTTCATAAAAAAATTGAATTTAAAACACAGTTGGTGTCAAAGTGATTTTTCTATGTGATTCATAGTTAATCAAAACTCTGAAAGAATAATCATCGCGTTCTTTTAGAGAATCATCTCACTAAAGTCCTCAGAAAATCTTTATATTTCATGTGTTGAGTACATCTAGAGACAGGAAAAGTGTCTTGTAATATTCTACGTGCACACACACACGTCCTAATGCGTTGAGGATTGAGTTGGAAGAGCTTGGTGTGGATCTCCGAGTCTACTGATCATTGGAATCATTTCGTGGGATGGAGAATCGTTTGGTTTTGCAAGGACGTTTGATATAGACTACAAGTAGTATATGATTCATAACATTGTATGTTGTAAATTTAATGTATAAATATATAATTGATCCTGACTGATTGAAAAAGTATTTTCAATAAAAAAAATTTATTTGGTCATCGTGGCGTTGTGCAAGGTTTGTTTTGTTTAAAGATTTGATCTTTAGTAAAAGTTGAATTTTTAAATGGCCTCGAGCCACATGCTTCCGCCGCGCACGCACCGCGACAACCAACAAGCGGTATCTTGTTGGGTTAGACTTTATTCTTTTAATTTTTTCTTAGAACTTGTGTAATCCGTTTGGGGCGTAGGAACTTTTATAATTTTATTTTGAATATTTATTGTAATTATTCTGATCTCGAGAAAACGAAGAACGCACAAGACGAATGATAGAGGAAAAAGAAAAGAAATATGAATTCTTTTAGAATTCTGGCGCTGGCACCGCCGATTAAAGTTGACTGGCAATGTCGCTAGAATTTATTGTTCTGACAACGTCGCTACAAAATCGGTGATGGTGGTCGGTGACAACTGTTGTCACAGTTAGGAAAGTTTCACACAAACCTTGATACTAACCAACTCTATCACTGTAGAGTTTATGATAACCCTAAATCTATCAATTATCCATTTTAAATTTTAAAAATAATTTTTAATTTTTAATTTTATGAAAAATAGTTTTATTTGACTAAGTTAAAGTCAATAATTTTTAAAGGGATAATTATAGAAATTAATTTTAACCAAGAAAAATAGTTTTTCCTAATTAAATAGAATTTTGTTCAAAGTTTGAAGATTATGAAGGTGGACATCACGAGGAGTAGACTATATTTGAGAAAGATGTATTCTTCAAGTCCGTTTTGTAATATTATTTCTTTATTTCAAAATTTAAATGATGCATGATGACTTAAATACAAAATACATGATAAATGAATCGTGTAGATCTAAGTGCTTTCTGAATAGCATAGACATATGAGCTCACCTTCTAAACTATTGGGCTGGAACTTAAGAAATCAATCTTTAATCTGAATTTAAGCTTAGACATAAGATTAATTAAGGTTGAGATTGATAATTGCATGGACGACAGTTCATTATGCTTTAGAGTTAAGGTTATTGCTATTAAGATGTTATAGCAATAGAACAGAGCTAATTAAGATTTAGTAATTAATAAGGGATTTATCCATACTAGCTGCCATCACCATTGAATCTCATTGGTATTAAGTTATTTTAATTCATCATTATATTCTTACTACCTTACTTTCAAGTTAAATCTATTTTGGCCCAATATATTGCATATTCACACTAGTCCATGTGGAGATTGACACTCACTTACTACTTTATTATTTGTTAACGATACGTGCACTTACCTAAACACAAATCATACAATAAGTTTCGACACCATTGTCAGGGACTAGAAATAGAATATCTTTATTTAGATCAATTATAATTTAATTTGTGATTTTTCTTGCTGAATTTGTAGCCAGGCTCTGTTTTCAGAAAAGTGAGATCTATTGTAAGTGCAAGAAGCAACTATTGGACTTCATCTAATAATAGAGCAAAGATTTTTAAATGTTGTACAAGAGATGGCCACACCTGCTGAAGATGAAGTTGTGTTGAATGATAATAGGAATCAACATGGCAATCAAGCAAACAATGGTAATAACATCATAATCATGGCTAATGAGAGAGAGAGAGAGAGATTTATATGAGACTACGCCATACTGCAGCACAATCCATAAATCCTGGAATAGTGAGACCTGAAATTCAAGCCCTTCAATTTGAATTAAAGCCACTGATGTTCCAATTGCTACAAACAATAGGGCAATTCAATGGACTTCCTTCTGAAGATCATCACCTACACTTGATACAGTTTATGGAGTTGAGTGATGCCTTTAAATTCCTAGAGCTTTTGAAGATGCATTAAGGATGAGACTGTTCCCTTATTTTCTAAGAGATAGAGCTAGCTAGAGCCTTGCTCAATTAACTGCCTCCAGATTCTATCAACAGTTGGAGTGATCCTACAGAGGAACTCTTGATGAAATTCTTTCCTCCCACGAAGAATGCTAAGCTAAGAAATGAGATTACCTCTTTTCACCAATTGGAGGATGAATCCTTATATGAAGGATGAGAGAGATTCAAGAAATTGCTAAGGAAGTGTTCACGTCATGGGATCCCTCATTGCATGCAAATGGAGACTTTCTACATTGAATTCATCAACAAGGTTAATGGTAGATTCTTTTGCTAGTGGAGCTATTTTGTCTAAGTCTTTCAATGAGGCTTATGAAATTTTAGAAAGAATTGCAAGCAACAACTACCAATGGTTGACTTCTAGAGCAGCAACTGCTACAACAACTAAGAGAGTTGTAGGAGTTCATGAGTTGATGCAATTACAACCTTAACTGCCCAGGTTTCTTCCTTGACAAATATGATAAAAAAACTGATGGCACGTCCAGTAGTTCATAATCGAAGTTAGGGCATGCATCAAGCTCTGAATCAAGTGGAAGAAGTTTCTTATGTTTATTGTGGAGAATGACATTTTTTAGAGTTGTCCATGAAATCTTGCATCCATGAATTATTTGGAGAATTTCAACAAAAATAGTAACAACAACCCATATTCCAATACATATAACCCCAGATGGAGGCAACACCCAAATTTTTCTTGGAGCAATCAGAATGCAGGACCATCAAATGCTCAAAATAGACTAGCTTATTCTCCCTGTTTGCCCAATAGTGAGAAGGATAGAAGTAAGCATCTGATCAATTTGTTACTTTGGAACACCTCTTGAAAGATTATTATAGTGAAAATGAGTATGTTATCCAGAACCAATCATCCATGTCCAAAGTTAGGATGTGTCTCTAAGTAACCTTGAGAATCAGGTGGGACGCTTAGAAAATCTGTTGAACTTAAGACCTCAAGGAGCCTTGCCAAGCAACATTGAGAACCCTAGAAGAGAGGGAAAAGAGCACAGTAAATCTTCTAAGAAGTTGGAAGCTGACAGCCCATCCTATTGAAAAAGAGGACAGAACTGAAGGTAAAGCCCAAGAGGCAAGTCAGACTAAAATTATAGCAGAATCATTTATTGTAGCATCTCCTGCTATAGCACCTCAGGTTGTAGAGACGAAGGTTATAAAAGATGTGTAAAAACATTTGCCCCCATTCCCTCAAAAATTGTAGAAGAAGAAGTTGGATGGACAATTTAATAAGTTCCTAGATATATTGAAGCAACTTCACATTGATATCCCTTTCGTAGAGGCCTTACAGCAGATGCCAAACTATGTCAATTCATGAATGATATTTTGACTAAGAGAATAAGGCTGGGAGAGTTTGAAGCCATAGCATAACTTAAGAGTGCAGCATGATTCTCCAAAACATGATCCCCCCAAAGTTAAAGGATCTAGGGAGCTTTATAATTCCCTATTCAATTGGACAAACTCATTGTGGACGGACCATTTGACTTAGGAGCTGGAATTAACCTAATGTCATTGTCAATATTTAGGAAGCTGGGAATAGGTGATGCAAGACCTACCATTATCACCTTGCAATTAGTAGATAGATCTTATGTTTATCTTGAGGGAAAGATAGAAGATGTGTAATAGGTTGACAAATTCATCTTCCCAGCCGATTTCATCATCTTGGACTACGAAGCAGATAGAGAACTATCAATCATCTTAGGGAGACCCTTCCTAGCCATAGTAAGTACTTACCATGAGAGTAAATGATCAGGAGATCACCATCAACGTCTTTAATGCCATAAAGTACCCCGATGAGGAAATTGAAGAATGTGCAGCCATATCTGTAGTGGATTCTATAATGATGAAACAATTGTGCATTAGCTGTAGCAATTCAACTCTGCCAGAGTTAGCCTTAAAAATTATTGATAAATACAGTAGTCATGAGGAGGAGGCTAAAGCCAGATGGATGGATGCAAGGCAGGACAACTTCAAAATTGGTAAGCAAATTGAATCCTTGCAATCATCTAAGAGAATGTTTAAGCCCTCATTGCCATCCATAGAATTACCACCCTTATTAGAATTGAAGCCCCTCCCTGCATACTTAAAGTATGCCTACTTGGGTAAAAATAATACACTACCCATCATCATCTCCTCAACCCTAAGTAGTGAGAATGAAGAATTGTTGCTTGAGGTGCTTGGGAGGTACAAAAGAGCAATTGGTTGTCCAATGGCCAACATAAAAGGGATAAGCCCCTCAATCTATAAGCATAAGATACTCTTAGAGGAGGGATGTAGAAAATCTATAAAGCAACCGAGGAAATTTAACTCGATAATGAAGGAGGTGGTAAAAAAGGAGATCATCAAATGGTTGGATGCAAGCATCATCTACCCAATCTTTATCAATACATGGGTCATCCCAGTTCAGTGCGTGCCAAAGAAAGGTGGAGTTACTGTCACAAAAAATGAAAACAACGAGTTAATTCCAAAAAGGTCAATAACTGGATGAAGGGTGTGTATGGATTACAGAAAGTTAAATAAAGCCACTAGAAAAGAACAATTTCCCCTACCTTTCATTGACCAGATTCTTGATAGACTGGCTGACAAGGAGTACTATTGCTTCCTAGATGGTTACTCGAGGTACAATCAAATTGTCATAGCTTCGGATGACCAAGAAAAGACTATCTTCACATGCGCTTATAGAACATTCACCTTTAGAAGATTGCATTTTGGCCTCTACAATGCTCCACCAACCTTCCAAAGGTGCGTAATGACCATCTTCATAAATATGATGGAGTAAACTTTAGAGGTTCTTATGGATGATTTTTCTATTTTTGGAGAATCATACTTAAAATGTTTCTCTAACCTTAAGAAATTACTTGAAAGATGTGAAGGGACAAATTTAGTCTTATATTGGAAAAAATGTCACTTCATGGTCCAATAAGGTACAGTCTTAGGGCAAAGAGTTTCACTAATTGATTAGAAGTGGATAAAGTTAAATTCGAAGTCATTGATAAGCTCAATGCCCCTAACTTAATAAAAAATTTAGAAGTTTCTTTGGACACCCAGGTTTTTACAAAAGATTCATAAATGATTTTTGAAAAAATGCAAAACCCTTATGCATGCTCTTAGAAAGTAATAGAACTTTTGATTTTATTGATGACTACATGAATGTTTTTCTTAAGCTTAAGAAAGCATTAGTTACAAAACCTGACTGGGAGCTACCATTTAAGCTCATGTGCATTGCCAGTGATTATGCTGTAGGAGCAGTGCTAGGGTAAATGAAAGGTAAAGTCTTCCATTCCACTACTACTGAGAAGGAACTCTTGGTTGTTGTTTTGCATTTGATAAATTTAGAGCATATTTAATTGGTGCAAAAGTAATTGTTTTCACTAATCATTCTGCTATTAAATATCTAATCTCTGAAAATGATGCTAAGCCTGATCTTATTAGGTGGATCTTGTTGTTACAAGAGTTTGACTTGGAGCTTAAAGATAAGAAGGGAACTGAGAACCAGGTAGCAGACCAACTGTCTAGGCTGGAAATTGGGGAGAAAGCTATAGGAGAATAAGTTATAGTAGAAACCTTCATTGATGAACAGTTGCTAGTAGTTTCAATAGTAAAAGGGCCTTGGTAAGCTGACATAGTACTTGGCAAGTGAAGTTCTTCCCCCAGAACTGGATTCACAAGGATTGAAGAGGTTCTCCCAACAAGTAAAAGCCTATTATTGGGATGATCCATACCTTTAGAAGCAAGGCTCTGATCAAATGTTTAGGAGGTGTGTCCCTGAGGAAGTGATCCATAGCATATTACAGCAATGCCACTCCTCACCCTATGGATGGCACTTTGGAGGGATGAGAACAACATCTATGGTGCTTCAATCCCAGTATTTTTGGACCTCAGTTTTTAAAGATCCTCATGAGATTGCTAAAAACTATGTAGATGTCAAAGAACATGAAACATATCTCAAAGACAAGAAATGCCTATGAACAACATTTTAGAGGGTGAGCTTGTTGATGTCTAAGGTATAGACTTTATGTGGCACAACAATGATGCATTGTGGCATATAGGACTACTTATAAGAAACCTTTAGGAATGTATCCCTATAGGTTGGTCTTTGGAAAAGCTTTCCTTTTACCTTTGGAGCTACAACATAAAAAAATTTTGGCTGTCAAAACGCTAAACTTAGACTTGCAGGCACTAGGAGAAAAAAGAGCATTGAAATTGAATAAGTTAGATGTATTCAAGTTATTTTCCTATGATAATGCTAAGTTGCACAAGGAGAAAACCAAAAAAATGGCATGACAAGAGGATCATGAACAGAGAGCTAAAGCCAAGGGAGCAAGTGTTGTTGCTCAACTCAAGATTATGGCTATTTCCTAAAATGCTGAAATCGAGATGGTATGGGCCATTCAGGTTTATCAATGTCTACCCCCTATGGAGCTATGGACTTAGAAAAGAGTTCAAGGTAAACTGGCAAAGAGTTAAACTATATCAGGGTGGTGAGGTAGATAAAGTGAAACCTTAACCTAACTTAGTGATCCTTGATTATTAAAGCCCAAGTCAGGCTGAAGACTGAAATCAAACGCTATCGAGAGGCAGCCCAGGGAGTGTGTAATTCCATTTTTAATCAATTCTTTTTTTAGCGTAGTTTATTTTGAATCAGGCTAGAATATTACATTTTAGGTTAAGATATGTTATTCTAGGAATAAATATTTCTTTATTCAAATTCTATCTTCAGCATTAAAAGTAGAATATTCCTCTTTACGGTAAAATAGCTTTGCTAAATATTGTATTTTATCACAATAATCTTACTCTTAAAAATGCATTGTGCAAATGATTGTAGGACGAAATTGTATGCAAGGTCCATTGTCAGGAAAGCTGGCAGGTGGAATGGAATTTATTGGATGGTTGATTGTTTTGGAGCCTAGAAGGAAGTGCTACATCATCGTATATACCAGTACAACAAATATTCCCTTCAATATATGCGCCCAAAAATCTACCAAACGCTTCATCTTTATGAAATTTCAAATTTCCCCCCTCAAAATACCTGCAACTGAAAATGCCTTTTGATTTTCCTTTTGTGGGATCAAACAATGAGCGAGGGAAGCTCAAGGAGAGACCTCGTGCCTTTAAATGTAAAGAGTCTCTTACCCATTTTCTTACGCAAACCATGTGATTTCAAATAGCCCTTCTCTTTTGTCTCTAAGCGAGCCCCTGTTTTCCCTATTTTCCAATACACTAAAATTTTCTCGCTCAAAAAATTTCTTCTCTGAAAATGAGTAAATCCAAATCAAAATCAAAAAGCCAGCCAAAACACTTTGTTGCTACAGAAAAGTTCATTAGTGAAGAGGCTGAACGAAGGTATGAAGAAGAGATTTGGACAAAAA
This sequence comes from Datisca glomerata, assembly GCA_003255025.1. Classification (NCBI taxonomy): domain Eukaryota; kingdom Viridiplantae; phylum Streptophyta; class Magnoliopsida; order Cucurbitales; family Datiscaceae; genus Datisca; species Datisca glomerata. The sequence goes on from QANY01010678.1 coordinate 698,299, forward strand.
AAATCCATGAGGAAAAGGGATTCATGATCGAGTTGATACCCTTACTAGGCCTTCCGAAGGACATAACTAACATTATCAGACATAGAGGTTGGGATAGGCTATGCTCTCACCATGACACTATCCTGGTGCCTCTAGTGTAAAAGTTTTTTACAAATTATAACTCTATGGAGTCTAATGTCAATATGAGAGGTACACTCGGTGCTGTAGCAACTGAGTCATTGCATTTATGATTTAGACGATTTCAAGGATGAATATTTGCTTTAGCTTCTAAGATTTCTAAAACTAAGCTCGATGAGATTTTGCAAGTGCTGTCTGTGCTAGGCACTAAGTGACACAATGTCTCTTTTGAAGGAGTAAAAACATGTCTTCGAGGAGCTCTAAAGCCAAGGGCAAAGGTTTGATACCATTTTATACGCACATCTCTTATGCCCACGACACACATCGAACAGTCACACATGAGAGGTTAGTTTTATTGCATACAATTTTTTCAGGTAGAAGCATCAACGTAGGAAATATAATGTTGAAAGAGCTTAGACTGTGTGCGTCCAAGAGCAAAGGTTCTCTATTTTTCCCATGCCTGATCTCTAAGTTATGTTTTACCAACCTAGTTCCTTATATCAGTATAGAGGAGATCTCTGAGTTATCTTCAAGAACATGTTCCTCAAACTCTTCAAGAGCATGTTCCTGAAACTCTTCAAGAACATGTTCCTCAAACTCTTCAAGAATGACTCAGAACTCCAACACTTTATGAATCTTATTTCTTTGACTCCTAAGATCTTCCATGCCTAGTATCTCACACTAGATGGATGGAAAACTAGGTGTCTTAAAAAATATGGATTGATCACAAACTCACTTTGAATCTCACCATGATCTTCAACACATGAGAAAATGGGAATAGAGAGAACATGACTATTCTCAAATTTAACATTACCAAATTTATGCTCCCAAGATACAAGGAATTAAGTTCAATGAGCTAAACAAACCATACTGAGTAAGAAAAATAGCATAACGTAATAAATAAGTCTTTTACTTACTCAGGATTTAAATCTTTCTACATATGATCATCAGTATGATAATTTTTGAATACTTTATATGCTAACCATATTATTAGACTTAAAATTATCATGTTCAAGTCCTATATAATCTCATTATATAAAGTATCCACATTCTAATGTTTTCACATTACAGTCCAAATAACACTGTTACATTCTCAATGAAAATGAGTGTACTTGTAATTATTGATTAATTAAAGATCACAAGTTCAATTATTATTTATAGACAGTTTACTATTATCCTTAAAACTTATTATCTTGTATATAACTATTAAATACAATATTTTAGGTTTCAATTATCATAAAACTCGCATGATATTTATGAAGTATTTATTATACATGCACACAAACGCTAAATGAAAACCACTCTATTTATTAGTTAGCAATGAAGTCTTTTACATCATATGCATATAGGACTTTATTTCCAACAATTAATGTTCTACTTCATTGAGAATCCGTAGAAGGACTAATGAGTGTAATTTTTTGTGAAGTTCTTTCTTAAACAAAATCATAACTCATTACTATTATATTATGAATGCTCTTAATCTTAACAGAGTTACAAACACATATTTAATATCTTTGTCTGCTATGAATTGGACTCTATTCTCACACATACTGTGGGTTGGAGGACTACGTTGTTAGATAATGAGTATGCATAGGTTCTCAACAGTACAGTCCATAGACACTTTTAAGTAAGTAGCTAGTCCATCTTTATGATAACTCTAAGAAGTTAGAGTTATCTATGCATTTCCAAGTCTAAATCATTACTAAATTTAGGGCGATGGATCATTTTATCATCAAAATTATGTCATTTCCTTGAAGCTTTGTTTTCTGTTGAGTCTAGTTACCTTGCTAGCTTATATGATAGTTTTTGGGTAATTTATGCATATGGTCGTGCTTCTGTGCAGGGAAACCCTGGAGAGCAGTGGCTAGAGAAAATGCTTGAGCGTGGATATCAATGTTGCTAATGCAAAGCTCATGCATGCATGGCATGGAATTTTTTCATGTTGTCTAGCTAGTGCTAAAAAGGAAGGAAACGTTCATGCACTCAAAGGTTAGTTAGCCAGATGGCATCAATGCTTTTTTTATATAGTCCCCACTGTGGTAGTTGCTTGATACGCACCTTGCTGCAAGAAATGACGCGAGGAAGAAGACATGGGAGGAGGATATTCATTTATCTATTACTCATCTTTACCTTTATTTACTTTGATGTATTTTCTATTCTTAGCTCCATTCTGTAAGTTAAAAATGGCAATGGTTGTATTCAAATTTACTCTTAAGCTTAGTATGAGCTAAAACTCTTAAGCTAGTATGGGTAATGAACCTTCAAGTTTTTATTTCTAGTTAATGAAGTTTATGTTACTCATTCCTCGATAGCATTTTATTCAAGGTTACTTAATGCTCACATTTTATTATTGACTAGTCATCTTTAATAGGATAAAAGTTGGGTTAAATACTGAAAGGGTTTAATCTGATGGACATAGCTTGAATTATACTCGAATGCTTACATCTTGTAGATCAAAGTATTTAGTGAGGAATATAGGCATATAAGCTCACCTTGTAAATTGACAAGTTGGGACTAATGAAATGAAACTCTAATCTGATGTTGGCTTAGGAATAAGTTAATTAAGTTTAGAGTTAATAATCACAAGGATGGAAATATGTTGTGCAAATGAGTTGAGATTAATGTTACTAAGAAGTTGTAGCAAACATAAACACCTTTAACTAGGAATATTAATGATTAGGGGACTTAAGCATGCTAGCTCATCCTATTATTGAATACATCAGTGTTACTTGTCCCAAATCCCATATTTTGCAAGTGTTACTTCAAACAATCTTATTTATATCAATACTTTACTTTACTCTTAGGTTAATTGAATTCAAACTATAGTTGTTACTCGGTTTCCGATTAGGCTTAATTTGATATATCTAATTACTTAGTTTACCATTTGTCCCTGTGGAGATCCACACTCATTTATCACTTTATTACTTGTTAATGATACGTACACTTGCGTATATATCACACACAATAAGTTTTTGGCATCGTTCCTAGGGATTGACTGAGAACTTAGTTTTTTAGATCAATTTAAATTTAGTTATTGAGCTGTAGTGCTAAAATTATTGCTATAGCTCTGTTGCAGGAAATTAGACTTCATTTTATATGTAGACAAAAATTGCCCGATTTTTATTTTGACCCAGAGATAGACAAAACCTTAAGACGGTTGAGAAGAGAGCATAGAGGACTGGCTGCTGTTAGAGAGATGGCTCCCAATGAAGAAGAAGTGGTTTTGAATGATAACCAACATCAGTAGGCTAACCAAACTAATAATGGTAACAATTTCATAATGATGGCTAATGATAAAGAGAGATCAATTAGGGACTATGTTATTCCAACCTCAAGCAATGAACATTGAAATAGTAAGGATAGAGATTCAAGCTCCATAATTTAAGTTGAAGCCTATCATGTTCTAGATGTTGCAAACTGTTGGGAATCAATGGACTGTCAATTGAAGATCCTCACCTACAGTTAAGAATTTTCATTGAAGTCAGTGATGCATTTAAAATATCTGGAGCTTCTAAAGATGCCTTAAGGATGAGGCTGTTTCCTTACTCATTGAGGGACAAAGCTAGAGCTTAGTTAAATTCTTTACCTCTAGATCCTATCAACACCTAGAATGACCTTGTTGAGAAGTTCTCGATGAAGTATTTCCCACTTACAAAGAATGTCAAGTTAAGAAATTAGGTCACCTCTTTTCATCAATCGGAGGATGAATCTTTGTATGAGGAATGGGAGAGATTTAAAGAGTTGCTAAAAAACGTTCACACCATGGAATCCCACACTGCATCCAAATGGAAACCTTCTATAATGGATTGACTTCTTCTAAAAGATTGATGGTTGATGCTTCCGAAAGTGAAGCCATTTTATCTAAGTCTTATAATGAAGATTATGAGATTTTGGAGAGAATAACAAGCAATAACTATCAATGGCCAACTTCTAGAGTAGTACAAAGTAAAAGAGTTGCTGGGATACATGATCCGGATGCTATGACAACTTTGACAACTCAGGTGTCCTCACCAACCAACATGATCAAGACCTTGAGTATGGCATCCACTATAAATCATAGTCAAAATCAAGCCATGCATCAGTCTGTAAACCAAGTGGTAAAGGTATCTTATGTATACTATGGTGAAGAACATTTGTTTGAAAGTTGTCCCGGGAATCCAACTTTTGTAAACAATGTAGGGATTTGTAATATAAATAATAACAACAACAAACACTACTCCAACACTTACAACCCTAGTTCGAGGAAACACCCTAATTTCTCCTAGAGTAATCAAGGTGTGGGTTCTTAAAACTCACAAAGCAGACCGACATATCCTCCTGGTTTTGCACAACAATCTCAAGCACAAAAGCCAATACAATCATAACAGTCTGGCACACTAGAGACTCTCTTGAAAGAATATGTAGCCAAGAATGAGTCTATAATTTATAACCAACTACAATGATTTAGAGCCAAGAAATGTCTCTTAGGAACCTGAAGAATCAAGTTAGACAATTAGTCAATGCATTAAATACCATACCTCAAGGTGCTTTGCTTAGGAATACTAAAAATCCTAGAAGGAAGGAAAGGAACACTACAAGACAATAAACTTGAGAAGTGGTAAGGTGTAGTACAACCGAATGATATCACAGAGAAGCAGCCTGAAAATGGAGATAAAGAAGGAAGCTAGAACAAAGTTGTAATAGATGAACCTCTTGCTATAACATCTAAGCCTATAGATCAAATAGGGGAAGACATAGTAGAGAGGCATTTGCCTTCGTTTCCTTAGAGACTACAAAAGAAGAAGTTAGATGGTCAACTTAACAAATTTATTGACATGCTGAAGAAACACATAAACATACCCTTGGTAGCAGCTCTGTAACAGATGCCAAACTATGTCAAGTTTATAAAATACATCTTGACCAAAAGGAGAAGTCTTGGAGAATTCAAAACTGTAGCCTTGACGCATGAGTGCAACTTAATCCCACAGAAAAAAAATTCCCTCAAAGCTTAAAGATCAAAGAAGCTTCACTATTCCTTGCACAATTGGAAAAACTCATTGTACAAGAACTTTATGTGATTTGGGAGCAGGTATCTGTCGGGGGTTATTCCGTCAAAGCATGTGTATTGACATTTTGATATGATATTTAATAAGGATTACATTTTTATTATAATTATTCTTTTAAATTATTGTTGAATAATTTATATAAATATCTAAAAATTTCATATTCATTAATGAGACTATGATATTGTATTAGGACAAGAAGATTAAGACCACAGATAATGAATAAAATTGTCAGCAATATATTAAAGTATGAAATCTTTAACGAATGGTTACTACAACGGTTCACTAAGCATTATGCATGCATGTGATCTAGATCCAGATCATTGATGTGGATAGACATCTTAGTGAATGTGCTTTATATAATGAGATTATATATGACTGGACCGATGTGAATTAATATCTTTATCAAGGTGTTGTTTATCATAAAGATTTAATACACATCAATTCGATGATCATATATAAATCAGTCTTAGTCATGAGTAGTCATGAACTCTTGTGCTTTATATATTGTTTTCTAACAACACCACAAATGTTTTGCAGCTTTTAAAAAGTCACTAATGAACTTTCTATAGAATCTTGCATCTATTCTAACTAAGATCACGACACGTCTCATAAGTAGAATCGTAGGATCAATATCATGAATAAAAAGATTCTACAAGGTAGTAGTGAGAGTATAAAATACACCCATTTATGAAATTAATATGTTAAAAATCTTCAATTTATAATTTAAAGAAAAATAGTACGTATCTCTACAATTTCCCTCATTGTAATTAAGAAACTACAGAGAAACAATAATAATTGCACAGATTAAATGGTACTATATTATTTTAAGCTTAATAAGTTTTATTTTCTCACAATTTATTATGTCTGAGAGTCTAAGATGGTAATATCCCACGGGTTGTGATTTAACCAGCTTATAACTAGCCTTAAACGAGTAGTAAAATCAGATAGCTCATAGACAAACTAATGGAACAGTAAAACCAGAGAACAAATGAGAAATACGAGAAAGGAAGAAGAAGAAGAAGAAGAAGTAGACAGAGTTTATCCTGATTAGGCTTATCAAACCGATAAGCCTACCTCCAGCAGCCATTCGAGAGAAATCTACTACATTTAGTAAAGTTACAATGAGAATAAAAGATTACAGATAGACTCCAATTTAGCTCTCTTCTCTCTCACTCATTTTTGTTCATCGACAAACCTCTCTCTCTCTCTCTACTCCCTATAAAACTAACAAACTCATCATTCCCCCTAACAGAAAAAGGTTTGTCTATTGTTACATCAGAATAATATTTCCTAGTTAATTATTCTATAGCCACTCTTAGCTTTCCCCGTAGACATACACATGTCATTGACGGCTCAAAGAGAAATAACATAACTAACTAGTAGAGAGGCCAGCTTGGTTGCTGAGTTATATGGTCTACAAATTCTCCACCTTGACACAGCAAACAACCTTACATTTAAACATACCAGTAGCTCAGCTCTCTACAGCATCATAATTCATCATGCACCTTTAGAGTGTGTGACTTGTATCAAGTCCAGACACTTCTTGAACTTGACATAAGTCACTGGTTTAGTAAGCATATCAGCAGTATTGTCATCAGTATGTATCTTAACCACCTCAATCTTCCCACTAGAAATAATTTATCTTACAAAGTGCATTCTAATGTCTATGTGCTTGGTTCTTTCATGGTACATCTGATTCTCTGTTAAGTGAATAGTACTCTGTTGTCACAGTGCACTTTCACTCTATGTTGCTTTACTCCAAGCTCATTAACTAGCCCTTGTAACCAAATTTCTTCTTTAACAACCTCAGTTAGAGCTATATATTCAGCTTCCGTAGTTGATAAAGCTACTACTGGTTGTAGATTTACTTTCCAACTAACTTTATAGCAAAATAGCTTGAAAATGAAACCAGTCAAACATCTTCTTCTATCCAGATCTCCTACATAATCTGAATCAACAAAACCAACTGGATCCTCAACTTCTGATTCTGAGTTTCCATATAACAAACCATGAAAACACGTATTTCTCAAATATCTAAATACCTATTTCACTGTTTTCTAATGACCTTGGCTTGGTTTTGACATAAATCTGCTTACCAAACTAGCTGCATAAGCCAAATCAGGTCTAGTACAAACCATATAATACATTAAACTTCCCACAGCACTTGAATAAGGAACCATACACATTTCTCTCGTTTCTTCCTCAGTAGAAGGTGAGAGAGATGTAGACAGTTTAAAATGTGCTGCCAAATGTACCTGAACAGGTTTTGCATCATCCATATTAAACTTTTTTAGAATTCTAGCAATGTATATACATTGGGATATAAACATTAGTTTTTGTTTTCTATCCCTTGTAATCTCCACTCCTAATTTTTTCTTAGCTGCTCCTAAATCCTTCATCTCAAATGCCAAATTCAATTGCTTCTTAAGCTTATGCATTTCAGTTATATCAGTAGATGCAATAAGCATATCATCCACATATAACAAGAAAAATCATGTACTATTGTCTTTCCATTTATAATAAACATAACTATCATATAAACGTCTATGAAAGTTGTTATTAATCATGAAATTATCAAACCTAAGGTACCATTGTCTTCAAGACTATTTCAAACCATAAATAGATTTATTGAGTAAACATACTTTCTGCTCATCACCTCTGCAAATGAAACCTTCTGGTTGAGACATACAAATCTTTTCTTTAAGATTTCCATGAAGATATGTTGTCTTAACATCTAGTTGCTCAAGCTCTAAGTCAAAGTGAGCTACTAATGCTAAAAGTGATGGAAGTGTGCTTAACCACTAAAGAGTGAATCTCATTGTAGTCAATTCCCTATCTCTGAGTGAAGCCTTTTACGACCAACCTAGCTTTGTAAATAGGTTATTTTGGGTTCAGAATGTTCTCTTTCCTCTTGAATACCCACTATCTTTTGCTTGGGTGGTTTATCAACAAGAGTTTAGGTCTGGTTCTTGTCCAAAGCCCTTAGTTCTTCCTTCATTGCCTTTAGCCAGCTATTTCCATGTTTTCCAGATACAGCTTCTTTGTAGCTTTTAGGTTCTGAGTCATTTATTTTTAAAGCCACTGATAGAGCAAATGAGATAACATCAGCATACCCAAATCTATTTGGTGCTTTATGCTCTCTCATTGCTCTATCTCTAACAAGTTGATAGTTTCTGAGTTCAGGTTGGTCCTGAAGTTGTTCTTCAAAATCAGAGTTTTCTTCAGTTCGTTGCCTAACAGATTGAGTTGGATCAGATTTTTCCTTGCTGCTAGACTCCACCTCAATCTTAGTTTTTTCACTTGATTGCTGTAAAATGACATCTGATGACTCAGACTCCTTCATGAACATTCCATCCTCCTTCAATACTACATCTCTGCTTATAAAAGTTTTTGAAACATTTCCATCTTGATACCACAGTTTATATCCTTTAACTCCATCTGGATAGCCTAGAAACATAAACTTTCTAGCTCTTGCTTCTAGCTTATCCTGTCTAATGTGTGCATAAGCCACACATCCAAAAACTCTTAAGTGATCATACTGTGTGGCATGTCCACTCCACATTTTCCTCTAGTGTCTTGAAATTGATTGCAGTATATGGGCTTCTATTCACTAAATAGGTTGTTGTATTCACTGCCTCTCCCCAAAATTTCTTTGGGAGATTAGCACTTAATAGCATGCACCTTACTCTTTCTAGTAAGGTCATATTCATGCTTTCAGCTAGACCATTTTGCTGAGGAGCATTTCCTATTGTTCTATGTCTTACTATTCCCTGCTCTTTGCAAAAATTTTGAAATTCATTGCTACAACACTCAAGTCCATTATCAGTTCTAAGTTTTATGACTTTCTTACCTATCTGAAGTTCGACCATCTTTTTCCAATCCTTGAACTTTTGTAAGGCTTCATCTTTGGTCTTTAGAATGTCCAGCCATACCTTTCTTGAGTAGTCATCAATAAAGGTGATGTAGTACTTTCCACCACCAAGAGTTTTTGTCCTTGATGGCCCCCAAAGATCAGAGTGTATATAGCTTAGAGCTTCTTTGGTTCTATTTATAGACTTACTGAACTTCATCCTGTAGGTTTTTCCATACACACAGTGTTCACAAGATTCAAGCTTGTCTAGCTTATCACCACACAACAATCCCTGCTTTTTAAGTTCATTCAACCCTCTTTCTGAAACATGTGCTTATCTGAGATGCCACAGTTTTGACTTTTCTAGACTAGTGATAGATGTTGTTGCTGCCACCTCAGTCACTATGCTACCATGGAGAGTATACAGACCATTTTCTCCAATTCCCTTCATTATAACTAGAGAACCTTTCATGATCTTAAGAGCTCCACCTTCTGCCTTATAAGAGTAACATGGTTCATCAATACCCCGAGTGAGATGAGATTTCTCTTCAACTCAAGTACATATCTCACATTTGGTAAGACTCTCTCAGTGCCATCATGAGTTTTCATTCTAATTGTACCAATCCCTACAACCTTACATGGTTTATTGTTCCCTAGCCGTACTTTACCACCATCATTGACTTTATAATTTTCAAACCATCCTTGATTAGGTATGTGAAAAGAGCAACTAGAATCTAGAATCCATTGTTTGCTGGAGTTCATGGTAGCAACAACTAACAAATCTGCACTCTCATAGCCTTCTTCAACAACTGTTGCATCACTTCTATTAGCTTCATTTTCTTTATTCTTTTGTTTCCTCTTTGGACAAAGTCTCCTAATTTGACCTTTTTCATGACAATGATAACACTTTATCTTATGCCATGTTCTAGATTTAGATCTGGACTTCCCTCTATGTTTCTATTCCTTTTTGTCTGTTCTTCCCCTAATTCATAAGTTGTCACCAGATTGATCATTTTGTTCAGATTTCCTTTGAAAGTCCGTTGAATTCAGTGCTCCAATCACATCATCCAGTGAGAGTGTTTCTCTACCGTGTTTCAATATGTCTACAAAGTTCTCATAAGATTTGGGAAGGAAATGAAGCAACACTAAAGCCTTGTCTTCATCTTCGTACTCTACATGTATGCTTTCAAGATCTAGACACAACTTATTGAATTCATCAATATGTTCTTACAAATTCTTCCCTTCAGTCATCTTAAGTGTGAAGAATCTCCCCTTTAGATATAGTCTACTAGACAGAGACTTAGTCATATACAAACTTTCAAGTTTTAACCATACCTCTGCAGCAGACTTCATCTTAGCCATTTCTCTCAAAACCTTGTCACTGAGACTAAGAATCACGGTATTATATGCCCTTTTCATGATGTCATTTTTCTTATCTTCTGTGTAAGTCAAAGGCATTTTGCTCTCTCCTTCCAGAGCTTCATCAAGTCCTAGATTGCCGAGAAGAGCCAGTATCTTCATTTTCCACATAGCAAAGTCATTGGAGCCATCAAATCTCTCAACCTCTTGCTTGGTAGTTGAAGTTTCCAATTCTGTAATTCTGTCAAACACTTTGGAAACTTGTTTCCATAATAACTGGATTTTTGCAGTGAAGAAAAAAAGCTAAACCTCGTGCGCTTATACGAGTTTGTTATGATTTAACCAGCTTATAACTAGCCTTAAACAAGTAGTAAAATCAGATAGTTCCCAGACAAACTAATAGAACAGTAAAACCAGATAACAAATGAGAAATAAGAGCAAGGAAGAAGAAGAAGTAGACAGAGTTTATCCTGGTTTAGCTTATCAAACTGATAAGCCTATCTCTAGCAGCCATTCAAGAGCAATCTACTATATTCAGTAAAGTTACAATGAGAATAAAAGATTACAGAAAGACTCATCTTTAGCTCTTTTCTCTCTCACTCATTTTTGTTCGTCACCAAACCTCTCTCTCTTTACTCCCTGTAAAACTAACAGACTTATCATTACCCCTAATAGAAAAAGGTTTGTCTATTATTACATCAGAAGAATATTCCCTAGTTGTTTATTCTATAGCCACTCTTATCTTACACCGTGGACATACACATCTTCTTGACAGCTCAAAGAGAAATAGCATAACTAACCAGTAGAGAGGCCAGGTTGGTTGCTGAGCCATATGTTCTACACCACGAATCTTACATTAAGACTCTATTAGGACTGTAAGATCCTACTAATTTAACATTTTACTTATGAATCAGATAATATGAGTTATATGAGATCTTAAAATAGTTAGATTAAAAAATTTTGATCTTGAGGTCATGAAAATTATGTACGGTAAAATCCATAATGTCAATTTAGACATGTATGTCTCATGTAGCTAGTCAATTTCTTATGCTTCAACATCAAAATGTCTTAACCATCGAGACTAATCAAAGAATTAAGAAAGGGACACATCAAAGCAAAGTTTAAGACGCAATTAATTATCAATCAAGGATAGCATTTTGTGGTTTTTAGAATATTTTGCATGTGATCATATGGATAGAAAACGCCTTTTGTTGACATCATATTTGGCAAAGGGTACAACCATGATAGGACCATTACAAAGAGAGAATTTCTCTCTAATAATTTATGTTCTTATGACTATGATGCTTGTGTATAACTTTTTTTCCATAAGTTGGTAGGGTAAATATATCTAGATTTGAATGATTTATAACGTATGTTTTAAAGATTAACACGAATCATATATGAATCAATGTTAGAAATTTATGACCTAAAAGAACTCCAACACCCAGTTATAGTCACAAACATTTGCTGAATTCTACTGTACAATATCATATTTGACAATTTAAGACACATGTATCAAAGATCAAAGATGAAACGAATGATATCAATATTAAAATTGTATGTCATGTCACAAGAGACATCATAGTTACATTTACAAAACTATAAAGCAAATCTATTTAAAAGTTGATCCATATGAATAAGCATAAAACCAATCCATATGAATAAATCTTTTCAAAGTTCATTATTATACACATTCATACCACTAATCTCTCACATTTAAATGTAGTAATTTATTCAAAATGTCAACAGTCGATCACATGTTAGAGTTGACCAAAATAGTTTGACTGACCAGTCACATGCAAAATCTCTCCATAATGCCTCTTCAGGTAAACAATTTTTTTTTCTTTTATTTCTCTAGCAATTCATGAAGAGAGAACAGCTAATTTGGAAATCATAATAGATTTTTAGTCACAGAAAGGAGAAGATTCGGCGATCATTTTGGAGTTGAAAAATTAAGACAATAGAACACGAGACAATAAGTATTTTTCTCCCTTAATACTTGAAAATGTTGTCTCCTTTAGTTCTTTTTGTCACACTTACAGATTTCAATGATAAAAAAGTCAATACTAATTTCATTCTATATGTTCTTTTATGGTTACAGTCATCACCATCATTAACTTGAATTATCTCACATGGGTCATGTATGGATGATATATGGATGAGTGTTTAATAGGAGGATTGGAATTCTCTGTTAGTTGTTAAAGAAATATATAACGTTAAATTTAGAAGGTTAATTTTATTTTCTATTGATTCAAAAACTCTGAGGCAAATGATCTCCATCATTTTATTCGACAACATAGGCGGATCTGAATCACTGACTAATTTATTTAGATGAATCAGTAAAATTTAAAAGTAACTATTGAATTATACTAATGTTTTTTTATTAATAAGTTCATTTGAATTAAAAATTTCAGCCTTTTCTCTTACATATGTAATTGAGAAATTATCATGTTCTTGGAAGAGAAAAAAAAAAAGAATCATTCCTTCGCATAAAGTATATATTTAAACCAAAAGCTGTTGATTACATCATTTTTCCAACCCCCAAAATTTTTGGGCATTTCAAGCACAGTTTATTTGAGGAGGTAAAAAGCTGAACTATTTTGCTTTCTGAATTTTAAAAACTTTTCAACACTCTTGAAATATCGATTGATTCTTAACATATTTATTTGTGACATATACTAATTTAGAATAGAAAAAATGAGTGAGAAACAATCTGTTTTAACAGATGACATTCACTTAACATATTGGTCGATTTTCTGTCTATTTGTACGCTTAACTCAAATAAAGCTTCAGAACTTGAGTATGCATTCGCCTAGTAGACAGTGGTGTTAAATTTTGAAGAGCTAAATTCTTATTTTTTAAAACTTACAAAGACTGAAATTTGCATTTATTTGTCATGTCACTCCACCCAAAGCTTTTGAACTTCAGTATGTTATTGACTTAGGAGACATCAGCTAAATTTTTACTATTAAAAAATATGAACTCAAATTATGAATCTCACGAGTAAACGGTGAGCTCTTAATCACTCTAAAACAACTTCTTATCGTAAATTTTTGCTCATTTGTGATTAATCTGTTTACAGTAATAAATAACGTGATTAGTGCGCTCTAATGACATTTCTTTTAATCGCCTAGAGGGCGATTAGGTTAACAACCTTCCTCTCTTACCATTTAATTTTTAAGTAATTAAGCTTCCCTGCCCTACTCGGCAAGCAAATTTCTATGGTCAATGATATCATTAGAGTCCTAATCATTGTTCCAATGAATATGGCTTTAATCACTCATTTTGCTTGTTGTATCCGATGCTAATCTACCTTAAACCCATTTAAAATTTCGAGAAACCAAAAGTAATTTTATACTCAGTTTATCTATCTCGTGTCTGCATACACATACGTGTTTCACGTGAACTAAATATAAAATATAAAATATAAAATATATTAGATTTTATGAGTATCGTTAAACTTATCATAATATAATTATTCGTTCTATTATGTATCTATCAATCTTTGAGTCTCTATTTTTATATATGTAGATATGTTTTGTATAATGGATATTATTGACTATAACTTATACAGATTATATTTTTATATTATTACTAACAACAAACTAAACTATTATTATTGTCGTAATTATTAATATTATTTGAATATGAAAATTTGAAAATAATAAATCAATCTCCACAAAATTTTACATAGATTCAATGAAACAACTTAGTGTGATAGTAATTTTTAATTCTCAAAGTTAGCGGTGAGTAAATATAAATAAGAATTGGTTAATCATAAAATTTAAGATTGATACAGTTAATACTAGTGTGACACATGTACTCTCAAGGGGGTGTTTTAGGATTATCCTAAGAATGTCATTTTTAATATATTACTAGTTGACAACTACGTGAACTACACGTATTAAGCAAGTTAAAATACACGTAAATTTTTAAATTGACAATAATGTTAAAATAAACACATTATTTTTTAAAATGATTGTAATCTAAATTTAAAATAAAATAATAGTAATGATAAGTACTTTAGTTTGTTAATAACATTGTTGAAATTTTACTTTATAGAATTACTATTTGAATAATATACAAAATGATTATTCGTCGATTTGTTAGATTCTATCATATTAAGAGATAATTCATCCTTTTTAAAAATATTTATCTCAATTAATTTATACGAATTTTCATGTCCTGATGACATAAAAAATATTATATAATATTTATTTTAGGGTAAATATCTTAGAATTCCTCTGTGCTTTGCCCCAAAATTAATTTACCTCCTTAAACTTTATTTTATTTCTTATTGGCCCTTCAATTTTTTTCATCCATCGCAAAACTCTTCTGACATTCAAATGAATGTTAAATCGACATATGCCTAATTTGTTTTCTAATTTTACCAATTTTTATTTTTATTTTTCTCTTTCATGAATAAAAAATCAATTAAAAATAAAAATTTAATTAAATCATTTTTATTTTTATTCATAAAGGAGGAAAATTAAAAAAATGATAGAAAAACAAAGAGAAAAATAGGATAATTTATTCATTAAGGAGAAAAATAAAAATAATTGATGAAAACCGAAACCAAACCTTAAGGAGATGAAACTCAAATCGCTGCTAAAACTAGAGGAGAATTTATCAAATTTTGCAAATCAATGAAAATTGAGATGCAATTGTAGCTAATTTTGGATTTAAAAAACATGTGAATGTGTAGCTTATAAGGTTGAAGAAAATGATAAAATTGAAAAAAAAAAGTAGCCATGTATCGTGGATGTGTCGATTTGACTGTCATTTGACGGTCAGGGGATAAGTTGATAGATGGACAAAATTGAAGGATTAATATGGAAGGGGATAAAGTTTAGGAGGGGTAAGCTCATTTTGCGACAAAATACATGATGTTTTATGATACTAACCCTTAATTTTATAACCTCAAAATTCATATATGTGGATATTTATATCTCTGTTTGCACTATGTTAAAAAAAATATTTAGTGTTACAAACTATTTATCAACAATTATTATTAAATTAAAATAATATCACATTACATGAATTATATTAAATGAGAAAATGTATGAAAACTCATTGTACTATTCTAAGAAGGCTTGAAGGGTAAAAAAAGAATAAAAAATTTCTCCTCTTTAAACCCCTTTTAATTTATTAAGATGGGGCATGTTTACATGTTAGATTTAGATTAAAAATTTTAAGATTGGGATTTGTGATTCAAATACAATGTTTACTTATTTCTGGATTAATTAGATTAGTAATGGTCACATATGTTTGATTGGATTATAAATTCTCTGACTCTAGGATTTTAAATCCAACTAAAAACCCAGGTTTTGTAATATTGAATTTAGACAATTATAGATTTAAATCAAAAGACAAATTTACCAATACTAGAATGAAAAAGTTACATTATATTATTTAATTGAATTATATTGTAGTACAATTATCTTATCTAACCTATTCCAAATCAATTAATCCAACAAAATCTATCCAAATCTTAAATCAAAATCTTGAATTCAAATTCTTAAATCCTCAGTCCAAATCTTAAACCTAAGAATTTGGTAAACATGCCCTTAGAAGTTGTTTGGTTCGCACAATGTACAAACGAATATCGCAATTCAATTACCGGTAATTCAATTGCTTAGGATTCAATTGCTAATAAAATATGATTGTCATGTTTGGTTGTATTTAATCTATGAAGTGATGGGTAGCAATTTAGAATTTTTATTATTGGTATAGGTTAAGTTTTGTTGTACGCTTTCATGAATAACATAAAGTTATTTAAATGCCCTTTCAATTATTTATGCAAAAAATATTTTGACGTGCAATTTTCACATTAATTTTAATTATGTTTTCTTATTATGTAAATAAATTAATAAGTATAACGCACCGACCCTCGAGAGTTAAACATACGTATAATCTCATAATTTTAAAATCCATAATTTTACAAACCCTAATTCTGTGATAACTTACAAATTGAAATTCTTAATTTACCATGATAGAAAAACCTTGACCTATATAGTGAAAGCATTAAACTTATCTATGATCAGAATCTTAATCATTAAATCACGGAAGCGATCAAATGTCTTAAATGTATGATTAATAAAACCTCGATAAAACTGAATTAAACTCTGAAATTAAGTCAAAACTTGAAATCCATAATTCATGAAATTTTCATTCATCCTAATTCATAGAAAAACATAACGTAAAATAAACTACTTAAATAACTGAGTTAAACAGAAAACATTTTCTCAAATTTTAAATCAAATCATAAACTGAAAACATAAATTCTTCTAATCTAACTGGTTATGACAGTCTCTCACTCATGCTGCTCACCATCACCATCTTCATCATAAACAACTATGGGGGGATGAGTATTTTTCACCATCTTCATCATAAACAACTATGGGGGGATGAGTATTTTAAAATACTCAGTAAGCAAAGTCACATAATAACATGCATCCACATATCATAAATGCAATCATGACATAGCATAACTGAACTTGACATATATCATAAATAAAATAAAGTAACGTACTTGATCATGAATTGGCTTAACATAGCATGTAGATAACATGTGTCTCAGACAAAATCATATAACAAACTTATTCATATCTTGTCTTGGCACATCCCTTAGTTAACAACCTAATCAGAATTGATCACATGTTAACTGAAACACATCATGAGAAATTGGGCGACGAAACAGATGACACCCATTGAACGACGAAACAGATGGCACATATCGGGCAACGAAACAAATGACACACATTAGGCGACATAACAGATGGAACTTATAGGTGACGAAAAAGTGAACAGATGATACCTCATGAGTGACGAAAAATATTTACATATGAGACCCAATGTAGACCAAAACATGAACATATGACACCACATTCGTATAACAGAACAAAACGTGAACAACTCTGATTTCTTGAACTAAGGGTAGTGCTTAAGTTCATATCTTGCTTAATTTTCACTTGACAAAATTAACTTCATAACTTGCAGAGTCCAACGCATGATAATAATTGATCATATGATTCGCGAGTAAATATATAATGCATACTAATACATGTACCATAATCGAACATGATAACATACAAATATAAAATCATTCATACCCAAAATATTTATCTCATGATAATCAAATTATTAATTGAATAGTAAACAATTACTAAAGTGTTAAAGAAATATAAATATTATTGAAAAATGGTTTAACAGATAATAATATAAATACATTATACAGTTATATCAGAGTCACATCATTATATAAGCTCACTTATATAAAACATATACATGAACATAACATGTTTACATACAATTAAAGCTAATAAGAATAACACATCTTACGTGTATCACACACGGATCACATTACGATGTAAATTCACTTACTCAAGACATATAATATAAGTTCACTTACCCAAAAAAATTACATTTATCACGTGTGGGTCACATTACAATGTAAATTCACTTACCTTAATCGGAGGAATGAATCTGAAATCCAAATATCTCAGATCATCAAATATCAATGAATGTTGAGTATGACTAGAAAATCATAAAATTATAGAGATTTAATTAAATAGCGCATAGCAGTCTGAGCCAAAGCCTGCTCACACCACCTGTCATCCACCAACAAATCTGAAACCATGATGTTTGAAGATCCCGTCCAAACAGTGGTCAGAGGATGGAGGAAACCACCCTTAGTGAGCATTAAGCTAAATGTGGATGGAGCTTTGAGGGAGGGTTTATGTTCAGGCGCTGGTGGTTTATTCCGGGATCATAATGGTAATTGGGGCATTCATTACTCATTTTGAGGGCGTTTTGTCTGTTCGTTGTATTGAGCTTTGGCCTTGCGGGAGGGGCTCTCTTTGGCCGTAGAGAAAAGGATTCCACTCCATATTGTTGAATCGAATTTGATGGAATTAATCACAACGTTGCCATCGAGCAGTGAGGATCGGACGGAGTTTAGGCTAATTATCAAGATGTGCAAGGAGTTGTTAAAGAGGTTTCAAGTTTCGACTTGTCTCATGTTTCTCATTCTTGGAATGAAGCTGCTCATAGATTAGTCCGGTCCACAACATAATTATCAAGTAATCTTACAAGAGTATTATAATAGAAATAAAAAATAGAATAGTGCAAACTAAGCGGGCCAATTCAATATTTGTTTACAATCAAAATTTTGATACCAAGAATTGAATGATTTTAGAATTATATCTAGATTATATAAAGTTTATCTACTGGTTTATCCAAATCTCACAATGTTTAATTCAAAAGATTATGAAAAATCATTAGTACTTTCTTTACGTGATAGTTTTCTACTATGTTCTATTGAAATAAGTTCCAATCGTCTTTGAAAATCAAGTAAAAGGCTTACTTTTTATGTAAAATTATGTTTAAATTCTAGAATTCCTAGCATATAGACCATTTTTATGCCACTAAGTTAGAAAATAGCTTAAAAATATAGTAGTAAATAAATAACCATTTTCTAGTTGGTGTGATTTGAAAAATTATTAGTTATCTAAAATATCTTTATATTATCCATTATCAATTTATTTTATTTAAGGGTGGAATTTGTTGATATGCCTCAATTTTAGATATTTTAGAAAAAAATTTGTTTGTGATTTTAATTCAATTTTTTCCTAAATTCTCTCCCATTTTATGCCTATTTTTTCTTTTACATATTCTTTAATATTTTTTTTCAATTTTGTACTTGGCTCTAAATTACCTATTAAAAAGTAATAGTTAAGATACGTTTTTAAAAATTAGTATATGATATTTTTTCATAAAATTAATTTAGTAGTGTAAATTTATAGATCACAGTTAAAATATGACTTTTAAAAATAATATTTGATATTTTTGTAGATATTTCATTTATTTAAAAATTATCTTTCAAATATTCCATAAATTTAGGAGTAGTTATAGAAATTATTGGTGATTTCATATTTTAAATTAATTTCAAATTTTATTTGATTTATTGATATTAATCCCCAATTTAAAAATAAAAACTGAATAGAAATATGAGATAAGTGCATTGTAAATAAATTATAAAATTTTATAACTACATTAACTAAAAAAGAACCATTTACTTACTTTATTTTTTTATACTAATTTTTAATTTAGTACTATTGGTTTATCTATGTCATTTCCCCATCTAAATTCTGCTAAAACCACTTCAAACTAACTGAAGGCAGGCTGATGGTCAAAATGGGTCCATTACGCTAGTGGGCCGATGTGGACATGTAGGCCAATTTTGTTCCCTTTAAAGGCGGGTTGGTAGAAGGAGAGGATAATGAAACTCTTTGTTGGGGCCCATTTCGATCTCTTTTACTATATGTTGTCCTCTTTTCACCACTTAATTGTTTTTGTTTCATCTCAATAATCTGTCCGCCACCCAAGCTTTTTTTTATCGGATGTCCCCGAAGGACTGCCACCCAACCTTTACCTACCAAATGATAGATAGGAAAAATAACTTAATATCATTTATTTACTTTTAAAAAAATTAGAAATGTAAAATATTGGTATTTGATTGTCCAATTATAAAAACTTATTTAAGGAAGTATTCCATTTCTTAAACATAAGTAAGAGAATGAGAAAAAAGTTATATTTATAAAAATGACCACTTCTTTTAACTGTAAGTTTTTTTATAAAATTATAAAAATATTATGTACAGGTTTATTATGATATATTTTTATATCCTATAATATATTTTAAGATGTTGTAGTATATTTTTAGTATACTTTTATATATTATTTGTGATAATTATATATTATAAATATATTATCTTACAAATCATCAGTACCAAACTTCCTCTCACACCCAAACCTCTCTCCTCCTTCTCTTATGTATGTATGTCTATGGTGTACTTCACCTCTTTGTAGCTCGATTCCCTATCTCTCCTCTGTGGAGCTTCAATCTCTCCAAATTCTCTTCCACTATGTTTCTTGTCCCATTCTAGCAATTTCAGCTTATAGATCGCATGTTCACAAACCTTCTTAGTTAACGCCGTCTACTCACGATCCGAAGTTATCCTCGCGAAGAATAAACTAGAGAATCGCATAAAAATCGCTAAAGCTAGAGTTATTAAACCTGTAATTTCTTTAATATCTTCATTTGATCTTCAGGTTCAAGAGTACGGTGTGACAACGATTTGAATTTTTTATTGTGCGATGAGAACAAGGAGCTTATCACTTCACGGGAGCCATTAAACCTCTTGGACACTGAGAACAAGGAGCTCATCGCTTCGTCAGTTTTGAATCTTTCATTGTGAGGTTTGTCCTCTGTTTCAACTGTCGCAATTCAAGGAGAACAAGATCACAATCGAATAGTAATGGCTTTGTTGGGAGCCAATAAACATCTAATTCGGGCGTGTTCACAAGGTTTGGGACTCGAGTGTGAGTGGAAGAGATTTGGAATTTTAGATATATTAATTCATTGTTTCTGCTAGAAGAGAAATGGCTGTCACTGCTACTAATATAAGACTAAAATCTACTATAATTACCAACTTAATTTTTTAGGGCTAATTGGTAAAACCATTAAAAAACAGACAATTCACTATAATTTCCCAATTATAAATGTAATGTAAGATATTGATCTGTAATGATTTGTACAAGATAAAAGAATTTGTACAACTTTTATTTTAATAAATTTTTATTTTCTTAATATCATTTAGTTACTTTTATAAAAATTAAAAAAAAATGATATTTTGATATTTGGTTGTCAAATCATAAATGTATGTAGGATATATTGCTCTATAATGATCTGTAGAAGATAAAAGAATTTGTTGAATTTTTGTTTCAACAATTTTATATTTATATTATATTAAAAATGATTTAAATGACATATTCTTTTATTTTATAAATAATTTATAAAATTAAATATTAGAACATAGCAAGAAGCCAAAAATCCTTGATTTGGCTAGTAAATATTGCACAGCTTTGGGCCCAGCAAGTCAAATGAATGAGCTAAGCTGCTTCTTTTCCACATTTATTTTATCTGTGTCCGTTCCACATGCGCTTTGCACGTCATTGGTGCTTTGTGCTCCTCTATTCTTCATCCGTAGGTTCCGACGGACTTCGTCATTTTTCTCAATAAAAATGAAAACAAAGTTGTATTGCACCGACATATCAATTCATTTTTCACCGAGATGGAAAATTTTGAATCCCCTCTTTCCACTTTAAGGCCCTTCATCTTTCTGAATCGAAGTCCGGCAAGACTCGCATCATTCAAACAACTGTGGGAAGCACCCCAGTATACAATCGCGCACAGTAATAGGGAGTACTATTATACCAAAGGCCAATTTCAATTTACCAAACAATAGTTCATCTCATATAGTGATTGTAGACTCGTACAAGGATATTGAGTATACAGTTGATGCATCTTACTTGATCCTTATTTGTAGATTCAGTAAGCTACGTGTCCGTGCATAGAGAACTGCCTTCGGTCCCCCAAACATTACTTGGGTCTGCTTGTCATATAGTGTAGATAATTGTTGCTGTATAAAACTTTAGTAGCTTGGCCATTTGATCTCACCCTTGTAGTTTGTTAGGATGTGGGCTGCTCGAATAATTCCCCTTGTTTATATTTGAGGAGTGGTTAATGACTGATTTTTTTAATTGTAACTATAGTAACTATAGTTAGTATGATGTATAGGATAGCTATGATCTGATTTGAGATTGTGTTAAGATTGTTTGATGTCTCATTTATTGTAAGGGGTATAAGTAAAACTAAAAAAAAAACCGCTCAAATCCACCGAACTGAACCGAACCGATGCGGTTCGGTCGGTTTCGTTGGGTGGCAATAGTGGAAAATAAGTGTAGTTCGGTTCGGTGTGTGATTTTTGTGAAAAATTTGTTAAAATTATGTATATAAAATAGTGTGTGATAATTATTTCTGAGTATTTAGTTATTTATATGACATTTTGTATTACTGAATTTGATAAATGAATGAAAGTTTTTCTATTAATTAAAGTGTATTTATAATTTACTTAAGTCCTAGAACAATTGTCAACGTAAGAAGAGTAAAGACTGAAGGGTCTTCCAGACAAACTCTTCTGAAATAGTTTAGAACGTTATTCACAGTCTTAGGATCGACTGGACAATCAAGTCTGATTACGACTATTAGGTTGAACCAAATGATGCCGGTCGTGGGGCATGAGAGTGGGGACTCTAATAGTTAACCTAGACATGTTGTGGAACATGTTGAATAAATCAGCAACAAATTAGTTTTGAGTAAAATCGTTTATCTATCTCTAAATCTAATCGTTACACCTTAAGTGTATTTTCATAATTACCTTAATTCTTAGGTGAATACGAAACTTGACCTAGTTAATTACGATTTTTGATACGTCAAAGGAGTGAGTTCAAATTGCCGGATGATACATCAGCTGTTGGGATCGTGATTCAACTATGTTGGAGTTGCATGATTTACAGATATGGAAATTCATGGTTAGATTGTAAAATGTAACAATATCACCTTATGCTTTATTGATGGGCGAATGAATAAATTAACCTGGGCAGGTACTCCATGAAATGTATCATTAAATAAGACATGAGGAATTGTACGAGACAATTCACTTTTATGTCTTTCTTATTCACAGTCAAAAAAGAAGTTAAAGAAATAATAATAAGAGGGGTAAAACGATAATTTTATATCATGCTCTTGTTACTAATATTCACAAAGAGTAATATGTTAATATATATTATGGACCCTAACATAAAAGTGTTTATTTGCACAAACAGAAAATGTAGCGTGCATAAATCGAGAGTTATTCGGCATCGAACTTATAGTGGAGTCATACAATGTCAAGATTAAATAGGTCAAAATTTTATAGAAATAAATTCGCTAGATATTTGAATCTTATAATTTTATTCGCGTGCGTCCATTCAATCTCAAGAGTAGCTCATGAGAACAGGTTTAGAAGAAACAACATCGGTTGCACCAGAATGTGTTTTGAATCAAGGCGTATTTCCTATACCCGTATATCATAGGGGTTGTCACTTAATTAGTGAAATAATTAATTTAATATTTTTTAATTACTAGATAATTAATCAATAAGATAAATTAATTTATTAATTGATGGAGATCAATTTAAATTACTCAATTTTGGGTTGATGAATTTGGACACAATATTGACTTTAATAGGTGATGCAATTTTTGACAATTATAGATTATGAGGGTGAATTTCGAAATTATACATAAATGGAGTATATGTGAAAATTCCAAAATTATTATATAAGGGATGACATTAGAGTTGCCTCGCTAAGTGTGTTGACACAACCATAATCACACAAAGCAGAAAAAGGTTTCTCTCTCCCCCTCCTACTATTGTCGCCGAATTCATAGAGGAAGAAAATATTTTTTTTCTCAGTTGTTTTGAGAGTCCACACTCAGTTCCTAACGACGTCCTTACGAGATATACTTCTGAATTCAACGAGTGGTTGTTGTGCGAAGACTAATCGAAGTTCTTGAATTTGAAGATCGAAGAACGCGAAACATTTAATAAAGATTCCACCAATTCAGAAAGTCTTTGATACAACGAAAATGTATAAATCGTTTGTACCTCTTTTGAATACGTTTAGCTTTATATGCATAATCGGATGTATGGTAATAATATTTAATATGATTAAATTGGTTGATGTAAAAAAATTTTATATTCCACCCATGAACTGATCGTGGTTTAAAGATTTTTCCTCAAATTTTAAAACTCGATTCAACAATTGGTATCAGAGCCTTGGGTTCTAGATTATGTATATTTCGATAATCATGTATGTATTAATGGATGTTCAGATATTGGCATATAATTGTGTATGGTAGATTCAAAACTATTTTGAATGTGCTTTATGAATAGATCCTTAACTATTGGCTCTAGGCGTTTTATTTTTTAATTTTAAATTGATGTACGCCAAATTTTAGGCATAGGATTTTATGTAATTTATATTTCTTGCAAAAGTTGTATTTTTAAATTCCATGTAGGTAAAAACCGCCGCCGCCATTCTTATCGTTGCCGCTGTCACTGGTCGTCGACTTTGCTGCCACTGCATGCTGCCGTGCTGCCGCCTCCTGCTTCCTGCTGCCATGCCCTGCACAATTGGTTACCTATTTTGATTTTGGAAACCTATGAATTTAGGAAAGCATTGGGGTTTTGGAAACCTATGGATTTAGGAAACCATTGGGTTTGGGAAACCTTGAGATTTTTGAAACTTTTGGGTTTAGGAAATCTTAGGATTTTGCCCAATCCAGTCCATAAGAATTATTTTATTTAATTCAGTAATTTTTCAACACTAATTAATTCAAATTTATTTTATAAATTGTTCTTAAAAATAAATCAATTGATTTATTTACTTGGTAATTGATTTATCAAAGTAAAAATTATTGAAAAATTAATTTTTCGATTGAAAATTGACTTTTAAAATGGGACTGTGTTGTTGTAAAGAGTTGCAAAGTGGTGGGATTTTCTGAAGCAGAAGGAGTAAATTACATACGCCATGAAGATTAGTTTATAAATTAGTTGTAATTTATTTATTATTCTTTTATAGGTTATAATTAGAAATGAGCTAATAGGGAGGTTAATTTTGAATGAATGATTTATTATTAATCTCGTATCATCATATAACATGCCATATAGAATTTGAGATATACCAATATCAAAATGTCATGTAACATGTACATGCATCGATGTAGTGTAATTTATAATGGGTTATAATTTAAATCCAATGCGGATTTTATAAAAGTTATAAATTTTAAATTGGGGTTTAAATTTATAAAAGTTTATAATTTTTGAAACATTTTTTTCAAATTAATAAATTGTAATGTTTTTGAAAAATAACCAAAAATCCACTTTTTTCGCAAAAACTAAGTGGGAAGGTCATTTACGTAACTTGATTGTGACACGAGGAATAGTTTAGAGTCGCCATCACGGTCCTCTATTCAGTGGGAGAAACTTGAGAATCTTGTCATTTTGAGTCATCAAGTTGCTCAAGAAGTTAGACTTGTAAAGGAAATGGTGAGGCAGGACCATTCCTAGATGGGTTGTTAGCTCATAGAAATATTTAAAGTCGATGCGTTGGTTAAACACTTAGACCGAAGCACATTGAAATCCCGCATAGGGGCTAGTCAACTGGGCCAAGGTGACCAAAATCATTGTTGATTGGTTAAGCTAGATGTAGTGACATCTTGAGAAACGTTAACCAATCGAGAGGAGTCTCGATGAGCTAGGGGGTAGCTTAGGTGTTGTCCTTAGATGAGACAAATTATCGTCATTGATCGTAACATCATGGAGAAATATTTTTTATTAGATTTTTAAATATTTAAGTATTTGCATCATGCATCATACTTTCTTAAATAATTGAGTATTTATTAACACTATATTATTTATTCTATTCAGTAATCATGTCTCTATCCTCTCTCTCAACTGTCTTAAACGCGAACAAACATACTGGTGAAAATTATGTGGATTAGAAACGTAATCTTGATATCATGCTGACGAAAGAAAACCACAAGTTCGTGCTCACCACCTTTTGTCCCTTTGAGCCTATTGCTGAATCGACTCAGGAAAATGATGTTTATGCTTCTTAGCTGCATTCTAATGAGATCCCCAGATGTTACATCTTGACTTCCGTTTGCAATGTGTTGCAACAACAGCATCAGAACATAGAAATTGTTGCTAATATGATGTTGAACATCACCAAAATGTTTGGAGATCAAGTTCGTCAAGCCAAACAGGCTGCTGTGTGAAACTTCGTGAACTGCAGGATGAAACTTGGAGCTCCTGTCAGAAAACATATGTTACTGATCATTAGTTATCTAAATGAGATTGAGAGCATGGGTGCTGAGGTAGATGGCGAGACATAAGTTGATATGATCTTTGAGGCTCTGCCTGGCACTTTTGAGAACTTCAAACTTAATTATTCAATGAATAAGTTGAGGTACTCACTTTGTGAGCTAATGAAGGAACTGCAAACTACTGAGACCTTGTTCCTGAAGGACAAGAGGAAGATTGTAGAGGAGAAATTTACTGAAATCAAGCCTTCCACTTCTGGCGCAAAAATAGAACATGAGAGAGGTCGAAAGAAGGCTAAGAAGCAGAACTCGAAAGCTGCGAAAGGTAAGGGCACTACAAAGTGGGCAAGTCGAAAGATAGATGTCATCATTGGAAACGCAAGTGCCCAGACTATCTCAAGGAGTTGAGATCTAAAGGTATAGTATGTGTTAATGAAGCCTGTTATATGGCTGACTCTACTTTTTCATGGATTGTAGACTCTGCAGCCACTACGCATATATGTTACTCTCTGTAGTGGTTCAAGGAAATAAGAAAGCTTGACGAGGGTGAGTTCAGCTTCCATTGGGAAAATGGAGCACTAGTATCTGTCGTATTTATGATAACTATTAAATTGTCATTTGATAATAGTTTTATGGTTTTAAATGATGTTTATTATATTTCAATTTTTGGAAAGAACCTTATTTCAGTAGCTAGTTTAATTGAGCAATGATTCAGTTTGAATTTTATTGATAATGATATTGGTATTTTTAGAAATGACTGCTTAAATAAACTGTTTTACGTAAAACCAATAGTTACAATGATATATGGCATTGAAGTAAATACTGTTTTATAAAAGAATAGTAAAATGTTGAAGTCTGAATCAATCGATCTAAACTATTTGTAGCACTTACGTCTTGGCCACATTAGCCTGGACAGAATTAAAATACTTGTAAAAGATGGTCCATTGCAAATTCAGTGTTGGATAACTATCCACATGTGAATCTTGTATAAAAGACAATGACAAAGAGACTTTTCATCGAAGGGTGAAAGAGCCACTAAATGCCTCGAA
The DNA here is from genome assembly GCA_003255025.1 of Datisca glomerata. NCBI lineage: Eukaryota > Viridiplantae > Streptophyta > Magnoliopsida > Cucurbitales > Datiscaceae > Datisca > Datisca glomerata. Next base: position 725,487 of record QANY01010678.1, read on the forward strand.
CTTGTACATAGTGATGTATGTGGGCCATTGAATATCCAAGCAAGATGAGGTTATAAATACTTTGTAACCTTCACTGACGGCTACTCACGTTTTGGACATATTTATCTAATGCACACTATTACAAAATTGTTTTTTAATGACGGGGATTACCAGTCGTTAAAAATCAAAGACGACAGGTAAGCGCCCGTCGTCGTACAAGGTGCCGTAAAAAAATCAAACATTTTTCACGACGGGGCAAAAATACGATGGTTGCTTCAACAACCGTCATATTGATGAATTGTATTTGCGACGGCTGCTAGAGTAGTTGTCGTCTTTGTTTATTTTGTTCTTTTTTTAATTTAGAAACCATAGTTCGCCTTTCCAATAAAACCTACAACCTCAATTTATTTTTTATTTTTTTAAAAAAGAGTTTCTGATACTATAAGTTTCAAACGTAGTTTCTTCAGATAGAAAACAAGACATATATATATTAACAAAATAGACAATATCAAAAGAACCTAGAAATTAAAACCTCTTGTGCATAATCTCTACAATTCTCCAATAGTCATCAATTTCAAAAGCAACCTTTGCTATCAATCTAATTGTGAGTATGTTTGGTGGCCATGGATTTCCATTCATAGCTTCTTCTGTCATTCTTTACAAAACAAAAGAGAAAAATTAGAAATACTATAAGGAAATTAATGCAGAAATGTCAATTTGCATGGATGACCTTGAATATGAAATTCTTTTTTCTGAATTGTAGTTGAGATTGAGTAATAGTATAAAATTAACATTCATACTTATCAAATTAAATTCCAAACCATCATATCCATCATTAATTAATAAAAATTTAGGAAGCCACAAACTAAAATCACAACTAACGAGAACGCATATTCGAATTCTCATTACGCTCATATTACGTAACAAATAAAAACATATCTCTAGTCTAAAAAGATCACCTTATATTAGCAACCATCAGACAGAGACTACCGAAATCATCAAAGCAAAGTGATTAATTTACTCACAATTGTGCAGGAGTTACATCAGTCAACACAAGCCTAACAGTTTTAGTCTTCTCTTTGAAGAAGAAAGAAACTTGTTTCTTTAATTCATAAAAATTAGAAGGGCTACCCATCTTGCTTTTCTCGGTAGTTGGAAAAGACCAACATGCTTAACATAAGTAAAGCAAAAATGTATTCAAACTTCAAGCCAAACCAGTGAGCAGCTTCATGACTAACAAAAAATATCTTTATGCATGTGCGATAAGAGAGTATAATGATTAGCATAGAAAACACAATGACTATATTTTCAAAATTCTTATTCCAAAATGGAAATATACCTTGTAGACAGGTCCAAAACCACCATTAATACAATAAACTCACTCATCTCCATACAGTTGGCAGTTACATCACCTTTATAGAAGTGAACATCCCTAGGTTGTCACCCAGTTCTCCTCCCAAATTATTTTGTTTGCCAAATACGACGAGGGTTCCAGCCCCTGTCGTTTTATCCCGCTATTCTATTAAAAATGGGGGGGGGGGGTTCCTGGCCCCGTCCTTTTTGTCCCGTGATTTTATTAAAAAACACGACGGGGCATCGACGCCCTGACATTTTTATGTTTCATATTATCTATAACAACAGCGTCTTAGTGCCCATCGTGCCTATTTTTTAACGCTCGTGATCGAAAAATGATATTGTAGTTGTGGCACTAAAATTTTGAAACCTTTGAAAAGTTCAAAGAGTACAAGGCTATGGTCGAAAATAAATTAGAGAAACAAATCAAAACGCTACGATATGATCGTGATGGAGAGAAATTGCTAGGAGCATTCGAATATTTTATTAAGGAAGAATGTATTCTTTATTTGCTTACAACACATGACACCCCATAACAGAATGGTGTGTCAGAGAGAAGAAATCGAACTATGATGGATATGGTTAGATTCATTATGACTTACTCATCCCTCCTAGATTCGTTCTGGGGATATACTTTGGAAACAACAACATACATTCTGAACCAAGTTTCATCGAAGACGGTGCCTGGCATGCCATATGAAATATGGAATGGACAAAAGTCATCCGTTAACCACTTCAGAATATGGGGGTGCTCAGCACATATTCTAAAACAGAAACAAGAAAACATTCGTAAGCACGGATGCACATTTTCTTGAAGAAAACTATATAAGAAGTGTGAAGCCGAGGATCACTCTTGTGCTAGAGGAATTATTGAGTGGGAGAACACTGACTCCCCAATCAGGAACTTCTTTCTGATTCAATAATGCAAGAACCACAGTTGGTGCGAGAGCCTGTAGAGCCTCGATGTAGTCGGAGGCTTATGAGACAGCTTGACATGTACATGTCTTATGGAGGATGCGTTAACAGTAGTCTCAAGTAAGGTTGAGATACATTCGATGTACTCGAATGAAGTCTGGAAACTTGTAGATCCTCCTAAATAGGTAAAAACTGTAGGGTGTAAATGGATCTATTGAAAAAGAGAGGTCTGGATGGGAATGTGGAGACATTCAAAGCTAGGCTAGTATCCAAAGGCTACAGCCAAAATGAAGGAATAGACTATGAGAATACCTTCTCGTCGGTAGCCATACTTTAATCCATATGTATACTCATGTCCATTGTTGCTACCCTCAATTATGAAATCTAGTAGATGTATGTCAAGACTACTTTTCTAAATGGAAATCCTGAAGAACGCATTTATATGGCTCAACCAGACGGGTTCATGGAGAAATCTTGAAGAACTGCTAAAGTCCATATATGGACTTAAGCAATCGTCACAGTTGTGCAATATTAGATTCGATGAAACTATTAGAACTTTAGTTTTGAACAGTTAGTGGACGAACCATGTGTGTATAAGCTGATACACAAAGGGAAAATGGTTTTTATAGTCTTGTACGTTGATGATATTCTACTCATTGGGAATGGTGTAGGAAAATTATATGATGTCAAGATTTAGCTTGCAAAGAAATTTGATATGAAGGATCTTGGAGAAGGTGCTTTTGTCCTAGGTATTTGGATCTTTCGCGATCAAAAGAATAGACAATTGGCACTGTCTCAAACATCTTATATTGATAAGGTGATGGATGACTTATGCATGATAGACTCTAAGAAGGGATATCTTCTTTTCAGGCATGGTGTCACACCACAAGAAATATAACATTCTACAAGATACAAAAAACCTTATGAAAAGTAATCCACAGGGTTCTCGCGGCACCTGTGATAACTCCTCATATTAAAAATTCACATTTTTCACAAGACGCAATGCCTCCTATGAAGAACTTTGTGGTCTCTCATTTTTTACAGGGTTTTTTTTACTCATGTAGAAAGTTGTTTAATAGGATTTTCAGCCCCCTGTTGAATGTATTCAACATGTATTTTTAATACTAGTTAATTAACATTCACAAGTATTTTTTATCCTATAAAATGAGATACCATAAAGTTTGAATTATTCATATTAAACACTTTCAAAAGGATAATTTTAAATAGTATAAAGAACATCAATATAATTATTGACAACATTAACATTACTCATTTTTTAACAAAGCTTTACATTATTTATTTGATGTTCTTATAAATAAATCTAACTTGAAAACTAACTAACTTATCATTATACTATACAAGCAATTGTTGTTCCAATAAACAAAAAATATAAAAAGATTTCTATAAAATCATGTAAGTTAACCTAAAAAATCTAATTCTATTATTCAGGCTCGAGAAGTCCTTACAACAGTTCAAAAGAGTTGCAGATACCTGCAAACAAGCAATAATCAACATCATATACTTATATGCTTAGTAAATAGTACCATATATTTTTCAATGAATAAACAAGTAGAATAGAGTTCTCCATAATTTGACAAAATGTAGAACAAGTAATAAAGCAAATGACAACATTCCCAGTAAATGATGAAAAAATAACTCACAGTTAGAAAAGAACAAAACGTAGATCAACTTTTTAAATAGACGTGAAATAAACATCTATAGAGCTACAAAAAGTAATACAGGGTACAAGTGATATTTACCATAAAATTGATAAAGATCTTATCAAATGACCACACTATATCGACAAAGGTAGAAACAATAACTTGTTACTAGCAACTAGAAAAAGTAAAACAGGCCAAAGAAACTTAGACATTAGGAGCAGATTTTGTAGTTTTTTCGCTGCTTCAAAACAACAGTTCCGAAGAGTTCTAGATACCTGCAAATAAGCAATCATCAACATCATATACTTATATGCTTAGTAAAGAGTACCATATATTTTTTAAAAAGTAGAGTAAAATAGAGTAACATAATAAACATTCTTTTGGCCTATTGTACATACCCCTCTCATTCTCAATGATAAATGCTTATTACTAACTTTTTCTAAGCAGTAAAAAGAGTCTGCTTTACTTATTTAAAAAGATAGAAAATAGAGACCTTTAGTAATTTATCGTGTTCAGTAGTCCCTGGCACTCCATGAAGACCAATAAGATGCACAAAGGATGGTATCAATAACCATTAACCATAAAAATACTTCGGCTATATCAACTGCTGGTTGTGGTGGGCAGTACAACTGAATAGACATTGCATAAACAAAAACAAAAATACTGAGATAAGAGTTAAAATCAATCAATTAGTGTTTTAATTTTCTATAAAATTAGAAATTTGAAAAAAAAAGTTTTACCCGATAAATATCAAGTAACATCTTCTCCAAGCTTGTACAAGAACTTGTAAAGTTCTGCTGGGTAAAGAGACAATGTTTAGGAAAACTTGAAAAATGGTAGAAAAAGGTTCATGTGAGAAATTTGTTGCATCTAGATTACTTCCCCTTCTTCACATAAACTTTTCTTATTCTTTCTTAAATTTTCGCCATCCATAAGCTTTTGAGCTTGAAATGACATTACAATAAGAGTCAGATCAATATATGTACAATACTAATTCCTTTTTTCCTTTATTCTACATACTCATTATTGCATTCTGTAAAACTTCCTGGTTCCAGTCTACATTCAACAACAAAATATATATTGCTTACCTTTCAGGTTATTTATTATCAGAATAGCTGAAGCACCATTAACTTCTGCATTATTTGTTTTGGTTGTTTAGTTTGCATTTTTTTCCTTTGAGAAAATGGTAGTGTCGAATCTAGCACCAACTCTAACGAATTCTCTTACTTCCACGCCGTCAAACCAAGTTTGAACTTTCACGTAAGTGATAAACACAAGGATAAATGATTAATTCATGTATGTAGAGAATAAGTCAAATTTAACTTTTTTTTGTAGATCATATGATCTTTTAACTACAAATGTAGTAAATTTTTACAGAATTATTGACAAATCAGATAGAAAACGATACATAATTGAAAGAGAGGGAGGAAAAAACTCAATCATCATCTTTAGTAGACAGCTTTATTCATGACAACTCAATGATTTAATAACTTCCCAAAAGCTTGAGTACCAAACAGAGCATTTGCCATAAATTCATCTAAATTTCACTAGAAAAAATATCACCTCTTAGAAAAAATATCACCGCTTATAAAATGTAAAAAAAAAGCCTCCCAAAAGGCAAAGCAAGTTCCATAAATGATGACATAGGGTAGGGAAAACATCAGTTGAACTGAGAAAAGAATATCTGAATAAATAAATAACTTTTTTGGCACATGTGAGTCTGTGACTTAAAGGTAGAACAAAACCAAATTCAGAGTAGAAAAATCGGAATTAGGATTTTACTACAAAAATTGCAATAGACATTAACTAAAGTTTTCTTGAGGATGTGCTATGAACTCCAAAATCCAAATTATATAAAAATTGAACCATCCAGCAACACCATTCACATAGCCAAACCAATCATAGCATGAAACAGAATGCGAGTGAACCCAAGATAAAACCATACTCAAATTGAAAGAAAATTCTTGATTAACCAAAACCCATTAGCTAAATCAAAGAGATAAGAAAATGGTCGACGTGAAAAGCAGCATTGCACATACCAGAATGAAGTCATTCTTACAGTCAGGCTTCATGGGAGTTAAATCATCATCGTGAACAATATCTCCAGTTGTAACACGCCATGGATAACATACCAGTCAAATAAAAAATTATAAGGCAAGACCACTTAAGCAAAGCTTCTGAAATTCCATGGATTCTTGAGCTCCTCCTCGATCGCCATTGCTTGCTCTTCCCTATTCTTGCTCTTCCCTGTTCATGGAGGAAGCACCGAGCGAGTCACCTAGATTCTATCATGAATCTCTAGACCCGTCCAAGTACAACAAAAATTCATGGAACCCTGACCTAAATCAGCAAGGATCCTTTACTACAGAAGCTCAATTCTAACAACAAATTACAAAACATTAGAGAGAGATGAAAATAAGTTCTAATAGATGAAGGTAAGAAACACGAGTGAAAATCTTACTGTAACAAGCTCTGATATTAGCAAAGGAGACAACCCAGCATCAATTAGCTCTTGATGCAAAGTCTTGGTAGTGAGATTGAACAAACAAGCCCATTTAAGCATCTCATCAACATAATTGAAGGACATGCAAAGACTTAAAAATCAAAAGTGAAGGAGACTAGATAATCAAACCTGAAAATCAATGAAAACTCTAGTTCGTTATATCTTTGAAAGAGAGAGTGAGAGAGAAGCTAATTGATGAGCTCTACTCTCTCTTCTTCGTCGAAGGACTAGCCCTAGGTTGTTTGAGAGGGAGAAGCCGCGAGGATATGATGTGTGCTTTATTTTGGAAAGGAATTGAGAAAGAGAGAAGGATCGGATGCTATGAAGAATTGAGACGAATCAATTTTCAGAGAGAATCAATGACTTGAGATTCTCTGATCTGAAAATGGAGAAGAATATCGAGCCAGTACTAAGAGAGCTCGAGAATGAAATGTCGAGGTCTCCAATTTTTGCTCAAAGTCCCGCTTAAGTCCCGCGTCTATTTTGCATCCCGCTTTTTTATTACTTTTAACATGAATAAATTTTACTTGATTCTTAAAATCTCTTGTTGTTTTGAGTTTTTAATAAGAGGACACGATAAATCTTGTATTTTAATTTTGTCGAATGTCATATTTCTTGTAGTTTCAACCTCTCTAAGGAGAAGTCTCCCAAGACTCCTCAAGAAGAGGAAGACATGAGAAAGATTCCCTATGCCTCAGTCGTCGGAAGTCTCATGTATATGATGCTTTACACTAAGCCATACATTTGCTACGCGGTGGGTGTGGTGACTCGTTTCCAATCTAATCCTGGAATCATGCATTGGAATGATGTCAAGCATATCCTTAAGTATCTTAGAAGAACAAGAAACTAAATACTTGTGTATTCAGATATTGACCTGAATATGACAGTGTATACTGATTCTGATTTTCAAGAAGATAAGGATTCTAGAAGGTCCACTTCAAGATTGATGTTCATCATGAACGGTGGAGCAGTTATATGGAAAAGTATCAAGCACTCTTGCATTGTTGATTCTACCATGGAAGCTGAATATGTGACTTGTGAAGCTACTAAGGAGGCTTTATGGCTTAGAAAGTTCTTGAAGATTCTGGTAGTTGTTCCATAAACTGACAAGCCCATGACACTTTATTGCGATAACAGTCGGGCTGTGGTGAATTCGAAGGAACCAAAGAGCCACAAAAGATCCAAACACGTAGAGCGTAAGTATCACCTAATAAGAGAGATTGTTCAGCGTGGAGATGTTGTAGTTACACACATATTGACGGTTAACAACCTAGCAGATCTATTCATGGAGACTTTAAGATGTAAAGTTTTTTATGGTCATCTGAAGGGCGTGGGGATACGAGATTGCACACTCCTATTTTTGTCCAACTGGGAGATTGTTAGAATTATGTCCATAAAGTAGGATGTACTAACTATTTATGAGTATTTATTTATTTTTCTAACATTTTGTATTACTGAATTTATTGAATGAATGAAAGTTTTTCTATTAATTAAAGTGTGTTTATAATTTACTCAAGTCCTGAAACTATTGTCAACGTAAGAAGAGTAAAGACTAAAGGGTCTTCCAGACAAACTCTTCTAAAATAGTTCAGAACGTTTTTCGCAGTCTTAAGATCGCTGGATAATCGAATCCAATTACGACTGTTATGTTGAACCAAAAGATGCTGGTCTTGGGGCATGGGAGTGGGGACTCTAACGGTTGACCTAGACATATTGTGGAACATGTTGAATAGACCTGTAACAAACTAGTTTGGAGTAAAATCATTTATCTAGCTCTAAATCTAATTGTTACACCTTAAGTGTGTTTTCATAATTACCTTAATCCTGAGGTGAATATGAAACTTGACCTAGTTAGTTACGATATTTGATATGTCAAAGGAGTGAGTTTGAATTGCTGGAAAATACCTCGGCTGTTGGGATCGTGATTCAACTATGTTGGAGTTGCGTGATTCACAAATTTTGAAGTTCGTGGTTAGATTATAAAATGTAACAATATAACATTATGCTTTATTGATGGGTGTGTGAATAAATTAACCTGGGAAGGTACTCGATGAAATGTATCATTGAATATGATGTGAGGAATTGTACGAGACAATTCACTTTTATGTCTTTCTTATTCACAATCAATAAATAAGTTAAAGAAATAATAACAAGAGGGGTAAAATAGTAATTTTATATCTCGCTCTTGTTACTGATATTCACAAAGGGTAACATGTTAAAATATATTGTGGACCCTAAGATAAAAGTGTTTATTTGCACTAACAAACAAAAAATGTAGCATGCATGAATCGATAGTTGATTCGGCATCGAATTTATAGTGGAGTCATACGATGTCAAGATTAAATAGGCCGGGAATTTATAGAAATAAATTTGTCGGGTATTTGAATCCTATAGCTTTATTCACATGCGTCCATTCAGTCTCAAGAGTAGCTCATGAGGATAGGGATAGAAGAAATAACATCAGTTGAACCGAAATGTATTTTGAATCAAGGTGTATTTCCTAAACCCGTATGTCATAGGGGTTGTCACTTAATTAGTGAAAAGAAATTAATTGTTGTTCAAATTAATTAATTTAATATTTTTTAATTACTGGATAATTAATAAATAAGAAAAATTAATTTATTAATTGATGGAGATCAAATTAAATTTATCAATTTTGGGTTGATGAATTTGGACACAAAATTGACTTTAATGGGAGATGCAATTTTTGATAATTATTGATTGAGGGTGAATTTCGAAAATTATAATAAATGGGTTATATGTGAAAATTTCAAAACTATTATATAAGATATGACATTAGAGTTGCTTCCATAAGTGCGTTGACACAACCCTAATCACACAGAGCAGAAAAAAGTTTCTCTCTCTCCTCCTATTGTTGCCGCCAAATTCATAGAGGAAGAAATTCTTCCTCTATTATTTTGAGATTACACTCATCTCCTAATGATGTCCTTGCGAGATATACTTCTAAATTCAATGAGTAATTGTTGATGCGAAGACTAATTGAAGTTCTTGGATTTGAAGATCGAAGAATGCGAAGCATTTAATAAGGATTCCATCAATTCAGAAAATCTCTGATACAACAAAATGATATAAGTCGTTTCTACCTCTTTTGAATACGTTTAACTTTGTATGCATAATCGGATGTATGGTTTTAAAATTTAATATGATTAAATTGGTTTATGTAAAAAAATTTGATATTTCGTCCACGAACCAGTCGTGGTTCATGATTTTTTCTCAAATTTTTAAAATTTGATCCAACGAAAACCGCATATAAATATATATACACATCTCAATTTTTACCCTACTTTTCATTTCCCTCCTATCTCACCGTTTTCATTCGACATTGAACACTCAAACCCTAACCCACCTTTGGCAAGAGGATAGGTGATTGAAGACCTGCAAGCTATGACTGCTCGTTGCTCGGCGTGCTCGACGTAGTAACTGTTGCTTGGCGTGCTCGACGTGGTAACTGGTATACTCATTTCTCTCCCTCTCTCTCTCACACTCACTCTCTCTCTGTCTCTCTCTCTTTCTCGACGACTATTTAAAGCTCTGACAGTGAGCTCCCCGCCAGAGATAGTTGCCTCTCTCTTCTGGTAGTAACCTCAAGCTCGCGATTTTGATGTGGCACCAAAAATTGTATATTGTTCTAGTTAAAAAAACCTGTTATTTTTAAAGTGAGATTTAAAAGTTTTTTTTTGAACTCGCAAAAATATGGGGGAAACTGATTCAAACACCCAACTGATTACAGCTAGATAAAAAGAAAATCAAACTAAATTAACTTAAGCAAAAAATCAGAAACACATACATCTATATCAAAGACTATTTCGAGGTAATGGGTAACTTTGCAAGACAGTCATAAACAGAATTGCTTCTTCTTCGACAATATTGGAATTCCAGACTGCTACACGTCCCACACTCCACCAGAATATTACTAATAATATTGAAAACATCATGCTTTGAAACTTTTTTTCCTTTCAACAGCTGAATAACAATTAACGAGTCAGATTCAATGGCAAAGAAGGTAAAACCCACCAATTTAGCATCTTTAACTCCTTCAAATATTGTCATGGCCTCTATTAAAAGGGAAGATATTGCCACGGCCAATTTAACATCTTTTCAGCTTACAACTTTCAATTATTTCGTGTAGCATGCATTTTATTTTATTTTCTTTGCTAGCTGTCACCATGCCAGTCGCTAGTGCAGGCGACATTTCTCTCTTGTCAGTCACGTCTCTTCCAACTCCCGTTTTAAAAATTTATAAGGTGTGTTTTATTTTACTTTCAAATCCGCAGTCTATTTAAGGGTTTTTCTCTGCCCATATCTTCCCTACCCTCATTCTTCATGGTAAGCCTTCTTCTTCTTCTTCTTCTTCTTCTTCTTCTTCTTCTTCTTCTTCTTCTTCTTCTTCTTCTTCTTCTCTGCAATATTCTCTTAGCATTCCTTTCATCCAAAACTCTTCGAACATGGCACGCGACTGTACCAATAGGTTTAAGCCCCTCGTTCCTTTAGTTAGAACCAAGCTGAGCTTGGTCATTTTATAGCTTCCCATAGGGATGCCTTTCCATCTTACATCGTATGCGGTTTGGGAGAGAGTGGTTACCCTGGTGTAGAGTGTAGGCCTTCATACCAGATTACCCTTAGCCCAATATATATAGCTCTAGGGCTCAAGCTTTCTTTCTCCCATTTCTTTCAAGAATTCTTCTGCACAGTAGGGCTGGCTCTTTCCCAGTCTACCCTTAGCTCCTATAGGATACTTTTAGGATCGGAGCCTTAAACAGAAGACACGGCTTAGATTTAGGTGAGCTTCGAGCCTGTTAGATAATCAAATACTGTAATAAATCCCAGTGTTATTATCTCGCACCTCGTCCCGCTTCTGAAAGGAGGAAGATGATAACAACAATCCAAAAAGGGGATAAAGGCTGGGAATGGGATGTTGTTCATATTGGAGGGAATTGGGGGCGATGATGGCCGCTAGACAATCCCATGTAGATTACATCTTTGGTCATTTAAAAATTAAAATAAAGTCTAACCCAATAATCACCATACGATTAACGATCCATTATTTTTCATACATTAAAAAATATTATCATCCATCATCATACATATCTCATATTATATAAATAATGCAAGAAAACTCACACAATATTTAATATATAAATATATGAAGATCACTCTTATACCACTTGCTGGTCGTCGCGGCGCGTGCGCGACAAAAGCATGGAGGTGCTTGACCTTTTAAAAAAATTAAACATTTAATAAGAATTGAATCTTTTAATAAAATAAAACTTGTGCAACGCCGCGATAACCAGATAAAAATTTTTATTGGAAACTCTTTTTCAATTAGTCAATATCCATTATATATTTATAAGTTAAATGTACAACATACAAGCTTAGGAATCATATACCTCTTGTAGTATATATCAAGTGTCCTTGCAAAAACCGATCGATTCATCCGTTCTCACGAAATCGTTCTAACGATTAGTAGACTTCGAGATCCACACCAAGATCTTTCAAGTCAATCATCAACGTGCTAGGACGTGTGTGGGCACATAGAATATTACTAGACACTTTTTTTGTCTCTAGATGTTCTCAACATATGAGATCTAGAGATTTAATTTTTTAAAAGGCCGCGCGCCTCCACGCTTCCGTCGTGCACGTGTCGCGATGACCAGTAAGTGGTATTAGAGTGGTCTTTATATATTTATATGTTAAATGTTGGGTGGGTTTTCTTGCATTATTCACATAATATGAGATATGTATGGTGATAGATGGTTATATTTTTTGAATGTATGAAAAATAATGGATCGTTAATTGTATGATGATTAGTGGTAGTAACCTCAGTAGACTCTGAGATCCACGTCAAGATTTTTCAAGTCAATCCTCAATGCACTAGGACGTGTGTGGGAAAGTAGTATATTATAAGACACTATTTTCTGTCTTTAGATGTACTTAACATATGAGATCTAGAGATTTACTGAGATTGACTTTAGTGAGACGACTCTCCAAAAAAATGTGATGATTATTCTTTCAGAGTTTTGATTAACTATTAGTCATAGGGAAAAATCATTCTGACGCTAATTGTGTTCTCAATTTGATTTTTTTATGAACTGATGAACTCATTCATCAAATGAGGTTATTAGAACAATATCTGTATATTTTCTAGATAATGACATATCAGATTTTTTATGGATAAATTGAACTAATATTTAATTATAAAATTATCAATTGTAGTGGGACCCACTGTAACAATGCACAACTATAGTGTAACACAGCACTGCAGTATGCCGTGAGGTATGACAGTGCTTCACAGTGACTTAAAATAATCTAAGTACGATGACGATCAATATATAGGAATGTACATAAATACATTTGTTTCAGCAACTGATTTTCCTCTCTCATATGTTGTTTGTTTTGCTTTCATTGCCTTTTTTGCCTCCCTTTATTGCTTGTTTGTCACTATTAGCTGAAATTTTTCAGAAACAATAATGCATGTTAAAACAATGAAAAGAAATAAATTACACTAATTAAAAATATAAAACCATGGTAAATTAAAGTCACATTCAGTAAATGAATGATATATACTAGATGTATCTATATATATATATACATACTATAAGTTATTGCTCTTAAAATTCAATATACTAAACTATGTCAACATTTAGTATGCAAGCTAGACACTAAACGACACTTAAAATTAGATATATACTGAAAGTTCAGTTTCCATCAGGAACGAAGAATTTGGGAGTCCTGTTTTCTTTCCCACCATTTTGAGTTCTCTTAACAGTATAATTAAGAAGATTGTTATGAAGTAAATTGGTCAAACTTTCATTAAAAAAGTATAGTATGAATGTGGAAGAAAAAGGACTATGGGGTCTACTACATCAAATCCCAAATTACAACTCTCTAATTTTTTTGTCAAAATTACATTATAAATTTTAAGTGAAATGAGAGAATATGATTCAAACCCACAATTTTTAAAGTATGAGTATGAGAGTTTAACCAACTGTATCAATCCAGTCGTCCAAAAATAACATAAACTAACTAGTAATTGTAATGTTTACTAGATTTATTATCTTAGGTATTCAAATATAGTGAGGGAGAGGAAGTTATCATGTCAAAATATACCATTTTGAGGATTGATATTCATGTATATATTGTTGATTCGTGTTAGTTGACAAACTGAGATTTACGAATGAGATTCATGATAGTTGCGATGGTAGATGAAGATGCGCGCTGCTCTACTGGTTTTCGCTGGGGATTTCTGGGGTTTTTTCTGTTTTTTTTTTAATAATTATGTACTTGTTGATTTTGTTATTGGGTCAGTTCTTATTTTGATAATATTTACAATGGGCTAATTTTTCGGCTACATTTTTTTAAATTTTTAATAACTGGGCTAAACTCCTAATTAGCCTATATATTTTACGGTGAACCTAAGCTTCAAAGTAGGGGGTTGCACAATAGATGTAGTGTGTAAATGACTTGGCGTAACGTTCTCAAATCAGTTCTTAGAGTAGCCTTTTTGGAAAATAAAATACATTTCTTCTTTAATTTCTATATGGAACAGAATCGAAAAAGAGCGATTACAAAACTCATCCTATAGTTTTCTGGAATACCAAATAAAATTCTTAACATTTAGTTAGAGCAATTTATACTGCTTAATCCTAGTTATTAGAATCCAAGTGATGAACATCTTGGGATTAGAGGTTTGCTCTCTTCTAGATCTTAAGTTAGAATCTGTTTGGATGTAAAAATAATTTACGTTCGAATACTTTAGGCGCAAACAATTCCTCAGGTCTGTCTCTTTTGTGAAAAAACTAACTTTTTGTTAACACGTAGGTAAATTTCTAAGAACATGGTGTACGAATCTTGTGAGATTACTTGCGTGTGGACACAGGACCCCTGATTACCCAAAAATATTATCACGTCAACCAATAAATTGATTACATATTCTTCCATTTTTTGCAAATACTTTTTGATTTTTTGTCATGCCCCTCTAATGTTTTTTTCTTGGGATTAAACACTTCAATGTTCCTCAAAATCTATCTTTTAGTAAAACTAAATATTTTTTATATAATTTTTTAAATTTTGAAAAATAAATATTTAGCAAAAGAGAAAATGTGAGATTAAATTAGGGGAGAACTATGAAAATGACCGAAAAACATAAGTGAATTGTGAAAATGTCTGTTTTTTTCGTAAAAATGACCGGAGTAAATAATTTAATTATCAAACTACAAAGGCGTAACCATAACTAGTTTATTTATGTTTTTGTGATTTTCATAATTAAATTAGTTACCAAGCAATTTTTGTAAAAAAAAATAACATGACTCGAGCTAGAAGAAAAAATTTCACATAATAAATGAAATATGAACATAGTCTTCACTACACCCCAGAATCCTTGAATACAAACATGGAAATGCAACGCTCTTCAACGAGAAATAGAAAATCTTAACTGTAATTTACATTGACAAATTATTAACACAATTCAGTGTACGTACCGTACCATACAGGGAGAGAAAAACAGAGGAAAAACGAGATGTATTTTCCTAAATCATAGACATTTTCCTCGAAAAACGATAGTATGTAACTAGCGTCCACTGAAAAGGATGATCGTGTGGTTAAGAACACACCTTTCATCTAAGATAAATGGGATCGAGTCACATTCATTCCCTATTAATGTATTGAAATATAACGGACGAAGATTCTCTACAAATGAGATCTCTATCTTGAAAAGTTTAACCCTTAGGAAACTTTCGATCAGTTTTAGACGACTTAGATAACCAAACTTTTAAACTAAAAAATAAATATTTTTTTCAATTCTTTTTTGTTTTTACAGTTTTAACCCATGTGTCCAGATCTGGGGCCCAACTGTCTCAGAGGTTGGTTTCCCAACGAGAGAGATCCACATCCAAATATAATAATGTATAGGAAATGTATTTCCATCGCAACTAACAAATTAAATTTACCATAAATCTCATTACTGGACCATTGAAAAATCAGGTTCTTCTGGCTTCTGTAACGAGCTTACCTCCCCGGAATCTGACCCGGAACGCTTATTGACATTCCTTCTAGTGCTACCACCCATTCTTGTTCCATACATACCCAAGCTAGATACTGATGGCGGTGACTCAGGTGCCTCTGCAACTGCTAGTCTCTCCCTAGCTCTTAGTTCGGCTGCTTCTTTACGTCTCTTATACCGCCTCCATGCAGCTTGGATAAAACAGGCTGCCCACGATCGCCATTGATGCGAATAGAATCTAAACTTATGTCTAAGTTGTTTACTGTGAAGTCTTCTGAACTGGGACGCCACAAATTTCAAGTCCTCTGCTATGAGAGCAAAAGCTTCTACTTCGGAAATGGCTTTGACAGTTCGAGTTGAAGAAGGGAGGATAACACTCGGTCTGGGGTCCAATGCCCATGTTAGCAATTCCTCACCACAGAAATCGCCTGGACCAATTCTACACGAGTTGAAAAACCCAGTTCGTCCTCCGTTTGTAGTGTAAGAATCAAGGTGTCCTCTGATTATGAACAACATTTCATTCACCGGGTCGCCTTCCCTCACTAAAAACGTGCCCTCTGTACATAAAGCCGGTTTCAGCCTCTCGCATATAGCGTCTAGCATTCTTTCGTCCATTTGATCAAACAAAGGAACCTGTACATATCATTTATGAATTATGTTCCATATCAAAGTGTACAAAGGAAATACAAAAAATCTAGGTCTTATGAAACTTACTCTACGAACTAGGTCGAGGCAAAGGTGGCGTTTAATGTCTCTCCGTAGATCCATAGGAAGGCCTTTGAGAAGAGCTTCTTCATTAACTCCCCGAGTCGCCACCCATTTATACTGATCATACTTCCTTATGGATTGTCTTAGTTCAGGAGGTAGCTGTCTGTGATGCATCCATTGTTCCGTGTCGGTTCTCCTTATCCTCCACTCTTCTAACCGGACAGTCGTGGATTGGAGATATGTCTGTCAGCGCAATGTACATATAAGATCTCCGAATTAACTCAGATGAAAGTTAAATAAATTAATCATCTTACTTTTTTAAGAACAACTTCTAAAATTAGCCATACCATTGCAGCCTTGGATATAAAATCAGGAATACTGACCGTGATCACGCCTAGACGGATGAATCTTGATGAAAGAGAGAGATCAGTTTGAAGGACTTACTTGCATATTACCAATAAGCAGTGCAAAAAGGACCAGCCCAAGAATTGCTATAATTATAGCGAAAACTATTTCTCCGACGTACGTGCTAGTTGAAAGATTTTGTCCCAATGAACTGCGAATTTTGATCAGAAAAACAATAAAGAATTTAGTGTTGAATCTCTATTCTCTAGGGAACGAATACAAATATTCAACGATTCATCAGCAAGGACATTGCTTAATATGTCTACTAAAATGAAATTGAAAAGGGATCTGAGATCTCTTTTTTCCATTACTAAATTCTATTAGCACTATTTTCCAATTTAGCAAAATTAGTATGATGCAGTTCTCAAGCTCCTAGTGTGAACCTAATTCTTGTTATGAGTACAGAAGCTGACTAACATAAATTGATTGGCTCAAACTCATATCTTAGTTATAAACCCACATCCGGATATTAACTTGCTCCAACTTCTACGAACAACATGACGAAACAGCACATTGGAAAGGCGAGAATAAACAGAACTAGGAACAATAGAGTACCTCAGATTCTTCAGTCCCCACCAAAGACAGTAGAAGTACTTGTTGAAGAATGGTGAGGTTGTGACCTCAAATGTCACAGCATCACCATATATACCAAACTCATATAAAGTTTCGTCCGGATTGCAAAAGCCCGTAATATTACTCGACTTAAACCAGGAATCTCTATGAGGGTCTTCAACCCTGCGACAGTCAAAGAATCCGTATTCGCAAGATGTCCTGTCAAGATCACAAACTTTTCTCCAACATGCTTCTTGTCGCTCGATCGATAAAAGGTACCAGCAAGCTCCTAAAACCTTTTCAGAACAAGATAAATTAGAAGGGTGAGTGCCTTTTTCAGCCAACGGCCTGTTTTCAAACCAAATAACGAAAAAGATTATCTGAAAGCATGAAAATATTCAGAATCACCTTTCTACACAGATTGTAAAACTTAGTTAAATGTGCAAGAACAAGATTCTTATTCTACTTACATGGCTAGCCAACATGTAAAGTATGAGATTATAAGCCGCGCCAGCCCACGCCGTTTGCGTTACAACACCAGTAGCTTTTACAATTTGTGATGAGAGTGGGAATATAAGAAAAAGTCTCGGGAGGTACTGAACTATTAGGATAAACCGAAGGAAGTTCTTTGTGTTTGTCATAGTCGACCCGCCAAGATTAGGTATGACAATCCAAATTAGTACCTGAAATTACGTTTGTGAATCGGCATCATAGTTTGTTTTTGGGGCCAAATGAAGAGAACAACTAGTGATATACCTGAGGAAGGGGCAGTGCAGCTATGAGGTCAATCCAGAAATTCTGCCCAAAGTACCTTAACGCTATCTTAGAAGTGTCAATAACAAGCTCTCCTCTCCCGAATACACGAGAAGAAGGTGCAACATAGGCTGTACGGAATTTTATGAATATATGAATAATGTAAAAAACGTCTGCTATCGATCTTATCGTCGTAAGGATGACTTCTAGACCTATGCCGATGTTGATGCATTGATCTTCCCACACCGTTGGCAAGTAAAAGAATAAAGGGTCTACAAACAAAGAAACAAGACAAGCTACTAAGAAAATCTTATTCCACCGGCGTAAGGTTTGTCCGCGAGGATCCAATATCTTCCTTTTCACCCGATCGTAATCCTCCGAGAAAACTCTCGACAATACTTTCGCTTTCAATGATTTTCCTGCCTCCCAGGAACCTTCCTTTTCAGCCTTCTTACCACTCGGTTCTGGTATTTGTGTCCCATCTATATTGTATTTGAGCTTAGCCATTCCATCACCATTAACTATGGGGAATTTTGTTAATTCAATATCATCTTCGAATCTGCAAAACCGTACCTTGATCGATAAGTCGAAAAGAGAATCGAGATTTATTCAATCAATCAAACTTAGATCGTCAAATTCAGGGACCAAACCTTATAGATCTTGAATTACCATAACCCATGATGGTCTTACGCAATATATCACCCTTCTTCAATACTATTTAAATCGACCTGCAGCACGAGTAGACAGGAGATTCGTACATATTAGGCGGGCAAAGGTCGGTTTTCAATTACATGAATCTAAGCAAAAAAGAACAAGGGAGACTTCCCATGGCTTCCTTTATGATGAATCATGTGCATAAATTGGAAAAAGAGAACAAGTACAACTACTTGGGGGTGGAGCTATAAATGAATACTCTCACCACTTTCACAGCTCAAATGGGGTAGCTTGAACATGTGACTAATTTTAATTTAATATTAACCTAAAACCTGTATTAGGGGTTTAAATGCAATTTCTGTTGGGAAGAAAACTATTTTTCTAGTAATTGAATGGAGAATTTTAAGTAAAACACACAATGATTTAGGATCTGAATTTACTTCACTGACAACAGTAACAGTTCACGCTATTAACAAAACTATAACAAAAAGGAAAATAGGAAGGGGGGAAATTTTCTTGAGAAAGTGACAGAAAAACTTGCATTTTCAGCTATTTTTACATTACAATCAATACCCACTTGATTCTCTTCTCTCTTTAATCCTCAAACAAAAAAGAACCCGGAATTGGCTTCAACTAACGAAAAGATTTTGGGAAAAACTAAGAGATGGGAAAGGGAAAATTTTCTAGGGAAAGTGACAGAAAATCTTGCAGTTATTGCTGCTACCTTTCATTGAAGCTAATCAAATTCAAAGAAAAACAGAACCACAAATGCTTTTACCTAAGGAAAGGATTTTGAGAAGAATTAAGAGAGAGAGTAATGAATGATTACCTTATTAGTACATGAACAACCTCTTTATCTCTCTCACTTCCTTGTTCTTGTCGCCGTCCCATAAAGAAAAGAATATATTTTCCCCGAAAACAACAGAGGAAGAGTTAAAATAATCATTGGTAGTTTTGAAAAGACATAATATTATAATGTAAACTCAGATCGTACTCTGCTCTGCCATTGATGTTATAGAAAAATAAGACAGAGACAAGAGTGAGTCCAAAGAGAGAGAGCCAGAGAAGGTCCCAAGGACTTGAATGGAGAAGAAGAAGAAGATGCTTCTTTTGACTCTTTAAACAATTTCCTAGGAGTTGACTCTGTGGATCCTGTTGCGTATCATGTTTTGACACGTGGTTTCCTCTGACCTAGCATATTCTGCCGACTTTTACTCTGCCCTCACTTTACTTTCGCGTAATTAATTAATTAAGCATTAAGTATTTGGTTGTTTTACATTAAAAAATGTCAGTGTGTGTATAGTTTGATTCGGTTATTTAATAAAGTATTTTTTAAAAGAATCGAATTTATCGATATCTATTTAATCAAATCGAATCGTTATAACCATTCGAATCGAACTGTTATAATCATTTGAACTGAAGTGAATATAATCAAAATAATTAGTTTGGTTTGGTTACTTATAACCGGTTCAGTTATACCTGTAAAATTTCTTAAAACAGTAAAATTTTTAAACTGAAAACATCAATAGATCAATAATCAAATATAGTTTACATTACTACATACACTAATCTCTATTCATTTTTAATACTACTATATCCAAATTTTCAACTCAATAATAATAATTAATAATATAAAATATATATCAAAAAACGGTTGTGATCGGTTCGAATCGACTACAGAGTTATTGAGAAAAATAACTGAACCAAAAATGCGGTTATTAAAAATAACCGAACCGATTACAATATTACTATATTAAAAGAACCAACCGAACCGATTCAGTTTAATTCAGTCCGGTTCGGTTTGGACAAAATTTACACACCCCTCAAAAGTATATTAAAATAGTAATTTATAAATTATTCATACATTACTTATTTACTTAAAATATAAATAATTCACACGTCAATTGCTCGCTAAAATTATTCAAACGCCAATTAACTGATACAAACCAGAAAGCAAAAACACTAGCTGCTTTGTATTGTTTTGCAAGTGGAAAGAATTCTTGAATAATTCTATAATGATATGTAATTGATCATGTTATTATTAGTGTCAAGTGATGTGTCAATCATTTATAATTTTGATGTTTAAATTAATATATGAATAATTCACAAATCACTTGATCACTAAAAACTTATTCAATTTGTTTATCGGTATAAAATTATTCATATTTTTTTTGTTACCTTTGTATATCTAATTTAAGTTTTTGCAATTCAGATATGTGTCATACAAAATGTCGGTTCTCTATGCAGACCATTTACATTTCTCTACGCAGTCTTGTGACATAAAAATTATTTCCCCCTTATACGTAGAGAACTTTTCATTTCTATATGTTTTATAGTATATAACTTGTATTTCTGACATAATTTAATATTTTACAGCTGACTAGTTTTATACTCATTAAATAATTGACCAAGTTTTTAGTGAGTATGTGATTGTCAAGGATTTATATGTTATGCTGTCAAAATTATTTTAGAGAGTCATAAAACATTAGTTTATGAATGATTGACACATCATTTAATCACTTAAAAAGCCTAGTCAATTACTTAGTCAGTGTAACTAGAGTTACCAAATTTAAAATTTATGTTTCATGGCTTTCCTTATATATAAAATTTATATATTGGGTAAAGTATCTTAATTTAAAATTTTTTCTTTTAATTAGTCTTTGTATATCTAATTTTTACTTTTTTTTGAAAGGATCTAATTTCTTTTAAATTATCTAAGACGAGGAAAAAATCTTGAAGAGTTCGGATAGCGTTCTCACAAAATTTGAGCAATAAATTGTTCATCAGGTAATTTATTTGTTTACATATTAAATTAATATATCTACAATTATAACTTGAAATAAGTTTTACAAAAAAATTTATTGTTAAAGACCTGATCGTACGGACAAAACTTCGTGCGACTACCTAAAATGGTTTAACCATTAGTAGAGCCCTCGAATAACAAATATGCACCATTGCCATGCTGAATTGTATTAGTTATAATTATGACATTGATATCCAACTTCAAGAAATTAATCATTGTTTTACAAAGGTGAATTTCGACTTGCTTCATTGCTTGGCATGTGTATTCTAAGTGATAATTTATCTTCTTTTGACAAACAAAAGTTGTTCAGCTTGTTAACTGTTATCTATCTAATTTTTCTCAAGCAAAATGGCACATGATAACAAGCTTGAGAATTATATTTTCAGAAGTGAAATGAGTGGTGATCTTGCTAGAAAGCTCATAGAGGTAGAGAAAGATGATGTACAATTGTAGACCTACTAGTAAAAATCCATAAAAATTACATTTTGATTCAACAGGCGATCTAACTGTCTTTCATTAGTTTAAGGCTTTGGTTACATTGATTGTCCCTAGAATATCAAGAATCAATAATTTTTAGAAAAAATAAAAACTAATCATAGATAGAATAGAAATAAAAAATAATCACTCCCAATTCTAAAAATAAAATCGCTGCAAAAAATCAAGCATCACGCGCTGATAAATGTGAATGTAATTTTCACCAAAAATTTTGAAACAATATTCACAAAGTTTATCTAATATATACTGTATATATAAATATATCATTTACATCACGCAAGTATATTTTTGTATATTAAATCTTTTATAGACAATTGATATTTGAGCCGAAAAGTTTTGGGCTTTTATAAAAAAAAGGTGTTAATGGCTATTTTTATGTTTTTAATATCATGTTTTTTATAATTATAATTTTTTTTTATAATTTTTTTTAACATTGTCTAGTTAGATCATTACTATGGATTATCCTTCCCTTCTTATCTTATGCTGCGCAAATTAGTCTAATTTTTTTTCTCTATTTTTAAATAAGTGGTTGAATGCAATCTCTTGTTCTTCCACAAACTCTATACACTAAGCTATCTCTCTAAAAAAAAAAGCTTTGGATAATTCTACTCTATATGCGTAATATATGTATTATGCCCCACAACACTCAAATGAAATTTTCCTTCTAATCTTTTTTAGTATTTTTATTGTATATTAATAAGTCATCATTCAATTTTTCCTTACTTATATTATTTATAATAAATTTTATAATGTTATTTTATACGTCTGAATTTTTTTGAGAAATATCGATATATCAAAAAATATACAGAGCATTCTATTTTTTTTAAAAATCAAAATGATTATTGAAACAGAATTAACAATTACAGTAAATATAGATCTATTGCATCCAAGTTGTGCTATAACAAATTCATATATATAGCTCTTTAAGTCTAACGTAATCATGTATTAATAGAAGTGCTCAAATTATAATAGTATGTGAAATTTGGATAAACTATGTCAACCTCACTGTGAGTTGTCAGTTCACATTCAGTCTGGCAATAGTTTGTGTTGTTCTGAGGTTAGACAAATTGATTACAACTTGTAGTCGAGGAAAAGCTGGGTCTTATGTTGAAAAATTGAACGGACTAACGTTGACATGACTATGGAATTGGCCCTATCTTGACTGATGGACTGAGTCTAAATTCAAAAAAATATTAACGTGACCGACTTTTTTTTTTAAATATTGATGTTACGGCTCACGAGTGCAAAAGTGAATTACATTGTTTAATCGTGTTCAAGACCAAGCCCACATAGGGTCAAAGAAGTCACCATAAGGGTGTGGTCTAAGCTAATCCTCGAAATGCCTTGAACAAAGCATAATCTAAGGCTCATTAAACCGTAAGTTGAATCACGGATCGAGACCGAGTTGTCCCCTACTTTTCTGACGTCCTCGATAAAAGAAGGGATTTCATTGGGACATGGACCTGATTCAAAGCCATGGGATTTCCAAGGTTCAGCTCCGATCAAGTCTGAGGTCACATTAATGGACAAAGCCATCCTTGGCAGCTAGGCTACGGTATCTATGGAAACTTTCCTCACATGAAAATACTAGCTAAAAGAACTCTCCATAAGGTAAGTCTGAATTGTATAATGAGGAAGGAAATTGAATCCTTATAGAAGGTGATTCCCCAAGAAGGATTCTTCTCCATAAATATGCCAATTTTCTTCATTGGCATAAGAAAAAGGGATACGACAAACCTAAACCAAGCTCTTGAAAAGCCCTTATAAATATGATGGTAACCCTCTCATTTACACCCATGCCATCTCCAGTATTAGGTTGAGCACCTTAACAACGTCGAGTTAGCACTATCTTCGATCCTTCTTATTTTTACAAGTCAAAGACGAGTCATCAAGGGACACATGGTGTAATTTTTTTCATATATTTTTTTTATTTAGAATTTGGCATCGACTTCGAGAAATGTAGATCTTCCAATTTAAAAAGAATTTATCTAATTCACTCTCCCCGCCCATCAGTATGGTGAACACTAGGGCCAACCATGGGTAAAACGACCACCACAAGGATGCATCCATCGACAAAATTGCCAACCATTTGGTAGACCCAACTAAAAATCAAAATGATGGATTAGTAGTCCACGCCGCCATCTCAACATCGTAGCAGCAACGTGCAAATGCAACTGACCTCACTTTCCTCCTCTTAGTAGGAAGGATTTAGTTCTTGACGAAGGAAATAACAAACCTCAAAAGAGGCAATCCAAATGAGGACAAGTGTGGTCACAGCCAGGAGCGCTTACCTCTGCGCTACCCGGTTCATATCTAGATTCAAAATTTGAGATAAAGTCAAAGCCAGACATGAGATTGTCTGACTCGTGGGAGTGATAACAAGGGACATAACCCACCCGACGGACGCTCCCATAATAGGTCATCGTGTAGCGAAGTTAGATGTGATATGGAAGGTCATATAATTCATTCCATCAATCACACCACACTCATCAATCAGGCCAGATCCAAGATGAAGCATACATTTTTAGATCTGGGCACAAACACGTAGAAAGGGAGAGTAATCGGGATATATCTAAGTAAAAATATTAACTTGCTAGAGAAATCATGGACTTGCGCATCAGAGTCGTTCACCTAAACACTAAGAATACGGGTAAGAGAAGAGCTTCTATTGCTGTAGTAAAAGCCGTCACTTAATCCCCGTTTGGGGTAAAGATTACTTTTCAGCCACCTACGAAGAGGTTCACCCTCCCAAGTTTGTAATGCTCGATGGCACCTCAAACCCTACAAATCATGTTATAATACTCTACAAAAAGTAACGTCTGGAGCTTACATCTAGCAGACAAGCTTGTGTGGATGTTATGCTTGCAGTTAACCTCAGTCTAAAAGGAGTTGCGATTAGAGGTGTAATCGGTCTGGTTCGGTTCGGTTTAGTTTAGACTTAAAATCGAACCAAATCGACCATTTTGGTTTCTTTACAAATTAAACTAAACCCAACTGCAAAAGACATATAAACGGAGCTGATCCAAACCGTGAAGATGCGACTTGGTTCGATCGGTTTGCGGCTTCAGTTATTTACTTACAATATGTTTTTCTTTTCAAGTTACTCACAATTCTGTTTGGTAGGTTGGAAAAAATTAAAATTTTCCAGGAAGAACAAACAGAAAAATACAGTTTCAAAGAAAGACAGATCTAAAGAATTCAAATAGATCTAGAATAAGTAAAAAGAAAAAAATCTAGAACTTACTGAGATTAAACCTAAAACATCTAGAACTAACACAGAATAAAAATTAAACACATCTAAAAATTCTGATGCAAATGAAAGAATTGAAATAAATGAGAATAGAGTCTGAGAGTAAAGTGAGAGATCGAGAGAGAGAGATAAGAGAGAGAATAGCCGTTTAGAGCTAGGGTTCCTAACGAAGAACACGATAAAGTGATTCTTCAACTTCAATAGACGATTTCCACTCTTAAAAAATGAAGAAAAAGAGCTAAAATGAAGAGAGGAGCCACATCACATCCTATAACGAGAGAGAGTGTGTGTGAATGAGAGAGAGAGGATAGTTCTAGTTGAGATAATGAATAAAGAGATTTTGAATACAACTCCTAGGGTATTCAAACCCTAAAAAGTTGAGGTTGTCCAATAATAAAAAATCTAATAAATACCAAAATAATTAAAAGTACTCTTATGTTTTTTATTCTTCTTTTTATAGTTGAGATATTTTCCAAATTAATAAAGACAGAAGTTAGAACAAATTTGAGAATTGCAAGTGAATTTTACTGGTTGTGTGTATTTATGGCAAATGATGAAATTGAGTTACAAAACTTTTCTTATTCTTTTACAACTTTGCTAGTTTAAAGATATTTCTTTCCAATTATTTATATTCTTAATTATGTAATGTTCTACCGATAAAAACGAGTCCGCGCAAAGATTATAAAATGAAACGAACACAAATAGCCCCCCTTGAACCTCTACAATTTTCATATGAGATCTGCTTCTTCACTTGTGGGCAGCTTAGGAAGAAAAAATATGTCAAGAGTTATTGCAAATGGTTTAATGAAGCTATTAAAACTAATATCATTTTATTCCATTTTATTTCATTTTGAGGGATTACTTTGCTCTGACTTTAACTTTTTTTTTAACACAGAAACAGCTTATGTATAGGATAGAGTGTAGTCAACCATCCTGGTATTCTATTTTTTACTTATTCAGTTATACAGTTTTAATTAGTTTGTAATATTAAATTTTCAACACTTTTTTTCCTCTGCCATTCAGGCATTTAGATGGACCAGTAAACTATACGTGCACTTGTTAAAAATTAGAAATATTATTTTTAACTAATATATTAATAAAAGACTTTAGAATTGAATAAGTAATATTTTTTAGAATTATTGTAGAAAAATATGGATATAATATTAGATGATAATTAATCTTAAGATTGACCGACCAACTATGAGAACAAAATTAGATGATATATCATACATATACTCATTATAACATAACAATTCTATTCCAATCCAACCCACTAAATTACCACAAACTATCAATATGGCCTTAAAATAGTTTCTGCTCAACAAACATGGGTAGTCTTTTCTCAAGACTTTAACACTCTTTGTCTACAAGCGTCTCACATTCTCACGAGCTTATTCATGTTGAAATTTAGCTTCGACATTTTAGGTAATGAGTCGATATTTCTTTCTTCTTAGGCAGTAGAATGCAGCGATGACATATGATTCTTGTAAAATTATCAAATATCATTCGTCTTCTTTTAAAAGAAAACGCACAAAAATAAAACAAAACCCTTAGTGTATAGTGAGAAATGTCATATTTTTTTTATATGTAGATGAGTATTCATTTTATGTACATCTAACATCTAATTAATTATTAATGTATGAACTCAATTAGTCCTTGAAAAGAATTCAAATAATAAATTATACATGCACTCAATTAAAGCTAATGTCAAATTTACTTCAATATTTAAAAACTACTTCCTCCAACACAATGTCAACTTAATTCCAAGCAAAACTACTTAATTTTAAAGATAATGCAACAAATTAAAGACTACAAAAAACGTGCATATTAAAGGTTTTTCTAAATGTAGAAAAAAATACCGTGCTTTAGCATATCTCTAAAACCTACTGTCCACCGAAACCCCCACCTCACCGCCCGCTTATCAAGCACAACTCCTGGTTCCCCGCACAGTTCATGACGAAGCCCGGTTGAGGCGGAAAAGTAAATTCCTCAGAGGCTTCCATCACAACCACAGAAAGATCATTTTCGATGACGATTTGGAGGAGCTGAGGGCTTCAATTGATCTGGTACGGAATGGCTGAGGTAAGCGAGACAGACATCTTACTTTGAACTTTCTTCAAAACCTGATAAATGATACTGGTTTATAATTGACGTTATGAGTTTTAGAGAACGAAAAGCCTAGTCCTTTTTAAGATCGTTGTCATTCTGCTATTTAGTTTCTCAAATTTTACACTTGGACTTTATACGGGCTCGAGGGTTTTGATATGGGTTACCCAAATCTGAGTTTTTTTATCCTTGCAGAGATTTTAGTTCGAACAAAAGTGAGAAACTGAGAGATTTAATATAAAGGGAGGATTTTGTTCGGCATTTTAACATGTTGTAATTTATTTGGAAGAGTTTCTTGTGGGTGTTCATCATGTCTTATGGGTATATTGTAGCTTGAAGGAGACTGATGATATCTTTTTTGTAACTCATCTTCTTCATCTCATTCTTATTCTTCTATTCCCCTAACTTCTCCGTGTGAAGCATGTCGATACTGAACAGGGTTTGAAAGATTAACATCTACACTTCAAAACAAGACGAGCAATGAATGACATTGATGTGTTCATGCCCATCTTTCATGAGATCCAAAAGGTGAAGCATTAGTGCTAACTAAATGCTTATTTTTTCTGTAAACCATTTTTCAAAATGCATAATGTACAACGAAGCTGATTCTATCTTGGGGCATGGGAAATTGCACAAATAAATTTTGTGTAGACATGTATAAATCCATGCAGGTACATATATGTACATGCACCGAATCAACTTTTTACAACTCTGGTTTTCTTGTTTTTCATATACCTTTTCTATTTCCTAATGTTTTAACTACCCATTCTCTCATCCAAGGAGTGAAGGAAGAAAAGAACAGAATAAGAACTTCCTTGTGCGCTGTTGAAAGAAGATTTGGTCAAATTTGAAACTTACAAAAATGAAATCAAATATTTATTTGTGGGTAGGGGGACTGCTTGTCCAGTTCGCTTGCTACATCTTTAGAGGATCTTTTCTTATAAGTTGTACTATAGTTCCTTTGTGAGCTTGTCTTGCATGTTTATTTACTTTGGGCTTACACTTGTTTCGACATTGGTATAAACAGTAGTAAATTCTGCTTCCTTACAGTTAGGGGTGCTGCTTGTCCAGTTCGCTCGCTACATCTTTAGAGGATCTATTCTTATAACTTGTACTATAGTTCCTTTTTGAGCTTGTCTTACATGTTTATTTACTTTGGGCTTACACTTGTTTCGACATTAGTATAAATAGTGGTAAATTCTGCTTTCTTAGAGTTGGATACAATAATGTAAAGTCAGAGTGTGCAATAATCCCTCTTGAAGACATTTTCTTTATATCTATTAATTGGCAAGTGTGAATGGTTCAGCATAATAGGTCTCACTTTCCTCCCGTTTAATATAAGTTCTATTACCTAAAAATAATGTAGGCAACTGGTGCTAGGCCATATATTGGGAAAGTTGGACCAAATGATCTAGACAAAGTTGACATGGCATACAGGGTTGTTGCTGATCACATAAGAACACTTTCATTTGCCATTGCTGATGGATTTTGTCCAGGTAGAGTTCTATATACTGGAAAAATGTCTCTTCTCGTATAAATTTTTTTTCTTCCAATACAAGCTGGTTTAGGGAGGTTTTTTCAAACAATTAAGGGTCACTACAAGAATCTTGTGAAATTGTTGAATTAGACTTTTCCTTATTCTAGTAAAAATGGATTGACGACCTACCTAGCAAGAAAGTAGAAATATAATCTTTAGCTAGAAGAAACATTACTTAGAATATCAGAGTTTAAGATCCAAGGAGTGCGCAAAATGAGTTCTTCAAATGATTGGAAGACTATTTTTGTTTTTCATGTTCTTTGAAAATGTTATGAACACATTGGTTTTGGATTCAGATTAAACTAATCACTCCTACAATTGCCTTTGTGTGGTTATTTACAAATCTTTGTTCTTGTTTTTACTATTTTTCCGTTTGTAATGTGATATTCATTTTTGGTAGGTAATGAGGGTCGTGAGTATGTTTTGAGGCGTATTCTTCGTTGGGCTGTTTGGTTTGGTAGTGAGGTCTTAAAAGCTCAAGAATGATTTTTCAATGAGTGGGGAGATTCTTGTCCAATTTTTACCTGTAAAAAGTTACTTTTCTTTGCACCTTTCTCTTTGGACATTTCTAATTCTACTAGCAAAGTTGCAATTTTAATTTTATGTATTACTAACTTCTATTTCCACTTGTTTAGTGATCTGACTTTTCATTAATGATTATGATTTGTGATAACGCAGGCTTGTAAATATTATGGTGAAAGTGATGGGTGATGTTTTTCTAGAGCTAAACAACATGAAGCACGGATTAGGGAAATCATTTTTGAAGAGGAAGCAAGTTTTGGAAAGACTTTCCTTAAGGAAAGTATATATTTATTATGGATTTCATGTCCCCTTTTATTGACATTCTTGAGCTATAGATTTATCTATATATAACACCATTGAAATTTAACTTGCCTTCAAAATCAGGAATGTTATATATTAGGAATTTCTTCTGCTTTTAGCTTTTTCATAGTTCAACAATATCTGTAATATATGTTGATATTGACATACACTGTGATAGATTAATTTAATAAATCAAACTTGTGGTGCCTGGATGTTTATAAAAATTATTTTGACATAAATGTTAATAAGAAATGTCATTGAAAGGTAATTTGTTGCCCTTTCATGACATGTTTTTTAAAACAACTGGTTCTTTGATGACGGGTATTCCCCGTCATTAGAGGCCTTTTTATGGCACCTTTAACAACGGGGTCCCCGTCATTAAAGGCCTTTTTACGACACTTTTAATGATGGAGATTTCTCGTCATCTATTATTACTTTAGATGACGGGGATTCCCCATTATTAAAGGCCAAAAATTGAGATTTTTTAATGACGGAAAATGTAAAGATAACTCCCCGGTAGATGATAGTAGATCGGTCATCATTATAGGGTTTTAATGACGGTTTTCACCGTCATCTAAAGATAAAATTATAGTAGTGGTTTTAGATAAAATTGTAGTAGTGGCATAAAGATAAAATGTGAATTCATATGAATCTTCTTCTTAATTATGTATAGCTAGCATCGAGTTACCCACGCATGAACCAATTGGCCATTAAAAAAAACTACAAACAATATTCATGCACTCATCAAGTTTATTCAACAATTAACGATAATGCCAAAGTTGATTAACTTTTTGAAAACTAATTTTCTCAGAGAAAGTATGAACCAACTTCAATCAAACCACTTCAATTTCAAAGACTTCACCAATTTAAAGATAAAAAACGTGTAAAGGGTTTTCTTAAAAAAATTACAAGGATAAAATTGAATTTTAAATGTTTCTCCTCACTTAATCTCTTTTGAAGATGTTCTAGATAGAAGAACAAACTTATTATCATTTACACATAAAAGTTTGTTACATTAGACCGAGAGATATTATTATCAAGATTTCATAAATTATTTATATTAAGATTTTTCAAATCCGTACGTATCATGAATATTTTACTAGTTTCAAGAAAAATAAGTTTGTGGAGACCAAAAGTTTCTAATCGGTTTTTAATAGAAACAAATTTTTAACACAATTTAATGGAAACCAACTGGCTTTATTTATGAAAAGATGGGGAAATAGGAAAAGTCCTAAGCAAATGTGTTGCAATAAGCGTTAGTGATAAAAAGCTTCGAAAGTGTAACTAGTGTTATATTGTTACAATTAACCATAAATTGTATTATAAATGTACTGTACAAAGATTAATTAAATTATTTTCAGTACTCATTAGATTAGTATAGACATAAAAATGACAAAAAAATATTAATTAAAATAATATTTAGTTAACTTTAGACATTTTTTGCTTACAATTAGTCCTTTAAGATTTATACATAAAATGGTAATAAAAATATATCAACTGAAGAGTTATTAAGTTAATTTGAGACTTATTTTTACTTATAATTTAAATTAAAATAGTTAAAAACTTTCATATGAACAATTGGGATGATAAATATAAAATAGTTAAAAAACCTCCATATGAAGAATTGGAATAATAATTTAAGAAATTTAAAAAATAATTAGGTGTAATATTGTCCAAAAATATTTTTCCAACTTCTACACTTTTATATAGTATAAATAAATTTACTTATATCATTTTTATGAAATGAACAAATCTATTTTAATAAGGAAGAATGATGAATTAAAGTCGGTGGGGTAATTCAAAAAATATCGCATTTAGAGAATAAAGAAATACAACTATAACAAAGAAAAAAAGTACCACCAAGGCAATTGTTACGTCGAAAATTTATACATTTTCACATTTTTTAGATTTGAAATTTATTTAGAGTAAATATTTTAATTATGATTTCAATGCAAATTTAAACCATAATTTGAAATTATTTGATGAACATATAATCAATTAGCCAATTAAAAGAAAAAGGAAAGAAGCAACAAAAATAATGTCCCATCTCCAACTTTCTATTATTATATTTTGCTAATAGTTTTAAATGACCAATTTAATATAGTGATGCGATAAAATATTATAAAAAAATATGTTTTGCAGAATACCGTGTATAACACAAATAATTAACTAGTAGAAGATGATGACTCAACTGGTTAAACTTGAGTTTGCTCTCTAGGGTTCGATGTTAAATGGAATCCTCCTATTCACAACTTACACTTCCTCACTTTTTGACTCTATCCTCCCTCTGTAAATTTTGTTATAATATTCATTTCATCTCATTTCATTTAAACTTAAGATAATTTAATTAAGAAATTGACAACTTTCACCAAAATACTTAATTAAATTTAATTATTACATTTCAATTAAAGATAAACTAAAAATTAGCAGTTAGTTTTAATAAAAAAATATATTGATGGAAGATTGCTTCATTGTACGATATTTGTCGTGAATATGTTTGTATAATGTCACATATGGAAGACAGATTGAATAATTAAGGCAATAATCTTTGTAGTTCTTCTCAATTGTTAATCTTACTACTTCTAAAAGCATGAATCTTTGAAAAAAAATTGTTTGACAATTGTATCCAACAATAAAAACATCATTCCTAAAACACCATTACCCTTTGGCCAATGAGCCAATCAATTATCATTAATTCAATCAAATTAACTGTGACAAAACTAAAAACATTTATAATGCAATTAAGAGATAATGAAACGTAATAAACACATGGAGGTTAAAATAAACCATTAAAGTTGCTGTCATTTATAAATGTCCTTTTAAAATTAACAAAAGAATATCAGTTATGAAGATATTTTCATAGAACAAAGGTATCATTTGTTTATGATGATAAACTCCCACTGACTTTCAGGCATATAGGTTTTTTGTCAACATTAATAATAATTGTTTTAATTATCGATTCGGCATGACTTTGTTATTTTTTAATATTTAAAATTTAAAAAATGTTAAATGATTTGGATATTATTTTTAAAACATTTGATCTCCATGTGCAATTTACTTGCATATTGTGGTCTTCAAATATGAGAGTATTTTTTTATTGTGTTCTTACATATTTTTATGTTTCATTTTTAGATGTACAAATTAAATCTCAGACTATGTAAATACCCTTAGCAAGTGTTTTTACTAAAATATCATGCCGTCTTATTTATTATTTAGAGATTTAACGTACTGAATGACTTAATCTATCAATTATTTAATATAATCAAAGTTATTATAAATTTAATAAGATTATACACTAGCTAAGATACATGAAAAAGTTCAAAAAAATGCATGGAAAAATATGGTTGTAAAAATATAATGTTGTGACTTAAATTAATTCATTTAAGTCAGTACTCAAAAAGACATAATATATCAAGATTAATTTATATGTAGTGTTTGTTTATTTTTTACTTTTAATTGAAATTACATTATCTACTTTTCATGGGCAACACATGTGTTTGGACTAGTATATAAATGGGGTTAAGAGGAGAGAAATATTTTTGGACATTAATTGATGGGATAAATTGAATACCCAGAAAATTATTGCATCCATTAATTATTTTACGAGTATTCATCCTAATATGAGACTAGCAAATCTTTTTACCCAAGCTCCATTAAAAATTAATGAGCTCATTAACCTAGCTCCACAAATAAACTTATCAAGTTTGAATTCCTCCAAACCCAAATCAAAATCTGAGTCTGAAACCTCTTTAAAGGATAAATAAAAGGCCATTAAGCCTCAATCCAAATTGAAAAAAGAATTAATCGAAGAAATGCTTCTCCTTTTGGAGAATAAAGACAAATCTGACTCTAAACCATCCATAGAGTCAAGTTACTAATCATCTAGAGAAGTTATTCCTCAACAATTGAATGACCCATTCAATAATATCAATCTCAGAGATATCAATCAGTAAATGAATAGAATAATTTGTCCTTGAAAAAATGTCAATATTTAAATAATCAAAATCAGACAATCAAGTAATGTTGAAGATGTATCATAATGACACATCAACACAATGCAATGATCATAATGATCTTCAATGGCTTCTCCACATTCAAGGTATTCAATGCACATCAATAAGTCACAATGACTTTTTCAAGCAACAATCAACATTCATGACACAATATCCAAGATAGCAATTATCAAAAGATGACACTAATGACATTTTCCATTATACAACAAACAAGTCACAATGACTTTTCAACAACACCAATTATGATAGACACAAAGATTGAGATAACAATTGTCGAGAGAATCTTTGTAATTTGTCATTTTTCTATAATTATTGTACTAGTTGTCAAAGAATTAGGCAATTATTCATGCTTTTACTGTTAGTCAAAAGTAGGCAAAAGTAGAAATGTAAAATATTTTTACTTTTGTAGAATAGAATAGTTCAGGTAAGTGATTAGTTCCCGGTGAACTCCACTTTTCTTGGCTATAAATAGGTAGCCATCTCTCATTTATTCCTCATAACTCGTTTTACAACTCTTAACTATTTGAAAGGTAAAACTTATTTTGTGAAATAAAGCTTTCTTCTTCTTCTCCTCTTTTGTAAATCATTTCTTATTTTTTCTTTAACATAAATTAGTGTGCGGGAGCACTAAGTTATTGTTACCAATAAAACTGTTCGTGTAAGTTTTGAATCTTGCACTTCAATACAAGTTTTTTAATTACTGTTTGTTAATACAGTTTTTACTGTTTATCTTATTGCTTCTTTAATACCTCCTCTCTAAATTACTGTTGATCTCGCACCTTTTGGTATCAAAGCCAAACCTGGTGGGGATAATAGTGTTCATTTTACTATTTCTACCTTCAATACTCCCTCTCTAAATATTAATAATTTTAAAATTAGATATTAATAATGTTTAATCAACTACATAACTTCAAATTTAATTACACTAACACACATTAACATGAATTGAATGAAAATAAGACTTATGAAAAGAATCCTTAAAAATAAATTAAATGTAAATCTATTTGTTAAAAAGTATAATTATAAAAATAGAGTTTGAAACAATTATATATATTTGAACAAAATCTGATATTTTTATGACCTTTACAAATACAAAATGCTCTATATATGTTTTTCTTGCATCTTTGTTGCTTTTGTATGTTTACTACTTTTCATCTTTTAAGATATTATAATAATAGAATTTGTGTTGTTTAGTTGATTGTGCGCAACATACATATTAAGAATTATTAAATTAAAAGTGTTGTATCAATGAATATATACCATCATCATTTAACATATTCTTTCAAAAAATATATAAACCATGTGTATCACACGTGAAAGTGAATTAGATTGATAAAAAATGCAATAATTATAGCATTATGTGTGACATTAACCTTTGCTTTCAATTTCAACAGGGTGTATAGTTGAGACAAACACCAATAGGTTGTTTGAAAAACACTACACTAATTGTTTTAAATTAGTTAATAGAAATGTGTTTTTCTCTATTTTTTAATATTCTTAAATAGGTTGAATTATCATGTAAATTTGGCAGTCAATTGTTCTTTGGTGAAGACGCGTTAGTTGAGCAATATGCATCTTGAATTAAGGGTTTTTCATATTAAATAAAATTCAAAGTTACTTTGAAGGAGATAATGCCACATGCATGGCATAGGATTTATGTTCGGCACCTTTATACCAATTACAGAAAAAAAATTCCCGACAAGTTTTTAAAAGACCTAATGTACGGTGCAACTAGAGTTATCACTGTGAGGTAGTTTAAAGAAATTATGAAGGAGGTGAATGTAGTTGCACATGCATGTCTTGAAAAACAGGTAGTTTTCTCTTGGTGTAAGCATGTTTTTTACCCGGCTATTATGTGTAATGCAATCACAAATAATGTGGTTGAATATTTTAATACATACATTTTAAGGAGTAGGAACATGCCCATTATTACCATGATGGAAATGATAAGAAGGCTATTGATGAAAAAGTTTCAGCCAGAAAGACATGAGATTATACACTGGGCCAATATGCCAAAAAATTCAAAAAGAATTAAATGTCAACAAAATAGAATATTTTAGTTGCGTTGCGCATTGGAGTGGGGACAACTTGTAGGAGGTGGAGTACATGTATGGGTCCAGGTATGTAGTGGACCAACACAAAAGAAATTGTGAGTGCAGGAGTTCAGATTTGACTAGCATTCTTTGTGCACATGCTATTACGTGCATACATGAAGAAAAAGATGATCTCGAGAGATGTATGGAGGAGGTGTACATTAAATAGAGATATTTGAAGGGATATGAGTGCATCATTAAACCTATCTCTACTGATCAATGGGACATTATGGATAGGGATAAGCCTATCAAGCAACCTACTGTGCACAAATAGTCTGGCAAATCAAAGAAAACGAGAAGGCTTGCAAGGAGGAGAAATAGCATACCACAACTGTACTAGAGCATCTGGTAGGTGGAGAAGGATAAAATGTGATAATTCTAATCGAGCGGACCAAAATAAAAGATCATGCAAACAACCTATTGACCCCCAACAAAAAGGAAAGGAAAAACATGCATCGGTTCTATTACTCATGTAAGTCTTTTATAGTTTGATTATTTAGTTTCATTTGATTATTTTCTGATTTCATTCAGGGTCAATGCGAAAACCAAAGAAACCAAGGAGCTTTCCATTCTGAACCTACCCCTCCTAGTCAAGTAAGTTCTATAATTTTACATAATCTCATCCCTACCAATCAAGTAAGCTCTATAATGTTCTATCCAAGTCCAAAGTGCACCCCAAAGTGTACCTTAAAGTTCAACTCAGGTTCAAAGTTTATCCCCTAAAGTATCTCAAAAGAGAACCTCCCTAAAGTATCTCAAAAGAGAACCTCAAGTAAGCAATATATAATGTCTTTATACTTGATAAACTGTTCTGCTGACTTGCTGATGCATGATTTATTGCGCTAATAGACGGTAAAATGTTCTGTGTGGCTGCTTAAACTATTAAATACTGGTTTTCAATGTTGCTTAAACTACTAGATATTACCTTACTATTGGATTTTGATTCTTAAGATGCTGGTTTTCGATGTGCATTGATAGATGGTAAATTTATAGATAGTTTTTTGGCTTAAATATCAGATGTGTCTGATAGAAATTTGGGGTAGGGGGATTTTTCTTGTGTTACAATGTTAAGTTTGTTCACTAGGAAAATAAGTCTAGCTTGAAATTTAGGACTGTGTCAAGTCTGCCTGCACATAGGAATTTGAAACTGTTTTACTAACTACATATTGCATTCTATTGGACTGTATACTGCTGGATTACTTTCTCTATTGAAACTATTTTACTGCAACTATTATACTTGCTAAATTACTTGCTAAATCAGGTAGTTACATATAGTCAAGTTACTCAGCCTAGTCAAGATGGATGTCTTAGTTTCCATGTGAATGATAATAATTTTTGTTAATTATATTTAGAATGTATTTATTGAATGTGGATGTAGATGAACATTTTGTGAATGATTTTGTTGAGGGAGAATACAAGTATTTTGTAAAGGATACGAAATGTAGGTAATTTGTAAAGGATACTGCAAGTATTTTGTAAAGGATATGGTGTGTAGGTATTTTCTTGAAGGATATGATATGGTATGTAGGATATTGATGTTGGTTTAATGATATATACTTTCTGTATTTTTCTTTGATTACAATGTCTTTAAGTTTATTTGATTATAGAGCTATAAGATCATAACTGAATGTTATACATTCGTTCAAAACAAATACATATACTCATAGCATATAATAATGGGATAATACATTAAGTTGAGAAATGCTATTATAGTTGGAAAAATGAACATTTCTCAGAATACCAAAAGATCAGCATATGATTTAAGTGACTCTAAACATCCAAAACATTTAAATGACACAAAAACTCTGATACACTAAATCAAATTAAGTTAATTCTTTCCAAGTTTGACAATTTAGACATCGAGCCTAGCATTGTGGGCAAAAAAGATTGCATAGTTCTCACTCAATTGTCAGATTTCATTTTCTACCTTCATTGTCCCCATGATTTTTAATGTCCATCATTGTCGCAACGTGTATGCGACGTGGAATGGCGATTGAAAAATTAATTTTTGAAAAAAAAATTCGGAGTCGTCTCCAATCATTTTAGGACGTGATTGGTCACCCAATTTTAAAATCAAATATTTTGGTCTGCAAAAATTTAAAGTTAGTTCAGAAGTCATTTGCGTGTGGGGAAGGTATTAGCACCCCACATCGCCCATTATGAAAAACGGTTACCAAATTTAATCAAATACTATCCAAATTATTATTTTTTAAATAATGTTATAAATATTCAATTTTGAATGTCTCATTTGGTACATTTTACATCATAAAAATGAGTAAATAAATTACCTTCACGGGTGATATAAAGACCATTAAAAAATTATTTTTTTATCAAAACGTTATTGGAGTTACTTCCGGCATCCTAAAAATAACTCCTCACCTCCGTAGTTCGAGAAATTTGGTATCCAAAAAATTCTAAAGTCCATCATCGGATTTTTTTAGTGAAAACTAAATAAAAAATTTACAAAATGTATATCAAATTGTTATGGCTTTAATTTACGAGCGTCAATTCGGATGATAAAAGAATAAAATAATAATCACAGACAACCGTGACATATGAGAATAATACATAAATAAATAAAAAGAGATAACAACTATAAATAAAAAAAGAATAATGGAAGGAATGTTAGAGATGATAAATATGTATGATAAATTTAAAAAAGAATATGTAGGGTGAAAATAATGAAACAAAACGTGAAATAATTAAAAATATATATAAAAATAAATTAAAACAAACCAATAATATCTACTGAAAAAATAGAAAAATAGAAAAACATAAAAAAAACAAAAATAAAATGTAAACAACAAAAATCTAAAAAGAATTAAAGTAAAAAAACATTTTTTACGAAGGGTGACATCACCTTCTGTTAAGTTGCAGAGGGTGATGTCACCCTCTGTCTTTTTTTTTTTTTTTATTTTTTTAAATATATACATATATAATTGTTTTGTAAAAAAATTGATAATAAATTTTTTATGTGTAAAATAAATTAATCTATGAAAAAAATGCTTAATTTCATACATAATTAGTATGAGTATGTTTTTTTACTACATGGTCTATTAGTTATCATTTTTTTATTTCTTCACCTAATGCTAATCTAATAGCAAAAGAATAATCATGAATGGTCACTAATTTAAATAAGTGTTATTAAAAATAAATAAATAATTTTGTTTGGGATATAAATATACCATTTTTTTATTTTGGACTACTTAGTTCACTAATTACCTTTTTTCTTTCTTCCTTCATTGCTAGGAATGATCATAGATGGTAACTAATTTAAACAAGTGTCACTAAAGAAAATCCATAAAACATTCAAAATAAAATAATTTTTGTTTGAGATGTAAATATACCATTTTTCGTTATTTTGGATCACTTAGTTCACTAATTACCATTTTTTCTTTCTTCCTTCATTGCTAGAAATGATCATGGATGGTAACTAGTTCAAACATGTCTCACAAAAATGATGGTCAAAAATTAAAAAGAAAATAAGAGAAGACTTGTATGAACATAAAAAAAATCAAAGCTTAAATATTTGCATAATCTTGTATAGATGTTTTACTCTCTATTTTATGTATTTTTATGTATGAGAAATTATCATAGGAGATCTTTTAATCAAATATGCACTTTCAACCCATTAAATGGTTGATTCACATTGATTTAATTTTACACCCCTCAAAATTTTATCCTCATTCTCATTGATTGAGTTGATGACAAAAAAAATCTCATCATCAAACTTGTAGAGACATAAACAATATATGAAAATAAAACTTAAGATTAAAAG
This sequence comes from Datisca glomerata, assembly GCA_003255025.1. NCBI lineage: Eukaryota > Viridiplantae > Streptophyta > Magnoliopsida > Cucurbitales > Datiscaceae > Datisca > Datisca glomerata. Next base: position 764,886 of record QANY01010678.1, read on the forward strand.
TAGGAGAAATGATAAAGAATGAGCAAACAAACCTATATATAAAAATGAAACAAAGAAATATAAAATACATGAGTATGAAGAAGAGAGATGATTAATTAGAATGAACAAAATATATTGTGAGCTAAAATGTAAGAGATTTGAACTATCTTAATAAAAAGAAAATGAGAAGATGAAAGATGAATAGAAATGAAAACTCTAATTCTTTCTCCTTTTCACTCTTTTCTCAAAACCTCTTTTTTTCTCTAAAATATCTTCTCTTCCTCACTCTCCCAAATCTTCCCTTTCAAGTGAAGACCTCCCCTCTATATATAGGCAAACTTAGGGCTTCACTTTTTTAATTTTAGTCTTTTTGTTCCCTTTTTTTATTTTTAGTCCTTGGACAAATTTTCTTATTTTTTAGGCATTGGACTATTATTCAAATCATACACATAATCTTAGACTAGTATATGGACAAAAAAATAAATTTTATATTTTTAAAGTATTGGATCGGATAAAGTAGGTATCTACAATCATATATTCTATTTAAAATAACTACAACTCAATCCTTCCTGTCACTAAGCACAACCAAAAAAACTTTTACTCTAATTTTTATGTGTCGTAATTGTCCTTAATGGAGCTCGTAAACAACAATAATAAAACCTTTTTAACCTTCTAGAAAAAGAAGCACTGCTTGATGAAGTCATTTCTGAGAAAAACTGTAAAAATTTGTTAAGAAAATCAATTAGAAAAAATAACCCAATTTATTCGTGAATGAAAAATGGTATGATGCTCAATATTTTTTAGATGATCAAATAGATCATGGTGAAGAATACTTTCAATATTTTTCAGATGATCAAATAGATCATAAGGTATGAAATATACCTAAAATCTCCTATAAAAAATATACAAATCAAAATGGTCTGATGCTTCCTTCAAGCCTCAGTATCATGAAAAACAATTGGAAAAATACATGTTCCTAGGAAAGAGTATGAAAAAATACTTTCTTCTAATGAAACTAAAAAACTTACTGAGAATATTAATTACCAGTCTTCCAGTTCTAAGATTAGTAAGTCTAGAAGTTCATTTTCTGGATCATCCATTAGTAATGGTTAAGATATTATGATTCAAATATAGTAAAAATTAAAAAATTTAAAAATTAAAGGTTTAGAAACTAAATGAATAAGTTCCAAAGAATGTCAGACAAACCTTAATAATAAACAATCTAATAAAATTAATTACCAATCTTTTAATTCTCAAATTATGGAGTATAGCCAGTCTAGTTCCCCAAGGAGTTCCTTTCCAGAATCATCTATTAATTTTAGAATTAAAAAATTAGAACAAGAATTAAGAAATTCTAAAAATTTGAATTCAGATACCCTGAACCAAGAATACAAACCAGATTGGGCAAGTATAAATCAACACAATAATGACCTAGCCAATCTTAATAGATGTAATAAGTTCAGAGATTCATATAATATGGATCAAAAGAAACTCATACTTGCTGAATGGAAGACATTCATGTAAAAATACAAAGTTAACATGTTTTTCCTTGTTTATATCGAAGATAGTTATGAGAAAAATATTAAAATAATTTCTAAACCCAAATGGATCAAGGAAGACTCTAGTATGGTGACTGCTAGTCATCCACCACCTGAAAAAATCATAATTAATCATAAAAATTCTCAACCTAAAAAAGAATTTATTGAACCCTTTCAAATTCATTTTTATGAGAAAACTCTTGATAAAAAATACTTAAAAAATTAAAAATTTTGAGAAACAATATCTCAGAATCAGATAGCCATAGGTTAAAATCTACCTATGAGCCATCCATAATTCATAATACTTCTAATAATAAAATTGAAGAATCTTGTAGGTCAGAATCCTACGAATCATCCACAATCGATGAACCTTCAAATAGTATTGAGAAACCATCCGAAAATTTAGAAATTAAATCATTTGTCAAGATTATTGACCATGACAGCATCTCTGAATTAGATATCCACCTATGAATCTTGCACAATTAATGAATCTTCAAATATTGAAGAAACATTAAAGAATTTAAAAACTAATGAATCATCTTATTCTGGTATGATTGATAACCAAAACAATTGTTCAGAATTTGAAAATCTTACTAATTATAAACTTCAAGAATTAGAGGACAATAGTTCAAATCTAGAAAATCATAGGTTAGATCAACCTATGAATCTCTCACAATTGATAAATCTTCAAACATTAAAGAAACATTAAAAAATTTAGAAATTAATGAATCATCCTCTGTTAAGGATTTTAACCATAAAAATTCTTTAATTACTACTTTAATCATCTACATCCACATTCAATAAATACATTCTAAATATAATTAACAAAAATTATTATCATTCACATGGAAAATATAATTAACAAAAATTATTATCATTCACATGGAAACTAAGACATCCATCTTGACTAGGCTGAGTAACTTGACTATATGTAACTACCTGATTTAGCAAGTAATTTAGCAAGTATAATAGTTGCAGTAAAATAGTTTCAATAGAGAAAGTAATCCAGCAGTATACAGTCCAATAGAATGCAATATGTAGTTAGTAAAACAGTTTCAAATTCCTATGTGCAGGCAGACTTGACACAGTCCTAAATTTCAAGCTAGACTTATTTTCCTAGTGAACAAACTTAACATTGTAACACAAGAAAAATCCCCCTACCCCAAATTTCTATCAGACACATCTGATATTTAAGCCAAAAAACTATCTATAAATTTACCATCTATCAATGCACATCGAAAACCAGCATCTTAAGAATCAAAATCCAATAGTAAGGTAATATCTAGTAGTTTAAGCAACATTGAAAACCAGTATTTAATAGTTTAAGCAGCCACACAGAACATTTTACCGTCTATTAGCGCAATAAATCATGCATCAGCAAGTCAGCAGAACAGTTTATCAAGTATAAAGACATTATATATTGCTTACTTGAGGTTCTCTTTTGAGATACTTTAGGGAGGTTCTCTTTTGAGATACTTTAGGGGATAAACTTTGAACCTGAGTTGAACTTTAAGGTACACTTTGGGGTGCACTTTGGACTTGGATAGAACATTATAGAGCTTACTTGATTGGTAGGGATGAGATTATGTAAAATTATAGAACTTACTTGACTAGGAGGGGTAGGTTCAGAATGGAAAGCTCCTTGGTTTCTTTGGTTTTCGCATTGACCCTGAATGAAATCAGAAAATAATCAAATGAAACTAAATAATCAAACTATAAAAGACTTACATGAGTAATAGAACTTACTGTTTAGGACCGATGCATGTTTTTCCTTTCCTTTTTGTTGAGGTTAATAAGTTGTTTGCATGATCTTTTATTATGGTCCGCTCGTTCAAAATTATCACATTTTATCCTTCTCCACCTACCAGATGCTCTAGTACAATTGTGGGATGCTATTTCTCCTTCCTTGCAAGCCTTCTCGTTTTCTTTGATTTGCCAGACTATTTGTGCACAGTTGGTTGCTTGATAGACTTATCCATATCCATAATGTCCTATTGATCAGCAGAGATAGGTTTAATGATGCACTCATATCCCTTCAAATACCTCTATTTACTGTACACCTCATCCATATATCTCTCGAGATCCTCATTTTATTCATGAATGCACATAATAGCATGTACACAAGGAATGCTAGTCAAATCTGAACTCCCGCACCCACAATTCCTTTTATGTTGGTCCACCACATACCTGGACCCTTACATGTACTCCACCTCCTACAAGTTGTCCCCACTCCAATGTGCAACGCAACTAAAAGATTCTATTTTGTTGACATTTAATTCTTTTTGAATTTTTTGGCATATTGGTCCATTGTATAATCTCATCTCATGTCTTTTCTACTGAAATTTTTTCATCAATAGCCTTCTTATCATTTCCATCATGGTAAATGGGCATGTCCCTACTCCTTAAAATGTAAGTATTAAAACATTCAGCCACATTATTTATGATTGCATTACACATAACACCCGGATAAAAAACATGCTTACACCAAGAGAAAACTGCCTCTTTTTCAAGGCATGCATGTGCAACTACATTCACCTCCTTTATCTTATTCATAATTCATTTAAACTACCTCACAGTGGTAACTCTAGTTGCACCGTACATTAAGTCTTTCAAAAACTTGTCGGGGAATTTTTTTTCTGTAATTGGTATAAAGGTGCCGAACATAAATCCTATGTCATGCATGTGGCATTACCTCATTTAAAGTAACTTTGAATTTTTCTTAATATGAAAAACCCTTAATTCAAGATGCATATTGCTCAACTAACGTGTCTTCACTAAAGAACAATTGACTGCCAAAATTTCATTTTGATAAGTCAACCTATTTGAGAATAATTAAAAAATAGAGAAAAATACATTTCTATTAACTAATTTAAAACAATTAGTGTAATTTTTTTTCAAACAACCTATTGGTGTTTGTTTCAACTATACACCTGTTGAAATTGAAAGCAAAGGATAATGTCACACATAATGCTATAATTATTGCATTTTTTATCTAACTAGTTCACTTTCACCTACGATATACGTGGTTTATACATGTTAAATGATGATGATATATATTCATTGATACAACACTTTTAATTTAATAATTCTTAATATGTATGTTGTACGCAATTAACTAAACAACACAAATTCTATTATTATAATATCCTAAAAGATGAAAAAGTACCAAACATACAAAAGCAACAAAGATGCAAGAAAAACATATATAGACAATTTTGTATATGTAAAGGTCATAAAAATATCAGATTTTGTTCAAATATATGTAGTCGTTTCAAACTCTATTTTTTTTAATTATACTTTTTAACAAATAGATTTACATTTAATTTATTTTTAGAGATTCTTTTCATAAGTCTTATTTTCATTCAATTCATGTTAATGTGTGAGTGTATTTAAATTTGAAGTTATGTAGTTGACTATTAAACATTTAATTTTAAAATTATTAATATTTAGAGAGGGGGTATTGAAGTAGAAATAGTAAAATGAACAGTATTATCCCCACCAGGTTTGACTTTGATATCAAAAGGAGCGTGATCAACAGTAATTTAGAGAGGGGGTATTAAAGAAGCAAGAAGATAAACAGTAAAATCTGTATTAACAAACAATAATTAAAAAAGGTGTATTGAGGTGCAAGATTCAAAACTTACACAATAGTTTTATTGGCAACAATAAATTAGTGTTCCCGCTCACTAATTTATGTTCAAGAAAAAAGAAGAAAAGATTTACAAAAGAGGAGAAGAAGAAGAAGAAAGCTTTGTTTCACAAAATAGATTTTAGCTCTAAAATAGTTAAGAGTTGTAAAACGAGTTCTGAGGAACAAATGAGAGAGGGCTACCTATTTATAGCCAAGGGAAGTGGAGTTCACCGGAAACCCATTAATTACCTGAACTATTCTATTCTACAAAAGTAAAAATATTTTACATTTCTATTTTTGTCTACTTTTGACTAACAACAGTAAAAGCATGAATAGTTGTCTAATTCTTTGACAACTAGTACAATAATTATAGAAAATGACAAATTATAAAGATTCCCTCGATAACTGTTATCTTGATATTCGTGTATGTCATAATTGTTGTTGTTGAAAAGTCATTATGACTTGTTTGTTGTATAATGGAAAGTGTCATTACTGTCATCCTTTGATAATTGTTATCTTAGATGTTATGTCATGAATGTTAATTGTTGCTTGAAAAAGTCATTGTGACTTATTGATATGCATTGGATTCCTTGAACGTGGAGAAGCCATTGAAGATCATTATGATCATTGCATTGTGATGAAGTGTCATTATGATACATCTTCAACTACTTGATTGTCTGATTTTGATTATTTAAATATTGACATCTTTTCAAAGACAAATTCTTCTATTCATTTACTGGTTGATATCTCTGAGATTGATATTATTGAATGGGTCATCAATTGTTGAGGAGTAACTTCTCTAGATGATTAGTAACTTTACTCTATGGATGGTTTAGAGTCAGATTCATCTTTATTCTCCAAAAGAAGAAGCATTTCTTGGGTTTTTTCTTTTTCCAATTTGTATTGAGGCTTGATGGCCTTTGATTTATCCTTTGAAGAGGTTTTGGACTCAGGTTTTGATTTGGGTTTGGAGGAATTCAAACTTGATAAGTTTATTTGTGGAGCTAGATTAATGGGCTCATTAATTTTTAATGGAGTTTGGGTAAAAATATTTGCTAGTCTCATATTAGGATGAATACTCACAAAATAATTAATGGATGCCATAATTTTATGGGTATTCAATTTATTCCACCACTTGATATTGTATTCTTTGGTGAGGATTCCATTTTTAACCAAGTATTGACACTTTAAAATCCAAAGTGTTTTGTATTTGTTTGAAAATCAAAGTATTTGGGGAAAGGAGGCATCAATTGGTGAGGGCTTGTAAATCTTTAAAAATAAATTGGAACAATGTTGTGAATCAATTGGAAAAAGTTCTAAGATAAGACCATGAGTGAACCACCATTTTGAGACCGATTTGGAAAATCAATTTTGAAATTGTTATCAAAATTTAAAAAGTAAAAGTGAGAAAAGTCACTACCTTGATGCAAGAAAATCATGTGCCATGCGTCAATATAGTTAAAATAATTATTATTTTCCTTTAAAAGTATTTTAAAACTTGAAGGATGGATTTTTCAAACCTTCATAGTTATGATCCTAAGGATAGAGAAAGAATGGTAAATGATTCTTTTTTCAGAATTTTTTATTGGACTAATTTTTACGCATTTTGTTTCTGAGAGGATATCTCTGTAGAAATTGAGATCTTTATTATTGTGTCTAGGGACATAATGAAATGGGTTTTAGCAATTTGTGCTAGATCCTTCAGATGAGCAAATGAAGGCTCATATGAAAGAGATTTTCATTGTGCGCAATTTGAAAATGATAAATTGATTGGTTAAGTGATTGAGCATTAAAGGATTGAGTGTTTGAGAAAGAGTCAAATTGTTTTACTAAGGCTAATTGCTAAGTGGGTCTAATGGACACAAGTATTATTAATTGGACTTGATTAAGAGTAGAAGAATCCTCTTTGATTTAGGCCTTAAGGGCCAATTATTGAGTCGAGACTCTTCTTTTTTTTAACCATTTATCACATATTTTCTAAAAATGATATTGATTCTTTTTTTTTTTCACAGCATGCTTATGACTTTTTTGAAATTCATCAGTTATGATGAAGAAACTTCCTTTTAGTACCAATTTTTTTTTATTTTTTTATTTAAATATTCAATTTTAGAATTGACTTGTCTCAATAGATTTTTAGTTAAACTTTCATTATAACAGATTTCAATATTTTTGTAAAAATCTATTTTCCTACTTTTCTTAGACCATTGAATTCATGTTGGGTTTAATGTTGGATTGAAGTTATACTTTAACCCAACATCTTCTAAAATTTTATCGAATTCATTTATCCAGTCAGTTTTTAGATATTCAAATCTATTATGACCATAATTAATGGATGAGAGTTTTGAACAAAAGACATTTGTCTTGCCATTGAGTTTCTTGATTTTAAAATAATTTTGATTAAATAGTCTGGCTTTTACCTTCTCATATTCTAGTAGGCCAGATTTGTCAAATTGCCCCATTACAGAATCCTGGTATAATTTCCTGTAAAAGATTACAAGTATGGTCAATAATTTAATTATTAATACATTGGATAAATTAAATATTGAAATCAAAATTACTAAAGATAGATTATTACCTGGCAAAACTTTGTTTGGAAGGAATCTCAAAACATGTTTTGCAGATTCATAATTAATTAAGATAAATTTTTTATTTAATAAGCCAAATTGTATGATTTAATTAGTTGCCTTAATAATGAAATAAATTTAAATTCTGAAAATCTAATTTTGGATTGAAACAATTTGATTATTTTTGCAAAGATAACTAAAAATATTTTATTTTATTATCTTCGCAAATTATTCAAAATATTTCCAGTATTATTTGTCATATTTAAATGAAATATTATCAATATAAACAATTAAGAAATTCAACCAGTAATGTTTACTAAGAATGCAGTCAATTGATAATTGATTAAAGAATTCAATCATTGTATTCTGAAATTTACTTGAAGAAAATTTAAGATCAAATGCCATTATTTTTCATTTATTATTATCACATATAATTTTGTATTTATCAATTTTATTTTTCTGAATTTGCGAAAATCCACTTTTTATGCCAAACTCAGAGAACACAACATTATCTCTAAATTTTTTTATTAAGTCCCTTTTATTTGGTATTGGATATTTTATACATTTCAAAATCTCTTTGAAGGGCTTACAATTAATTACTGAACAGGGGTCTCCTTGTTCAAAGATTTGACTTTGAAGAGCAGAATTTTGAGGTTGTTCTTCAATTCTTCCAAATTTTATTTTTCGTTGTAAAACCCACAATTGTTTTTCTTTACAAGAAATTGAATTTAATTGGATTTGAAAACATGATTTTGTTTGAAAGTTTTCAATTTCTCATTACGAGCGAAAGAAAGAAATTTGAATTTAACAGTTTTATCCATGAGATAAGTAATTATCACATCATGCTCTGTTATAAAAAAATACAATAAAGAAATGAATGGTAAACCTAAAATAATTTTCTTAGTCATATTTTTTGCTGAGATAAATGATACACTGTCTTGGTAAATATGAACTTTGAATATTTCATAATTAATAAGTATTTTTTTAGTACAATTGATAGAAGACAAAGATTCTTTCGTCTTCTTGAAATACTTTGGAGGAACTAGTCCTTTCTGTATATAATTCAAATCTGCTCTTGGATTAACAAGAGCCAATGTTGTGGAAAAATCTTGAATTATTATTTTGACCACTATGTGCTATTTTTTTTATTTTGATCTGATTGAGGATTTGGATGAAGTGTTCATTATCTTGATTGGTGATAATAGGTTCTTCAATTAGGAATCTACTAGGTTCTCCTAGTTCACTTGATTTAATTGAACTCTCTATTTTTAGAAGCTTTACTTTTTTAGTTATTTCTGTGTTAGAATCTTTTATTTTAATAATTTTAATTTTTTTCTGAAGTTCCTGTAAAGAAACTTCTTTTTCTTTTCCCTTCATTTCATTGAATTTTTCAAGCGTTTGTGGAAGGCTTATGGTATTGTTATAATGACTTATAATTTTCTTTCTTAAGAACTACTTTTTTAAGTCTTTCAAAATATTCTTGTTTCAATTTAGGATTTTTAATTTTGCTAATTAAATCCAACAAGAGGTTTTCATTTTTATTTAGAACATTAATTTTTTGACAACAACTATCCTTACACCTCATAGAGATATTAGGAGAATCACTGTCATAACTGAAAGAGTTAGATTTTGAGATTTCAGGGTATTCAAATTCTCCTAAATCATCATTATCACTTATATAATATTCTATGATTGTAAATAATTCTTGTTTATATTCATTAGAGATTTTTAATTAATTAATTTTATCTTGACAAGTATTTGAAAAATGACCATTCTGGCCATATTTAAAACACTTTAATTTATTAATAAATGTTTTATTGAATTTTCTTCTAGAATAATTTTTATTCTTAGAGACATATTTGTCAAAATTTCTATTCTTGGAGAAGTATTGGTTAAAATTTTATATTTATTTGTATGGTATTGTCTCCTATAAGGCTTATGATTCCTTCTAGGGTTTAAATGAGAATTCTTTCTATTTTTCTCGGAATGAGCAATAGTGGATAAAACCATACTACTCACAAAAAGGACCTAATTTATATTTTGTAGTTTTATTTTCATTTTCAATTTGTTTATTGATTTTTATGTCAATGCACATTTTCATATTTTCCTTGTGTATTATTGTACCTTGTGTGAGACTATTATAGTCTATATTACCTAGGTTATTACTAAGAACTATTCTAATTTTATGTGTGAACAAATTGAGTAATTTATTAATGAATCTTTCTTACTAACAGGGTTGATTATTATCATCCCTTGTCATTATTCTAGATAAAATTATATTTTTATACCAGTGGAAATCACTTAGAGTTGGACACCTAAGATTAGTGAATTGATCATGGATACGTGAAGTAATATTACGTGACATTCGAATGAAGTGTTCAATTATTGTGTAGAGAAGTGTATTCATAGTATCACGCATTAATTCCTGATCTTTTCTGATAATTGGGATTCCTTTAGCATCAATCTTCACTGCTGAAAGGATAGTATTTTTGGATTCTTTTGTGACATATTTTTCCCACCAGAAATGAAGTATTCGTGTGAATCTTGTGACTAAAAGCTTGATTACCGCATTGTGAGATAAACTATGTGTAGTTATGTAGTTGTTAGTTACCATCACCATATGCTGCAATTTGTTGAGAACTTCCTGCTCAGAAAGTCCATCAATATTCCATTAGCATAATTTCTCTTCAGAAATTTGAATATCAGGAGGAATAAGCTTTTTAGGCCATTTCCTTTCTAATTTATTAATTTCTAAATTTCTAAGTGACTCTTCTATATTATTAATGTTTGAAGATTCACTTATTGTGGATGATTCACATGTAGATTATGACTTATGATTTTCTAAATCTGAATTATTGTGTTGATTAATTAGCTACAATTATTTAGGTATATTATCAATAATCTTTTCAAATTTAATTTCAGATGATTCTAAATTTTTAAATGATTCTTCAATATTATCAATATTTGAAGATTCACTTACTGTTGATGACTCATAGGTGGACTCTAACTTATGGCTTTCTAAGTCTGAACTATTATCTAGATTGATTACTTTTAATTTCTGAAGCACTTCATTAATCTGTTTATTAAGGAGAACAATAGTTAGAGTGGTTTTGTCTGAAAGATTTATTAAAAAAATTTCTTCTAGAGATTCATTATATTTAGGTTCATGAAGATCATCAACCTTTTTCTCAATTTTGTCTAATTATTTTCCTATTGTAATTAGACTTTGATTGGTGTAATTGAGTTGTTCAACTAATTTTTTATTTGGTTCTTCTTTCTTTGAAATCTTGAAAGGAGAAGCAGTGATTAAAAAACTTATATGGTTAATGTCCTTAACGGAGGATGATCTTTTAGTTTCTAAACTTTTTAATGTTTCTTCAATTTTGTTAACGTTTAAAGATTCATCAATTGTAGAAGATTCATAGGTTGATTCTAACCTATGACTTTCTGAATTTGAACTACTATCCTTCAATTCTTGAAGTTTATCATTAGTAAGTTTTTCAAATTCTGAACAATTGTTTTGGTTATCAATCCCACCAAAATAAAATGAGTCATTAGTTTCTAAATTCTTTAAAGTTTCTTCAATATTTGAAGATTCATTAATTATGAAAGATTCATAGGTGGATTCTAACCTATAAATATCTAATTCAGAGATACTATCATGGTCAATAATCTTGACAGATAATTTAATTTCTAAATCTTTGGATGATTCCTCAATGCTTTTTGAAGGTTCGTCGATTGTAGAAGATTCATAGGAAGATTCTAACCTATGGTTATCTAATTCAGAGTTACTGTCTTGGTCAATATCCTTAACAGATGATTTAACTTCTAAATTTTTGGATGGTTATTCAGTATTTTTTTAAGATTAATAAATTATAGATGGCTCATAGGTAGATTCTAACCTATGTCTATCTAATTCTAAGATATTTTTTTTTCAAAATTTCTAATTTTTAAGTATTTTCTCATCAGGAGTTTTCTCATAAATGAATTTGGAAGGGATTTAATAAATTTTTTTTAGGTTGAGAATTTTTATGATTAATTAGGATTTTTTTAGGTGGTAGATGACTAGCAGTTATCACACTGGAGTCTTCCTTGACCCATTTAGGTTTAGAAATTATTTTAATATTTTTCTCATAAATATCCTCGATATAATCAAGGAAAAACATATCAAATTTATATTTTTGCATGAATGTCTTCCATTCAGCAAGTACGATGTTTCTTTGATCCATATTATATGAATCTCTGAACCTATTACGTCTATCTAAATTGGCTGGATCATCATTGTATTGGGTTAGACATTCCTAATCTAGTTTATATTGTTGGTTCAGGGTATCTGGATTCAAATTTTTGGAATTTCTTAATTCTTGTTCTAATTTTTGAATCCTAAAATTTTGATTATTAATAGACGATTTAGAAAATGAACTCTTAAAGGCAATAGACTGGCTACACTCCCTAATTTATGAATTAGAAGATTGATAATTAATTTTATTAGATTATTTTTATTTTTAAGGTTTGTCTGACTTTCTTGGGAATTTATTCCTTTAGGTTCTAGACTTTTAATTTTGAAATTTTTTAATTCTTCCTCTATTCGAATCCTAATATCTTGATCATTATTAATGGATGATCTAGAAGAGGATTTGAAGTTAATATTTTTATTGGAGATTTTAGGTATATTTCATATCTCATAATCTTCTTGATCATCTGTAAAGTATTCAAAATGATCTTCTTGATCATCTGGAAGGTTTTCAAAATATTTATGATCTACTTAATCATCTGCTAATTCAAAATATTCTTCATCCATTATGTCGGATATTGAGAACATTGTAGACCCAATGCTACTAGAAGAACTACTTTTAGATAATTTACTCATGACTTAAATAATTAAATTATTCTTATTATTATTAATAATTTTATATTGTATTTTTGTTACTAACATTGTGGTGACTTCTACAACCTCCTATTAGGCTTCACTCTTCTCCATTTCACCTCTACAACCACCCTACCCTCGGGATTTACATATCTAAGAGGTCTTACTTAGGTCCCTGAAGCTAACCAAATAGAAGCTGATACGTCAGCCTCTGACAAATTAGATTCACAGATTAGATAAACAAATAATACAGAAAAATAATCAATTGTAAGAATAACCAGCCACTTGAGCGGAGAGTGAGATTAATTATAAGCAATTATTCAAAGAAGCAAATAAGTAACAATAATATCAATAACCAGCCATAATAGGCGGTGAATAGTTCAATTAAGCAGAAATTGAAGTACAAACAATAAAATGAACAGTATTAGCCCCACCAGGTTTGGCTCTGATATCAAAAGGCTACCTTTCATTCTGAGGAAGTTAGCCTTTTATGGCTGGTTATTGATATTATTGTTGCTTATTTCCTTCTTTGAATAATTACTTATAATTAATCTCACTATCCTCCCAAATGGTTAGTTATTCTCATAATTGATTATTTCTCTGTATTATTCGTTTATTTAATCTATGAATCTATTTATCAGAGGCTGACGTATCAGCTTCTATTTGGCTAGCTTCAGGGACCTAGGTCAGACCTCTTAGATACATAAATCCTGAGAGTAGGGTGGTTGTAGAGGCGAAAGGAAGAAGAGTGAAGCCTAATAAGAGGTTATAAAAGTCACCACAAGATTAGTAACAAAAATACAGTCTGAAATTCTCAATAATAAGAATAATTTAGTTATTTTGATTAATGTCTAGGTTAGTTAGAAGTAATTCTTCTTGTAGCATTAAGTCTACAATAAGTATCATACCTGACACAATAAGTGAAAAGAACACTTCAATTATTATGCAGATGATCAAGTAGATAACAGTTTTGAATATCTTTCAGATGATCAAGTAGATCGTAGTGAAGAACACTTGCAATACTTTTCAGATGATCAAATAGATCATAAGGTATGGAATATATCTAAAATCCCCAATAAAGAAATATACAAATCAAAATGGTCTGATGCTTCCCTCAAGCCTCAACATCATAAAAAATAATTAGAAAAATACATGTTCCTAGGAAAGGGCATGAAAAAAATACTTTCTTCTAATGAAACTAAAAAACTTACTGAGAATTTTAATTATCAGTCTTCCAGTTCTAAGATTAGTATGTCTAGAAGTTCCTTTTCTGGATCATGCTTTAGTAATGATCAAGATATTAGGATTCAAATAGAGCAAGAGTTAAAAATTTTAAAAATTAAAGGTCTATAACCTAAAGGAATAAGTTTCCAAGAAAGTTAGACAAACCTTAATAATAAACAATCTAATAAAATTAATTGCCAATCTTTTAATTCTCAAATTAGGGAGTATAGTCGGTCTAGTACCCCTAGGAGTTCCTTTCCAGAATCAACTATTAATAATCAAAATTTTAGAATTCAAAAATTAGAACAAAAATTAAAAAATTCTAAAAATTTTAATCTAGATACCCTGAACCAAGAATACAAACCAGATTGGGAAAGAATAACCCAACACAATGATAACCCAGCCAATCTAGATAGACGCAATAGGTTCAGAGATTCATATAATATGGATCAAATAAAAATCATACTTGCTGAATGGAAGACATTCATGCAAGAATTTAGAATTGATGTATTTTCCTTGATTATATTGAAGATATTTATGAGAAAAATATCAAAGTCATTTCAAAATATAAATGGGTTAAGGAAGACTCTAATGTAGTATCTACTAGTCATCCTCCTCCTGAAAAAATTATGATTAATCATAAAAATTCTTTAATCACTGCTTCTCCTTTCAAAATATAAATGGGTTAAGGAAGAATTAAACAAAAAATTAGTTGAATAACTCAATTACACCAATCAGAGTCTAATTATAATAGGTAAACAATTCGACAAGATTGAGAATAAGGTTAATGTTCTTAATGAATCTCTGAAATAAAAATCCTTAATAAATCTTTCAGACAAAACCACTTTCAAATTGTCCCAATTAATAAAAGTATTTACAAAATAATTCATGAATGAAAGAATAAATCTATTTAGTCGTCTTCCTCTGTTAAGGTAGTTAACCAAAATAGTTGTCCAAAATTTGGCTCTAAAATTGATGAAGTACTTCAAGGATTGAAAGTAGTTAATCAAAAAAATAGTTCAGATTTAGAAAGTCATAGGTCAGAATCAACCTATGAATCATCTACAATAAGTGAATTTTCAAATATTAACAATATTGAAAAACTATTTAAGAATTTAGAAATTAATAAATTAGAAAGAAAATGGCATAAGAAACTCATGCCTCCTAACATTCAAATCACTTAATCTTCTTTTGTTAATCAGTTTTCTGTTTCTGCAGAAAAAAATTATATGAATGGAACATTAATAGACTTTCTGAACAAGAAGTTCTCAATAAATTACAATACATGGCAATGGTAGCTAATAGCTACATTACCACCCACAATTTACTTCATGAAGAAGTAATAAATCTTCTAGTCACAGGATTCACAGGAATGCTCCATTCCTGGTGGAAAAACATCTCACAGAAGAATTTAAAATTCTCATTCTTTTAGCAGTAAAGATTGATGCTGAAGGAAACTCAATTATTAAAGAAAATCAGGAAATAATACATGATGGAATTAATACACTCATTTATACAATAATTGAACACTTCATTGGTACGTAAAGTAATATTACTTCACGTATTCATGATCAATTAACCAATATTAGATGTCCAACCTTAAGTGATTTTAATTGGTGTAAAAATGTATTTTTATCTAGAGTTATGTCGATGGATGATAGTAATCAACCCTTTTGAAAAGAAAAACTTATTAATGGCTTATCTAATTTATTTGCACACAAAATAAGAACAGTTCTTAGTAATGACCTAGGTAATAAGACTATGATAGTCTCACCTATGGACCAATAATTACTATAATACAAAAAGAAGGATTAAAATGTGTGTTGATATGAAAATCAATAAATAAATTAAAAAAGAAAATAAACTGCTAAATATGAGTTAGGTAATTTTTGTGAGTAATATGGTTTACCCGCTATTGTCCCTTCTCGAAACAATAGGAAAAATTCCCACCTATACCCTAGAAGGTCTCACAAACCTTATAGGAAGAATTATCATAAACAAAAATTTTGATCAATCTTTCTCAAAGAATAAAAACTTTGATAAACAATTTTCTAAGAAAAAAATTATTTTAGAAAAAAGTTTAGTAAAAATTTTGATAAAAGTAATATTACTTGTTTTGAATGTGGTCATAAAGGCCGCCTTTCAAATATTTGTTAAGTTAAGAATAAAATTAATCAATTAAAATTTTTTGAAGAAGATAAACAGGAATTGTTTAGAATTTTAGAAACAATAGATTACTTTGAAAGTAATAGTGAAGATTTAGGAGAATATGAAACCCCTAAATCTTCTGAAACTGAATTATCAAGTTTTGAAGATGATTCTCCTAACATCACTATGGGGTATAGGGATAGTTGTTGTCAAAAAAATTAATGTCTTAAATAAAAAAGAACAAGAAACCCTCTTGTTAAATTTAATTAGAAAAATTAAAAATCCAGAATTAAAACAAGAATACCTTAAAAAACTAAAAAAGTTAATTCTGAAAAAAAAAATACTAAATCTAATAATAGCAATACTGCAAGCCTTTCACAAACCCTTGAAAAATTCAATTGGGAAAGAGAAGAAAGTTACTTTATAAGAACTTAAAAAAATTAAAAATATTAAACTTGAAATAAACAAATTAAAAAATTCAAACACTGAAATAAAAGAAGAATTAAACATTTTAAACATAGATAATTTAATTAATAAATAAGAATTTAGTGAACCCAGTAAATTACTAGTTTATGATAATGGGATTGAAGAACCTATTATTAAAGTCAAAAAAATAAAAATTTCATCCAAATACGTAATCATATCAAAATAAAAAAATGGCACATAATGGTTAGAATAATTACTCAAGATTTTGATTTCACAACACTGGCTCTTATGGATTCTAGAGCAGATTTGAATTGTATGCAGGAATGACTATTCCAACCAAGTACTTCAAGAAGACAAAAGAATCTTTGTCCCCTGTCAATGGTACTCTTATGCATATCAATTATGAAATACTCAAAGTTCACATTTACCAAGACGATGTATATTTTAAAACATCGTTTGTCTTAGTAAAAAATATGACTGACAAAATTATTTTAGGTTTATCATTCATTTCTCTATTGTATCCTTTTACCATAGAGTATGATGGGATAATTACTTATCCATTGGATGAACCTGTAAAATTTAAATTTCTTTTTTTCCTCACAGTGAGAAATTGAAGACTTTGAAACATAATTTTGTTTTTTAAGTCCATAAACTTAATTTCTTGTAAGAAAAACCAATTATATTTTCTACAAAACAAAATTAAAGAGCATGCTTTTCAAAATCAAGTTAAAATCATTGAACAAGGAGTTCCTTGTTTAATTGTAAACTCCTTAAAAATATTTTGGAATGGATAAAATATTCAATACCAAACATAAGGATCAACAAACTTAGAAATGTTGATGTATCCTCTAAGTTTAGCATAAAATCTGAATGTTGGCAGAACCAGATAAATAAGACTGATAGATACAAGATTATATTTGATCATGATAAATGGAAAATAATGTCATTTAATCTTAGATTTGCTCCAAGAAAATTTCAAAAGATAATGACTAAAATTTTTAATCAATTTACTGATTTCTCGATTGATTGCATTATAACATTCTTATTAACCAATACTGGTTGAGTTTATTGATTGTTTACAATTGTGAATATGTTAAAAAATATCGGAACTATTTTAAATTGTTTAACAGGATGATAAAATAAAATAGTTTAGTTATCTCTTCAAATAGAACCAAACTATTTCAATCTAAGAAAAGATTTCCGGGACTTGAAATTTATTATTTCATTTATCAAATCATATAATTTGCTTTAATTCAAAGATGTCTTTTAAGAACTAACTGCAAATCTACAAAATGTGTTTTGGATAGAAAAATATTACTTCCAAACAAATTCTTGCTAGGTAGTAGCCTATTCTGAGTACTTTTAATTTCACCCAAGTCTTTGTCACTTAACTTGGTGGTTTTGTGATGTGATGACTCGTTGTGGTAGTGTAGTGGTGTGTCTACAAGTTGCATTACGGAGGGTGATCAATGAACCTCCATGGTACACCCATGAGGGTGACATGAATGGTGCTACCATAAGGGTGACATCAATGGTGCTACCGTAAGGGTGACACCCCATGGTGGTGCGGCACCCTAAGGGGTGACACCCCATGGTGCTGCGGCACCCCAAGGGGTGCACTTCGGTGGCGGCACCCTAAGGGGTGCATCTCAGTGGTGACACTCCATGGTACATCCTTGGTGGGGACACTCCTGATACGCCGTAAGAGTTGCGCTTTGCGGGTAGTCAACGTTGAGGTCGCCAACTTTCATGTACAAACCTAAACCTAATATATATATATATATATAAGGAAAAATCAAGAAATGATTACATAAAAGTCTTCATCTAAATAAAAAGAATATAGGAATCGATGTATCCATCATATGAATGCCATATATATATACATATATAATAATGTATCCCTGTTCCAATTTTTTTTTAAAATAACGTGTATGTGACATGTTATATTCAATTCTCTAATTCGTGCTCAGAATTAAAAACTTAAAAGGGTAGATGTAAGAATAGTTTAGTCACCTAATGATATTGATAAGTAATTTAAAATTTCTCTCAAACTCGTTGGTAATATATGTATCGAATGGATTTGGTTTCTTGGTTTTAGTCATTTTCTATTTGTACTTTATTCATTTGCCGCAAAGAAACTAATATTTTCTTATTTTGCTGATGATCATGAACGTCTAAGGCGATTTGTTTTGTCTTTCTTCTTAACGTTTATTCATGCTTGTTTTATTATTCTGTGGATAAACAATACCTATAGGAAGTTTCGTTATTGCACAAGATTTCAAAAAGGAAAAGAAACAACCACCCAATTATTAAAACGAAGTCAAAATTATCAGTAACTATGGATATTTTATTATTCATGGATAATAGTAGTCACAAAATCAAGGGTAGTATATATTTTTATCAGTTTAAATTATTTATTTAAGGAAAAGAGGCATCACAATAATAGCTATTGAGCCCCTTAATCGTTGCCCAAGTGTTGGACTATTGCTCCGACCTGACGCATCCCTCCATTTCTAGTCACTAATTCTTATTTGTTTATAAAAAACTATTATTATTATTATTATTATTATTATTATTATTATTATTATTATTATTATTATTATTATTATTATTATTATAATATTAGATTGTATTCTCTTGTGTTATTCAATTAAATATACAGAAAATACATGTGACAAAGGGACACAAATTCACTTATTGAAAACAATTTGTCCTTTGTAGTGCTTAACAAGAGGGAGAACAGAACCGTACAAAAAAAACAAGAGGGAAAAGCAAATAATTCAGAATTACTTTGGTGTCCATTAAACGGCTTTTGTGTAAAGCCATCAATGCCAAACTGTCTGAATTTTTTGAGCGACGATTAAAAATTCAAAAGTGATGTGACTGAAAAATATTCGAATTCGACTAAAATTGATATTACATGTATTAAGAATCAGAAGTCGTGAGTTTAATGAACGACATTAAACAGTGAGAAACAACCCCACATAATGAACGTAAACCTTGAGCATACCTATCAACATAAGTTTACAGGGAACACTTGATTCCAGAATGAAGCCATACTAGAGGAATGCAAACTAGAATCTATAATGCTGACCAAAAATTTTGATTTATGTCATAGCATAATCCAAAAATTTCCAATATCAATTTGTTTCGCGAAAAAATAAAGAAAAATGTGACATATATATCTGTAATAAATCAGACATCGGTGACAGTCAACTTTCTATTCCTCAGATGAAGAAACAGCTTCTTTCAAGCATAACCTCATAATCTTTGCAAGCTTAGAACAAGCATCCAGGCAAAGCTGCATAGCCTGCATGTGAAACAACACAATTAACTTATCAAGCCATTATACAAATCTCAGTTGTTTTGTGTTTATTAGTCTTTGCATACGTGTTTTGATGACATACGACGTTGCTCACTTTTGGAAGCCTTATTTTACACGAAAGATTTTGATAGTTATAAGTGTAAATATGATCCTTTAAAAGTAGAAAATTTAAGTGAATGCAAGTCTCAATATCCTCGATCAATGCAGAAAACTCCACAAACAGTACTCTCCTTCGTATTACTTACAATCACTATTTTCATTCCATATTATATCGATAATTATAATGACTATAACATATATAGTAGTTTTCTAGTGGGGACGTCCATTATATATTTTTGTTCGGACCAACTCTTTTTAACCTTATTTCTATCCTAGATAGACAAAAAGTATGCTCATCCTTGTGGAGAGCGACTTTTGCACAAAATATTGTCTTCGTTTACTTTTTAGAAAATATAACTTGATTTGACATCCATCTACATCCAATCTTGAAGCTTTAGATACATATGTATAAATTTGATGTTGTTTACCCTTGCGCTAAAGTCTCGAGCAATCGTTAGATGTAATTGGTTGTATAAACATGATGCGAGTTGGGTTGGACGACATACCTCGTTAATTATAGGGGTTGACCATTCCCCTGTAAGATTGAGCTGAGTCACCTCGTAACGAGATGGCATACAAGTTATCATTAAACTTCCATCTTGGTAGCCTTCTTCTTCCGAAATAGGATCAATAACAAGGTTCTTACCAAGGCAAGACTAGTTCACAAAGAAATATTACCATAAGAACTTGATGATGGAAACCGAAACAAAGATTGGCATAAGAATTTGGTAATGAAAACCGATATTTTTGAATGAAAAAAAATGTAATATAATTTCCTTAGCATTGTAGAATTAAAAAAGAAGTTACAGTTACTTGAATAACAAGAGAAATAAAATTTAGATCAAATTCACGATTTCTGTAGAGAGATTACGGATCGCGGTACGGTCCTCAGTTGATAGCATGTCTAAACGAGAAGTATCTTAACATACATGAGCTCAAAATTCATGGAATATGACCATACACCAGACTCGGAGGCTAAAACATACTTATTTCAAGAACCAGGAAGAAGATCAACGTTGCAGATTGCACAGTTTACAATGCATAACCACTAAGAAATATAACTCAATTTTCCAGGGAATTGCCTTCTAAAAACAGGACTGCAGCATGGAAAAGAAAATATGGTAGAGAAAGGGAATAAAATGAAAAAATTGGATAAAAATATATAAATGAAAATGAAATCATAGGCTTTAAATTCAAATAGCTTCATATCAAGGATCAATAAGGATAAGAGAATGCAAGAAGAGGAAAACAATATGACAGGCCAAACGAACCGTAGCAGACGAGTTACAAGATGAATCATAATTGAATTAGAAAATTCTCTTCAAAAACCCGACTTCTTTGGTTGTAACAAAAAACGTACGAGGTATTAAAGGAAAACTTAAACGATGGTATGCGTAATTAAATGGATAAAATGATTAATATAAAATGAAGAAGCAGAGATAAATGTTCACTGAGAATGCATACCACGGAAACGGAGGCAACAAGGTCATAAATCATAATCCCTGCATCAGCTAGGGCAAGACTAGCACATGATATCACAACAGGAAGATCGCCTGTAAACAGACAATACAAAGTTCAAATAGTAAAAGAAGTCTTTTCTTCGTATAGAGTTGGAATTGTTGGCTTCTTGTATAGACTGATTTTGGTCCTTCTGGTGTTCGGTCCAAAACTTTTTTTGTACTTCTTTACTTCTAATACATTTTTGTTTCTCCTCAAAAAAGAAAAAGACAGAAATAAGCCTTCAATTTTCCCAACTCTTATGGTAAGACTATGTGATCAAGCAAATAGAAACTAGACAGAACGAAGACACATCAAGGTGATCCACAAATGAAATCTACTCTCTGAATCCACATTCTCATAATTCTCCACTTTTTCTTACAATCATGTGTAAATTAGGATATCTTTCATTAACAAACTGCTTCTTAACTTAAGAAAAAGAACATTTAAATATGCCAAAGTGTTCATTACATATCAGCTAATTTCTGACAGATAATTAAACCAAAAGTTTACGTTCCAAACCAGCATATTCGTAATGAGCTAAAATGCGGAATATATAGCTAGAAGCCCAAGTATTCATCATAATGAGGTCAGACATGAGTTTGCAAACGTCCCATTTGGAGTTTTTATACGAGGATGATCAACATGCTCAGAAACTTTCTGAACCTTTACGCTTTGGGCGTGAAGCATAGTCTAAAGTTACTATGCAACATATTCCTTCATTCTTATACAAGCAAAAAACGTTAAATTTTTTTCCATTAGATGAAACTCTAAACTTACTTCCCCCGGACTCCAACACCAATGCAAATACATCCACAGTTGTCTTGGGAAAGGTTTCCAATATTATTGCACCCTCCAAAGCTTTATGTAGCATGGAGGAAAATTCTTTGTGTTCTGTGCCCTAAACGAAAAAATAGTTCTTTGTAAGATGAAATAATTATTGAAAAAAGAACACATATCTACAGTTTATCTTATTTACCTGTCCACGGACTGGGGTAGCAAATGTTGTATAGCTGACACTACAATTCAACCGACCTATATCACTATACATCATTGCTTTCTTACTTTCTCTAGGCCCAAATCTGAATTTAAAAAGACAGATATCAGAAACATGAAAAATAAAAAGAAAAATTGATTACAAAAAGTGTTCACCATATCGATATTTGACGAAAATAAACTAATAGAAAATAGCAGATTCCAAATTAGAAATCTCCTGTCCTAATAAGGCGAAAAAAGTCAAACAAAACACTTCTTAAGCTGTACCATATCACTTACACAGATACAATGACCTTGGTATTTCCAAACTCTGCATATGCAGATCCTGAAGCAGTATTTACGGCACCGGTCCTGAAAACTGCACGTCACCAATGAGTTAGAATTCTTTTAAGCGAATTCTGATTGCAATCCAACAGCTACAAAGTGAACATACTAAAAGGAGAACATACAGTGAGTTTATATGCTTGGACATTGACATAAAAGTTCTTAAGCTCCAAGACCATCTTTATATAGGTGTTTGATAAACCTCTCATATTAACTATACAGTTATTTCAGTAAGAATTCATAAAACAATTGTCATCAACAAAGTTGAAGCTTCAGTATCAACCTATAAGGCAGTAACGCATGTGCTTGGTCCGTCCAGACCTCAACATTCTCATATAAAACCAAGAAAAAGAAACAAAGCACAGTTCTCTTCACCCAAAATATAGAAGACAATTAAAATCCCCTCCGCCCACGAGCATAAGAATTAAATAAGGAAAACCCCCCAAAAAATTAACTGGGAAACCAATTAATCTCAACATCCAATAATAGATTAAATAACAACCACATTGTACATGCTCTAATTCTTTCTAAATAAAAGAACAAAATGGAAACCAAAAAAAACCAATATAAATAAAATAACACCCAGAAATCTAAAAGTATATTGAAACATGTGAAAAGAACAAAAATACGAAGAACAGACATACAAGCAGGTCGACACTGCTCGAAGCCACGGCCATCTGGGCGAACCCAGTCGACGTCGTCATTACTGAAGATGGGTCTCCTTGATTTTAGGATCGTAAGAGACGGCGAGTATGTACTCGTCGTTGGTGCAGCTTTGCCGGCCATTTACTCGACGATTTTGTCCTCCTTCGTCAAGCTTCAACAGAGGCGGAGCCAGGACTCTGGTTCAGAAGCTAATTAAGCATATTATATTATTAATGTCATTGTTGCTATTCTTCCATTTCGTAAAGGATTAAAGGAAGATGGAAAGGAAAATGATGGGAGGGTGTTTAGTGGTTCTGGGTATGGTGATATAAAATATTGGCCTTGAGTGAGAGTGCAACGGCTCAAATAACATGAGCTCAGGCTATAACAGATTTGCTGGCATTGATGAAACCGAGAACTACATATAAACAAAACCACCGGCTAAGAAAACAGCCTAATTTTCATCTAGAGAGAGCCCATTATCTGAAGCACGAGAGAGAGAGAGAGAGGGACAGAGTGAGAGAGAGAGTGAGAGAGAGTGAGCCCATTATCTGAAGCTCGAGAGAGAGTAAGAGAGAGTGAGAGAGAGAGTAAGAGAGAGTGAGAAAGAAAGAGAGACCTCGGAGTCGGGACCTCGTCACCGGAATGGCCAGGGCAAAGAGAGACCTCGTCGCGGGAGAGAGAGACCTCGTCGCTCGATTCAATGGACCCGTCGCCGTCGGGAGAGGGTGAGATTTAGGGGGAATTTGGTGATTTTAGGATTTAAGGTTTTTCGTTTAGGGGTTAAAAAGAAAAATTATTAAGGCTAAAATTATAAATAAAACTAAAATTTAAGAAATTTAATAGGGCCATAATTAAAACATTAGTTGGCTCAAAAATCAAAAGATGTCAAAATTCAAAAATTTGCAAATACAAAAAATTAATAATAAAAAATTCGAGTGGGGTCACTTGAAGTTACGTCTTCAAGGCAGTATCTGCTTCTATCCCAAAGTTACCCCTTCATGGCACGATGCACTTCAACTAAGTCATGTGATACGGACATTACACTACACGTGATATAATATTTTTATATTTAATAATTTTATATTATTTATCGTAGATGAAAATATTAAATCGGTGATAAGTTATTAAAATTTAATTGACTGATTTATTCGTGCTACAATACATGCAGATGAGAGTAAAAATAAAAAAAATTCTTTTGTAAGAAGTATGAAAAGATTTAGAAATAAAATATCAAAGTAATAAATTAATAAACACAATAACTTTAAAAAGTATCTTAATTAATTATTAATTAATTAAAATGAATAATTAATATATTAAAAGAACAATTAAAATATTTTTATTCAATTTTAATAAGTGAACTTGTTAAATATATGTATAAGTATATGTGTCAATCAATTACATTTGAATGTATCAAGTAATAAATGGTAGTGTTAGAATAGTAAATAGCTCAAAAAAATCATCCATAAAATGTTTTTACTTTCGTGTGACTTTTAATGATTATTATTCAAGATATGTCTTATAAAATGTGCAATTGTTAACATATAATATATGATCAATATTTGTGGAACTTGTTTAGTAATTTTAATCTACTCATTTTCACAACATACTATTAGTGGCACGTCATTTTTTTTAAAGTTAGCCTAGATATTCAAACTACAATCTTAAGTATTCAATTAAGTTTTTTAAAATTAAATTTTTTAGTCTAAATGTGTGATAAAAATAATGTAAATTCAATTTAAGCTAACTTATTTGGAGCAATTAATTAATAGTATTGTGAATATTTATGAGAAATAAATACTTAAAAATTTATTATTAGGTTAATATTTTGATGGTCATTTAACAAAATTTAGGATTCATGGTTGTACAAAATGGTCTAAAAAATAATTCTCAACTATTAGTGACACATCAATCTTTTTTTAAAATTAGTCTAGCTATTCAAACTATAATCTTAAGTATTCAATTATATTTTTCAAAACTAAAATTTTGTAATAAATATAACATAAATTTAATTTAAGATAACTTATTGGGTGTAATTAATTAATAGTATTGTGGTGGTTTATGAGAAATAAATACTTAAAAATTTATTATTGGGTTAATATCTTGATGGTCATTTAAGAAAATTTAAGATTCATGATTGGACAAAATAGTCCAAAATTGATTCTCATTGTCTTGCCACTATTAATATATTATAGATTGGTTTTTTCGGTAACTAGGCACTTGCTTTGCACATGCTGGGTTTTAGAAGCGGTTGTTGCTATTTTTTCACACATATAAACGTACATGTACATATGTATGTGTGTATGTGTATATATATATTACAAACATACATACACATACATACATACAAACATATATATATATATATATATATATATATTATAGACATACATACACATACATTCATACAAACATATATATATATATATAAGAAATTGGTTTGCACATACTTGATTTTATGAATAATTTAACTTGGAAATCGCTTTGCACGTGCATGGTCTTAATAGTGTTTAGCGTAAAAACTATAATATTATTTAATATTTATAAGACCAACAGAATAGTAACTTTATCAGTTATCCCAAACTACATTTTGAAGAAAGTGGCATACTTAAAATAAAATGGTGGACACTCTCGTGTTTTAACCCTCACAACCTAAAAATAAAAAATAAATATCATTCATTAATAAGAATATATAATAATTTCCATTGCCTCAATACATTCTTAATGAAACTAGCTTTTGAGACGTGTGTTGCACATGAATATAAGTTTTATAAATATAATTATCATATATAAACTTATTTTTCCTTTCTATATGCGTTTTCATTGTGAGGCTAATTTAAAAATTATATATAAAATTTGTCTAATATGTAAATCGGTCTCAATCTTAATTGTAAATTATTTTTCTCTTTTATCAAATTTGTTTCAAGAATTTTTTTCTTTCGTTCACTATGTATCATTGTTATATATTGTGTGTTATATTGATACAATTAATCATAATTTATATTCATCATAATTTCTATTATAAAATGAATGTAAAATGTTTAATTAAGTATCTAACTTGGTATAAAAGACAATGACCATTGATTAATTAATTAAAAATTTAATTATTATAAAGTCATTTAATACTAAGTTTAGAGATAAGTAAGGTAAGTAATTATAGATATTGACTTTTTTTATTACTTCCGTTCAATGAAATTTTTTTCACTTTTATTTCTAATAATGCTCATTAGATTAATATACATAGATTAATATACATACAAAATGATAATAAAATAATATTAACTAAAAAATAGGCTAATTTAAGATTTTTTTCTTACAATTAATCTTTTAAGATTTACTCATAAAAATGATAAAAAAAATAAATCTTAATTAATTGAGACTTATTTTTTGCATATAATTAATCTTTTTAAGATTTTAAATAAATTAAAAAATGAGGAGAAAACATCTTTAAAAATGATATTTAAATAAAGGAGTTAAAAAGACTTTCATATGAATAATTGGATACTAAATACAAAATAATTAAAAAAAATTCATATGAATAATTGGGATGATAAAAATATATTGTAAGGATAATATAGGAAATTGTAAAAGTAATTGGGGGTAGTATTATCTAAAAATATTTCTCTAACTTCTACACTTTTATATATATAGTATAGATGGTTAATTACGTAATGAGTAAAGTTGAGTTTTAGGAGTTTTGGTAGATTTAATTAGTTTTAGTAATAGACTAATCTATGAGTTGCCAAGAAAGAAAAATTTATTAGTAAACCTCCAAAATAACAGAGTAAACGATACATATGCAACTTAAAAGAAAACCTAAGCATTACATGAAATAAAAATAACAATCAATAAAAACATATTAAAGCCATAAAAGAACATTACAGAAAAATCTACATTGTTTTCTAATATTGTTTTTATATCTTTGATACAAAGGACAATATAATGTTTTCTTTTTTTCTTTAAACCAATAAAGGACAACATATTGTTATTTATAAAAACTTTCAAATCTATGTTTCATAACAGTTCTCAATTCTACATTTGCGATGACATAAGAGATGATAACATTTATGATGAGAGAACAATTCTACAATGTTATCTAAAATTCTTAAACTGTTTGAAAATTAAATTAAAAATATAGAATGCAATATTGCTTAATTTTACAAATTAGGCTAGAATTAAAAATTAAGATTGATTATGGAATAGAAACAGAGCAACAATTTAAGGGTTTGATTAAACAGCATAACATGTCAGCTTACAGTGTCAAGAAGGTACTTTATACAAAATATCAAAGCATAAAATAATATTGTCTCATTTGTTGACCCTAGTCAACAAATGGAAATCTTTCTTAATTTAAGGACCAATGCAACCTGTTCTCCAAATCGGTCTGGCCAGATTGCACAGTGCTTTTGACACCGATAAATATCCCATGACATTTTATTTTTCAACACACTTCTCGACATCTTTAACTAATCCGATAAATTTCTATAGAGTTTTATACCTTTAAGAGGCTTGTAATTTGAGAGTTAATTTAAAAAATATTCTAGAAAGAAGTTAAAAGATATTGTGAGCAAAAAATTTAAACATCTACTCTTTGAGGGAGTGAGTGATTTCATAAGAAATCAAAATCTCGATCAAGTTGCATTATTAATATCTGTTCGGCAATGGTTTATAAAGGGTTGGTCATCACCCTTAATAAGTTCGTGAGAGAAAAATCGTCAAAGGGGACCCTTGGAGCGTGGACGTCGAGATATGTGTTGACATGTTTAACTCTTTTTTATGATCTCAAAATGGGAGAAATATAGTTGATTGTAAAAGTGGGAAAATTTTTATTTAATATTAAAAATTGCAAAGTGGGGAGAATTCTTAAAAAGTTTATAATTCTAGAAATATTATTCCATATGCTTTGGGGAAGTTTATAGCTAATATTTTTTTCTTGCAATCAATTGCATCATAAGAAGTCAACCAAAGAGAAAAACAGTCGTAACCAAGAAGTGAATTAGACTGGATGAGAAAATGAGACAGAACACATTAAACCAGGACTTCTTTGGGGCAAAATCAATCAAATCAGTGGGAGACCAATCAAACCGATTGAATCTAGTCAGTCCAGTTAAAATCAGTCAGACTAATTAAATTCAGTCAAACCGGTTGCTTCTCACTAATGCTGAGGTTTGCAATTAAGGAACACTTCCTTAATTGTCAAACCGATCCAACCGGTAGGAGAAATCGATGCATCAATTTGACTTAAAAGGAAATCTTCCTTAATTTAAGGACCAGTTCAACCGGTTCTCCAAACATGCCAGATTTATTAGCACAGTGTTTTGACACCTATAAGACCCCACAACATTCATTCTCCAATACACCTCTCGACATCTCTCCATTCCTCTCTGATGAAGTTCTATAAAGTTTTATACATTTAAGAGGCTTGTATTTTGAGCAATGATTTGAGAAATATTCTCGAGAGAAGTTAGAAAATACTATGAGTGAAAAGTTGAGAGATCTATTATTTGAGAGAATAAGTGATTTTGTAAGATA
The DNA here is from genome assembly GCA_003255025.1 of Datisca glomerata. Taxonomy (NCBI): domain Eukaryota; kingdom Viridiplantae; phylum Streptophyta; class Magnoliopsida; order Cucurbitales; family Datiscaceae; genus Datisca; species Datisca glomerata. The sequence goes on from QANY01010678.1 coordinate 793,681, forward strand.
TCAAAATCTCGATCAAGCTGCACTGTCAATGTCTGATTAGCACCATAAGCCAATATGGTTTATAAAGGTTTAGTCTTTACCCTTAAGAACATCGCAAGGGGAAAATCTTCAATGGGGGATCCTTGGAGTATGGACATAGGAATATATTTTCTCGAACCACGTGAAGATATTATGTGTTGAACCTCTCTCTTGCCTACTATTTTATTTACGCGCACTTTACTTTCCGTATTTAATCCTCCCACGTTCATATTCCACATATCATTTATTTATCTCTTAACTCGTAGTAAATTGAGTTTCATTCTTGATCAGCCAATTACTACTTGAGTTAGTTTAATTGAATTATGCGATTATTATATTATTGATTAATTATTATTTATAGCAATTATCTTTTATTTCAAGCCAACCTTTAATAAAATGGGTGTCATGTCGATCATATATCCTTCACTTCATTTAGAGTAAATTATGATTGAAAACTTGCTTCTTCAAACAAGGGAGTTTACAAATTTAGAGCACAAAGAAAATTTATTCATGATCTTCCTACTTTTTTCTGAAGATCATCCTATGTTTTCCAACTATACTACAACACAATAGGGGAAATGAACTACAAATTATGATGGAAAAATTAGGAGTTGTTGGTCTAAATGAACGTATTGCTGCAAGGCTGATGAGAATTTTGTGAAATAATGCTTATGCTTAATTTTTTCTAGTTTGAAAGACTTTCAATCTACGGGGGACACATATTCATATTGCTAGCAATTTGGTGTCTATTAATATATCTATAATACAACTACAATTGATCAAGTTGCTGCAATTTGAATTGAAGAAAATAGTGATAATATGCCATTTGAAAGGGATATAATTGTACAGGCTCATTGTGGAAGCCAACATAGGATAAAACATTATTTCAATTATTTTGATTCACTCTAGTATGCTCTGATTTTACTAAGAGGTAAAGTTGGTTGGCATCATGATCAAGCCATAGTACTTGATCTTATTAATAGGAGCTTTCAACGATCAATCGATAAAAGCATCATGTAGAGAATATTACTGTTATTAGTTACAAATGTGACCTTTTAATCATTCAATGTTTCTCTTGGTTAGGTGTCTTTTGCCACAATTTGTTGTTGACATGTATATAAAATTTGAGACAACAAAGTTTGATAACAATCTCATATTAGGTATGAGTTATACCAATGGATCATTGATGTTGTAAATGTCAATGAAACTAGAGAAGACAAAGTTAAAAAATGAATAGTTTTGCTGGCATCTTTTGTTGGTGGTCAGCGAGACATGTATCATCGTTATTGATATACAAAAGAGTTTTTTCAACATTTCAGAAAGCCTAATCTCTTATAATAATGACATGCAATGTTAAGTGAAGTGAAATAAGGAATGAACTCAATTAAGGACAATATTTTCAAGATAGACCATGCCTAACTACAAAGGTTTCATAGAAAAATTAAAAGATTTGAAAGATCAAATATTAAATAATAAAATTTTAGGACTTCTTGAATCTGATCAAAATATCATCGGATGTGTCGACGAAGCAACAACATTCAAAATGGCTTATGCATTTCGAAGGCTTTTTGCAACTTTATTGGCACATTGTGAGCCACTAATATGAAAAAAAATTGGAACTTTATTTTGAAACTAGAAGACTACAAAAAAGAGCTCATGTCAATTATTGAGATTTTCAAATTTAGTACACTTTACAAGATGTGCAATCATTCTTGGAATCCATGGAAAAAAGTGTCATTTCATATGACTTGCTAAAGGTTAACAATGCCTCATAAGTAACAACCAATGAATTCAAAGGGAATATTGGATGAAGAATTGATGAAGATATTGTTGCATCATCAATTTTGAATCCATCTAAAAAATATGCATCATCAATTTTGAATCCACCTAAAACATATGCATATGATGTTGTACTTGAAAGAGCTAATTCTAGAAAAAGTGGTATTTTTATAGATGGACCTTACAGAACTGGTAAAACATTTATATATCGTGCATTACTTGTTAATATAAGGTAAAGATGAACGAACACTTATAACAACAAGTTCTAGCATGGTTGCTTGAATTATGCAAGGAGGTATAGTTGTACATTCAAGATTTAATATTTCATCGCAAACGAAAGAGCCAACAATCAAATTAGAATTGATGTGAAGAGATCTAAGATTATTATATGTAACGAAGCATCAATGGCAAAAAGATTTACCATTGAAATAATTGATAGAACTTTAAGAGATAATATAGATAATTTTTAACCATTTGATGGTAAGTATGTGTCTTCAAAAGAGATTTCAAACAAGTCTTACTAGTTGCTCCACGAGCAATGAGAGAATAAAAAATTAATATGAGCTTGATTAGATCATACATTTATGAGAAGATGAAAAAACTATAATTATTAAAGAACGTGAAAGTATGAGAGCGAAAAAGGATCATCAATTTACAGAATACCCACTGAAAGTTGGTAATAGAGATGAGTCAACCATAAACGAAGACTTCATTCGCTTACCAAAATATATTGTAATCATAAGCGATGATGATGAATCTTTAGAGGTCAGCTTAATCAATCACGGTTTTTCTGAGTCTAAGCAATAATGCATCTTCATAAGAATATATTAAACAATGTGCAATTCCATCAATAACAAATGAGTTCTTTGACCACCTCAATGTAGATAAAAATAGATTTTCTGATGAAATTCAAGAGTTCATATGATTTGATGAAGCAACAAATGATAAAAATAATTACTATGAGGAAGAATTCATCAATTTTTTATTACCTAATGGTGCCACTCCTCATAGGTTAAAATCAAAGAAACATTGTCCAATCATCCTCTTACATAACTTAGACCCATCCAATGGTCTCATGGTACAAGAATGATTTGTCACAATTTTGAAAGATATATTATTGATGGAAAGATCAAAATTATTCAGCATGCAAGGATATTAATAAGGCGTCTATGGTTTACAATGACTATTAATAAAGTGCAAGCAGAAACAATCCCTCATGATAGAAGATATCTTCTTGAACATATAGTTCTCATGGTCAACTGTATGTTGCACATTCTAGAGGTATCTCATTCAGTAATAACAAATATATTGTTAGACCCAAAAATGATCGGCAAAATTCTTCAAGTAACTAAGATTGCCTAATTGGAGTTTCCATAGAATATGGGATTTGGGAAAAATGGGGCTTAAATCTCATGAAATCACATTAACTGCTTACGAGATTTAAGCCCCATGTTTCCCAATGCGTTTAATTAGGGACTACGAGATTTAAGTTTTGAAAGTTAAGGAATTAATGAGTCTATTTTCAAAGTTTTGGGATCAAAGGTGTTCAATAATTTAATATTAATGGAGCATTGGCATTGGAGGCTTTTACCTTGAATTTATTGTGCTTAGTTATTTTTTGGTCAAGTATTGTGTGTAAAGTTAATTTCACACATTTTTCACATCTCTGGTAGGGATGTTAATTTTATCCACGGATTTGAGCATCCGTAGATACACTGTCTTAATAGTATGTTATAGATGTTGTCAAATGGTTTTCAGGCGGATATGAAAATAAATGTCACATACGCACATAGGGGGTGTGTAAAAAAACCGACAAATCGACGAGACCGCCCAAATCAACCCAAATCATAACCTATTCGGTGGTTTAAATAGTAATAATGGTATGGTTTGGTTTCATTTTTTATGAAACCATTAAATTTGGTTTGGGTTCGTATTCTTCTTAATATTATCCAATCCAAACCAAACGGACTACTTAGGCATAAGGAAAAACTTAATTTTCTCCCAACCTAACACATCCGTCATGTATAACATGGTGTCAACTTAATAAAATAATAATATTTTTTTATTATTTATTGATTATGTATAAATTATTTTATTAACTATATCTAATGAAATAAGATTTATTATATTAAAATATATTCTTTTCTTGCATTAACTATGCTAACTTTAAATACAATGATTTGCATGTTTGATTGGTTTGATTTGCGTGGCTCCTTTATCAATCTTTTTATATTGGTTTGATTATAGAATTGATGTAAAACTAAATTAAGCCGCCCAATGAACACCCATACACGCGGGTGCACGCACGCGTATGGGTGTTGAAACCATTAGATGTTTATTGATTTATTGGACGTTTTGTTCATACCATTAGATGTTTATTGATTTATTGGACGTTTTGTTCATACCATTAGATGTTTATTGATTTATTGGATGTTAAAACCAGTTCTAAATTAACAAATTAACAAATCTATAATATATTAAAAGGGGAGCAAGGCAGAAATTTTTTTGGACAATCATGTCCACATATTTTTCTTCTAAATCCTAAAATACCCCATACAAGTACACTTGTCGCATTCTTATTCGTTGTTACTATTATTTTTTATCACTGCCGCAAACTATGACCATTTACATTTGAACAACCATAAATGTAATGAATATAACTTTTAGTTTGAAACAATACCATTTTTCAAGTGAAACAACATCATTTTCCAAGTAAAACAACATCATTTTTTAACAATAAACCTAATGAATACAATATTTGGTTTGAAACAATATCAATTCTTCAAGTAAAACTGTTGGAGAAAATCATGCATACCTTGTACCTTTATACTTACAGTATTGCAAATCATAGAAATAGACTTCAAAATCTACAACAATAGGAAACATAACCTAATCTGTGCCTAGTGCGAACACTGTGTCATCCACGGTGCACAAGGTGATGATCAATTATCTCTCAAGATAAAATGGATTTTCATTCTTACGAAAGTTACACTCCAATCTATAAGAACCAGTAAACGCAACTATAATTTATAATCACACACATTAATATATATATATGGAAATATGAAAAGAGATAGAAAATTATATGAAATTTTCATCATACTTAAAACATAAATAGGGTCAATATACATTGTCAATTTAAAAAATGAAAGGATGCCACTGTTATAACCTTTCAAGTGGATAATAAACAAAAATGATTTTTCATACAAAATTTTCCAACAAAAACAACACCAATTTTTTAACAATGAAAACAATATTTTTTTAAGTATAGAAGTATATATTGTTATCATGGAAACAAACAATATATGATTGTATAAATATATTTACAAAATTTACAAACGAAAAATTAAATTTACAATACAAATGAAAAAATGGATGATCAAAGTTTAAAATAAAATATGAAATAAATAACTTAATTCTAACAACATCATTTTGTCTTTTAGTTTTTTAGAGCATATTTCTACTGTACATTCTTAAATTTTTTCCTACAAACATACATGATGTGGTACAACATGGTTGAATCAAAATATATCAACAAATACAAATCATTTTTGGAATGGTGTATTGCATTAAGATTAAATGAAAATAAAGGTAACGTATTAATTCTGTAAACACATTAATTATGACAGGTAATTAACTAGTTACACAAAACAACGTAAATAAATTATTTACCAATGTTAAAACAATATCGACATTAGTAACAAAAGAAATCTAACCGAGTCATGCTTTCATAGTTTCCTTAAAACATTTACGCCACCTCACTTGTGGTACTAAGGTTGATAACAACGTCTGTTTCATAATATAAAATAGTTTGAGGCAGTTGAAGAGCACCCAATTTCACCACCTTGATCTAGCTGACTTGTCAGAATTCTACCAGAGTAATGACGCAACACCAAGACTTGGATAAAAAAACCAAACCGTTGGTGAAACTGAAAATAAATTGAACCAGCCCGAACTGAAACTCAAACTAGGACCGAACCGAAAACCGAATAGGGACTGAATTGAAAACCAGACCAAGAAAACTTGAAGAAAAACTAGAAAAAATGTGGAGACCAAGATTTGAGAGAAAAAAGAGTTAGAATGTTTATTTGGTGTGTAAAATGAGAAGGAGAATACCTCCTTTTATACTACTCATGAGAGAGTGGTATCGTGAAGGCTATTTATTTAACCCATTAAAAAGTCATTTAACCCAAATAAAGTCAAAAAATGTCTTTCTTCTTAATTGGCAAAACCTAAAATGTTTCAAGCCTTAAACTACAAAGAACATTTCATATTTTATAACATTTGGGTTCTTTATGAGAAAGGAAAATAAATCTGGAGTAAAAAATAACTCATTAACTCATATACAGGTAACCCATATAGAGAGAGCCTCTAGACATATCAGGTTACCACCATTAATACAAGCATCTCTGTGTATACCACTCTAAACTTTTCTCCATTTCCAATGTGAGATTTCTACAATTCTCACTTGTTTTTCAATTCTCATTTAGCTCACTTTGAGAGATAATTTCTCATTCATTCTAAAACTAATTTTGACAAATTAATAGTCGATTTTGATGTACTCGGAAGAGAACTCAAATATCCGAATACCTTGCACTTTTACATAATAGGTCCCACCTAAAAATTTTGTCCAAAATTAGTTTACAAAAATGGTGTAACCCATTTTTCAATAATAATAATAATAAAATATTATAGTGATTTTATTCAACGAGATTGAAAATAAATAATATGATGTTATATATTTCTATTTAATTTAAGTAAACACAACATAATTATAAAGAATAATCACAATTAAAAATAATATGTTTAATTACATGATTGCACGTTTGTATTAACTAATACTTATCAAATGCAATTTAAATCGGTACATATACCGACCAAAGGAAGAACCTTCTTATAAAGGAGACAATTTTTTCATCTTCCAATACATCAATCCATCAAGCACGCCATAAAGTTTGAATATGCAATTAAACCATCGAACAATTTCTTTTATTTCAATAACCAGATGATAACGATAAAAAAACAAATTTGGCAGGTTTTGCAATGGTTGGATGAAGCATGCAACTTTAAGAAAATCTACAATTTTTTTTTACATTCAGAAAATCCACACTTAAGCACCACTATATATGTATATTTATAATATATTTCTTGGTAAAAATATATATACGATACTAATTCTTATAAATTTTGATGAATTTATATTCAGTTAAAATAATAAAATTTAAAACCTAACACTCCAACACACTTTCTCTTTTCATGTCTCTTCTCCGAAAACCACAGTCGACTCCCATTTTCTCCTCTCCATAGTCGGTTGATTTTTCTCACCACGATGCCGCTCCATCCTCCACACAGTGTCAAATACACATAGCCGACTAATATATGTATACCGCAAAAAATCAAAAGTTTAATTTCTTTCCGAGATCCTAAAATAAAAGGAAATTAAATTACAAAGCCTTTCAAGGTTAGATTCTCAACATTGAGGAGTGAGGACTAACATTTTGAGACAAAATGGTAATATTAACAAAAGACAAGGGTGAGAAAGAAATGCTGCTCTAGAGAGGGGGAGACGCAGGCTCAAAGAGAGGAGGGCAGCAGCTTCTAAATAAACCACAACAGGACAGAAACCACACACTGCAGAAACAGGGGGGAAAAGTGATTATGTATAGTAAACAAATAATATTGTAAGGGAAATATATATCTTACCATGTATTCAAGAATCGTCCATCTGACAAAGCCGGAGTCGGAGCCAGCAGCGGAGTGCTCGGTGGTGGGGGCGGATCCATCTCCGGCATGAATTGAAATATGAGAAATGGAGATAGAGGGAGTAGCAAGTTTATATACATAACAGGGTCATCTTCATACTGTCATCAACTCATACCTCCATCTACCATTCAACGAAAGCTTCAGTTGAAAATTTGGTGCTAACTAACCAAACTCTTTGAAGCAAAGAACATACAGGTGTTACAAATCAGAATATACATTCGGACAATTTTTGTTTAAAAATGCTGTCAAATTGCAGAATTACTTAAAAGCACAGGAAAAAAGCTGCAAACGAAAATACTGAGAAACTAATTCTTAAAAAAAACTATTCAAGTAAAAACACTCCCAACTGACGGGTCGTCAGTTGGCCTAAACTAAACTTATCAGTCCACTTTGGATATTTGTGCAGAATGGAAAGAGGACAAGCATCAATGACTTTACATGATCTTCATATTGGGATTCTCTGTCACATCATACAGGAAGATGCCATTGCCAGCACTTTATTGACAATAACAGAACTAAAGCATCTAAGGTAGGTAGCATTCAGAAGCTACACACTACTGGTTAGGCTAATGACCAAAGCCAACCTCTATGAGAAAATCTTAACGCTGGTTAGAATAATTAAAAAATTCTTGGTCATAATGATATGACTCAAACGAGAGCTAACATCAAATTCATGTTTGAAAAGATATAAACTTGCAAAAGTCTGTACAACAAACATAATAAAGTATGAATAGAACAAAAGAATTTAAATGTTCTCACAGAATACAATGGAAGTTTGCTCTCTTCCTTTCTCTCTGTTTTTTTTGTTGTTTTCCTCCCCTTCCCTTCATTGCATGGGGAAAAACAGGGATGGAAACATTTGAAACCTGCTCGGTTCTTCTATGATGTCCTTTGTGAGCAATTATAATGAGGAAAGTATCTGTACAAACTTTGTCATCAGATCCTGTTGTTTTTTGCTGAGGGTTTGCTCGTGTCTGAGTATTTTTGTCAAGGAGTGTTAATATTTGCCATGCAGAAAGATTCCAGTTGTGGCTCAGCCAAGTCGACCAATTCATCGCCCAGGGACGGACAAGTCCTAGCTTTTGAACTTAAGAGAAATAGCCTTTCCATATACTCAGCTGAGACAGTATGTTCTTCACTGTTGTTTCCAACACAAAGACTACGATCAATATCTAGTGGTAGTGAACACCGAGCTGGCCATTCAGAGGGTGGGGCTTGTCTTGACTTTACTTCATCAATGGGGCTCACATTTGTATGGCCTTGCTGTACAGAAAGAGGACTCATGTTTGTTTTGTCTATGTGTGGATCACTCCTTGAAAACGGCACCTTCATGACACAGAGAAAAATGTCAACGATAAGCTGGTGATCTATCAGGTAAACATGCAAATCTTGCCGATTTGGCTAATCATGATTACCTTTGTCAGATAAAAAAGATAGATCGGATTGAAAGAGGAAGAAAACTAAAAGAATTTGTTGATGAGACGAAAATGTTCCCTATCACCCGTAGGAAGTACATATATTATATATTAATTGAAAAGCCAAAAGTTACTAGACTTCCAATTTTGTATCCTTTACCCCAACAATATTACAGACTATCCATTTTGTTTCGAAATAAAATATCGCCAAACCCACAAACATAAGGACAGGCCAGTTGATGGGCAACACAAGAAGTACCTAATATACCTTTTATATCAACTGTAAAAGTTTTATTACCTGAAAAAGATTCGCTGGCATGTTTGTTCTTCTGGACCTATCAGGAGCGATTGTTGAAAGGATTTGAACAACTTCACTCATGGTTGGTCTTGCATCAGGATCCAATAGCAGGCACTCCTTTGCTAAGTAAGCCATTATATGCATCTCTTCTTGTGGGAATAATCCATTTAAATTTGGATCAGGTAGCTCTGTAATTACTCGCCTACTATCCTGCAAACGAGGTGTAGCCTAGGACAAAACAAAAGTAAGCTACATTACAATATGTCGCTTTTTTAATAATTGAGCCATTATTCATCCAATTATGTAGTCAGATGACAGGCCAGAGAACAGCTCAAATATTGTTATTAAAAAATGAAATAGTTTTCAAGTAATGAGATGGCACATCATTAAAAATCTGACTTGAAACGAGAAAAAGGCATAATAAAACTGACTTGAGCTCAATCTTAATCCTGAAATAAGTGAAGCTTTTGTTTTTATTTAATCAGTAAAAGATATGAGTTTAACTGAAAAGAGATTTATGTTTATTTTAAAAGTAATGAGATGGTAGTAAACTATGATTAGTTATACCCAGATGACAAGGCTTTCTTCTCCTTTGCTGGCTGATTTATGAATAGCATGCTGACCAGTGATAAGCTCAAGAAGAACTACGCCGAAACTGAAAACATCAGACTTGAGAGATGCTCTTCCAATGATTGCATACTCTGGAGCAAAATAGCCAAAAGTCCCTTGCATTCTAGCTGGAGAACTTGAACAGCTCGGAAGATCATCGGATCTTAATCTTTTAGCCATACCAAGATCAGTTATCTGTGCATATGTTTGAAGAAAATTTTGAAAACAAATTACAAACTTCCCATTGCATAACAAACATGATGCTAATAGAACATGTTTTAAACTCATTTAACTTCTTGTTGGTTTAAGAATACTACAATGAGTCGAGATTCCTACTTTTGCTTGCCAATCTTCATCCAGAAGAATGTTTGTTGACTTTACATCTCTGTGAAGAATTCTTGGAGCAGCTGCATCATGGAGATATTCCAAGCCTCTAGCAGCTCCAATTGCAATTGAAACACGAGTGGCCCAGTTCATGTAATCCTTAGAGGTCATATCTAAACAATCTCTCAGATTACCCTTAGGCATGTATTTGTATACCAATAACCTCTCTGTATGTTTTCCTCGGGATTCTGAACAATAGCCAAGAAGAGGCACCACATGACAATGATGAAGTCTGGATAACACTTCTATCTGCGGAAAGAGGACTCATGTTTGTTTTGTCTATGAAGTGTTATAAGACAAAGGACACGTGCATAGTACCTCAGTTAAAAATAAAGAGTCAGCATCTGGCCCTCCATGAGTCTTTAATCGCTTAACTGCCACAACTCTACCATCAGTTAGTTGACCACGATAAACAGAGCTACTTCCCCCTAGTCCAACAAGGTTGGAGTTTGAAAACTTGTCGGTTGCATTTTCCAACTCGGAGTATGAGAATTGGATGATGGTTCCATATATTGTCCCAGTTCTACTCCTAAATAAGCAAGAGGGTATTTGAAAGCATCCTGGAAAGTAACATAAGAACTCAGTAATTTGCATATAACATTGGAATAATTAGGTAATATGTAATATTTGAAGATCAATCTGCGATGGTAGACACAAGTAAACTTAAATGGATAAAGGCGATTAAGAAACACGCTCTACTATAAATTCTTGACCCTTTCAAAATTTGTAGAGGTGTAAAAGCTGATGTGCAATTACAATTTATCCATATAGATATATGAAGAATTTGACTTACCAGTGATATGATTACCTGGGGAACCTATGTCAACCCTCGTTTCTGGTACTGAAGAACTCTTGTGACTAATTAAGTTGGTGAAGCTGTTGCAACTCATTTCTCTATACATTGAGAAAACCGGGGAATGCATAGGGACCTTGTCCCTTCGAGAGAGATAGCATACCAATGAGGTTATAAATGCAAATGTTGTGAATGCTACACAAAGCAATAGAATAATCACAACCATTTTGCTTGAGATATTCTTTTTGGAGGCTGGAACGGTGAGCAATCCTGCAATGAAGTAATAAAGACGCTGCACAAGTTAGCTATTGCCTGCCTTCATCTAAGCAGATTCCATTACTAAGTATAAAAGCGGAAAAGAGGACATTTAAATATCATTACTAAGTAATAGTTAAATGACTTAGCAGTAGAAAAATAGACTCATATACCAGAAGTACAGTTGCAGGCTGTAAAACAATTAGAACCATTCATTGCTGCTACTTTTGGAAAGCCATCAGCAGCACATATGCACGTCCACATACCTCCAGTTCTTCCAGCATCTGCAGTCGAGGTTTATAGAGTTACCGTAACACATCCTAATTGATAACTTAAAAGGGAAAGAATATAACTTGAAACAAGCATTTAACTGCCCCCACCTCTCATGTCAACCAAAACATTCAGTGAAGAGATATTTTCTCCCAAATTTTCTCCTAAAGAGATTAGGCTCGTGAAAAACATATTAGTCTTACAAAGCCTTTAAGATGTCAATTGTAACTCGAAAGTATATAAATTGTAACTCGAAAGTATATAACTACAAAAGATGTATATGCATAGCCGCCTTGACCCAACCACGCCTTCACCACCGTCAAGTTAACTAATAAGTCTTGGACGGACGCACACACTTTCCTGAGAACGACTTGGAGGCACGTGGTTTGGAAAATTAGGATGAGGCGCCGCCAAGAAAGGCTGCTCTTTTCACGATATGGCCCCTCATTAAGCTATATGCCACTCTCATACCTTTTGGGGTGGGGGGGGGGGGGGGGGGNGGGGGGGGGGGGGTGAGGAAACTTAGACACTATGAGCCCTTTGAGACTACTTGGCTAGTGATGCAGCCCTCCTTTGCCAACTTGGATCAGTTGCTAGCTTTCCCTAAATATATGACTAGCGCCCTCAGCCTGCGGCGCATCACCACTTGTTAGAGCATGTGATATCCATCCACCTCAGCAATGGATACACCGGCATGTTAATTGAGGCTGTTATAATTAGGTGCCTAAATTATAACCGATTATAAATTAGTTGATGAGGTGGTCCCATTTCCCCCCAAAATGCCTCTATATAGAGGCTTCATTCACTCTCCCCTTTAAGAGATTCTGACACACCACCACGACTACACCTTTGAGCTCAACATCCATTGAAGAGCAACCCAATAAGCTTTGTCACCTCCTTTGGTTTACTAAGGTGGTCATCCTCCATTCCAGGTCTTGATTTCTACGTTCCCAGGCTCCTCCGTTTTATTAGGCTCCCTCCCCTCTATCCACTACTTCTCTTATACGAAAGATGTGGCAATGCGTTTGATGGTTATGAGGGGGATTCAGAGTTTGGTTTCAAAAAGATAAGAATTTTATAGTGAAAGAACTTTTCTAATTTCAATTAATATCAGTACGTCGAGAAAAATCGAATTCTAGTCCATTAAAACATTGAAAATGGTCGACAGAACATCAATCTTGATAAAAGTCCATACAACATATCAACAATTTTTTTCTTCCCGGTTAAGCATCTTGCCTGGCTGTAACAGCAGAAGAGTGGGGTTTTTACATTTTGTTGTTGATTGGACAATGTTATTCACCTATAAATGATAAGCTTTTAAATGGGTTTATTCTTCAAAACTTTTTAAGGAATTTCCATTCTTTTTGGTCCTCAAAAGGAGCATTGTAAATTGAATAAGGTTGAGGATTTCTTGTCATCTTTTGTATATTTTTCACCTATAAATGATAAGTTTTCTTATAAAAAAAAATTGAAGTTTTAATTAATATTTTGAATAAAAACATATCACATAAAAGGTTATCAGCTGCGAAGCCAAGATGCTTCAACACTCCAGCATGAAACAACACGAAATTAAGTGCTAAACCTGGGTTGCAGTCACAAGATGAAGAACAGTTAGCTCCAAGAGTGAAGCCCTGGTTTCCTTGGTATGAAGAAGAGCATTTACATGTCCATTTGTTGATGTCAGCAGCATCAGAAAGCTCATCTGCCACCAAACAATTAAAAAAAATTAGAATAACACCTAAAATATTGACTAAATGATGCTGCTAATGGGCTTCCTTGAATACATAAGTGCTCAACATGACATGTTACAAAGTAACAACATATGCAGCTTATCATCAACAAGTTGTAAACTACTACTAAAGTTATTATTTGGATATAAATTTTAATGTGACGGTAATGTGCCAGCTAAATAATTAAGGTTCTTATTCTTGTCTGTAGCATGCTCCCGTCACACAAGAAACCTAATTTTACGTGGAGCAAATTAAAAGGACCAAATTCATAAAAGATAAAGTCGCTTTGATACTAACCACAAGAGATTTGATGAATCAAGCTGATGAGACAAGTAAGGATGGCCAACTGGAGCTTCATTTACTCCAATTCGAACGCTATTTGGAAAAGGAAGCCAAAAGAATTCAAATTTCAGAATAATTGCTTTGCATGCATATGAGAGGGAAAAAAAATACTAATTTCATTCATTGATATTATTATTGTTTTTTTTACAAAGTTTGCAGTGCTTTTCTGTTATTCAGACTTGGCTTGCGATCAACAAGCCAAGATTCCCTAACAGAAAGTTAAAGCCATGACTAGCAATATGCAATTTCTTGAGCTAATATAGAACAGTATTCCTTAATGCTCATGTCCACTTATAATTCTGAAATTGTGGACATTATTTGGAAATATCAGTTGAATGGAGACTGAAATTAACAGATTAACTTTCAGATGCAATCATATCACTAACACTTAATAAATGGTTTTTTAAGATTCTTTTATGTAAGTAAAACCAAATTTAGTGTTCCATATACATCACATAATGAATACACATCGAACAAATGAAACTTCAACACCGGAAAAAGTTTTACTTTCAAAATTTTAAAGCCTCCAGTATGAACTAATGAGCTGACTTACATATAAAAATAAAAATATCCACATAGAGCAAAGGCATTAGTTTTTCAAATGAAATGAAAAAAATACTTTTGGCAAGAGTCGTGGACGAGGTGGAAAGGAATCCAGAGCTTCGAACAGACAGCAGGTCCAACTTTCAGATGCAATTCATGCAGAGGATGAAATCTGAAATCACTAGAATATTCAGCCTCAATAGTTTAGAATGTGATCAACATACAATTAAGAAACTGAAGTTCATTGAAATATTTGGTAGTCAAAGTAGAAATTGGGAATGCACATAAATATATATGTTAGATAGGAATTGGAAACTTTGTGGTTGGGCTTGGCCAACAAACTTTTGAAGCTCCCAAGTTCATTTGACCAAGAATACCTAGGGTAGTTCAAAATTTACAAAGACTCGAAAATGGTGAGATTTGAGAAGAACAGCTTTCTCAAACCAACGATGAATTTGAAGGAAATATATATATGCACAAATTTTCAAGGAAGCAAATTTAGCACCTTTTGCTCTATGAGGAACTCCAAACTAACATTAACAGTCCATGAGCTGAAGGTTTGACTAAATATCCAAGGAGGAAGAAAGAAGAAATGACCAGCCAAAACAATGGTCCTGTTCAACCTGCCTCCTAAACCTTCAAACACGAATGTTGAAAATGTGAGTAAGCTAACAAAACTATGCCATACCCAGATAATGAAAAACTAGTAAAATCCGAAATTTGAGCGCACCAATCACAATTAATGGGTGAAATTAGGCAATGTACAGAACACATGTGAAGAAAATAGAGTGGACAGAGACAATTGGGGCCTGAGGCGTCGAATATATATTCTCGAAAGGGGAAATGAGACCGAAACAAATCCATCACCTCACTGAAAGCAACCGATTTGCAAATTTGAAAGGGACTGCTCAACCCACAATCCTCTTACTTACTAATCATGAACTTTTGGTCTTATTCATATAAGATTAACCAAAACGGTGCTAAAATTTACTAGAAATAATATTTCCAACGGTTGGAAACTTCATCTAATTTTTTTTAAGAAAAAGAGGAAATTCATTAGATACAACGGTTATATGACTTGGCTTTAAAGACATACATACGTCTGAAAATCTGCAAAAAAGGACATGTAAAGTAGAACTTCAACGTCTGCAAAAAAAAAAGTAATAAAAAAAGAAACAAATTTCAACGCAATGCTAAACCTGGGGCCTACCAATCTAGTGTCGGCCATGGAGCACATATATTCTAGACAATGATTGAGAAGCTGTAGCTCCCGCTCAATACATCAGAAAGATCAGTACCGTTCAATAAATTAACGGCCCGATATTCCCAGAAAATTCAGATTCAAGAACGAATCTCCAGCAATATGAAGATTGAAGAAATAGTCTTCACTAGCTTAACGAAAATAGTGTTCTGAAATACCAATAACTACAACAATCAGCGGTTCCAAATTGATAAAACAGAGATTTCTATTTTCACCTTTTTAAACATAGAGAAGAAGAGAGAGATCAATAAGCTAGTGTCGCCTTCTCACAGCTACAGAAACCACAAGAACCACCAAAAATACGCTTTTTGTTTTGAAGTGCAGCTGCTTTTAGGGCTTCATACACTTCAAAGTTGATCCAGATCTTCCTAAATCCTGCTATCTACAGCTGCGAGCTCAAACAATAACGAGAAGAAAAAGAATGAGCTTCTTGAGAACGAGCTTCAAATGCGATTACAAATGCCAGAGAGAGAGAGAGAGAGAGAGAGAGAGAGAGGGAGAGAGGGAGAGTTCTGAGGAGGCTAAAAATCAAGTGCCATGGAGAGCTCAGAGCTCTCAACTCGAGGAGGACCTCTTTTGTTTTTGCAGGTGGTCCCCAGAGGACCCTACTTTTGTTGATTTTCATACTCTTGATGATGTGGCATCCTGCATGTACAAAATGGGACCCATTTACTTAAATGGTGAATAAATTGTTTAAAAGCAAATTTAGCTCTCGGATTTTGGGTGCACGTTTGGCAATCGATTCAGTACGGCTACATTCAAAGATTCCAAAATAGTCGTTCTATCTCTTATATCCATAGAGCTTAAATCGGTTGACTTAAAAATGCTTGAACTTCTAAAATACGTTACATGACACACTCTATAGGGTCCCACTTCAATTACCCTTAACATTGATGTTAGGATTAATTTTGATAGTTGGATTTGGTCGTCTTAATCACTAAATGATTTTTTCCTCCTCTTTCTTATGCAATCGGCTCAACTGGTAATAAAAAATTTTCACATCTTTTCCCAATCAAATAACCTCTCGACGCCATCTCTTCCTCACTTCTTCTCTAGTCTCCAAGGTAAAAAACTAGACAAACAAGTTTATAACCTCCATGTTAAGCTAATACTCTAGATCGAGAGTCTTGACGGCTCTCCGATCAACATCGTGGATAATTTATTTCACGAGAACCTCACTGCAAAATATAAATAATAGACAAATTTAATCAAAATTTCAAAGTGATCGTGTGTCAAAATTTGTTAGATTAGTGTGACTACTATCTATCCACTTAGGTTTTCGAAAAAATATACTCCACTAAACATTAATCTTTGACTTCTAGTGAGTCCCGCAACATGTACAGACCCACTTTAAATACCTTTATGTACCATTTAGTGGTCGCTTTACCCTTCAAATAGGGTGAATTAGTCACAGGACCAGCTCTCCTCTCCCGTGTGCTGCGTAACCACATTGGAAAATGACTTTCAGTAGAAGTCAGTTCATGTCTTGCACAATCATGACATGTTTGCACTGCCAACACACAACCCCAAGTAAGGTATTAGATTACTAGTTAGATTATACATGTTATATTAGTAAAAAAATGAAATAAAAATAAATAAGAAAATACATTATGACATCCTTTAGACATTCTTGTCAAATCGATGGATGGTTCCCTGACCAATAGCAGGCCAGTCATTGATTTTCTAGATGCATCCACCTAGATGCATGAATCATCCTCAACACCTTTATCTAAGGGTGATGAAGAGTCATGATGCTCTTCTTCACCAGAGGGACTCCTTGTTCTTCTTTTCGTGTCGAGGTGACACGTAGCTCATTATCTTCAGGTCATGGCTTTCCACGGTCCCTATCGAAAAGACTCGCCAAAGTTGTCATGGTTTTTTCTTGGAAATAAAAATGTTGCCAACTTCTCAAAATAAAAATGTTGTGACAAAATGAACTTATTAGTACAATTACGTTTGTTATCATGCGAAGAGAACCAATGTACACAAAAGCTATAACCTGGATAAATAACATGCATCTAGTAATGCTATCGTGGTGATTCTTTTGATACCTCACGACACTAGCCACAAAATCCAAAACAAGAAGAAGCCCAATTCTTCTCACGAAATGGTCGCATGTGTCTTCCCGTGAATGACTAACCACTGGTTTTGATCGAGGAGATAACAGAACCCCGACAGTGTATAACATAAATGCTGGTCTTCAGTAGTCACATGTGACTCCTCGATCAAGAACTTCGATAAGGTGTTCACCAAAATATCTCTTTGAGTGTTCACCCACTTCATCCTTAGATCTTTGACGTTATTCAAATTACCATCAAATTTTATCTCTTCGCCACCGTCGATAATGTCGCTGATAGAACTCACATCATCTACCGTCAGATTGAATGTCGACCAGCGAACATTCAGTGTGCAGTTGGCTAGATCGAAACAACCTAATAGTTGCTTCAAGAAGCACCTCCTTAACTTACGACATTGCAGCTTTAACTACCCTCCAAACCCCATCTCTATTCACTCTCATCTTCCCCTAATCAAAATTTATAACAAAATCCACAAATTTCTCTAGAGTGTAACACTTAAGCAAGTTCTGATTAATGGCATGCCTTTTTGCAAGACTAGGACCGGGTTGTTCCACTTCACTTTCAAGCTCTGATTTTGCTATCCTTGAAAAAAAGGTTTTCTCATCCTTCATCATGTTGTTTCATACTGCTGCCAGTTGTTTTCGTTCCTACATATCACAAACTCACTTAAATTACAATCAACTTTTATCAATTCCATATCATATGAATTGTTAAATTAACCATACTCACATCACCCAAAAGCTTTGCCCCTAAAGCCTTGAGTGCATCATATTATTTCTCACTATTTTAATAAATAAAAATAACATTGCAACCATTGATATGAAAATTTCTACCATTAATTGATTATCTCAATTAATTACTTACAAGAAGCCAATGAAACCATCTCGTGCCTTTTTCACGTTCACATTTGTGTTAGCCATATGAAATAAATGTTAATATCATCAAATTTAGCGTGTTATTTCATTGGTTTGATGACTTTCAATATAATGAAGGATGTGGCATGCGAGGATGTCATTGGATGAGTGGGATGATGACATAATATTTTGATTGCCATCTGAAGGTGATGGCTTGTAAAAATTCATGGTGATCACTCGCCAACACATGGATGGTGATCAAATCCTGATCGCCATCTACAGGGCCCTAATCGCCATGGTAGACCGACGATCGCCATGTTATGCAATGCGATCACCATGAAGCGATCACCCTCACGATGGCAAATAACATTTGGTCGCCATCTTACCAACCCAGGGTGGCGACCAAATGTTATTCGCCATCCTGAGGGCACGAGTCGCCTTGCACACTAGTGATTCGTGGCTTCAACATGGTGTATAAATCATTTTTCTAGAAAATGTTTTAAACACATTAACCACAATCAACTCAAATTAATGCCATATAACACAAATTTTGACTTCTAAAGCATGTAAATATGCAGTCTTTTTTTCTTTCGAACAAAAATCAAATCACACATTACCATAAACAACACACTTGCAATCCATTGTAACATATTGCTATAAACAAAAATATAGAAAAACTCACTTTTGATTCTTCTATATATTGAACAACACAAATCAACTCAAAAAATGCAAAATCATACCCCAAAATTCAAAGAAACCCTAGCCATTTGTTAGATCATTGAAAAATTATTTTACCCCAAAACCCAAACATACCTTTGATTCAAGATTGTAGGATGTGTTTGTACCCTAACGTCATCCACGAATTTCATCACCCACATGCCAGAATCACTCTTGTAGTGTCATAATAAGCTCATCATTAATGTGATGATAGCATAAATTTGTGATCAGTGAACTGCTCATTTGATTGAGTGGGCACGTGGCACAACCTTGAAATTTTGAACGAGTTGAAGGTTCTTGCCAGGGGTAACCAAGCATGGAGCTTATCCCCAAATAGCATGTCCAAACCTTCCAACTGTATTTTCATTCACAATATAGAAAATGAGAAGCAATGTCAATATCACACATAGTATAAGATAATGGAAGACACCATAAGTGGTTAGAACATATAGTCTTTTTGACAATTTCATCTCGCGCTAAGTTACTTCAACCATCTTGCAAGGTGTCCCATATGGTGACTTCCTCTTCCACAATGGAAATTTTAATCATAAACCAATTATCTCTATCATTATGTATCAGAATGTAGATCTATATTACGCAACACATTTACACAACCATATTATGTCAAACTTTAATAACGTAACTACATTAAATTTTTTTATTCTGGTATGAAGCTCAAGCAAACCTGTGTGTTTCTCCACAATTTTGTGTTTGCGATCAAAATTAGGAAGTTCTTCTAATTTCAAAATGCATTGAGCCTACAATGGCATAACAAAAATATAATATACAAATTACATACAAATTACATGACTGTCGTGGGTAGAAACCAGAATTGATCGTCAGTATATTTTTTTAGGACTTGAAATTACACGACCTTCGGTGTGAGATTCTTTTGAAGATCCTTAACCATCTTTCGAATAACATGTCTACAATGATACAAGAGTGCATTGACTTGTTTTGTGGTAGGAACTTATCTACTTTGGAGATGCAGCAAGCACAAAAAATGAGTTCTACTTTGAAGCAAAGGTTGGTAAAAAGGAGAAAAATTAAGGGATCCACATATGTTGTACTCTATTGTGTACACTAGTGTTAGACAAATTTTGTATATTATTGTGTACAGTTATTGTTAGATAGATTTTACTAAGTTATTGTGTATAAAGATGATAGACAGATTTTATAAATTTATTATGTGGAGTAATGTTAGACATATTTTGTACATTTTATTGTGTACAATTATTGTCAGACAGATTTTACTAAGTCATCCTGTACAATGATGATAGACAAATTTTGCAAATTTATTATGTACAATAGTATCAAATAGAATTTGCAAATTTATATCATACAGTGATTGTTACACAAAATTTGCAAATTCATTGTGTCCAGCGATTGTTAGAGATACTAGCATGAGAACTAAGAAAATATATTCTACAGATAGTTTAGTTGCACTAATGATGCTAATGACTTATTTGCCATACAACATAATGTACCTTTACTACGACATATAAGGAAAATTATACCAGTATGAGATGCTTGTGTTGTACATATGTGGGTACCCTCTTTATATGTTGAATGGTGGTGGGTATGCAAATTGATAGAATAACAGGAATTGGTACGCACCTTGCACTTTGAATATGTATTAAAATTTTGGTTGTTCATGCAACGGGTCTTGGGACGCACCTTTTCCGGAGTCCCCTCTCGCGTTTGCACCTTTATGTTGGATGGTGGTGGACCATTAGTAGTGTCATCCGCTATCGTGCCATGCACATTTCTTTAACTCTGGGTATGTCCGTTTGGTAAGTTCAGTGCTCTTACAATGGCCAAAATGATGGACTGTTGGCCGTGCTTTACTCGAGCTGGCACCTTGGCTACCTTTTATCTTCACAATTATCGGATCTTGCACATGACCTCTTTTAATATCTGCACCATCCTCGCATTTCTCATCAAGGTCTCAGATTTTGCACATAGCATCCCAAGCCCCACTTTGGCTCGAGTTGATCATTCACTTGACTTTGTCATAAAGTGAGCAAGCCATTTGGCAACTGATTGGATCAAACGTATTGAAGTAGTGATCCGCCATCGATTTAGTATGCACTTGCTTGGGATCTCTTGCAAGTGTTTAACTTTCATAACTATGAACGTATGACTACACAGTATCCCCATTGACTCAAACTTGCCACATATACACTTTAGTGTATCAAGTTGTTGGTCCCGTGTCACTACATATTTATCATTCTACACCCCAAACTTGACCAACGAATATTTTTTAACCTTCCCATCATGCATCAAATCATAAACTATAAAGGCTGCCTCACCCATAATATCCTTACGTACACATTTGAATAGTTTACGTGTGAACAGATTTACCGCATGCTTCTCTAACGCGCGCAAGTATGTCTATAACACAGACATATCATTTTTCAACTTAAAATCATCCAACCTCTCCGTGTGTCGAATACGTGCCAACACACGATCAAATTGTAGTACAAATTCAAATATTTTAGTGTGATGTAGAATCGATAAAGATATGCATTCATACCTTCTGATTATTACATAGTTCTCATAAAAGAAGGGAACTTACAGTGTTGGAAGGCCTCTGCCCAACGTTCTCGCTTCGCATACATCTATGCAACCCATTTATTTTGCCTAAGGTTGAATCACTCGATCGAGCGATCCTATTCCTCTTTGATCACTTCCTCATTTAAGACATCAAACATGAATCTCTTAAAGTCTTGGAGAAATTATGGGTTATGCACATTTGATTGGGCATTTAATTTAAGATGCCATGCACAATGCTGGTGATTACAATTAGGGAGCACTGTCTTGATTGCTTTATGCATTGCCTTATCGCCATCTGTAATGACTGATGGAGGCATCTTGTTTTCCATGGCATCCAAGAAAGTCCCCAATACCCATTTATAGGTTTCAATAGTCTCATCAACCAATAACACACAACTAAATACTGTGGTCTTGTAGTGATTGTTCACACCAAGGAAAATCACTAGTGACTTCTTGTATGTATTTGTATTGTATGTCGTTACATCTTTGAGATAGTGGTAGTCAAATTGGCACGTCGAGTCCGCCCAGAATGAATTTGTCTGATGATTCTCATTATCTATGTTGTATATACAATACATATCCGGATCCATTTCCAATTTTGCAGTTAAAAAGCAAGAGCTGCAGAATCAGTTTTGATTATTTGCGATTTATGGTGATTGTCCATTTTATTGCATGGATTCATCCTTAAGAAGCCCACATTTTCGTAACTGTCTGCTTGGTCGATCATGTAGTCAAACACTTCGCTTAGCCTGACACCAACATTGTGCATTCCTGTTACTTGAGCCATGTCCACTTCACTCATTGCTCTATTGGCTCGAAGAAATGGCACGTCCTGTAATGAGGCGATGGGTAGGTTGTGCGTAGCTTTAAAATCTTTAACGATCCATTTTTTCGCATTCTTATCAAAGTTTACTCTAAAACAAGCATGATAATCCATCATTGTCAAGCCTCTTGGTTCTCGCTTGATGTCCTCTCTGCCCATATATTTTTTCCCAGAATCCTTCTTTTAAGTAGATTCATTTCCGTAACACAGTTTCCCCCTCTCTATTCTTGTGTTTGTCATCCTTTTGTATACGAACCCAACATCACTTGTGTATGTATAGTAAAAATCTTCAGCCTCTTGTAATGTATCCCATATTTGACCAATGGCATCCTCATTACACAAGTTTGCTAATGTGGATGACCCAGATGCCTACTTGTTTCACCCAAATTTTTGGATACATAAGCATTACTCATATCTGTAAATGTTTAATTAAATGGAAAAATAATATTAGTTGAGTTGGCAGTTACTTCTAAAACATTACACTTACTCATAATCTTAGAAAAGTGAAAGAAAACTAAACAAACATTACCTATCGGTGTAGCCGGTCATAAACTTAGAGTTGAAAATGTTGGGGGTAATGCCCTCAAAGCATGTGTATTGAGATATAAATATGAAATTTAATGGAAATACATTTTTTTTATAATTGTTCTTTTAAATTATTTTTGAATAATTTATATAAATATCTAAAAATTTCATATTCATTAATGATATTATGATCATGTATTAGTACGAGAGGATTAAGATCATAGATAATGAATAAAATTATCAGCAACATATTAAAGTATAAAATTTTTAATGAATGGTTGCTAGTACGGTTCACTAAGTATTATGAGTGCATGCGATCTGGATCCGGATTATTGATACGGATCGACATCTTAGTGAATATACTTTATATAATAAGATAGTATATGACAAGACCGATGTGAATTAATATCTTTATTAACTTGTCGTTTATCATAAAGATTTAATACATATAAATCTGATGATCATATGTAGATCAGTCTGAATCCTGAGTAGTCATGAACTCCTATAAATGTCTACTGGATCTTTTGATTCACTTGTTAAGGTTTGTTTGTAAAACATGCTAGTGATTTTTTATTTTGGAGATTCAGTGATGTGGATGGCTAGGAACATGATTTGACAAGATTTGAAATCTAAGCTTTCTTAACGAGTCGTATATTGATCCACTTAAGTATTAATTCTGGAACTGAATGGTTATTGAGCTCAAATTTATAATATGATTATAAATTAGCCATTCACTAGTGAATCAATGATACTTAAGGATCAAGAGGTAATTAGAAGGGTAAAACGGTGATTTTGACCACCTCTCATTTATGAACCAATAATTAGAGGACAGAACTACGTGAAATGATTATATCAATGGACTACACGAGAATACTCTGTAAATACATTCTATAATCTCTAAGAGTGCAATTCCAGATTTATAGTGGAGTAATAATGGAATTAATAAATATAATTATTTAATTAAAAATCTGGTTTATTAGAGCTTAGGATTATAGGTTCATGGTCCCCAAATCACCTCTATACTATGCAGTCTAGGGTGTGAATACTTCATGACATGAGAAAATGACTAACTTACAAAAGAAGTTATATTTATGGGGCAACTACATAATTATGAGATAATTATGTGTGTTAAATTATTTAATTTAGTTGATATGGATAATCGGATAAGTTAATTTTAAATTAACTGATATCTAGATATTTATCTGATTTAAATAAATATTTAACTTACAGTAATTACCACGTGTCAATCACTGATTGTGAATAAGAGATTGACCTTATATATTTGTATATTAAATACTGTGTGAGTGTTCTTACATTGTTCATAATATATTTTGATATATATGAATGAATGTATGGTTAATGATGGATCGTTAATTATATGGTGGTTATGGGGTTAGGATTTGTTCTTTATATTTCCTTAGATCTTGTGTAAGCCGTTTTGGGGCATAAGAATTTTTGTAAATACATGTTGAATAATATATTGTAATTATTTCGATCACGAGAAGATGAAGAACGCATGAGACGAACGTGGAGGAAAAAGAAAAGAATTAGGAATTTCTAGGGAATTCCAGCGCTGGGACTGGAAATAGGA
Source organism: Datisca glomerata (assembly GCA_003255025.1). Taxonomy (NCBI): domain Eukaryota; kingdom Viridiplantae; phylum Streptophyta; class Magnoliopsida; order Cucurbitales; family Datiscaceae; genus Datisca; species Datisca glomerata. The sequence continues at coordinate 818,285 of QANY01010678.1, forward strand.
TTTCTGGCGCCGGCACCGTCGAAAAAATCGGCTCTGGTAGCTAGCTCACCAAAAAATTGACACTGGTAGCGGCCAGCAATTAACGGCAGTGGCTGACGGCGGCCGGTGGCGGCTGGGGTTGGCCGGCTGTGGATATAGGTAGCGGTGAGAGAGTCCTATCATCGGTGACAATTGTTGTCACTCCCACGGAAGTTTCGTAGAAACTCTAATACCGTGTTACCTTATTCCTGCGATTTGTTGTGAAAACCCAAATCATATCCTTATCTTTTAAATTTTAAATTTTGATTTTTGATTTTTGAATTTTAAATTTTGAAATTTTGAAATTTTGAATTTTGAATTTTGAAATTTGATTTTTAGAAGGATAATTATTGATTTTTTTTAAATTAAAATTAATTAATTGATTGATTTTGACCCGAGTTTGATGGTCATCAAATTGGTTTTTGACTATCAAATCGATTAATTTTAAAAGGATAATTAATATGATTATTTAATCAGGAAAAATAGTTTATCCTAAATAACGAGATTTTGATCAAAGCTTGAAGATTATGAAGATGGACCTCTCATGGAGAATGAGCTATTTTGGAAATATGTACTCATGAAGTTGTCTTTGTGATTTTATTTTTAATTTTCAATGGTTGTAATTTAGAAACACCCTATAGTGACCCGATTTATCATTATTTTATTTAATTGTTAAATAAATATTTATTGATATGATTGATAATATGACCATGCATTAGTCGATGACATGTCATATGTCAACTCTACACAGTTTTATTGATCATGTATCTCATTAGTAAAAACATGATTGATTAGGACTTTTCTAATAAGTTTATATAGATTGCTTTGTGAAATCAATTACATGTAAACTGTTAGGTTTTAATTAGTTAAAATGTTGTAATCACACCACTTTAAATGCTATAGTAACCTGTAGGATAACAAACTTTATTAAAAGAATTTTATTAAAGTTTGATGAATGTAATTAATTTGTTATTTTAAATTCACCTAATCATGACTTAGGCTCTTTAGTAGGTTATATAAACTTAGACTAATTAGATTTGATTAGCTATTAATTTCACATTCATAGGATTATATTTTTAACTAGTAATTAATTTAGAATTAATTGATTAGTTGAAATAAAAACACATTATCCTAAAATAATGAGTGGGAGAAGGTTGACATGTCAATGTAACCTGGTCTCCATTATTAGTACGACACCGTGAGGTACATTGAGGGCCTTGAGATGACTTTGTTTTCATCCCCCTAAAGAAGGTTTCGAGCTATATCAATACCAAGATTGGACTTCTTAAGAAGATATATCTAAGTGATTTAGTTTAGTTTTGACCGACCCTAAGGCAACATCTTTTAAATCAAGTCATGCAATCTGAAATAATGAGTTACACTCACAAAGTCACAGTTAAGCTTTGAATGGATAATTGGGACTTGACCAAATAAGCGATGCCTTATTATTAAAAGAGAAAATATGAGATATTTTGAGTTTTAATTAATTAGGATGAGAATGTCTCATAGATAGTCTAAAATTAATATAACCGACCCTAAGGTGACACATTAATTATTATATTGTCTTATCGTTGATTAGTAAATGCTAAATTTATGTGTTTTATATTGAAATATGTATATTTATTTTTCAGTTATTACTATGTCTACCATGCGTAACCCTAAAACTGTTTTACATGCACTCGAGAAATTAAATGGTGATAACTCCATAAGATGGAAATCTAATTCGAACATGTTGCTAGTTTACGAGCATAATGAATTTATTCTTGCTGAAGAAAGTCTTGAAAGGCCACACGCTGTCAATACTTGGATTATTGACATGGGGTAACCAAAGAGGGTGAGGAAAATATTACCGAGCAAAATCCTTTTTTCACTGTTGTTAAAAGTAGCAAGAGGAAGAAGATCAATGGTAAGGGCAAAGGTAAGAACAAGAAATGGAAAAAAACCAAGACATCGCTGAAAGCCAAGAAGAACAAGAACGACAATAAGCCCAAGGGAAAATGTTTCCATTGTGGGGTTGAAGATCATTGGAAGTGAAACTGTAACAAGTATCTCTCCGAGCTGAAAAAGAAAGGTAAATATGATTTAATTGTTCTTGAATCTTGTTTAGTGGAATATGATTTGTCATGCAAAAGTTTTGGATGGACTATATATGCTTAAACTGGCTGGCTGAACATGTGTTAGATAATTCTCAATTATTTAAAGTAGCAAATCTTAAAAGTAATAAATGACAAAGAGTTTCTCATGGTGTTGATAACAAGTATCTTTGGCATCTTAGGTCGAGACATATTAATCTAGATAGATTAGATAGGTTAACAAAGCATGGTGCTCTGAGAGAACTAAAAGTTGGAACTCTTCCTGTTTGTGAATCTTGTCTAGAGAGTAAAATGACCAATAAACCTTTCACTGGAAAGGGCTAAAGAGCCATGGAATCACTTAAGCTAGTACATAGTGATGTCAATGGACCGATCGATGTACAAGCTAGAGGTGAGAATGAGTATTTGGTCACTTTTATTGACGATTACTCAAGATATTATTATTCTTACCTAATGCATAGAAAGTCTAAATCTTTTGGATAGTTTAAGGACTTCAAAGCTAAAGCTGAAAAATAATTAGGTAAATCATCAAAAACACTTCGATCAAATCGAAGTGGTGAATACTTGGATTTGGAATTCAAGGATTACCTGCTAGAGTACGACATCCTATCCTAACTCACAGCACCTGGAACGCCATAGCAAAATGGTGTTTCAGAAAAGAAAAACTGAACCTTATTGGATATGATTAGGTCGATGTTAAACTACTCATCACTACCACTCACATTTTGGGGATATGCACTTCAATTGACAACTTACAATTTGAATGTAGTGTCTTATAAGTCAATAAGCAAGACACCTTTAGAGTTATGGAATGACTCTAAACCTAGTTTACATCATTTCCATATATGGGGGTGTCTAGCACACGTTCTTAGACCCAAGACTGGAAAGTTAGACTCAATGTCTGAAGTGTGTATATTTGTTGGCTATGCTCCATAGACTAGAGGTGAGACTTTTATAGTCACAAGGATCAAAAAGTGTTTGTATCAAAAAATGCCACCTTCCTTGGACACGGCTATATGTAAAACCGCAAAACTCAAAGAAAGTAGTCCTTGAAGAATTAGCATCTGATGAAATCAGACCACCTTCACCATCAACTGATAAAGGATAAACCACATAAACCACTGCTCCTGTTTAGGAAACCCCGGTGAAACATCGTAGTGGAAGAGTTGTAAGACAACATATTCGCTATGAACTAGAGGCACATGTCCTAGTGTCTGACACTGATAATGACGATCCATTATCTTATGAAGAAGCAATGGATGATCCAGAAAAGAAGAAATGGCAAGATTCCATGAAACAGGATTGGAATCGATGTATTCCAATTCTATCTAGGAACTTGTTGATCCATCTGAAAATGTCAGACCAATTGTATGTAAATGAATCTTCAAGAAGAAAAGAGATGCAGATGGGAAAGTAGAAACTTTCAAGGTACGGCTGGTAGCCAAGGGCTATACACAAAGGGAATGAGTCGATTATGAAGAGACATTCTCCCATGTTGCCATGCTAAAATCCATTCGCATCCTTTTGTCTAGTTCCGCTAGTTTAGACTATAAAATATGGCAAATGGACATCAAAACAACTTTTCTGAATGGCTCTCTTGAAAAAAGCATCTATATGATATAACTAGAAGGGTTCGTGAAAAAGGGGTAAGATCAGAAAGTATGCAAGTTTCTTAGATCTATTTATAGATCAAAGAAAACATTTATATCTTGGAGTCTTACCTTTGATGAGATTATTAAATCATATGGCTTCGAGCAAAATGTTGATGAAGCTTGTGTTTATAAATACATCAAAGACAAGATAATGGTTTTCTTAGTTCTTTATGTTGATGATATTCTACTCATTGAGAATGATGTAGAAACTTTGTCAAAGGTAAGGAACTAGTTAGCTGAGAAATTCTAAATGAAAGATTTGAGAGAGGCGAGCTATGTTTTCGGCATTCAAATCTTAAAGGATAAAAAAAATAAGCTCTTGATACTTTCTCAGGCATCTTATATTGATAAGGTGCTGGAGAGATTCTCTATGAAGAATTCTAAGAAAGGTTAACTACCCACCAGACATGGAATTGTCCTCTTCTAGGAGCAATGTCCTAAGACACCTCAGGAGAAAGAGGATATGAGAAAGGTTCTTTATGCTTCAGCTGTTGGTAGTCTCATATATACAATGTTGTGTATGAGACCAGACATATGTTATGCGATGGGAATTGTCATTCGTTAACAATTAAATCCTAATTTAGAACATTATATTGTAGTAAAGAACATTCTCAAGTATCTTAGGAGAACGAGAAACTATATGCTTGTTTATTCAGATAGAGACCTGAACCCCACTGGATATACTGACTCTGATTTTCGATCAGACAGAGACTGTCGAAAGTTGACATCTGGATCAGTTTCACCCTAGGTGGAGAAGCTGTAGTATGAAGAAGTATCAAACAATCTAGCATTGTAGATTTCACTATGGAAGCCAAATATATAGCGGCTTGTGAAGCTGTGAAAGAAGCGGTATGGTTTATAAAGTTCTATACTGACTTGGAAGTAGTTCTAGATATAGACAAGCCACTGATCCTATATTGTGACAACAGTGGGGCGGTAGCTAATCCCAAAGAACCGAGGAGTCACAATCGGGGCAAGCTCATAGAGATGAGATATAATATTGTAAGAGAGATCGTGCATCGAGAGGATACGACTATTATGAAGATAGCGTTAGATCAGAACCTGGCTGATCCTTTTATCAAGACACTTCCTACGAAGTCATTTGAGGGTCATGTGCGTAACATGGGGTTGAGAGAGATGCCACATTTACTTTAGGGTAAGTGGGAGATTGTTGGGATAATACCCTCAAAACATGTGTATTGACATTTTAATATGAAATTTAATGAAAATAAATTTTTCTTATAATCTCTTAAATTATTGTTGAATAATTTTTATAAATATCTGAAAATTCATATTCATTAATGAGACTATGATCTTGTATTAGTACGAGATGATTAAGATCATAAATAATGAATAAAATTACCAGCAACATATTAAAGTGTGGAATCTTTAATGAATGGTTGCCAGTACGGTTCACTAAGCATTATGAATGAGTGTGATCTAGATCCGGATCATTGATGTGGATAGACATCTTAGTGAATGTACTTTATATAATAAGATTATATATGACAAAGAACGATGTGAATTAATATTTTTATTAACTTACCGTTTATCATAAAGATTTAATACATATCAATCTGATGATCATATGTATATCAGTCTGAATCCTGTGTAGTCATGAACTCCTATACATGTCTACTGGACCTTTTGATTTACTCATTAAGGTTTGTTTGTAAAACACGTTAGTGACTTTTGTTTTGGATATTTAGTGATGTGGATAGCTGGTAACATTATCTTACAATATTTGAATCCAAGGCATTCTAACGGGTCGTATATTGGTTCCCTTAATTGTTAATTCTGGAACTAAATAATTATCAAGCTTAAATTTATAATACGATTATAAATTAACTATTCACTAGTGAATTAGTGATACTTAAGAATCATGAAGTAATTATAAAGGTAAAACATTAATTTTGACTGGCTCTAATTTATGAAACAATAATTGGAAGACACAATTGTGAAATAATTATATCAATGGACTACATGAAAATACTTTGTAAATACATTCTATAATCTCTAAGAGTGTAATTGCATATTTATAGTGGAGTAATAATGGAATTAAAAAATAAAATTAGTTAATTAAAGAGTTTAATTAATAACTTGATTTATTAGAGCTTAGGATTATAAGTCCATGGTCTTCAAGTCACTTCTGTATACACGGTCTAGGGTGTGAATACTTCAGGATATGAGAAGAGGACTAACTTACAAAAAAAATTATATTTGGGGCAAGTACATAATTATGAGATAATTATGTGTGATCAACTAATTAAAAATTAATTAGTTACATTATTTATATTAATTTTTGGAAATTCTATATCAATAATTATATCGATTAATTTTTTAATTATCGATAATTGAGACAGTATATCTAGTTTGTGAAATTAGATAATGTTAAATTATTATTAGATAATAATTCAAAATTTGAATCATCTAATTTATTATTTATGAAATAAGAGATAATTAGCTAGTTGATAGGGATAATCAGATAAGTTAATTTTGAATTAATTGATATCTAAATATTTATCTTATTAAAATAAATATTTAATTCATAGTAATTGCCACGTGTCAGTCATTGATTGAAAATCTTAGATTGACATGAACTACTGTAGTGCCACGTGACACGGCAATAGTGGGCGTTCAGTACTGTAGTGCCGTGGCACATAGTGCCATGAGACACTGTGTTAGTTCACGGCACGGCACTACAGTTGTGCACCAAATTGCAGTGGGTCCCACTGCAATGACAATTTGGTGAGTAAATGTTATTTTGTGTATATCTCTAAAAATCTGATGAGCCTACAAATACATATAGATATTATTTTAATGGCCTCAGGGTTGATCGAGTGCTAAGAACACAGTTGCCATTAGGGTGAACTTTCTTTGTGATTAAAAGATAATAAAAAATTCTGAAACAATAATCATCGTATTCTCTTAGAGGATTGTCTAACTGAATTAATCATTCTCAGTAAATCTCTAGATCTCATGTGTTGAGTACATCTACAGACAGAAAAAGTGTCTTTGAATTATTCTACATGCCCACGCACGTCCTAGTGCGTTTAAGGAATTACTTGGAAGATCTTGGTGTGGATCTCAAAGTCTGTTGTTCGCGGGAATGCAGGATCGTTGGTTTGCGAGGACGCTTGAAATACATTACAAGAAGTATATGATTCCTATCCATGTATATCTTAGATTTAATATATAAATATATAATAGATCCTGATTGAAAAGAGTTTTTCAATAAAACTTTTTATTTTGAAAACCGTTGTGTCGCATTTATAAAAAAGATTCATTTTTTATAAATTTTAAAAAGCCACATGGTTCTGCCGCGCTAGCGCCACGTTTCCATCAGAAAATTAATGACCCAAACAAAAATATTTGAAGAAGCAAATGTATTTGAGCCTTAGAGCACTTTTAAATGAGTATATTTGATAATTCAACGTGTTTTTAAGGATGGTAAACGAATTTTAATGAGCCAAATTATTGCACAACAACCATTTATCAAACATTTAAACACTGAAAGTCAACATATAAAGATGATGATTGGGTCCCAATCGCGACCAGAGGGGCCCAATAGCCATGATGTAATGGCGAACCGCCATCCAAACATGGCGATTGGGCCCCACAGATGGTGATTGGGGCCAATCACCTGTGAACATGACGATTGGTCTATGTCCTCCTAGCCAATTTCTAGGCTCCGATTGTGTGCAGCAATGACGGTAGATGTATTTGTTTTTGGCTTGACTATCAACAACATGGTCAATTTTGCATGTTTCAATACATAAAAAGAAATCAATTTTGTCATGTATACACAAAAACTTTAGAACATTGTCATGTCAAGACAAAGATTAGATAGAACCTCCTGAGAAACGTTACAAATCCACAATCAAAATAATCAATAACATTACTTTATATCTAGAATATGGCGAACAATATCCAATCACAATTTAACTAATTCAAACATACTTTAACAACTTCAACAAACACATAATCTAATTTTAAATTTGAAAATGGTCCATGTTTTTTTCTTTTTCGATAAAGCATTATGTGAATGCTTTGTACGTCCTTCAAGTTCCACATTAGGTTCAATATCTTCATCAACATCATCATCATCTTCGCCTTCATCATCATTAATTGAATCTTCACTATTGTCATCATCACCTTCATCTCATCATGATCATCATCTTCTACTTCTTCTTCTTTATCATCCCCATGCATGCTTGATTGAGATTCATACATTTGTAGGCGTCTTTGAAACTTTTCCTACAAGTGTACATACACAAAATGTAAGCTATAAGAGTTCATTTGAATATTTTGATTTGAAATAAAAATATTAGGGAAGGTGAGTGAGTTTACAATTTTCTTATCCTTCTTTTTAATTGAGGCTTTCGCCTTCATCATCGCCTCCCGTGTGCTCAACATTTTCTTGAAGAAAATCTTATTGAGACCACCAATCATGCCAACATGCTTGCCGCGCATGTTTGCTTTGGCATGATAACTCACATAACCGACATATGCTTTTGGAAGACCCCGGGCTGTGACATCTTGTGGAATGTCAACCAATTCACTACCACTATCTGAAAGTGGAAGCATAATTTGCCATAGTGGTAGTGTGATGTCAGTCACTCTTATATCATCAACGGTTGCTCTAGTTAACTCTGATGCTCCTGATGATGGTCCTGCAGGGATTGCTGGTGTTGCTACGATTGCTGGTGCTGCTGTGATTGCTGGTGCTGGTACCTATATCAGTAGTACATTGCATAACAATATGAGTAATCTCTTACCTTAAAAAACCATCTTACAGTTGTTTAATACTTGCGAAGATGAATATGCCCTACCATGAATATATATGAAAACCAATGTGTCTAGAAAAATCATAATTATCGTCGCCTTGAGGGTTGACTCGATGAAGTTTTCTGCTCGAAACCCTTCAAGACCAGATGCATGATCCTCTTGGGCGAATGACTAATCACATAGCATTGAAGCTAGGAGTGTGTTTGGGATCAATGGCACATCAAATCTCAAACTCTATCATGCTACACGCTCACCTAAGTACCATGCTCTTCCAGCAGGTGTTGGTCGTCGCGGCGCATGCGCGGCAAAAGCGTGGGGAGCGTGACCATTTAAAAATTAAACTTTTAATAAAGGTCAAATCTTTTAATCAAACAAAACTTGTGCAACGCCACGATAACCATATAAAGGCTTTTTATTGAAAACTCTTTTTCAACCAGTCAAGATCCATTATATATTTATACTTTAAATCTACAACATATAAGAATATGAATCATATACCTCTTGTAGTCTATATCAAGCGTTCTTAAAAAATCGATCAATCCTCCGTCCCACAATCAGTAGACTCTGAGATCCACACCAAGATCTTTCAAGTCAATCCTCAACGCACTAGGACGTGTGTGGGCACATAGAATATTACAAGACATTTTTTCTATCTCTAGATGTACTAAACATGTGAGATCTATAGATTTAATGAGAATGATTTTAGTGAGACTATTCTCTAAAATAACGCGATAATTATTCTTTCAGAGTTTTGATTAACTATTAATCACAGAGAAAAATCACCTCTGACACCAACTGTGTTCTCAATTCAATTCGTGATTGATGAACTGATGAACTAATGAACTGATAAATTGATGAAGTGATTCATCAACTGAGGCCATTAGAATAATATATGTATATTTTCTAGATCATGGTGTATAAGATATTTAGGGATAATTAAAATTAATATTTAATTTCAAATTGCCCAATAATATATGTATATTTTCTAAACTATCACAGTGCCTCACGACACTGTATGTTACTCCACACTGTAATGCCGTGTGGCACTGTAGTGTTACACGCTAACTGCTGTAGTGCCACATGGCACTACAACAGTCCATGATGATCTATGATTCCCAATCATTGAGCCACACGTGACAATTACTGCAAATTAAATATTTATTTAAATAAAAAATATCTAGATATAAGTTAATTCAAAATTAACATATCTGATTATTCATATAAACTAAATTATCTATTATTTCACAAATAACAAATTTAGTCGATTCGAATTATTATCTAATTTCATAAATTAGATATTCTATCTCACTTATCGATAATTGAAAAAATAATCGATAATTATATATATAAAAAATTTTGAAAATTATATTTATATATAAATAGTTTAATTAATTAATTCTTAATTAACTAATCACTTATAATTAGCTCATCATTATGTACTTGCTCTAGAATAAAATTTCTTTTGCAAGTCAGTTCTTTTCTCATGTCCTGAAATATTCACACCCTAGATTGCATAGTATAGAAGTGACGTCGGGACCATGGACCTATGATCCAAAGCTCCAATAAACCAAATTATTAATTAAACTTTTTAGTTAAATAATCTTATTTAATAATTTCATTATTACTCCATTATAAATATAGAATTAAACTCTTAGTGATTATAGAATGTATTTACACAATATTTCTCATGTAGTCCACTGATATAATCATTTCATGTAGTTCTTGTTAGACGTCGCGGCGCGTGCGCGACAGAAGCATGTGGCACGAGACCATTTTAAAAATTAAATTATTTTAATAAAAATCAAATCTTTTAATAAAACAAAATCGCACAACGCTATGATAACAGAAAAAAACTCTTTATTGAATACTCTTTTCAATCAATCATGATCCTTGGTGTTTAGGCCTAAATTAGAGTTCATATAGCTCTTGTAGTCTAAATCAAGCGTCCTCGCGAAACTAATCGATTTGCAGTTCTCACAAAATCGTTCCAATGATCATTAGACCCGGGATCAACACCAAGATCTTCTAAGTCAATCTTCATGTACTCAACACATGAAATCTAGAGATTTTACTGAGAGTGACTTTTGTGAGACGATTCTAAAATAACGTGATGATTATTGTTTTAGAGATTTCGATTAACTTTTAGTCGTAGAAAAATCACTGTTTGAGTGTTGCACACCCACTAGTGTAGTATCATGTTGCACTACAATAGTCTCATGTCAATCTCTGATACCCAATCAGTGATTGAGACGTGATAATTACTGTGTATTAAATATTAATTTTAATCAAATTAAACATCTAGACATTTGTTAATTCAAAATTAATATATCTGATTATCCCTATTAATTAAATTATCTATTATTTCGTAAATAACAGATTTAGTTGATCAAAATTATTATCTAATAATAATTTAATTATCTAATTTCACAAATTAGATATTTTATCTCACTTATCGATAATTATTCATATAGCTCTTGTAGTCTAAATCAAGCGTCCTCGCGAAACCAATCAATTTTCAGTTCTCACAAAATCGTTCCAATGATCATTAGACCCCGAGATCAACACCAAGATCTTCCAAGTCAATCTTCATGTACTCAACACATGAAATCTAGAGATTTTACTGAGAGTGACTTTTGTGAGACGATTCTAAAATAACGTGATGATTATTGTTTTAGAGATTTCGATTAACTTTTAGTCGTAGAAAAATCACTGTTTGAGTGTTGCACACCCACTAGTGTAGTATCGCGTTGCACTACAATAGTCTCATGTCAATCTCTGATATCCAATCAGTGATTGACACGTGGTAATTATTGTGTATTAAATATTAATTTTAATCAAATTAAACATCTAGACATTTGTTAATTTAAAATTAATATATCTGATTATTTCTATTAATAAAATTATCTATTATTTCATAAATAACAGATTTAGTTTATCAAAATTATTATCTAATAATAATTTAATTATCTAATTTCATAAATTAGATTTTTTGTCTCACTTATCAATAATTATTTATATATATTAATTCTGATAATTATATATAATTTAATTAATTAAATTTTAATTAATTATCACACATAATTATTTCATAATTATGTACTTGTCCTAGAATAAAAATTTATTTGCAAGTGAGTCATTTTCTCATATCATGGAATATTCATACTATAGACTTCGTAGTACAGATGTGACTTCGAAACCATGAACCTATAATTCTAAGCTCCATTAAACTAGATTATTAATTAAACTCTTTAATTAAATAATCTTATTTATTAATTCTATTATTACTCCACTATAAATATGGAATTGAACTCTTAGTAATTATAAAATATATTTACAGAGTATTTTCAAGTAGTCCACTGATATAATCATTTCACGTAGTTATGTCCTCCAATTATTGGTTCGTAAATTAGAACTGGTCAAAATTATCATTTTACCCTTTTAATTTGCTCTTGATCCTTAAGTACCATTAATCCACTAATGGTTAATTGTTAATCTTATTATAAATTTAAGCTTAATAACCATTCAGTTCTAGAATTAAAATTTAAAGGAACCAATATACGATCCGTTAGAAATAATTAGATTTCAAATCTTGTAAGATCATGTTTTCAGTCATGCATATCACTAAATCTCCAAAATAAAAGTCACTAGCTTATTTTACAAATTAAACTTAACGAGTGAGTCAAAAGATTTAGTAGACATGCATAGGAGTTCATGACTACTCAGGATTCAGACTGATCTACATATGATCATCGAATTGATGTGTATTAAATATTTATGATAAATGACACATTGATAAAGATATTAATTCACATAGGTCCAGTCATATATAATCTCATTATATAAAGTACCGTCACTAAGATGTCTATCTACATCAATGGTCCAGATCTAGATCACATGCATTCATAATGCTTACTGAACCATACTAGTAACCATTCATTAAAGATTCCATACTTTAATATGTTGCTGACAATTTTATTAATTATCTATGATCTTAGTCCTCTCGTACTAATACAAGATCATAATCTCATTAATGAATATAGAATTTCCAGATATTTATATAAATTATTCAATAATAACTTAAAAGAACAATTATAAGAAAAGGTAATGCTCATTAAATTTCATATTAAAATGTCGATACACATATTTTGAGGACATAACCCCCAACAATCTCCCACTTACCCTAAATCAATTTTGGCATATCTCTTAATCTCATGTTACGCACAACCCTCAAATGACTTCGCAGGAAGTGTCTTTGTAAAAGAATTAGCCAGGTTTTGTTTCAACACTATCTTCATAACCGTCACATCTCCTCAATGCATGATCTCTCTTACAAGATGTTATTTCCTCTCAATGTGCTTGCCCCTCCTATGACTCCTCAGTTCCTTAGAATTTTCTACCGCCTCACTATTGTCACAATACATGATCAGTGGCTTGTCCATGTGTGGAACTACTACCAGATCAGTATATAAGTTTCTGAGCCATACCGCTTCTTTTTCAGCTTCACAAGCCGCTATATATTCAGCTTCCATAGTGAAATCTGTAATGCTGGATTGTTTAGTACTTCTCCAGACTACGGCTCCTCCACCTAGGCTGAATACTGATCCATTTGTTGACTTTCGACTATCTCTGTCTGATTAAAAATTAGAATCAGTATATCTAGTGGAATTCAGGTCTCCACCTGAATAAACAAGCATATAGTTTTTCGTTCTCCTAAGATACTTGAGAATGTGCGTTACTGCAATCCAGTGTTCCAAGTCTAGATTCGATTGATAACGACCGACGATTCCCGTTGCATAATTGATGTCCGGTCTCGTACAGAACATGGCATACATGAGACTTCTAATTGTTGAAGCATAGGGAACCTTTCTCATATCATCTTCCTCCTGAGGTGTCTTAGGACATTGTTCATTGGAGATGATAATTTCATGTCTGGTCGGTAGTTGACCTTTCTTGGAATTCTCCATTGAAAATATCTCTAGCACCTTATCAATATAAGATGCTTGAGAAAGTGCCAAGAGCTTGTTCTTTCTATCCCTTAGGATTTGGATGCCTAGAAACATAGCTCGCTTCTCTCAAATATTTTATTTGAATTTCTCAGCTAACAACTTCTTTACTTTTGATAGAATTTCTACATCATTTCCAATGTGTAGAATATCGTCAACACAAAGAACTAGGAAAATCATTGTCTTATCTTTGATGTATTTATAAACACGGGCTTCATCAACATTTTTCTCGAAGCCATAAGACTTTATAATCTCATCAAAATTAAGATTCCAAGATCTAGATATTTGCTTTTAATCCATAAATAGATTTAAGCAACTTTCATACTTCCTGACTTGCCCCTTGGGTCTTTATAATCTCATCTAGTTTAGGCCTAAACACGTCCCCTTGGGTCTTTTAGACTCTGTATGGCACAAGAAGCACCTAGAATGATCACGACACTCCAAATTCTTATCCAACATGTGTATTGGGTGTCAAAACTCAGTACGAGTACATGTCATGCCCAAAAGATCCAAGTTTAGCCAAATTCATCTAGTTTGGGCCTAAACACGTCCCATTGGATCTTTTTGACTCCGTATGGCACAAGAAGCACCTAAAATGACCACAACACTCTACATTCTTATCCCAAACATGTATTGGATGTCAAAAGTCAGTTCGAGTACATGACATGTCTAAAAGATCCAAGTTTAGCCAAGTACATATAGTTTGGGCCAAAACACGTCCCATTGGATCTTTTTTACTTCGTATGGCAGTAAAAGCGCCTAAAATGATCAAAAGACTACAAATTATTTTCTCAAATGTGTATTGGGTGTCAAAAGTGAGTTCGAGTACATGCAATGTCCAAAAGATCCAAGTTTAGCCAAGTTCTAGTTTGGGCCAAGACACTTCCCATTGAGTTTTTTTGACTTTGTGTGACACTAGAAGCATATTAAATGATCACAACATCCCAAATTCTTATCCCAAATGTGTAATCGATGTCAAAAGTTAGTTCAAGTATATGCCATGCCTAAAAGATCCTAGTTTAGCCAAGTTTATCTAGTTTGGGCCTAACCACATCCCCTTAGATCTTTTTGACTCCTCATAACACAAGAGGCATCTAAAATGACTACAACACACCAAATTCGTATCCCAAACGTGTATTGGATGTCAAAAGTCAGTTCGAGTACATGACATGCCCAAAAGATCCAAGTTTAGCCCAATACTTATAGTTTGGGCCAAAACATGTCCCATTGGATCTTTTTGACTTCGTATGGAACAAAAAGCGCGTAAAATGACCAAAAGACTACGAATTCTTATCTCAAACGTGTATTGGGTGTCAAAAGTCAGTTCGAGTACATGCAATGTCTAAAAGATCCAAGTTTATCTAAGTTCATCTAGTTTGGGCCTAGACAAATCCCATTGGATTTTTTTGATTTCCTATGGTACTAGAAGCACCTAAAACAACCAAAACACTCCAAATTCGTATCCCAAATGTATATTAGGTATCAAAAGTCAGTTCGAGTACATGTCGTTCCTAAAAGATTCAAGTTTAGCAAAGTTCGTCTAATTTGGACTTAAACATGTCCCCTTGAGTCTTTTTGACTGTGTATGACACAAGAAGAGCCTAAAATGACCACAACATTAAAAATTCATATCTCAAATGAGTATTGGGTGTAAAAAGTCAAATTGAGTCCATGTCATGCCTAAAAGATTCAAGTTTAGCCAAGTTCATCTAGTTTGGGCCTAAACATGTCCCCTTGGATGTTTTTGACTTCTATGGTACAAGAAGCACCTAGAATGACCACAACATTCTATATTTTTATCCCAAACATGTATTGGATGTCAAAAGTCAGTACGAGTACATGCCATACCCCAAAGATCCTAGTTTAGCCAAGTTCATCTAGTTTAGGCCTAAACACGTCCCTTGGGGTCTTTTGGACTTTGTATAGCATAAGAAGCATCTAAAATGACAACAACACTCTAAATTCTTATCCCAAATGTGTATTGGGTGTCAAAAGTCAATTCGAGTACATGTCATGCCCAAAAGATTCAAGTTTCGCCAAGTTCATCTAGTTTGGGCCTAAACACGTCCCATTGGGTCTTTTTTACTGCGTATGACACAAGAAGTACCTAAAATGACCACAACACTCCAAATTCTTATCCAAAATGTGTATTGGGTGTAAAACGTCAGATTGAGTCCATGTCATGCCTAAGAGATTTAAGTTTAGCCAAGTTCATCTACTTTGGGCCTAAACACATCCCCTTGGACCTTTTTGAATCCGTATGGCACAAGAAGCACTTAGAATAATGACAACACCCTAAATTCTTATTCCAAATGTGTAATGGATGTCAAAAGTCAGTTCGAGTACATGTCATGCTCAAAAGATCAAAGTTTAGCCAAGTTCATCTAGTTTGGGCCTAAATCCCCTTGGTTTTTTTTTTTTCAAGAAATGTCTCTAGTCAAGAGCATGATAGGGATTTGTATTACCATTTATCAAAAGATGAACCTTCTGATGTCACTCTTCTTAAAATATCGTCTTCCTATTGAGTTCAGTTATTTATTGAGGGGCATTTATTATTATTTCAGTAGGCCCTATGAGTTCATGTTGTTTTATCTCAGGAACCCTATAAATGTCTATGTCGAACATTTTGCATCACTTTCCAATTGACTCCAAATTTGCCATCATCAACATAAAAGACTCGTTGTGCTTGAGATGCGAATAAAAGGTTCATTTTCATATCAAGTTTGGCTCAATGGGATATGTTTAGGCCCAAAGTAGCCGAAATTGGCTAAACCTGGATCTTTTGGACATGGCATGCACTCGAACTAACTTTTGAAATGCACCTTAAATGATCACAACACTCCAAATTCTTATGTCAAACGTGTATTAGGTGTCAAAAGTCAGTTTGAGTACATGCCATGCCCAAAAGATCGAAGTTTAGCCAAGTTCATCTAGTTTGGGCTTAGACACATCCCATTGGCTTTTTTGACTTCTTATGCCATACAGAGTAAAAAAGACCCAAGGGACATGTTTAGGCCCAAAGCAGCCGAAATTGGCTAAACCTGGATCTTTTGGACATGGCATGCACTCGAACTAACTTTTGAAATGCACCTTAAATGACCACAACACTCCAAATTCTTATCTCAAACGTGTATTGGGTGTCAAAAGTCAGTTTGAGTACATGCCATGCCCAAAAGATCCAAGTTTAGCCAAGTTCATCTAGTTTGGGCTTAAACACATCCCATTGGCTATTTTTACTTCTTATGGCACTAGGAGCACCTAAACCGACCACAATAATCAAAATGCTTCTCCAAAATGTGTAATGAGTGTTAAAAGTCAGTTCGAGTACATGCCAAGTTTATCTAGTTTGGGCCTAAACACGTTCTATAGGGTCTTTTTGACTTTGTATTTCATAAGAAGCATCTAAAATGACACCGCCACTCCAAATTCTTGTCCCAAATATGTATTGGGTGCAAAATTCCGTTCGAGTCTATGCCATGCTCAAAAGTTCCAAGTTTAGCCAAGTTCATCTAGTTTGGGCCTAAACACGTCCCATTGGATCTTTTTTACTCCGTATGGTACAAGAAGCGCCTAAAATGACTACAACACTGCAACTTTTTATCTCAAACGTGTATTAGGTGTCAAAAGTTAGTTGGAGTTTATGCCATGCCCAAAAGATCCAAGTTTAGCCAAGTTCATCTAGTTTGGGCCTAGACACGTTCCATAGGGTCTTTTTGACTCCGTATGGCACAAAGAAGCACCTAAAATGATACCAACACTCCAAATTCTTGTCCCAAACTTGTATTGGGTGTCAAAAGTCAGTTCGAGTACACGCCATGCTCAAAAAATAAAAAAATAGCCAAGTTCATTTAGTTGACACGTCCCATTGGATCTATTTTACTCTGTATGCCATAAGAAGCGCCTAAAATGACCACAACACTCTAAATTCTTATTGCAATGATGCTTAATGAAAAATGACATGGCATTATGTTTAATAAGTGACACACATAGAAGTTCTTTTTTCATGACTATTTAAGAATCACGAAAATGTAGATTAACTATTCATGTGGTGGTGAACATTATTGTGATAATTAGTATACTCTATTAGACTTATTTGTGTCTCCAAACATAACAAATATGTCGATTGAGAGTATATATAGTTATCAAATTAAGGTAAATTATAATTACTTCACTAGAGTTAATGGTTATTTTAATTTTGAATCTGACTATCAGGTTATGGTATGCTACTCAAAGGCATTCATGTTAAAACTTTTATGAATCTTTGAAGTATTTACTTCTATTTCTCTTCATTTATTTGCTTCATATGTTTCTACTTTTAATGTCTTGAATTTCTCAAAATCGTGTGATCACTTCCAATTTTACCTAAGTGCTTTCGATGTTGACTTGGCACTTCAACCTGAGAAACAAACTGCCATTACTAAGAAAAACTGTACGTGCATGCATATTTGGAAAAAGAAGTAGTAGGAAAACTATAGCCCTTGAGAGTGAATGTGGATGAACATCTCCTAATACAAATTATTACTTCTTTCCATTTGGCACTATATGGACAATTCAAATGCACGACAACACTATTATGGACAAGTGGATTATGTATTGGCCAATATGTTAGTTCAGGAGGAACAAAGATTCAAGAATCAAGAAATTCATTTTGTTCATCTATAATTATTAATATATTGAAATGGACAATCAAAGAAAAATTTTCATTTACCGGTCATTTTGTCATTCTACTTCTACTATTTATTATAAATTACCCTTCAACTTGACATGTATTAAAACCTAATTAGTTATTAATTCTGAATTGTTCTTCAACTTGACGCATATCAAACTCTGATTAGTTATTAATTATGAACCATAAACTGAAGAGTCATGTCATTTCTATTACACCCCTTCTGAAATACTTGAAATGATGCACTACTTCAATATGACAACCTTTAGATTACATCTATTTAAAACATTTTTATTAATCTAAAACAACATATTACGGATGACAACTACCAAATTACGTCTGTTTAATACGACTTTACAGATTTGATAAGTTGCAAAATTAATTAATTTATAAATTTTAATTAATTAATTAATTACAACTGTTAAAATTAATTAATTTATAAATATTTATCTAAATTAATAAATTAGAAATTTCATTAATTTATAAATTAAATAGTTAAGTCTCTTAAGTTACAATTTTAAAATAATATTTATGAAGACAATAAAAAACTCATTAAAGTCTCTCTTCTTAACGCATAATATAATTTTACAAATCTGAAACATAATTGTAAGGATGATAACTGTCATATTATATTTTTTTAATATAACTTTACTTATCTGAAATAACATTTTATGAACTGTGAAAAGTTACAATTCTTTAAAAATATCGTTATGCAGCCAATACAAATCATCTCTTCATAGCTACATAATATTTTTTTTTCTAATTTTAACTTTTAATGAACGTTTGTAACAATGATGATCATTATGTCTACATATTTTTTACTAATCGTAAAATGCCCATGAAAAGTACATTTGTGACATTCTCATTCGTTGATACTATTATTTTTTTATCAATTATCACAAACTATGACTATTTGACCCACTCGAACTACCATAAGCCAATTAATACTATTTTTTGTTTGAAACAATATCATTTTTTAGCAAGTGCAACAATATCATTTTTTAACAAATGAAACAATACCACTTTTTTAAGCAGAGAAATATTTGTTGTTATGGTGGATAGAAACAACCTACAATTCAATAAAATAGTTACACAAAATTTATAAATGATAAAAATTAACATTGTTTACTGATAAATTAAATACAAATAATAGGTTGCTAAATACATTTTTTTTAGATTCTCATAAACAAAACATGATCATGAGTAACAATCATAGTTAAATATATAATGTTTAACTACTTGTGCATCGCACATGTGTATTGACAAGTCTCATAAATGATTAAAAAGCTGGAAAGAAAGTTAGAAGGAACCATGGAAAGGGCATAAAAAAATACATTAGTTGAATGAGGCATCTAAGGATGTTTAAAATCCACACAAGCAATAAAGAATAGTAAATGACATTTCTATAAAAAAAAACCTGGTCACTATTACAAAGTTTGCTTAAAACCAAAAGCTTGGTTCGAGAATACATGTAGGCATTGTATTTTTGTAAGTTTTAAATCAAAATTAATTGAAGTTCCTTATAGTAATTGGTGGATTGACTCTACTTCTATTGCTTATTTTTCTAAAACAATGCAGAGATTCATTACGATCTCAAACTATAAATCCAAATAAAAACTTCCTTTATAAGGGAAACCCTATAAAGCTCCACTTGAAGTAATTGAGACTTATCATATGGTTTTAGACATTGGACATCATTTAGACTTGCTTAAACTCTCTATGTATATACTATTTCTCATAACTTAGTTGCTTTGTCCAAACATTATACTGTGCATTGACCTTCAATTTTGGGAATATATGTTTTAGTTTGTTCAAAAATGGTTTTATTAGTCTTGGTCTCTTACATGATGGGTATTACCATTTGAAACTTGATAATTTATTTTTCCAAAACCCTTTCAACCCTACATTGGACATAATAAATAATGAAACTCTTTTAAAATTAGTGATGTAGCGGAAGCCTCAATGAGAAAGACATGTACCAAAGGAGAAAAGTCCATTGATTTTGTTAAGAGAATACCAAAAGTTTGGAGAAAATGAGAAACTCTCTTGAAGCATTTATCAATCAACTCTAAAACATGCCTCTAGGCTATAAAGACTTAAATGAGAAAACTGATATTAGAAAGCCAGGGAAAAACTAGAACTAGGAAACCTAGTGGAAATATCCTAAAATCATTCTAAATAATATACGATCATGATGGGTAGTTCTTTTAAGCATAAAATCCTTAAAAAACTCTCCAAGGCAATAAAATAAAATCATGAAAAATATAATTATAAAAATTACAAAATATAATCAGGATTTAATAAATATTCAAATAATTGATTCTTATTGTCTATCCTGCATCATTCCTCTGCTTGAAAAAAAAACTCATCCTCAAGATTTGTGGTTGGAATTATCCCCCGCACATGGAAACCAAGATACTTGACGCGAATATAAATGGTCAATATTTTTTCCATAAGCAAAGAATTTTGAGCAGCTTCATTCTATTCTTCAATTGCCTCGTGATTACATCTAAACGGAAATCCCGGTTCAAAAAAATTTCTACTCCAATAAAATCTACATATTTTGGTGGAATGGCATGGCATCTTGAAATTGAACAGAAATTTTGGGTCACAATTCATTATTTTGGAATTTAACTATCACCATTTAAATGTTCTATATACTCCATTACAAGGTAATCGCTAATCTAAATATGTGAAAATCTTTTACTGTGTGATCTTCAATCAAATCTTCCCAAAAATCAAAAGGCGAATTTATGAACCCGATATCATTTGTTGCTCACACACATCTTCATGATCACCAATGGAAAACTTGTTGGAATCCGTGACGATGCACGGTGGAAAGCGTAATTGTGTTTTAAAAAAATTTATAAAATGATAAACGATCGAATCATCACAGATCTCAAAGATGAAAAATACTTTTTCAGATCGAATCCATTATATTTCTATACATTAAATTTAAGACATACATATATATGAATTATACCTCTTGTAGTATATCAAGAGTCTTACAAACAATAAACATATAATCTCACGAACAACAAAATGCGAGATCCATACTAAGATTTTCCAAGCAATCCCCAAATACACTAGAACGTGTATTAGCACGTAGAATATATCAAGAACACTTTTCTGTCTCTAGATGTACTCAGCACATGAGATCTAAAAATTTTCAAGAATGATTAATTTGTGAGATAAAACTCAGATCGAAAAATAATTAAAAGTTCTTCCTAGAGCTTTTTATTAACTTTTGATCTCAAAGAGTTTCAATCATGATTGCAACTGTGTTATTAGCACACTGAAGCCAATAGAATAATATCACTATATTTTCTAGATAATTGCATATAAAATTTTTTAGGGATATACATAAAATAATAAATTAATTACAAATGTGCAATTGAAGTGTGACCCACTGCAATTGTACAACACTGTAATACCACATGGCACTGCACTATGCCGTGAGGAGTCACGATGCCCATAACACTGTAGTTTCACGGCACCACTGTAGTGCCGTGAGGCACTACAATGTGCTATGTCCCACTATAGTGCCACGTGGCACTACAATAGTCCGTATCAATCTCTGATTTAAAAATAGAAATTGACATGTGGCAGTCCAATGTGTCACGTGCCAATTTTCACAAATTTATTATTTCTTAATCAGATAAATATCTAGATATTGGTTAATTCACTAACTTCACACTCTCTGGAAAAGAGAGAATTTTAGCCAAACACAGATTGGCAGTGTTAAAGATCTGGAATGGGTTTTCAGGGAAGCGTTTTTTCTAGAAAACCCATTATTTCCTTGTTAATCAATAGTCAGAGTTCGAAGAACGGGCAGGGGAGCATCAGCTTGAAACTTAACGAAAAGGTGATTCTTGGCTTGGACTATAATGTTTAAGCTTCTGGCCGTCCCTGTCAGATGAATCCTCCTATGAGAATGCATGTATTCATGCTCTGCTTCTTATTGTAGTCAACTAGTTTAGTGCCCATGTGTTAGGTGAATAAATTTAGGACACATGTTAATGAAAAGTAAAAATTAAAGCGAAATAATTTTAGGACTCTAAAGGATTTTTTCCGCTAATCAGGGATCAAGAGGAAAAAGTATTAATAAGGGTTGATTTATATTAGTATTAATGAGAGAGTGTGTGTGTAAGGGTAAATGCTCTGACTTGTATTTGTTTTAGTTGTATTGGATGCCTGTGTTTTATTTAAAACATCGGCCTTATATATGCTTTCTAATTTACATGAGTTGATTAAAATAATAATAAAATGGAGGAAAATGATTATCCTCCCCCTATGACCTTGGAGACACTCATTATGCTTAGAGATCATACTCATTAGTGGGGATCTTTCTGCCAGGTATCGCCCTCATTTTCTTCCTTACTTATCATTTCCATATGTTTCATTCAGCCGTCAATCAGTCATAGTCACTTGGTGATTTCTTGCTGTTCGAGCCAGTCAGTCATAGCCACTTAATGGCTTACCATCCTGTCTCGTCTGAGTCATTCAAACTACATAATCAATCATTGCCACTTGACTGCATTCGGGATCCCTTTTGTCCATTCCCGTTCTTATTCTGATCATTCTCTTCACGTTCTTGCACAATTCAGTGAGTGCCTTACCAGTTCATGGTAGTTCTCCGAGTCTCAGGTTCCTTTTCCCGTTTTAGAGGCTTGGGTATTTCGTCAGCCTTTTCCCATTGGCCACTCATCTTTTCCTATTTTGGTGCTCTTTCCCATTCTCAGAATGCGTCTGACCGTTCTTCGTTTGTTTACGGGTGTCTCGTGACATCAGTCTTCTCTCCCATTTCCATTTTTATGCCACTTTCCACGAGCCCTTTGTTGGTCCCCTTGTCCACGCGGTAGTGGGTATTTTTTACATGTTCATTGGCCCTCATTACATTCAACAGAATTTTATTCATTGATGTGTAATGATCTGTCCTTTCTTATTCTGACGTTACATCTGCTCGATTTTGGCCTCACGTGCTTCTTAAAAACATGCGATGTGGTTTTTCCAAATAATTTTTTGGTTGTTCACTATCAGGGATGGCTTCTCCTTTTCTTTCTGGTCTTACGTTCTTCTATACTTGTTCACAAATGCTATGCATTTGTCGAATAAATTTTTTGGCAGCTCGCTGTCGATGATGATTACTTTCCCTTCATTTGTTGTAATGTCTTTCCGTTCTTTTTACTATGGGCTTATTGATAGAGTTTTCCCGTTTTCATCACTATTGGCTCATTGGCGAGGTTTTCTTATTTTCTTCAATATGGGCTCATTGATAGATTTTCTCTCGTTTCTTCATTTTTCTTTTCCTTCTCTTGTGTGTTAAGATTTGTGAGAAGAATGTTTCTACAAGAACAATGACATAATAATTTATTGAAATGAGTAAAGAATGAGTGTACCATTTCATAATTTCATCACAAGGCTTTGAGTTTAATGCCCCACATTCATTGGTAAATTTTTTTTCCGTTTCCCTTGCTACGGACTCATTGGTACAACTTCTATCATTTCCTTTGTTACGGGCTCATCGATAGAGTTTCTCCCATTTTCCTTTTCCCTTTTCTCGTTTTGTATTTCTCCTTTGTATTTCTGCTTAGATCAATGAAAATCACTTTGTTTGCATAATTTTTCTTCTATTGAACTCCCTTTTTGTTGTATTTATTCCTTCTTCAAAGACTCTAGCAGAATTTTTTAGATCCAAATCTATTCTTGTACCAACTTCAAGTTATCAACGACGGAAACTTCAGAAATTTTTGCCTCCCAATTCTCTTGAGAGTAGTTGTTTCCTACTAGAATCTATTGTCAAACACTCCTAGTTTAGAATCCATTTTGGTGACTTCGATCTTTGTTAGACAACATATATCTTTCTGTCTGTGAAACTAGTTTACGAGGATATACCTTTAACTTCCTTTAGAGAGAATGCGTTCTCATCTTCCCGTTTCTGAGGACTCAGGTTCATAAAGAACCATGACCCCATTCTGACTTTGAAATAACGGTTTACGATTTTCCCGTTCTTAAGGACTTAGGTTCGAACAAAGAATCATGACCCCCATTTTCTTTCCTAGAGGACTTAGGTTCAAATAAAAAACCATTGTCCCATTTTCACTTTGAGAGGGACTTTCGAACTGCCCGTTTTCTTTCAAGATGAGAACTTAGGTTCAAATAAAGAACCCTGACCCCGTTTTCTTTCTAAGAGGGCTTATGATCAAAGAAAGAACCATGGCCCCGCTTTGACCTTTAGTTTAAGGATCATCCGCTGAGTTGTTTTTCAAGAAATATTTCATATTTTCTTTCTTCAGTTGTGTCCATTATGAATTATTGGAGCATCATCTGATCCGTTAGACAAAGATATTTTTGTTTCGAAGTTTTTGATTTTCTTCTGAGAATAATGTCGTGGACCCCAAGGATTTAGGCGCCTTCCGTGGAACCATGACCTCATTTTGATTTCCTTCAGAGAACGACGTACGTAGACGCTCCCAAGGACTTAAACTCCTTCAGTGGAACCATTGCTTCATTTAAATTTTCTTATGAGAACGGCATTCATAGAAACTTCCAAGGACTTAGGCTCTTTCCTTGGAACCATGACCCCGTTTTGATTTCCTTCTGAGAACGATGTTTGTAGACATTCCCAAGGACTTCGACTCCTTCAGTGGAACCATGACCCCAGTTTTCATTATAAGAGAAAGGACTTACGAATTGCCCATTTTCATCTGAGAGGAGGGCTTAGGTTCAAATACAGAACCATGGCCCCATTTTCTTCGAGAGTATGATTTATGAATTGCCCACTTCCAAGAACTTGGGTTCAAATAAAGAACAATGTCCGCTTCTTTATTCTGAGAAAAGGACTTACAAACTGTCCGCTCCCAAGGACTTAGTACCAAATAAAGAACCATGGCCCCGTTTTACTTTTAGAAAACATGTGCCCCGGTTTTCTTTGAGTTATCCGCTTTCGTAGACTTTGGCTTTTACTTGTTTTGTTCAAAGCTTTGTGACTTGCCCGTTCCGTTCTCAAGAACTTAGGGAAAAGGACCCTATTTTAATTTTCACATTTTAGAGAGAATATTTTTCATGAACATTAATTAAATGGTCTCTTCCGTTTCCTAATACTTCGCTGGACTCGTGGCTTCTTCTTTTTCCCTTTTCTTCTCGAGCTTGCGATTTTCCTTTCTTTATTTTTCCTTTCCTAAACACTTAGTAGAAATTTGCACACATTTTTCTTTTTTGGCTAACCGCTTACTTATACTTGCTCAATTTCTAATTTTGTTCAAATGGATATCCCTTACGAATAGTATTCTTATGGTCATCTAATTGGAATTGTCATTGAAGAAAGATTATCTCTATGCAATGACATAAAGTTACAACAGATGATGTAACACCAAAATCTAACCAACAGAAAAGATTTTGGAGAGGTTTGTGATTAGTTTGCTTATGACAAAAAATCTAGTATCCTTCAACTTCCCAAACCCATAAGCCTTATAAGACATCAAAATACCTCCTTCTCATTATTAAGATAGACCAAGAAAGAAAACCAGTAAAAGAGCATCTTATCCTAAAAAGGATAAATCCAAAATAAAATGTTACAAATGAGGAACGACAAGACATTATGCTTAATGAAGAAATTCAACACTAAATTTTAAATTGTCTTTCAAACAATGATAATACTTCTGAATCTAGCTCAGAAAATGATTTAGCTGAAATTTATTCTTCTGATTCTAAATCCTCTTCAGACTCTCCAGAACCTTGTTGTGCTAACACAACATGTAATATGATAACATAAGCTATTGTTGAGTTGAATGGTCTTGACCTTCGTCAACCCAGTCTTAATGTTTTAACTGATACCCAAAACTATGTGATTGATTTAGCTGACCAGATAACTGATCCAGAGCGTAAATTAAAATTCATAGAAATTTGCTATAAGAATTATACTCCTACAGAGGTTTTTCCTCCTACAGAAAATTATACCATGCGTGGGGTCATGCGACGTATACAGAACACCCCTCTTATTGAAAAACCAGTTACTATCCCATATTTAGAAATGAAAATTAATATTTTAAAAACTGAAATAAAGCAGTTACAATGTGCCAATCAAATTATTTTTCAAGATATTTATAATATCAAACAACAATTATCTTCTAAAGGTAAAACTACTGAAGAAAAACCCAAATCTTCTTCTCCCCAACTTGACATGAATCAATATTTATTCTTAATGAATAATGTTACTTTTCAAAAATGGTATACCAAAATCACTTTTATTTAAAACCCAATTTTATAATTAAAGAAGCCATTGACCTAGTTGATAGTGGCGCTGACATGAACTATATTCAAGAAGGATTGGTTCTGGTCAAATACTTACAGAAAATCACCCAATCTTTACCCAGTGCCAGTGGTAACTCTAAGCGTATAGAGTTTAAGCTTCTTAAAGTGCTTAATTGTAATCAAGGTGTTTGCCTACCAATTGCATTTTTTTAATTAAAAACATGACACAAAGTATTATGTTAGGCACTCCTTTTCTATGCTTATTAATGCCTTTAACTAGAATTGATACTTTAAGTATCCATCCTAATATTAATAACAAAGATATAATCTTTGAATTTATAACAACACCTTATACGAAAGAACTTGACTAGATTAAAGATCTTGTCCAGAATAAAGAAAAATAAATAAATTTGATCCAAAAAGATATTCAATTTCTTACTATTGATAAGAAAATTCAGCAATCTTCTATACAAAATAAGATTAAAACTATCCTACAGGACTTCCAAACAGAAATTGTAGTGATATTCCTAACTCTTTTTGCGATAGGAAGAAACGTATTATTTCTCTTCCTTATAATCAGGTGTTTGATGAAAGAGAAATATTCTGACTAAATCTAGATCTAGTCAGATGAAGAAGGAATACTTCGACATGTGTAAAACAGAAATCAAATCCCTTTTACAGAAAAACTTAATTAGACCTAGTCACTCCCCTTGGAGTTGTACAACATTTTATGTTTATAAAAATGTAGAAGTAGAAAGAGGAGCACCTAGATTAGTAATAAACTATAAACCTCTTAACGATGCCTTACAATGGATTAGGTATCCCATACCGAATAAAAAAGATCTTATAGATAGATTACATGATTAGATAGTATTTTCTAAATTTGATCTTAAATTAGGATTTTGGCAAATCCAAATCACTGAACGGGATAGATATAAAACTGCCTTTACAGTACCTTTTGTCCATTATGAATTGAATGTGTTACCATTTGGTGTAAGAAATGGTCCATCTGAATTCTAGCATACCATGAATGATACATTTAATGCGTATACTGAATTCATAATCTGTTATATTGATGATATGTTAATTTTCTCATCTTCTATTGATCAATATTTCAAACATCTTAAAATATTTAAGCATGTTATTATCATAAATAGTTTAGTTCTTTCTGTATCTAAAATAAAACTTTTTTAAACTAAAGTCTGCTTCCTCATACATAACATTACTATTGGAACGATTATTCCTATTAACAGAAGTATAGAGTTTGCCTCTAAATTTTTAGATGAAATAAAGGACAAAACTCAATTACAACAATTTTTAGGAAGTCTTAATTACATTCGTGACTTTTATCCGCATTTATCCTGACTTACGAAGTACGCTGTACCTTGGACTCCAGAACATACTCTTGTAGTACAATGTATGAAAACAAAAATCAAACAGCTATTTTTTTTATCTTTATCCAATCCTAACTGGAAAAAGATTGTAGAAACTGATGCCTCTAACCAGGGTTATGGTGGAATTCTTAAACAATTTGATCTTAACAGAAAAAAGGAGGAACTCTTAAGATTTACCTCAGACGTTTGGAATGGACAAGCATTAAAATACCCTACTATTAAACAGGAACGTTTATCTATAGTAAAATGTGTTTTAAAATTCTGGTATGATCTTTTCAACTAGCATTTTTTAATTAGAATTGATTGCTCTGCAGCTAAACAGATATTTAAGAAAGATGTATAGAATCTTGCTTCTAAACAGATATTTGCTTCATGGCAAAACATTTTATCAGTATTTGATTTTCATATTGAATATATCAAAGGTGAGTAGAATTCTCAACCTGACTTCCGTGAATATTTACAGGGTTCATGACTAGTAGAGGCCGCGGCCGATGCAGAGGCAATTTCTATTCAACAGAATTCCCCAGTTTGAATAGTAAACTGGAAGCTTCAACTAGCAAAACTACTACAGATGTCCTCCTGATACTTGAACAATATATTTTTAACAGTATAACAGAAGAAACTATTCTCTTTATTGAAATAGCATATGAGAAATGGATGTCCGTTCCATGGGGAATCAAAAAGCGATATTTATCTACTCAACAATTTCCCGCTCACTTTGACCAGTACTAATACATATATGGAGTCGTTGTGCTTGAAACAGCAGCCATGGAGATTAAACATACTATCCATGATCATAACAGAAATACTAGCCCTCTTACATACAGTAAGGCTACCATCCGCAATATTATGCCCATTAGTCAATAGGGTTTTCACCCTCATACCACTAGAACTTTGAATATCTCTAATCAAGAAACAAAATGTAGTTATTGGGATAACATTAATTCATTTACCCTTGTTTTTTTTACAAATAGAATCCAGTACACAACCATAGTTGGTTCATCCGTGTATGTCTAGAAGTTCTAAAAAACAAGCTTCCAACCTGGTTTCTCGTTTGGTGGGATAAATTTGGTATCACATTAGATACTCTATAGAATAAGTCAGAACAATATTCAACAAATGGAAGGTAGCCTATTCTATGCTACCAATAAATAAAGGCATTTCAATACCAAATCTGTAGCCATTTTATTAACAGATTCAATATCCCTTGGATATGGAAATGAGATTTAAAATGTGATCATCAGAATAAAATTCTCAGGTTAAAAATAGTGTTCTACACCAAATGGTGAGATAAGGGAATGAATCTAAATATACCAGAACTCATCAAGGCCATCACAACTCATACACAGGCCTGTTTTGATGTTATCCCCAAGGCTCTTCCCCCATCAACAAGAAATCCTTTCATCACTATCCAAATAGAACTACTCCCATAAATCACCAAAATTAAATTGGTTGTCAAGACTATGGACTACCTAAAAGAATAATTCCTTCAGTCCTTAGGAAAGGAGGATGCTTCCATGAAATCTGCAAGAAGTACATCCAACTCCGATCAGGATGAAAACAAATTCAACATCTTGGTAGGAGAAAGTCAAGACCCACCAGAATCATCTGATCCCACTATAGCAGATTTTTGGGATTCACTCACCTCTATGATTTTTGACAAAATGGAAAATAACAAAAAGGGAAAATGAAAAGTCTCATTCTCATCTCCCACCAGTCAAAAGTAGAACCAATGAAATACTGGCACCATAACTAAAAGAAAATGCAAACAATAAACGTCAGCATAAGACGACAAATCTACTTTAATAAAGTAGATTCCCACTAGTAACAATAAACGTCGGCACAAGATGACAAATCTACTTTAATAAAGTAGATTCCCACTAGTAACAGTAAACGTCGGCACAAGACGACAAATCTACTTTAATAAAGTTGATTCCCAACAACAGTAAAGAAGATACGGACGAACGACTCAAGCTGTCTAGGACACGCGACCTTAACTTTCTTTTTTTATTGTAGTATAAAAGGGAAGCCTCACCCTTTGTTGAAGGCATCACAATTTTTAGCTATCATCTAGTATACCATCTCTCTATTATGTACTCTCTCCCTCTCAAAGAATAACAATATTTGAATATTTTGCATCGTTCTTCTTCTTCTTCATGCACTCCTCCTAACTGCAAGTTTTAAAATTTCTTGCTATCAAATTTAGAAATTAGGTTTGTATTGGCAGAAAGGCCACCACCACCACCGAAATAGTAAAATTATGAGACCATATAGGTAGTAATTTAAAATTAATATAAATGTTAATATGCCCTTTAATATCTGTAGATCTGTACTGACTATAAGAGCACTTAACAGGTAATCAATAAGATTATAAGAGTATTTCATGTCTCTCTAGTAAGATTAATGAAGCAATTAGTATGTAACTAGTGGGACGTCACCTAAGTCGCATTGTGGTTAGGTCCATGAAGCAGGGATTGTGTTAGGACCATTGATCTACCTAAATCATTGAAAGACGTGTTAGTGAGCTTCTTGACCTTCACTAGATCCTAATGATTTAGCTCTCTCGCTTATTGAGTGCGTGTTAGTTAGCCCCCTATTGGTATCAGAGCCATGGATATTTTTGGACATATTAATGATTATATTTATTTTAAATTATGTATACATGGTCATAGTAAAACATGTATGAAATTGGCTATCCTTCTATTACTACCATAGCAAATATTGTAGCTTCAACTTCCGAAGCAACTGAACTTATAGTCTTTTAAGATGTAAACGAAGCTTTGGATAAATGGACTATACCCAACGTTAAACCAGAAACAATTTATAAAATTGAAACTTTTGATTTTACCAGTAGAAAAATAATCATAACTTTTGAGCATGCTATTCCTTTATAGAACAATGATGATATCATTTATTTACTAAATATTCATGATTTATATCCTTTCATGCAAAAGAATAAATATATCCATATAGGATTTGTATAGATAGCATTTAAATCTTTAACCTTACTTATCAATATCCACTGTACCCTTCGTGATAGTGGATGTCTCAACTGGAAAGCATCCCTTATGCGAGCTATTGAAACCATCCTTTCACATGGACCAGTTTATTTCAATATCTATCCTAACCTGTTTGTAGCTCTCTCTGACAGTAATTTATCTAAGGTCTTAGAACTTAGAGTGATTTCTCATGGTGATGAGTATCTACTAGGATATGCTCTTTTTTCTATCCTTTTCAGGATTCATCTTAAGGTTCTTTCCACCTTAAATCCTTATACCAGAAAATAGAGTGAACAAGGACACACATTCCTCATAGATACTAATACTTTTAGTAGCTATCCCTAGGATAATACCTAGGGAAGAAATTACTTTTATAGAAAAATGGAAAATCCCTAATAATGTACCTACCAGATCTATCATTAGAAAATCTATAGAAGATGTCAATCGGACTCAAGGAGGTAACATATACCTCAAATTCTAGAAACCCTTAACTAGAACCCTTTCTAGTACTAGTTATAGGAGTATTCCTGCCTATAATGTCGATTCTCCAAAATCCTCTCGTCAATCTATATCTGAACCTATTGGATCTGATCAATCCTCAAATCCTTCAGTCAAAAATACTACTCCTGAAGATTATATTAGGGGTATTCATATATCAAATAATCAAATACCTCATGGTGTTTATGAAAATAGAAGGCCTAATAGCCCAACTGCTAGTGATATGTAATTCAATATTTAATAGATTTTTCTCCAAATAGTGCATTGAGAAAAAAGCATAACCAGGATTTTATGCTAGATAAATACCAGGAATTTAGGAGATGATATTTGAAATCTCATACTCCTAAGGAGCTTAACACCCTAAAAACCCAGTATTATTATCGTTTAAATATGCATCAATATATTAAATCATTTCCTAAATGGTATTGCAACTTTGCTCCCCAATTACAATTGCATAATGAAGAAAAGTTAAACGTATTAACAAGTATCCAAAGAAGTTGGACAGCCACTAGTGGTAGGATTTTTCAATCCATACATCCTTCACCTTTATCTATAGAGCTCACTCCTAGTAATGAGAATATCGAACCATTAGTTATCAATCCTTATGTTGAAATACCAGAAAAACCCATTAAATAAGAACCAGTAAAAGTTAAAGATATTTTACCTTTAACCAAAGAGAACAATTATACAAATCTTTTCCTCCACACGGTAGGAAATCAATTAACTAGAATAGAAGACCAGATTGAGAATATACATGATCAATGTTGGGTTACACCTAAACCTAAAACACTTGATCTCCAACCCGTTACCATCAAACCACCCCTTGAAGTCACTAACTTCAAGATGCAACCCAGTAAAAGCGATGAAGACTTTATGACTACTTTGATTGACAAAATAAGAGATTTAAAGATTAGTCAATTAGAGTCATCAGCACAGATAAATATGATGAATCTGGACAATCAATCTTTACCTGCGGATCAGGAAGAATACTCTCTTTCCCAAATCTTAAATATCCAAAAAAAATATTGATGATACTATCAATAAACTTTATTATTCTAGAAAGCCTACAACCTGTATCGCGCTAACAGGACCTAGTACGTACTATTACCCTAGACCTACGCTCCAAGATATATTTTATAAAGCAGATTTCCTTCATACTAAAAAATCTTACTATGGAAAATCCATCTATGAATGGAACATAGATGGGAGAATAGAATATCAAATCTTTGAAATCATACATCACATGATAATGTATGCATCAGTTTGTAAATAGAATATTAACACTGACCATCATATCTATAGATTTTTGGTTAATGGCTTTATTGGAATTCTTAAAGTATTGTGGGACAACTGCCTCAAGGAAACTCAGAGCACTAAAATTTTAAATTCTTTTAAGATTAATGTTGATCTTCATACTATGACTGAGACAAAAACCGAAGATGCTTGCTATACCTTAGCTCAAGCCGTTCTACATCATTGTGTAGGACCAAAAATTATAAATACAGATAGACATAGAGAACTTCTCCAGAATCTTAGATGCCCATCTTAGGTGGTATAAAGATGTTTTCCTAATGAAAGTTATGCAGAGATCTGACGCTAACAATGAACATTGGAAGGCATAGTTCATTGATGGACTTCCTACCTTCTTTGTCAAAAAGGTTTGAAAGAAATTAAGAGATAGAAATGATCAAATAGATATCCCTTACGAACAATATTCTATGGTCATCTAATTGGAATTGTCATTGAAGAAGGATTATCTCTATGCAATGACATGAAGTTACAACATATGATGAAACACCAGAATCTAACCAACAAAAAAGAATTAGGAGAATTTTGTGATCAGCTTGCGTATGACACGAAAATCCAGTATCCTTCAACTTCCCAAACCCATAAGCCTTATAGGACATCAAAATCTTATAAAAAAATACTCTTCCAGAATAATATTAGATTCATTCAGTAGATGGGTACAAGATACATAGAGGTACAAGATCAAAGAGATAGAGAGAGCTAACAGATCGTAAGCCGAACAAAATCTAAGGTAAATATTTCTAAGCCTAACAAATCGAAACAACGAAACAAAGTTTCTGGTCTTTTATTTACCTTAAAAGAGAAAGAGACAGAGAGGTACAACCTCGAGCTCGAGCAGAGAGAGAGGTAGAGAGAGTAGCTTCGAGTCGATGAGGGAAGCTTCGATGGTCTGTTATAGATGATGAGGGAAGCTTCGATGGTCTATAATCGATGATGAGGAAAGCCTCGATGGTCTGTAATCGACGATGAGGGAAGCTTCGGTGGTGAGGGATGCTTCGATGGCCTGTAATGGACGAGGGAAATGATGGTCTGTAATGGATGATGGAGACAATGGTGATTACTAATTGCAAAGAGAGAGAGAGAGAGAGAGAGAGAGAGAGAGAGAGAGAGAGAGAGATAAAAGAGCAGGAAGCGGCGAGACTTATGAGATTGAGAACCTTAGGGATTTTTTCAATTGGACTTTAATTTCAGTAATAACTAATAATATACAAATTATATAAAATATATATAATATGGGTGTAATCGGTTCGAACCGATTACACAATTATTGAAATTCATAGCTGAACCGAAAATGCGGTCTTTTTAGTAACCGAACCGATTACATTCTGAAGAGGAAATGAACCGACCGAACCAGTTCAGTTTGATCGGTTTGTTTTGGTTCAGAAAAAATCTGCACACCCCTAGTCAAATCCAACAGCCTAATAATCGGGCTCAATGCTTCCTTGGGACAAAAATAAGGAAGCCAATGTCTCTTCCAATGGGAGGGACAACCCAATATAAAGTTAAGGTCTTTATGTTATTAATGTGCCATAATTTGATATTCGTGGGTACAGACAAGAATCTGTGACATAATCAATTTAATTAATTGATATAATTAACTAATTATAATTTTTGAAAATTACAATAATTAATTTAATTAATTAATTCTTAAAATTAATTAATTTTACATAATTATCTCATAAATATATGAGAAAATTAAAATTTTTGATTAAATAATCTTATCTATTAATTCCATGATTACATTACTCCACTATAAATATGGAATTGCACTCTAAGTAATTATAGAATATATTGATAGAGTAATCTCATGTAGTCCATTGATATAATTAATTCATGTAGTTCTGTCCTCCAATTATTGGTTCATAAATCAGAGCTATTCAAAATTACCTTTTTATCCTTCTAATTACCTCTTAATATTTAAGTATCATTAATTCACTAGTGAACGGTCAATTTATAGTTGTGTTATAAATTTGAGCTCAATAACCATTCAGTTGCAGAATTAACACTTAAGATAACTAATATACGATCCATTAGGAAAACTTGGATTCCAAATCGTGTAAGATCATGTTCCCAAACATCCATGTTACTGAATCTCCAAAACAAAAGTCACTAACCTGTTTTACAACAAAACTCAACGAGTGAAACAGTAGATCACGTAGACATGTATAGAAGTTCATGAGAACTCAGGAAAGACTGATCGACATATAATCATCTGATTGATGTGTATTAAATCTTTATGATAACCGCTAAGTTAATAAAGATATTAATTCACATCAATCCCATCCTATGTAATCTAGGGGTGTTCAAAATTATCCCGAACCGATCAAAACGAACCGAACCGAAAAGGACCGATTACGTCGATTCTTTATGTGTTCGGTTCTGGAAATGAGAGAATCAAAGTTTCGGTTTGGTTCAAAATTTTGATGACTTTTGAACAGAACCAAACCGAATTGAACCTAAACATTAAATTCATAATATTTTTTTATTTTTTATATAAAATTTCGTATCAAATCGAATCGAAACAAAATTTTGATTTTATATTTTTTTCTCAAAAATATTTTTAATTAATAATATCGAACAGAAACTCACGGTTTAGTTCAGTTTGTTCTTTTGACATGAACAGTTCAGTTCAATTCTATTTAATTGTAGAATTGAAGTTTTAGTTTGGTTCGATTTTTTATCAAAAAATTGACTGAACTAACTGTAAATGCCCCTAATATAATCTAATTATATAATATACATTCCCTAAGACATTTATCTACATTAGCGATCTGGATCTAGATCACATGCATTCAAAATGCTTAGCGAACCATACTAGCAATCATTCATTAAAAAATCCATACTTTAATATGTTGCAGAATATTTTATTCATTATTTATGATCTTAATCCTCTCGTAAGAATACATGATCATAGTCTAATTAATGAATATGAATTTTTTAGATATTAATACAAATTATTTAATAATAATTCAGAAAAGACAATTATAAGAAAAATGCATTTTTTTTAATTTCAAATTAAAATGTCTTACACATGCTTTGATGACACTACCGATCATAACGAAAAGAAAGCTCAGCTAAGAAAACTTAGAAAATGAATTATGAGATAGATCGTTTAGCAATAAAAGCATTTGGTCCTGCCTTGAAACAAGGTGTTTCAAAAGCATCTCCTTGACATTTACAGTTGATGCTATCGAATTATTCCTCAAGTCTTTGTTCAATTTATGAAATTAAATAATATTAAATTATTATAAGATAATAATTTAAATTTGAATTAACTAATCTGTTATTTTTGAACTAACAGATAAGTTAATTGATAGTGTGATCAGATTATTAATTTTGAACTAACTAATATCTAGATATTTATCTAATAAAAATATATAATAAATTTAATAAATTGTCACGTGGCATGTCAGACTACCACATGTCAATCACTAATTTTTGAATCAGGGATTAATATGACACACTGTAGTGCCACATGGCACTATAGTGGTGCCGCAGTGGGTCCTATTGTAGGGGCGCATTTGTAAATAATTTATTATTTTATGGTAACCCTAAAAATATAATGGGTCTTGACCTAGAATATATACGGATAATATTCTATTGGCCTCATTAAGCAATCATATGTGTGATTAATTTGTTGATCAAAGCTCTATGAATTCTCTAATTCTCTCTCAGAGTTCTGTCTCAAAAATCCATTCTCCAAATCTCTAGATCTCATATGTTGAGTACATCTAGAGATAGAAAAGTGTTTTTGAATTATTCTACGTCCCCACACAAGTCCTAGTGTGTTCGAGGATTAATTTGAAAGATCTTTGTGTGGATCTCACACTCCTTTGTTTGTGAAATCTCAAGTCCGTAGTTAGCAAGGATGTTTGATAGACTACAAGAGGTATAATTCCTTTCTTTGTATGTCTTTAATTTAATGTATAGAGATATAATGGATTTGTTGATAAAAATTGTTTTTCACAAAAAAAAAAACAAATTTGGAACTTGCGGTGACGCGATTGTTTTTTCAATCAACAAAATATTTAATTAAACTGCCTCAGCTGCGCGCCTATTTCTAACAATTGGTATCATAACGGTCTTTATATATGTTTAAATTAAATACTTTGTGGGTTTTCTTGCATTATTCAATATATATTTTGATATGTATGAATGAATTGATGGTTATATTTTTCAAATGTTTGGTTAATGATGAATCGTTAATTGTATGGTGACTTTTGAGTTTAGACTTTGTTCTTATTTTATTTTGATCTTGTGTAACCCGTTTGGGGTATAGGAAGTTTTGTAATTTTATTTTGAATGTGATGTTGTAAATTTTCGTAGGCAAGAAGACGAAAAACACACGAGACGGATGCAAGGGAGAAGCGGAGGAGGATTTCCATTGCTGAACTCCACCGTCATAGTCGGGCAAACGACAGCAGTAGTGGGAGTGTCCCGCTACTGTTGCTTGTGGAAATTCTTGTGATTGCCAGGGTACGGGGCACATATGCCCTGCTACCGTGTTGCCATATCCATGTGATGCTTCGCGAAAATCCTAATCCAATCTTTTATCTTTTAATTTTAAAATTAATGTAATTTTAAAAGGATACTTATTTATTTTAATTTTTTAAAATTAAAATTCATTAATTGATTGGGTTTGACCCAATTGATAAGTCATTAATTTATTTTTTGATTTATCAAATTCAATTAATTTAAAAAGAATAATCAATGGGATTATTTAATTAGGAAAATAGTTTTTCTTAATTGAAAAGGTTTTGATCAAAATTTGAAGATTATGAAGATGGACTTCTAATCGAGAAGGATCATTTTTAGAAATATGTATTCTTGAAGCCTGCTTTGTAATTTTTTATTTTTTTTCAAGGGTTGTAAATTTAGAAATACTTAATAGTCACTCGGTTCATCATTTTTTATTTAAATAAGTGTTTATTCATTTTATTACTAACGTGAGCATGCATTAGTCGATAACATGTCATACATGAAACCTCACACAGTTTTATTTAATCATGCATCTCATTTGTAGAAAAATGATTTATTATGATTGTCATATTGTGTTTATATGGATTGCTTTGGGAAATCAATTGCATGTAAACTGTTAAGTTTTAATTAGTTAAACTTGATAATCATACCACTGTAAAGGCATGCATTTAGTTAGGCCTTTAGGATAACTGAATTTAATTAAAAGTGTTTTATTAAGGTTAGATGAATGTAATTGGCTACTTATTCTAAGTTCACCTAAATTAGTTTTAGGCTCTTTAGAATATTAAATGAACTTAGGCCAATTAGATTGGATTAATAATCAATTTTACATTCATAGGTTTATTGTAACTAGTAACTAATTTGGAATTTATCGATTAGATAACTAGAAACACATTATTGCAAAATAGTGAGTGGAAGAAAGTTGACATGTCAATTTGACCTATGGTCTGCATTATTAGTACAACAACGTGAGATGACTTTATTTCCGTCCTCCGAACAAAGGTTTCGAGCTCTGTATCAATATCAAGGTTGACTTCTTATGAAGATAGGAGTAAGTGATGTATTTTAGACTTGACCGACCCTAAGGCGACATTTTCTAAATTAAGTCATGTATTTCGAAATAATGGGTTACTCTCACAAAGTCACAATTAAGTTTTGAGTGGATAATTGTGACTTGACCAAATATACGGTACCTTATTTTTAAAAGAGAAAATATAGAATATTTTAAGTTTTAATTAATAAGGATGAGAATGTCTCATAGACAATTTAAAACTAATATGACTGACCCTAAGACGGCACATTAATTGTTGAGTTGTATTATCGTGGATTAGTAATTGTTAAGTTTATGTGTTTGATATGTTGTTTTCATGCATTACATTTACTTT
Organism: Datisca glomerata; assembly: GCA_003255025.1. Taxonomy (NCBI): domain Eukaryota; kingdom Viridiplantae; phylum Streptophyta; class Magnoliopsida; order Cucurbitales; family Datiscaceae; genus Datisca; species Datisca glomerata. The sequence goes on from QANY01010678.1 coordinate 856,821, forward strand.
TTAAATTTTTTTATATTTATTTAAATTATTTTGAATGATGTATATTTTTTTTTAGTTTCTAATATATCTACAGTGAGCTACCCATTCCTACTTTTCTTGCACTCGAAAACTTGATTGGTGATAACTTCATAAGATGGAAATCGAATTTGAATTTTATGCTTATATGTCAGAACCACAAATTTATTCTTACTAAGGAATGTCCTGAGGAGCCCCGCTGCCAATGCACCTAAACCCATTAGCGGCAAATTTGATGCTTGGATTTAGTCCAACAATAATGCTAAGTGTTGCATGCTTGTGAACATGAATGATGTTCTCAGAACAAAGCATGAAAGCATGGAAACTACTTATGAGATTATGGAATCTACACAGGCGATGTTTGGGTAGCAATCTAATCAAAGTCGTCATGAAGCTACTAGGAGCTAAATGACTACTAAGATGAAGAAAGGTACTTTTGTGCGTGAACATGTTTTGAACATGATCAACATAATGTATGAGGCAGAAGTGCAAGGGGCTACCATTGATGAGCGAACTCAAGTCAACATTTACTTGAATCGCTCACGATTGCTTTTTTTTTTGTTCACTACCAACTATGTTATGAACAAGTTGCAATTCAACGTGACCCAATTGTTGAATGAACTGCAGACTTTTGAGTCACTCAGCACGAGTATGACAAAAGAGGGCGAGGTAAATGTTGTCGAGAAAAGCCTTCTTCCACTGTTGTTAATAGTAACAAAAGGAAGAAGAACTAGGGTAAAGAAAAAAGTAAGAACAAGAAAAGAAAGAAAGGCGAGAAGTCACCTAAAGGCCGAGAAGAACAAGAAAGACAACAACTCCAAGAAGAAAGAACCAAGGGAAAATGTTTCCATTGTGGAGTTGAAGGTCACTAGAAGAGAAACTGTAACAAGTATTTCTCCAAGTTGTAAAAGAAAAGTAAATTTAATTTACCTGTACATGAACCTTGTTTAATGGTTGTAACAAGTATCTCTCTGAGATGAAAAAAAGATAAATTTGATATACTTGTACTTGAAACTGATTTAGTGGAATATGATTTGTCATCCTAGATTATTGATTCAAAAGCCACTAACAAGGTATGTTCTTCTTTGCAGAATCATGATTCTTCAAGGTAGCTTGCTGATGGCGAGGTGATAATGAGAGTTGACAATTGTGCGCTTATTTCAGTGAAAGCATTGGGATTGCGCGCTTAAATTTAGAAATAATTACTTTGTTTTGAACAATGTTTATGTTATTCATGGGTTCTCTAGAAATTTGATTTCTTTACCCTTGTTGCATAAACAAAATTTTGATATTTCTATTAATAATAATATGTTTATTATTTCTAAGATTGGATTCAATATTTGTCGTGTAAAAGTTTCAAAGCGGACTGTATATGTTTAAACCAACTGAATCATCATTAAATAATTCAAAATTATTTAAAGTAGCTAATCCAAATTGAAAAGTGATACGTGTCAATGGCCTCTTAGGTTGTGACATATTAATCTTGGCAGAATAAACCAATTAACAAAGTATGGTACTGTGAATGGATTAAAAGTTGGAACTCTTCCATTTTGTGAATCTGTCTAGAAGGTAAATTGACCAAAAGACCTTTGTCTGGAAAGGACCAAAGAGCCAAAGAACCACTTGAGCTAGTACACAGTTATATCAGTAGACCGAACAATCTACAAGCTAGGGGTGGGTATGAGTATTTCGTTACTTTTATTGGTGATTGCTCTAGATACGGTTATACTTACCTAATATACAGAAAGTCTGAAACTTTTGGAAAGTTTAAAGACTTCAAAGTAATTAGGTAAATCTTTGAGAACACTTCGATCAGATCGAGGTAGTGAATACTTAGATTTAGAATTCAAGGATTACCTGTTAGAGTATGGAATTTTTCTCAACTCACAGCACCTGGAACGTCACAGAAAAATGGTATTTCAGAAAGGAGAAACCGAACCTTATTGGATATGGTTAGGTCGATGTTAAAATACTCATCATTACAACTTAGATGATGGGGATATGCACTGTATGAATCAACGGCGTCGCGCGGCAGAGGCATGGCTTTAAAAAAAATTAAAGCATTAGTTATATATAAAATGAAAAAATTTGCAATGCCACGGTTTCCAAAAAAATATAAACTTTTTAATGGAAAATATTTTTTCCCATCGGACTCATTATATATCTATACATTAAATCTAAGACATGCAAAGATATGAATTATATCTCTTATAGTCTACCAAGCATTTTTCCAAACAACGAACTTGTAATCCCACGAACAAGAGATTGCGAGATCTACACAAAGATCTTCCAACCCAATCCTCAAACATACTAGGACGTGTGTGGGCACGTAGAATAAATCAAAAATAATTTTTTGCCTCTAGATATACTCAACACATGAGATATAGTGATCTGAAAAAGGACTATTGTGTGACAAAACTCTAAGAGAAAATTAAAAAAACTCACAGAACTTTTTGATTAACCTTTAATCACACAGTTTCATAACGTGAGACCCGTAGAATAATATCTATATATATCTTCTAGGTCAAGGCTCATCTGATTTTGGATGTAAATAATAAATTATTTATTTAATGTGCCATTATAGTGGGACCAACTACATTTGGTACAACACTGCAGTGCCACATAGCACTACAATGCGCCGTGTGGATCAATAGCACCTCACGGCACGGCTGATTCACGGCACCGCTGTAGTGTGGTGTGGCACAAGAATATGCCACGTGTTACTGTAGTGCATCATGTTACTACAGCAACTCATCTCAATCTCTGACGTGTGGCAGTCTAAATCTAATTTGTCAAGTCTCAATTATCCAATAATTTATTATTCATATTAATCAAATAAATATCTAGATATTAGTTAAATCAAATTAACTTATATGATCTTTCAATCAATTATCTTATATATTAATTAACAGATCAGATAAACCAAACCATTATCTCATAATGATTTAATATTATATAATTTTATAAATTAAATATTATGTCTCAGTAATCGATCAACATTAAATTAATCGATATTATAATTTATTTATAATTTCCAAAATCATAATAAATAATATTATTAATTAATATCACATAATTATATACTTGCCAAAAAAATTTATGTCCTTGTGCAAGCTAGTCCTTTTCTCATGTCCTAAAATATTCACATCATAGATTGTGTAGTACAGGGTGACTCGGGGACCATGAGCTCATAATTCTAAGCTCCAATAAACCAGATTATTAATTAAACTCTTTAATTAAATAATTTTATTTGTTAATTCTATTATTACTCAACTATAAATATAGATTGCACTCTTAGTAATTACAGATTATATTTACAGAGTATTCTCGTGTAATCCATTGATATAATCACTTCATATAGTTCTGTCCTTCAATTATTGGTTCATAAATTAGAGCTAGTCAAAATTACCATTTTACCGTTCTAATTACCTCTTGATCCGTAAGTACTATTAATTCACTAGTGAACGGCCAATTTTTAATCGTATTATAAATTTGAGTTCAATAACCATTCAATCCAGAATTAACAATTAAGGGAACCAATATACGATCCATTAGAAAAACTTGTATTCCAAATCTTATCAGATCATGATCCCAGCCATCCATATCACTGAATCACCAAAATAAAAGTCACTAGTTTGTTTTACAAACAAACCTTAATGAGTGAATCAAATGATGTAGTAGACATGTATAGGAGTTCATGACTACTCAGAATTCAGACTGGTCTACATATGATCATTAGTTTTAATGTGTATTAAATCTTTATGATAAACGCTAAGTTAATAAAGATATTAATCTACATCGGTCTTGTCCTATATAATCTAATTATATAAAGTACATTCACTAAGATGTCTATCCACATCAGTGATTCGTATATAGATCAAATGCATTCATATTTAGATATAAATCAGATGCATTTATAATAACTTATCTGATCTACCAATCAAATATCTTATATATTAATTAACAGATTAGATAAAAAATCAAATCATTATCTCATAATGATTTAATATTATTTAATTTCATAAATCAAATATTCTGTCACACTAATCGATCAACATAAAATTAATCAATATTATTATCTATATCTAATTTCCAGAAATTAAAATAAATATATTATTAATTAATTCTTGATTAACTAATATCACATAATTATATATGTGCCCAAGAAATTTAATTTCTTATGCAAGCTAGTCATTTTCTCATATCCTAAAATATTCACACCCTAGACTGTGTAGTATAGAGTTGACTCAGGAACCATGAACCCATAATTCTAAGCTCCAATAAATCAGATTATAAATTAAATAATGTTATTTGTTAATTCATTATTACTCCACTATAAATATGAAATTACAATCCTAGTAATTACAGAATATATTTACTGAGTATTCTCGTTTAGCCCATTAATATAATCACTTCATGTAGTTCTGCCCTACAATTATTTGTTCGTAAATTAGAGTTAGTGAAAATTCATGTTTTACCCTTCTAATTACATTTTGATCCTTAAGTACCATTAATTCACTAGTGAAGGGCCAATTTATAATCGTATTACAAATTTGAGCTTAATAACCATTCAGTTCCAGAATTAACACTTAAGCGAACTCATATATGATCCATTAGGAAAGCTTGGATTCTAAATCATGTAAGATCATGTCTCAGCCATCCATATCACTGAATCACCAAAACAAGTCGCTAGTATGAAATAAACAAACCTTAACGAGTGAATCAAATGATCAAGTAGACATGCCTATGAGTTCATCTCTGCTCAAGATTCAGACTGATCTACATATGATCACCAATTTTGACGTGTATTAAATCTTTATGATAAATGTTAAGTTAATAAATATATTAATTCACATCGGGCTTGTCCTATATAATCTAATTATATAAAGTACATTCACTAAGATGTTTATCCACATCAGATGCATTCATAATGCTCAGTGAACCATACTAGCAACCATTCATTAAAGATTTCATACTTTAATATGTTGCAGACTATTTTATTCATATATATGATCTTAATCCTCTCGTACATATATAAGATTATAGTCTCATTAATGAATATAGAATTTTTAGATATTTATATATAAATTATTCAATAATAATTTAAAAGAATAATTATAAAAAAAATGTAATTTTGTTAATTTCATATAAAAATTGTCTAAACACATGTTTTTTGGGCACTATGCTCAACAATCTCGCACTTGCTCTAAAGCAAATGTGACATCTTTCTTAACCTCATATTTCACACATGACCCTCAAACGACTTCGTAGGAAGTGTCTTAGTAAAAGGATCAGCTAGGTTTTGATTTGATGTTATCTTCTTAACAATCACATATCATCGATGCACGATCTCTCTCTTACAATATGTTAATTCCTCTCAATATGTTTGCCCTTATTGTGACTCATCGGTTCTTTGGAATTAGCCACATCCCCATTGTTATCATAGTACAGGATCAGTGGCTTGTCCATATCTGGAACTACTTCCAGATCAGTATAAAACTTTCTGAGTTATATCGCTTCTTACGCAACTTCACAAGCCGCTATATATTCAGCTTCCATAGTGGAATCTTCAATACTGGATTGTTTAATATTTTTCCAGACTACAGCTCCTCCACCTAGGGTGAATATTGATTTAGACATCGACTTCAACTGTCTCTATATGATTAAAAAATCAGAATCAATATATCCAGTAGTAGGGTTCAGGTCTCCACCTGAATAAACAAGCATATAATTTCTCATTCTTCGAAGATACTTGAGAATGTGCTTTACTGCAATCTAATTTTTTAAATTAGGATTTGATTGATAACGACTGAAAATTCTTACTACATAATAGATGGCTGGTCTCGTACACAACATTGCATACATGAGACTACTAACAACTGAAGCACAAGGAACTTTCCTCCTGAGATGTCTTAGGACACTACTCCGTTGAAAGGACAATTCCATGTCTGGTCGGTAGTTGACCTTTCTTGAAATTTTTTATAGAGAATCTCTCCTTCACCTTATCAATATAAGATGCTTGAGAAATTGCCAAGAGCTTGTTCTTTCTATCCCTTAGGATTTGGATGCCTAGAACATAGCTCGCCTCTTCCAAATCTTTCATTTAGAATTTCTCAGCTAACCATTTCTTTACTTTCGACAAAGTTTTTACATCATTCCCAATTAGTAGAATATCATCTACATAAAGAACTAAGAAAACGACTATCTTGTCTTTGATGTATTTATAAACACAAGCTTCATCAATATTTTTCTCGAAGCCATACGATTTAATAATCCCATCAAAGGTAAGACTCCAAGATCTAGATGTTTTCTTTGATCCATAAATAGATCTAAGTAACTTGCATACTTTTTTATCTTTCTCCTTTTTCACGAACCCTTCTGGTTGCATCATATAGATGTTTTCTTCAAGAGAACCATTGAGAAAAGCTATCTTGACATCCATTTTTCATATTTCATAATCTAAACTAGTGGCTATGGATAAAAGGATACGAATGGATTTTAGCATGGCAATGGGAGAGGATGTATTTTCATAATCGAGTCTTTCCCTTTATGTATACACTTTGACTACCAGTCGTGCCTTGAAAGTCTCTACCTTCTCATCTGCACAACTTTTCTTCTTGAAGATCCATTTACATCCAATGTGCCTGACATCTTTAGGTGGATCTAGAAGTTCCCAGATAGAATTGGAATACATCGATTCCATTTCTTGGTTCATGGCATTTTACCATTTCTCCTTTTCAGGATCTTCCATCACCTCTTAAAGTTTAATGGATCGTCCTTATCAGTGTCAAACACTAGAATATGTGCATCTAGTTCATAGCGAATAAGTTGTAATACAATCCTCCCATTACAACGTTGCACCGAGGTTTTCTGAACCGGAACAGTAGTCTATGTGGTTTGTCGTTTATCAGTTAATGATAAAGGTGGTCAAATCTCATTATATGTTAATTCTTTGAGAACTACTTTGCTCTGAGGTTTGTAGTTTTTCATATAGTCATGTTTAAGGAAAGTGGCATTTGTCGATACAAACATCTTTTGATCCTTGTGACTATAAAAGTGCCCACCTCTTATTTGTGCAGCATAGCCAACAAATACACACACTTCAGACCTTGAGTCTAACTTTTTAGTTTTGGATTTAAGAACGTGAACTGGACACCCTCATATATAAAAATGATGCAAACTAGGCTTGGAGCCATTCCATAACTCTAAAAGTGTTTTGCTTACAGACTTAAAAGGCATTACATTCAAAATGTAGGTTGTCGTTTGAAGTGCATATCCCCAGAATCTGAATGGTAGTCATGAATAATTTAACATCGACCTAACCATATCCAATAGGGTTCAGTTTCTCCTTTTTGAAATATCATTTTGTTGTGACGTTCCAGGTGTTGTGAGTTGGGATAGAAGGGCATACTCCAGTAGGTGATCCTTGAATTCTAAATCTAAGTATTCACCACATCGATCTGATCGAAGTGTTTTCAAAGATTTACCTAATTGATTTTTAGCTTCATCTTTGAAGTCTTTAAACTTTCCAAAAGTTTCAGACTTTCTAGCATTAGGTAAGTATAATCATATCTAGAGTAATGGTCAATAAATGTGATGAAATACTCATAACCACCTCTAGCTTGTACATTAATCGGTCCACAGACATCACTATGTACTAGATAATTTGGTTATTTGGCTCTTTGGCCCTTTCGATAGAAAGGTCTCTTGCTCATTTTACCCTCTAGATAAGATTCACAAAGGAAGAGTCTCAACTTTTAGTTATCTCAAAGCACCATGCTTTGTTAACGGATTTAATCTATCTAGATTATTATGTCCCAACCTAAGATGACATAGATACATGTCATCATCATGAGAAACTCTTTGTCCTTTATTACTTTTAGGATTTGCTACTTTAAACAATCCCGAATTATTTAACAAACGTTCAATCGGTTTTAAGCATATACAGTCTATCGAAACTTTTATGATAAATATTGAATCCATTCTTCGAATATAATATACTTATTATTAATAAAATAAATATCAAATAATTGTTCATGCAATAATGATAAAGAAATCAAATTTCTCGAAAAACCAGGAATAAAATAAACATTGTTCAAAACAAGAAAATTATTTTCAAAGCTTAAATGGACTCTCCCTAATGCTTTTACTGACACGAGCGCAACGCTGCCAACTCTCATTATCACCTCGCCATCATCCAGCTCCCTTGACGAATCAAGCATCTACAAAGAAGAACATACATGGTTAGTGGCTCCAGAATCCAATATACAGGGCGACAAATCATATTCCAATAAACAAGCTTCAAGTACAGTAAATCACATTTACCTTTCTTTTTCAACTCGTAGAGATACTTGTTATAGTTTCTCTTCCATTGACCTTCAACTCCATAATGGAAACATTTTCCCTTGGTTCTTTCTATTTGGACTTGTTGTCTTTCTTGTTCTTCTTAGCCTTTAGGTAACTTCTCAGCTTTCTTTCTTTTCATATTCTTCCTTTTGTCCTTAACATTGTTCTTCTTCCTTTTGTTAGTATTAACAACAGTGGAAGAAAGATTTTGCTCAATAATATTTATCTCGCTCTATTTGGTCACACTGTTGTTGAGTGACCCAGAAGTTTGCAGTTCATTCAACAATGGGATTTTGTTGAATTGTAATTTATTCACAACATCAATGGTAGCCCCAGAATCTATGATCTAAGCATCATATTTGTCGCAAACATTTTTCGGGGCCTCGTCAGCGAGATTTTCAGAACATTTCTCAGTAAGAACAAACTTGTGGTCTCACACATCAGCATCAAATTTAAATTTGACTTCCATCTTATGAAGTTATCACCATTGAGTTTTTCAAGAGCGAGTAAAAGAGTAATAGGGTTGTCCATGGTATACATTAATAACTGAAAAATAGAACATACATAATTCAAAATAATTGATATAAATATCAAGAAATTTGGAAAGTAAAGGTGATGCATGAATGCAACATATCAAACACATAAACTTAAAAATTACTAATCCATGATAAGATTACCTAAAATATTAGTGTGTCGCCTTAGAGTCAGTCAGATTAGTTTTAAACTGTCTATGAGATATTCTCATCCTTATTTATTAAAACTCAAAATATCTCATATTTGCTCTTTTAATAATAATGTATCGCTTATTTAGTCAAGTCACAATTATCCACTCAAAGCTTAATTATGATTTTGTGAGTGTAACCTATTATTTTGGATTTCATGACTTGATTTAGAATATGCCGCCTTAGGGTTGGTGACGTCTAATTTATATCACTTAGTCATTTCTTCTTAAGAAGTTCAACCTTGATATTGATATAGTTCGAAACATTCCTTATGGGGATGAAAACAAAGCCATCTCGAGGCCCTCTCTGTATCTCATGGCATTGTACTAATAATGGAGATCATAGGTTAAATTGACATGTCAACCTTCGCCCACTCACTATTTTATAATTGATGTATTTTTATTTCAACTAATCAATTGATTTCAAATTAATTACTAGTTAAAATACCCTTTGAATGTAAAATTAATTACTAATCCAATCTTATTGGTCTAAGTTCATTTAACCTTCTAAAGAGCTTAAATCAAAACTAGGTGAACTTATAATAATTAATTAATTACATTCATCAAACTTTAATAAAACTCTTTTAATAAAGTCAATTATCCTAAAGGTTACTTAGGCCTTTAGAGTGGTGTGATAACCAAGTTTAACTAATTAAAACTTAACAGTTTACATGCAAATGATTTCTTAAAGCAATTCATATAAATACATTAGGAGAGTCATAATCAATCATGTTTCTACGCAAGAGATGCATGATTAAATAAAACTGCGTGAAGTTTCATGTATGACATGTGATCGACTAATATATGATCATATTATCAGTCATATAAATAAACATTTATTTAGATAATTAAATTAACAAATGATGAACCGAGTAACTATTGGGTATTTTAAAATTACAACCTTTGAAAAATAGAAATAACTATAGAATGGACTTCAAGAATATATATTTCCAAAAAATCTCCTTCTCCCACCAGAGGTCCATCTTCATAATCTTCATGTTTTGGTCAAAACCATTTTAATTAGGATACACTATTTTTCTAATTAAATTATCTCATTAATTATCCTTTTAAAATTAATTGAATTTGATTAGTCAAAAAATAATTTGATGACTCATCAAACTTGGGTCAAACCCAATCAATTAACTAATTTTAATTTTCAAAAAAGTTAAAATGGATAACTATCCTTTTAAAATTTCAAAATTCAAAATTCAAATGTCAAAATTTAAAAGATAAAAGATATGATTAGAGTTTTTGTAAAACATCATAGGGATAGGGCAACACGGTATCAGGGTTTCAGCGAAACATACCCTAGCAATCAAAACGATTATCGCTGGCGGTGGTCGTGGTACACCCCCACCGCTACCACTGGCTGCCCATCCACCGCCGGCGGTGCAACCACTGGCATACCTCACGGCGCCGCAGCTGCCGATTTCTCTAGCTGCAGTTCTGCCTCTGGAAAGTCGAAGACGCCAATGGCATCAATCATATTGCCTGTGTCGGCACCGAAATTCCTTAATGGAATTTCTATTTCTCTGTTCTTCTCCTCGTTCGTCTCATACAAAAATTCCCATGCTCTAAAATGGCTTACAGAAGATCTAAGGAAAATAAAGAACAAAGCCTAAATCAAAAAGTCATCATACAATTAACAATTCATCATTAAATCATTCATTCAAAAAACATAACCATCTATTCATTCATATATATCAAAATGTATAATGAATTTTCTAAGAACATCCACACAGTATTTAATGCGTACATATATAAAGATTATTCTGATACCAATTGTTAGAATCGGCGCCGTCGTGCGACGGAGGCGTGGCTTTAAAAAAAATAAAACTATATTGATTTATAAAATGAAAACAATTGCGATGCCAGGGTTTCCAAAAAATAAAAACTTTTTCGTCAAAAATATTTTTTCTCATCGGATCCATTATATATCTATACATTAATCTAAGACATACAAAGATATAAATTATACCACTTGTAGCCTATCAGCGTTCTTACAAATAGTAAACTTGTAATCCGACGAACAACAGACTGCGAGATCTACACCAAGATCTTCCAAACCAATCCTCAAACACACTAGAACGTGTGTGGGCACGTAAAATAAATCAAAGACATTTTTTTATCTCTAGATGTACTCAACACATCAGAATTAGAGATTTGAAGAATGACTATTGTGAAACAAAACTCTAAGAGAAAATTCAGAAAACTCACAGAGCTTTTTTGTTAACCTTTAATTTCACAATTGCACACCCTAAGACCAATAGAATAATATCTATATATATCTTCTAGGTCAAAACTCATCAGAATTTGCATGTAAATAATAAGTTATTTACTTCATGTACCATTTCAATTGGTGCAACACTACCGTGCCACATGGCACTGCAATGCGTCGTGTGATCAACTGTACCTCATGGCACTGCTAATTCACGGGACCACTGTAGTTCCGTTTGGCACTATAGTGTGTCACATGTTAGTATAGTAACTTTACAGTGCCACATCGCACTGCAATGTGTCGTGTGGATCAACTGTACCTCATGACACTGCTAATTCACGGGACCACTGTAGTTCCTGGGGCACTATAGTGTGTCACATGTTACTGTAGCGCCACGTGTTACTATAGTAACTCATGTCAATCTCTGATTCAAAATCAGAGAGTGACATGTGGTAGTCTAATTTGTCAAGTGTCAATTATTTTATAATTTATTATTCATATTAATCAGATAAATATCTAAATATCCGTTAATTCAAATTAATTTATATGATCTCCCAATCGATTCTTATATGTTAATTAACAGATAAATCAAATCAAATCATTATCTCAAATTGATTTATATGATCTCCCAATCAATTCATCATTTGATCAACATTAAATTAATCGATATTATTATTTATTTCTAATTTCCAAATTATAATAAATAATATTATTAATTAATTAATATCACATAATTGTCTCATAATTATATACTTGCCCAAGAATTTTATTTCTTTATGCAAGCTAGTCCTTTTTTCATGTCCAAAAATATTCACACTCTAGACTGTGCAGTACATAGGTGACTCGGGGACCATGGACTCATAATTCTTAGCTCCAATAAACCAGATTATTAATTAAACTCTTTAATTAAATAATTTTATTTGTTAATTCCATTATTACTCAACTATAAATATGGATAGTACTCTTAGTAATTACATAATATATTTACAGAGTATTCTCGTGTAGTCCATTGATATAATCACTTCATGTAGTTCTATCCTTCAATTATTGGTTCGTAAATTAGAACTAGTCAAAATTACAATTTTATTGTCTAATTACCTCTTGATCCTTAAGTACCACTAATTCACTAGTGAACGGCCATAAATTTGAGCTCAATGACCATTCAATTCCAGAATTAACACTTGGATTTCAAATCTTATAAAACCAATATATGATCCATTAGGAAAGCTTGGATTTCAAATCTTATAAAATCATGTTCTCAGCCATCCATATCACTGAATCTTCAAAAGAAAAGTCACTAGTATGTTTTAAAAACAAACCTTAACGAGTGAATCAAATGATCTAGTAGGCATGCATAGGAGTTCATGACTATTCAGTATTCAGACTAATCTGCATATGATCATCAGTTTTATGTGTATTAAATTTTTATAATAAATGCTAAGTTAATGAATATATTAACCCACGCTGGTTTTGTCATATATAATCTAATTATATAAAGTATCTTCACTAAGATGTCTATCCACATCAATGATCCAGATCTAGATCACATGCATTCATAATGCTTAGTGAACCGTACTAGCAACAATTCATTAAAGATTCCATACTTTAATATGTTGCAGACTATTTTATTCATTATCTTTTATCTTAATCCTCTCGTACATATACAAAATTATAGTCTCATTAATGAATATAGAATTTTCAGATATTTATATATAAATTATTCAACAATAATTTAAAAGAAAAATTATAATAAAAATATAATTTCATTTATTTCATATTAAAATTATCTAAACACATGCTTTAAGGCCATTATGCCCAACATGAATTTCAAACGGCAACTTACATTTTGAATGTAGTTCCTTCTAAGTGTGTAAGCTAGACCTTTTATAGTTTTGGAATGGCTCCAAAGTGTCATTTCCATATATGGGGGTGTACAGCTCACGTTCTTAAACCTAAGACTGAAAAGTTAGACTCAAGGTCTGAAGTGTGTATTTTTGTTAGCTATGCTCTAGAAATAAGAGTTGGTTACTTTTATAGTCATAAAGATCAAAAAGTGTTTGTATCAACAAATGATACTTTTCTCGAACACGACTATATGGCAAACTACAAACCTCAGAGAAAAGTAGTTCTCAAAGAACTAGCATCTGATGCGATCATATCATCTTCATCATTAACTGATAAATGACAAACCATAGAAACTAGTGTTCTTGTTTAGGAAACCCCGGTGTAATGTCGTAATGGGAGGGTTGTACAACTTATTCTCTATGAACTTGAGGCACAAGTCCTAGTGTCAGACACTGATAAGGATGATCTATTAACCTTTAAAGATGTAATGGATGATCCTAAAAAGGAAAATTGGCAAGATGCCATGAACCGAGAAATGGAATCGATGTATTCCAATCTTGTCTAGGAACTTGTAGATCGATCTAAAGAAGTGAGGCTCATTAGACGTAAATGGATCTTCAAGAAGAAAGGAGTTACAGATGGAAAAATAGAGACTTTCAAAGCACGACTAGTAGCCAAAGTCTATACTCAAATGAAAGGATTCGATTATGAAGAGACATTCTCCCTCGTTGCCATGCGAAAATCCATTCACATTCTTTTATCTATAACCGCTAGTTTAGACTATGAAATGTGGCAAATGGATGTGAATACATATTTTCTGAATGGCTCTCTTGAAGAAAGTATATATATGATACAACCAGAAGGTTTCGTGAAAAATGGGCAATATCAGAAAGTATGCAAGTTGCTTAAATCAATTTATGGATTAAAGCAAGCATCAAGATATTGGAATCTTACCTTTGATGAAACTATTAAATCATACGACTTAAAACAAAATGTTGACGAAGCTTGTGTTTGTAAATACATCAAAGATATGAAAGTGTTTTTCTAAGTTCTTTACGTAGATAATATTCTACTCATTGGAAATGAAGTGGAAACTGTGTCGAAAGTAAAGCAGTGATTAGGTAATAAATTCCAAATAAAGATCTGGGAGAATTGAGTTATGTTCTAGGCATCCAAATCCTAAGGGATAGGAAGAACAGTCTCTTGGAAATTTCTCATGCGTCTTATATTGATAAGGTGCTGGAAAAATTCTCCATTGAAAATTCCAAGAATGGTCAATTACCGACCATACATGAAATTGTCATCTCCAATGAACACTATCCTAAGACACCTCAGGAGGAAGGGGATATGAGAAAGGTTCATTATGCTTCAGCGGTCGGGAGTCTCATGTATGCCATGCTGAGCACAAGACCAGATATATGTTATGCAGTAAGAATTTTCAGTCGTTCTCAATTAAATCCTGGTTTAGAATACTGGATTGCAGTAAAGCACATTCTCAAGTATCTTCAGAGAATGAAAAATTTTATACTTGTTTATTCAGGAGGAGACCTGAACCCTATTGGATATAATAGTTCTAATTTTCAATCAGATATGGACAGTCAAAAGTCAACGTCTGGATCAGTATTCACCCTAAGTGGATGAGATGTAGTCTGAAAAAGTATTAAACAATCTGGTATTGCAGATTCCACATTGGAAGCCGGATATATAGCGACTTATGAAGCTGTGAAAGAAGCAGTTTGGTTCATAAAGTTCTTTATTGATCTGAAAGTAGTTATAGACATGGATAAGTCGTTAATCCTATACTATGACAACAGTGGGGCAGTAGTTAATTCAAAATAACCAATGAGTCACAAGAGGGGCATGAAGCGCATTGAGAGGAAATACACCATCTTGTAAGAGAGATCGTACACCGAAGAGATGTGACATTATTAAAATAACGTCATATCATAACCTGGCTGATCCTTTTACCAAGACACTTCCTACGAAGTCATTGGAGGGACACGTGTGAAATATGGAGTTGAGAGGGATTCCACATTTTCTTTAGGGCCAGTGGAAGATTGTTGGGCATAGTGCCCTCAAAGCATGTGTAAAGACATTTTAATTTAAAATTAATAAAAATATTTTTTTTTTATAATTGTCTTTTCTGAATTATTATACAATAATTTGTATTAATATCTAAAAATTCTATATTCATTAATGAGACTATGATCTTGTATTAGTACGAAAGGAGTAAGATCATAGATAATGAATAAAATAGTCTACAACATATTAAAGTATGAAATCTTTAATGAATGATTGTTAGTATGGTTCACTAACCATTTTAAATGCATGTGATCTAGATTCAGATCGCTGATGTGGTTAGACATCTTAGTGAATGTACTTTATATAATTAGATTATATAGGACATGACCAATATGAATTAATATCTATATTAACTTATCGTTTGTCAAAAATATTTAATACAACCCAATCAGATGATCATAAGTAGATCAATCTAAATTCTGAGTAGTCATGAACTCATATACATGTCTATTAGATCTTTTGATTCACTCGTTAAGGTTTGTTTGTAAAATAGGCTCGTAACTTTTGTTTTGGAGATTCAATGACATGAATGACTGAGAACATGATCTTACAAGATTTGGAATCCTAGCTTTCTTAACTTATCGTATATCGGTTCCCTTAAATGTTAATTCTGGAACTAAATAGTTGTTGAGCTCAAACTTATAATACGATTATAATTGACCGTTCACTACTGAATTAATGATACTTAAGGATCAATAGGTACTTAGAAGGGTAAAATGGTAATTTTGATCAACTCTGATTTACAAACCAATAATTAGAGGACAATTACATGAATTGATTATATCAATGGATTACACGAGATTAATCTGTAGATATATTGTATAATTACTAATAGTGCAATTTCATACTTATTGTACAGTAATAATGAAATTAATAAATAAGATTATTTAATTAAAGAGTTTAATTAATAATCTGATTTATTTGAGCAAAGAATTATGGGTACATGGTCCTCAAGTCACCTCTACACTACACAGTCTAGGGTGTGAATGTTTCAGGATATAAGAAAAGGACTAGCTTGCAAAAGGAATTAAGTTTCAGGATAAGTATATAATTATGTGAAATTAATTATTGAAATTTTCAGAAATTACAATTAATTAATTTAATCGATTATTGTAATTTTCAGAAATTAAATTAATTACTTATATCAATTATTTTTTGAATTAATCGATAAGTGATACAATATATTTGACTTATGAAATTAAATAATATTAAATTATTATAAGATAATAACTTGAATTTGAATTAACTAATCAGTTATTTTTTTAACTATAAGTTAGTTAATAGTTGTGATAAGATAAGTTAATTTTGAATTAACTGATATCTAAATATTATCTGTAAAAATAAATAATAAATTTAGAAAAATTGACACGTGGCATGTCGGACTGCCACATGCCAATCATTGATTTTTGAATCAAGCATTGGCATGACACATTGTTGTGCCACATGGCACTATAGTGACACGTGACACATTGTAATGCCACCCGACACTACAGTGGTGCGTGGGACTCTATAGTGGCACTATAGTAGTTCTCAACACACAACAGTGCCACACGATACTGCAATGTTGCCGAGACTGTAGTGGGTTCCACTACATTGGTACATTTGTAAATAATTTATTATTTTATGAAAATCCTAAAAATCTAATGAGCCTTCACGTAGAATATATATATATATATATATAGATAATGTTCAATTGGTATCATTAAGAAATCATAAATGTGATTAATTTGTTAATAAAAGTTCTGTGAATTCTCAATTCTCTCTCAGACTTCTATCTCAAAAAGTTATTCTCCAAATCTCTAGATCTCATGTATTAAGTACTTCTAGAGACAGAAAAGTGTTCTTGAATTATCCTACGTGCCCAAACACGTCCTAGTGTATTCGAGGATTTGTTCAAAGATCTTGGTGTGGATCTCACAGTCCGTTGTTTGTGGAATCTCAAGTTCTTTGTTAGCGAGGACGCTTGATAGACTACAAGAGGTATAATTTCTTTCTTTGTATGTCTTTTAATTCAATGTATAGATATATAATGGATCCGTTGAGAAAAATTATTCTTTACAAGAATTTGTTTTGGAACTTGGGGCGACGCGATTATTTTTTCAATCAATAAAAATTTTAAGTAAACCGCCCCCACTGCGTGCCTCTATTTCCAGCACTTTATTCCTTGGAGTCTCAAATAATGGTCATTACTATTGCCACAGATCGGTCATGCTTAGATATATATATTAATAAATTAATTAATAAATTACCAATAAAAATAAATTAATAAATTTTTTTCTTCCCAGATTTGTATATGGAGCTCTCATGGATGGGAGAAGCAGAAGTCTAGATTCTTGCAACTTCTTTTCTCTTCTTTTTTTTTGTGGTAGTTCAAGGAATTGACCCTCCTAGAAGAGAAAGGTTGATTGATCTTCTTTATATAGATTTGAGATGGCAGATGCATAAGGTATCTCATAGGTAGCAAATGGATTTCCTTTTAGAGGCTGAATATGATACGCCTTTGATAGTGTAGTGTGTTTTTCTTGTCAAATTAAGTGTATATAGAAAGTAACGGATGTAATTTCTTTGTATTTATTTTGTTGGAAAATAACATATAAATCCTGAGAGTTTAATGTTTGGTATATGTTTTTATTAATGTGATATTTTAAGAGCAAATGTAATTACGCTAAGTAAAAACTTTAGGGTGGAATTAAAAAAATTAAAAGCAGTACTTGCAACGGTAGATATAAAAACCAAACTAAAAAAGATAATCTTACACAATGCCATTAAACGAGACGTCGTAGTAGAACTAGAACATTGATGTAAATAAACGTAACATCGTAATTAGGACAATGAATTACAACGGCAAAAATCATCTTGTATGATGGTGGTAATCAAAAGCATCATAAGAATCTCAAAAATACATGACGGTCATTCCATTAGAATGACGATAAAAATAAAACGTCTTAATGGGGAAAATATTAATGATGGTGTTAATTTCTTGTACGATGGTAGTAAGTAAAACCGTCATAATAATCTCCATAATACACTATTGTCGTTCACTTCTCACGAAGGCATATATAACCACCGTCATCAAGTGTTTTACTATTTATGACAACATACAAAAATGACACAATTTTTGTTTCTATAAGCGTCGTGATAGGATTAAAATGTATCGATGTTTTTTTGGAAATACCCTTGTTGTAAAGATGTCATCTTACGACATTGTTTACCTACTATCGTGAAATGTAAAAAAATATTACACGACACTTGCATAGACAATGTTGAATCCCTGTCGTCTATAGTAATAGAAGATGGGTAATTGCAGTCGTAAAAGGCCATTTTTTTTAGTAGTGCGCTTAGGTTACTATGACTACATAAACGAATTCTATTTAGACTTATCTATACATCCTCATTATCTAACAATTTAGTTATCCAACTTGCATATATATTGACTCGTAGAATCTTAACCATTGTAGATCAAAATAACTGAACCATTAAATATGAGTTCAAAGTCTCTCAAGATTAAGAGCACTCATAATTGAATAATAATGGGTTATGATTGTAAAGATAGTACTTTTACTGAAAATCAAACTCATTACTTCATTCAATGCATTCTGAATGCACTAGCATATAAGTCAAGTACTCCACCTAGTTACCAAAATAAGTCACTCTACATAATAAAGTTAATATACTACAGTCTATTAGTAAATGGCCTAGCTTTGGTAGACTTTGAATAGTAAATGTTTGAAATCATACAGTGTTCCCATTAGCTAAATTCATAGAACCCATGAAACAAGAACTATTATGCTTATGGACATTTATAAGAATGTATTGCACATAATATAAGAATAGAATATTTATTCTTAATTATAATTAAAAGTCTTGATAAAAAAATAATAGAATTACAGTGCAATTAAGGACATAATCCTATGTCACTTATCCTAAAGCACGTCTATAATCAACTTAACCTCTATGTTCTCTACAAGTGACTAAAAGACATTTGTGGCTAAAGTTTTCATAAAGGAGCTTGCTAGGTTCACTGCTGAACTTATCTTATAGACAACGTTATCTTCTTGTTATATGATCTCCTTAATGAGATGATACTTTCGCTCAATGCTTTTTCCATTTCAATGATTTTGATGTTCTTTATATTGCATGATGCTCTTGTGTTACCACAACATATTGTGATCAGGATTCCGTCAATCGTGTCATTCTTTAACTCATGTAGGAAACTTTTAGAGCCACACAACTTCTTTTACAGCTTCTGAAACAGCTACATATTTAGCTTTCATGATTGAGACTGTAATATGGTTCTATTTTTCAAATCCTACAACTGACCACTCCTCCTCTCAAAGTAAATACATAGCCCGAGGTAGACTTCCTAGAGTCTATATATGATTGAAAATCTGAATATGTATACACAACTAATACGAGACTATTACTATGTCTGATTGAAAATCTTAGATATCTCCTAAGATACTTGAGTATATGCTTCACAACTACCCAATTTATCTCGTTGGATTCGATTCATATATGTTATCCATGTTGACTGTGAAATAAATATCTGATATGGTACACAACATATCATACATGAGACTTCCCAATGTAGAAGCATAGGAAACCTTCTTCATGATATCTATCTCATCTTGCGTCTTAGAACATTGATCCTTGAATATATGAATTTCATGTCTAAAAGCCAGTTGACCTTTCTTGCAATCATGCATCGTGAACCTCTATAGAATCTTATCTATATACACAGATTATGATAAGCATATTCTTCCAAATCTTCCATCATGAATGACGTTATTCCCAAGAATAAATGTTACCTTTCACAGGTCCTTCATATCAAACTTGTTCAAGAGCCACAACTTTATGTTTGACAATAACTCTACATCATTCACGATTAGGAGAACGTCGTCTAGTAAATAACCAAGAAACTATTATGTTTCAAGTTCTTGTACAAGCTCTCATACTCCGTTTGAGTACATTAAATCCATTTCAGATTCCATTGTCTTTTGCCAATGGTCAACATTAGAATACTTCATAGCCTCATTGTAGTTTCAGGGACTTAAGTCATATTCCTCCGAGACAGACTCGAACATGTCTCCCAAGAACATGTACCTCTCAGGTAAATATGATTCCTAGGAAGTACTTCATTTCACTCTCTCTCTACTAACTTCTTTATCAGGAACCTCCTAAATCTCTTTTGAATGATCTTATATGCCAGTGTCAGAATCAGCTAACTCTTTCAAAATAATACTGCTCCAAGATCTATTCTTTGTAATATAGTCATCTTCTAAAAAGAAAACATTTGTGCTAAAAAATACTTTCTGCTCCTCAGTACAATAAACCAAGAACTATCTTATTCCTTTTGGATACCCTACACAAAACACATACTCTCAGTCTAGGTTTCAGTTTAGCAATATTCTTCATTAGCACGTGTGCTAGACATCCCCAAATATGAAGATGATGCAAACTAGATTTATGTCCATTCCATTACACTAGTGGAATCTTGGCTACCACTTTAGATGGTACTATATTAAGAATTTTTGCTGAAATTTTCACTGCATATCCCCAAAAGGAAATAGGAAGAGGAGAATAGCTAAACATAGATATCACCATGCTCAAGAGAGTTCTTTTTCTCCTCTCATCTATGCCAATTTGTTGTGGAGTCCCCAATGTAGTGAGCTGGGTTGAAATTCTATTTGCAACTCAATAGTCATTAAATATGACAGAGAGATATTCACCTCATCGATCTGTTCTATGATATTTAATCTTTCTACCTAATGCATTGTTGACTTCTGCTGTAAACTCGTCAAATTTCTCAAAGGCTTTTAATATTTTATGCATTAAATAAATGTGGTCGTATCTAGAGTAACCATCAATGAAATTCATGGAATACTCATAGCCACCTCTAAATTGGATGTTCATTGGTTCACATAAGTTAGTATGCACTAACTCTGACGGCTCTAAAGTTCTATGATCTTTTGCCTTGAATGACCTCTTGGTCATCTTACCTTTTATACATGATTCACATACTGGTAAAGGCTCTATGCTCAAAGAGTTAAAATGAGCCCACCTCTTACTAGTCTTTGGAGCCTATTTAGATTAATGTGACCTAGACGTAAGTGCCACTTATAGGTTTCGCTAGCTTGATAAACCTTTCTTCATTTAAGAGAAATAAAATATAAACCATCAACCAATGTACATGAACAAATGAAACTCTAATTTCTTTTATTTATTAAATAATTTGAATAATTAAAATGAAATCCTTACAAACGAAGGTAGGATACAGAACTTAAGTTTCTCCGTATGTTAGGGACATAAAGATAGTCTAATGAAGTAATAATCATAAGTCATCAAAATAAAGAGTAACAACATCAATCGAGACAACTTGAACCCGCGCATTCATTCCAAGGGCAATCTACATTTCACCCTCACTTAGTCTTTTGATTTTTTGGAACCCATGCAAAGAATTGTATATGTGAATAGAGGTTGCAGAAACTACACAACAGGATTTGGTTGAATCACCAACTAAACACAACTCAGTGATATAAGCAAACCGCGTAACTTTCTTTTTCTTTTCTAGGAAAGCTGCACAGTTTTCTTTCCAATTACCATTTTTACTACAATGGAAACACTTTTTTCATTACCCTTCCTCTTTCCCTTTTCATGAGTTCCCCTTTCTTAGAAACCCTACTCTTCTTCATCATTGTGGGCTTAGACTTAGGCCCAAGAGAAGTAGAAGTTTGTGTCACATTCACGCTAGGTAAGACCTTTAGTATATTCTATGCCATATGGAGTTGTATCATCAACTCAGTCAAAGTCTATTCATGTTTATTCATGAAATAATTAACCTTGAACTAGTTGAATTCTCCTTCCTTACAAACCTTCTTCTTCTTCATCTTCTTGGGCTTAGACTTAGGCCCAAGAGAAGTAGATGTTTGCAGCATATATGCTTATTCATGACATAACTAACTTTGTCCTAATTGAATGTGTTCGATAGAGATGTAAATACCATATCAATCTATGTCCCTCCATTGATTTCAGCCCCTAGGATCTTCATCTCATTGAGATAACTAATTACTTTCAATAAATTATCACTCATAAAAGTTTTTGGCTTCATCTTGGCATTCATGAGCGCCTTCATCACTTCCAGCTTAGCTAGCCTTGGTTTTCCAACATTTTGTGGAGGTTAAGCATAATATATAAGGTTGTAGACATGGAATGATCTTGCTGCTGCAACACATCGATCATAGAGGCCAATATGTAGCAGTGTGCTAACTCATCTTTCCTATTCCATGCTAAATACGCTTGTCTCCTCCATCGAGGTCTTTTCATTGGGAACTCGAGGATAAGGTTTTGTAAGCACAAACTTAATACTCTTAACAGATAAGATAATGTCTAGATTATGCTTCCAATTAACATAGTTTATGCAATCGAGTTTATTTTCTTTCATAACTGGTGCTAGTGGACTTAGTCACTGATGAACGACACTTTTAAAATACTAAAAAATCTTAATTATTACATGTACATTCTAATTTAAGCATACATTATAACATGAAAAAAAATGAGAAATAAATTTGTAATACAAGCAATGATATTCCAATCTCTCATAAATATACACATTCTTATGTAGAACACACATTTAAAAATTAAGTGATAGTCTAATCCAATTATTTACACAAATTTGATGTTAATACCTAGTAATCCTACTAATATCATATTGTGCCTAGCCATTAAAAAATGTTAAGCGTCAGTCCTGAAATAAGATATAAGAATCACTTAGGCGAGATACTTCAGCAAGGAGTCAAGTGTATATAGTTATTCCACCGTCAAACTTGTGACAAGTGGATAACTCCGGCTTAGGCTGGTCATTCCTAATTTATTCACTTATCAATGTGATCGTTACGAAGATTATACTTTTAATATTGAACGCTTTAAATACCCTCTTTTATGGAGCTTCCAAGATTGAAGACGAGTTACTCTGACACCTTACTAATGTCCAATAATGGACTAAGTTTTGATTAAGAATATCGCTCTCACTTGATTATCTAAATTATGTTACTTTTTTATTAACGTGGGATACTAATTGTCATTGGGTAATTAGCTAACCCAATCTTCAGTGACCTACTTTATTTAGTCAAGGATGCTCAACTAGTATTTCATTTAGGTAAACACAATATTATCTATTT
Organism: Datisca glomerata; assembly: GCA_003255025.1. Lineage (NCBI taxonomy): Eukaryota > Viridiplantae > Streptophyta > Magnoliopsida > Cucurbitales > Datiscaceae > Datisca > Datisca glomerata. The sequence continues at coordinate 880,225 of QANY01010678.1, forward strand.
CTAATAATACACAATTCAATTAATCAATAATTAAATATCTAGCAAGATTATTAAGATTAAAAATATATAAAAAGAACTAATAACATGATTTTAGGCTTAGTATTTTATGTCTCTAATCGATTATGCTTAATATCAACTTCATTATGCAATCACGAACTTATTCTTATCCTATTAGAAACCTAAAGCCACATGGTGATGTGCATAAAATAAAATTAGGTATGTTGGGTGTAAAACATAATAAATAAAATATTAGAGTATAAAAGATAATTATCTAAAACAAACACTAGCCTTAGTTCTATCTTAATTCAAAATTAAATAATAAATCTTCAAGATAAACTTAAATCTGATCCTTGCACCCCTGACCGTCTGCTGCTTCTTGCCACCTCGATGTCACCACCGGTCACCGTTCACTGTCACCACTATCATTGTCGACTACCATCCGCCACCAACCCCCTTGCACCGTCGCCATCAACCGTATGGGCACGACATAGCTTCAATTCTATTGCATCCAGCTACTTTCATGACGCAGCATATGTTGTTGCCACCACTGCAGGGTAGCACTGTTGTTGATACTGCCTAGCGCGCACCTTCCGCCCGCTACCTGCGTGCATCCACATGTGATGCACCTAACCTTTGCTATGCCGTGTTGTCTCATCTATTCTTTGATTTCCTCTTTTGCATTGATTCCTTCTCCACCCGGTTCAAATAATTATATCATAAAAATCCTAATTTTCTCAAGGAAAGATTACCAAAATCTATGAAAATAAATACAAACCTACAATGGAAAATAATATTTTCATAGTGATTAAAAAATGATTAAAAAATGATTAAAATAAATACAAACCTACAATGGTTAAAAGTGATTAAAAAATCTATCAACCAAACTTATGATTTGATTTATTAATTATTAATTATAATTTATTTCACACTGTAAAATTGTTGTTGAACAACATTCACATTAAATATTACTCGATGTAATTATTCTCGGCCTATTATTCATTATGTGTTGTGTCTCTATAATATAGCATCATGTTTAATTAGATAAAGTACTATCTAACTAATATACACATCTCTCATTCCTTTTCAAAATCTCATTCTATTAGTCAACAATGATAATTTTCATACATGATGTCTCAAGTAAATGTATCAAATCTCTAATAATTTATTAGAGATACCGAGCATTTGGTTTACTATGATTACATAAACAGATTCTGTGAAGGGGTATTATCTCACTTACTTAAAAATATCTATGAGCTCTACTATTGAGAATCAATACATCCTCACTATATACAACTTAGTCATTAAATCTACAGACATATTGTCTCATAGAAAATCAACCATAATAGATCAAAATAACTCAACTATTAAATATGAGTTCAGGAATTCTATCAAAATTAAAAGCACTCAGAATATGATAGCAATGAGTTTTAACTTTTAAATATAGTATTTTTAATGTACTTAAATTCATTAGTCTAATAAATGCATTTCAAATGCACTAGTACATTAAAGCAGATACTTCACCTAGTGATCAAGGTAAGTCACTCTACATAATCGAGTTAGGTACTATAGTCTATCTTAGTAAAGCGTTAAGGTTCATTAGAGTGTGTATACGTTTCAAGTCTAGTCATAAAGAACTCATGATTAAATACATTATTTTCATGAACTAAATTTTATATGACCAACAAACCAAGTATTATTATGCTTGTGAATTCTTTAAAAAAATGTATTACACATATATAATACTACAATTATTTATTATTAATCTAAATTAAATGTCTCGATCAAAAAATATAATTTCAATGCTTTTAAGGGTTCAATCCTAACAATTTTTCATGGTTGATTGACTACTTGGTTTCTTTTTTGTCTTTTACCGCCACTGATTGAAAACTAATTTTCACTTTTGTTCGGTTCCAATGTGTTGATTTACAATCCATTAGGGTACTAATACGAAATATGTTGACAATTTTAAATGGAAAATAAAATAAGCTGCAATAATTATAAAATTTAATAGGTTAGAGTGCATTTAAAATTTTAAAATGATTTTCGATGTGCAGAATAAAAATGTTTGTGTTTTATATTTGGAATAACACTACCAAAGTATTTAGTAAAGTTGTCTAAATATTTTCTTTTGAAGCATGACTTTTAGCAAATATTTATTTATGTGCGAGTTTCTTAAGTTTTTATAACTAAGTATTTCCAGTCGTTCCATTTGAATATTATTTCTTACGAATTTAAATTTATTTTTATATTCTTATTTCATCCAACTATACACTAATTTTTAACAATTGAGTTTATGTTTATTTTTACATTTTTATTTCTCTTAACTATAAACTTCTTTGGAAACACGTGCAACACACGTGACTCTTTACTAGTCTAATCTATATCTATAACATCTTAAAAAGTAATTTATTTTGGAAAAATATTTTTAAATCCAAAAATACCCTTCTTAGTTTTTTATTTACTGACTTTTGAATGCTCCTTAAATTAATTCGTTTAACATGTGTTGACAGTTAGAATTTAGTTTTAGATAAGGATCTTGACCATTTGATTCAAAATGTACATATTAATATTAATAAAGAGTCTAAAATTAACCTACATTCTCAATTAATATCCCGTGTATCTAAAAGATGCTTTAACACTCTAAAAGAAAGAAAACTCCAATTATTGTTTTGAAGATATTCTTAATGAATTTGGATAATACGATTTCAAATTGTTTATTATTTGTATCTCAATTTAATCTAATCGCCTTTTGTTTGATAGGTTATCTCAATGGACTAAACTATTCATTTTCATAGTCAATTTTCAAATCAAACCAATATGAAAGTAACTTATTATGAAAAATATTTGAAGATTAAGACTTTTCAAGTGCTTTGAATAAGTTCATGTATGTAGTGCTATTTAATTCAAAGTTAAATTAATATTCAATATCCATAATACAATGCATCACTCTAAATCAAAGAGTTACAAATAGGTGCCATTGTTTTTCAGAATCTACGCCAATTTGAGATGCTTTGGTAAATAGTTTCCATTAAGCTCACATGAAAGTGACTTTTCATTGATTTCTCATTTTTTATATTTTTTATGGTTTGGATGGATGTAATTTATATAGAACATTACAAACATTTCTACATTTAATTTTTTTTATAGCTTCTAATTCATGCTATTATATACTTCAAATTTATATATCCATAATGATGAAATACTTGTAGAGATTAGAATGCATGAACACATGTCAATCTCTACACCCATGTTCTTCTTGAAATCACCATATATTTGAAGCATTTCAAAGATAATCAACGTCATGTTTGTGCTTACAACTCATTAATTGTAAACAAATGTATTAGCCAATGTAGTAATTTTGTTGAGATATTATACAATTGAATTATAATAGTTTCTAATATGAGATTTATATGCTAGCTTTTTATTGTATAAAAATTATGTAATTCAATTAGCTAATTATTTTTGTTATGATTGTCAGATGAAGGAGAATCCGATATGGGCTACCTAAAAAAATTCTTCTTCAAGTGTTAAGATATATGCATGAGAAAATAGTATGGGATTGTAATTTGTGGAGGATAAAGTCCACTAACAAATATGTAAGCTAAATAATTAACAATGACAAGTTTACTTATAAAAATTAATTAGATACTATTGTTGTATACTTTTAATTCTACTAATTATATTTCAATAGGTATTCAAGATTTAAGGCCTATTATTATTAGTTTATTGTTTATTGAACATTGAGAAAATTATCACGTGCAATGCACATACAAGATTTCTAGTTATATTAAAAGGGGTTTAAAGGGAAGAATTTTTTTATTCTACTTTTTGCCTCTTTAAATTCTATTAAAATATAGTAAAAATTAGGTATTTCACCTCTTTTCTCATTTAGTTCATTTGATAATATTTTATTTTTTAGTCAATAATAATTTTTTTGTGATTAGTAAAATAAATTTTTTGATAATCTTATGTAAGAAGAGATATGAATATCCGTATATTTATTTCAAGAATTTTATAACAAAGATTTAATTACAAGTCAATAATAAGTTATTCATTATAAATTTATAAATTAAATACTCTATATTATTTATTTTATTTGTAACATGAAAATTCATATAAATGAATTTATAGAAATGCATTAATATACTTTGATTACGAGAAATTATCTCTTAACATGGTATAAGTATTCTTAATAATATGACAAATTGATGAAATAAAATTATTTTCTATACTATTCAAATAACATTATAATTTTAATATTATAAACAAACTATTATTATTACTATTTGACCTTTAGTTTAGATGTAGAATATTTTTTAAAGATGATGTATTAATTTCAATGTTAACATCAATTTAAAATTATATGTATATTTAAAATTAGTTGAATATTTGTGAAGCACGTAAGTTTCAACTAGTATCTTTAATTAAAACAGGCTTGAAAGGAGAAACTTTTAGATTCCTCTTTTGCCCCTAACATATTGTCGGTATTGCATGTTTAGACTTTTAATTAATTAAATATCCATGATATACTATTTTTGGAACAAATAGTTTAAGCTTTAATGATATTATTAACCTTAATTGAAATTTGTATTACTTACACGGAGTATTAAAGTGCAAAATTAACCCAATGCATATTATGAATTTTTTTTTGTTAAGGGTGTTTGATTTTCTTTTCTATTAAAAATACCTAAACTATACTTATTATATTTTTTCAAACAAATGTAAAATACTTATTTTCTATTTACTCAATCATAACCATAAGTTTTTTTCTCGAAAATATTCTTGAAGAGGGAGACACATACTTCCCATATTTGATTAGTTTTCATGGTGAGTCTTTGTGTTTTGTGTTTTATATTAAAAAATTAAAAGAGGGCCTTTTATATTTTGTTAAAATCGTATTTATGTATGTACTTAATGTGCACTAAATTCATACTAATATTTTGGCCGAGTGTTTATAATGTACAACTCTTTAGATTTTGTAGGTGAGTTTGGCCATTGAAAAAGTTCATGTGAAGTTAATAGTGTGATCAGTAACATGGTTATCTTCTAAAATGTGTTTTTAGATATATTTGTGAGCATTCACTGTTCAACTTTATAATACATTTTCAAACTCACAAAACTTAGACCAAATACATTTGACTCTCTCAATGCGAACCGTTTTAAATGCCCCATAGAAAATTAATATAAAAGAATAATGTAATATCATTTTGGATGAGAAGAAATTAGACTTGAAAGAGAGCTTTTAGTCATTACAAGTAAAGCATTCTTTGATAATAAGACTTCCCCTTTTTATTAAGGTTTTTCACTTTATTTTAGTCTCTTATTACCCATATGTTGGTTCTAAATTTCACATAATTTTTTTCACAATGAATATAGATGCTTTCAATAGTACCTTCTCATATACTTGAGTTTCTAATATATGATAGTCTTGTATTTTTCAGGTTAATGGTCTTTTAAAGGTGATCTTGTGGCAGAGTGATTTTAAAAATTTGATTGGTTTGATTTTGGTCTCAAATTTTCCATACATCTCTCTTTGTCTCTCTATCCCTATATATATGTGCGCGCGTATAATATTTTTTATTTCATAAGATTACCTCTCCTCAATTTTCCAATTCATTGTTATTATATGACAATTCTACAAATTAGATCAATGTTAATAAAATCTAGGTTCGACGCTTTTAAATTTAAACAGCTACTTGTGAATGGTTAAGTTTTTTCTATTCTAAATGCATGCCTTTGAACTTTTGTATTTTGTTTTGTTTTGTTTTTTGGTAAGAATATTGACCACTCAAACCATTAATGTATTAGCTTAGCCTTGTTTTTGTTAAGATATTTTATGTATTTGTGATTACTTGGTTATTATTTTTATAGAAAATTTATAATCAATCTAGCTACTCACATGCATCGCACGGGATATTCAATTAGGGAAAACTTTTAATTTTCTAATTTAGCACTCTCCACTTTTTATGTCCTAATTTAGTTTTTACTTTTAATTGATTTTTGTTAAATACGGTTCTTGGTTCAAGAAAAAAAAAGCACTTAAGATATCCTACACTCAACACATTATTAAACTTCGTGTATAACCACAAATTAGAAAATTAATTTGTTATTCATATTCATTAATTTTTATTATTAATGATTTGTATAAATAGCGTAATAATATGCGTCTTGATTCCAGATAAAAAAAAAAAATTAAGATACTCTACACTCAACACAAGGATCAAGTGGAAGATAATCACAAATTGCAAAATCAATTTGTTATTCATATTCCTTGAATTGAAAGTCATTCAATTAACCAAATATTATTCAATGAATTATTGTTCTATATTTAGCCGACAAAAACTATTCCAATCAAACTTTTGATTATCCTCCTAAGATATATATACTTTCTATTTTCTGATTTCTTTATTGGTTTGATTTATTTTCATTCCTTTTTGTGTTTTTATTACGAAACACTAAAAACATGTACATATGCAACATCAACTGCTAAATAGTCGTAGGGAAGGTATTTGTTTCCTTAATTATAATAGAAAAGCATTGTAAAATTTTATTATCTTACTTAGTTTTAAGGCAATTATATTTCCTGTATACTTGAGAAAATTATTATTATTGATGATATAATAACTCAAGCACATAAAAAACCGTTTAGATACTTACAATAAACAAAATTAATATTAATCAAATAAAATTAGTTCTAAAATGTGTAGCTCAATATAATTTGTCAAGTAATACTATCTTTTGACAAAAGAATTAGCTGAATGTCAAAAGTTGTATGAATAGATAATTTGTTCACACTTTGCGGTCTGGGTCAAAGTCTCATGATATATTTCTGTAGATTTTGTAACTTTGTCACACACATCCTTACACCAATATTCTATCAAAAAGTTAAACTACATAACACTAAAATAAAAGTCAACATCACAATATCACACACGGGATGAGTAAGTATTTTAAACTTCTTGATATGTAAAGTACTAATATTCAATTTTAACACGTGCAACGCGTGTGCTTGAGTACTAGTATATTAAAAAGTGACAATCTAATAAGAGTTGTTCATTTATCCATTGTGGATATACCCTAGAATTGTGAGGTATGAACCCCAAAACTACTATCAAACTAGAACTTATCCACTTCTTTACAATTAAAAATTAGGTGGGGAAGAGTTTCACATTCAGATTCACAAAAAACACATAAAGGGTCAGCGAGTATACCTCTTTGAATTAGGTTACTTTCGCAAGCCAGTTATTCAATAGTCTCCACATAAAATCTTTCAGCTTCGGGGAAGTTTTTAACTTCCAAAGATTCTTCAAAATAACTGTCCTTTCTAGAGTAGTTGAATTTAGCTGGGTGTTCCTTTCCAGATCTACCATCTCAAGCCATTTGAATCGCAAGTTAGTAGCCAAATTTAACTGTTTAAATTCCACTGTTATTTAAATGCCATATCAGAATGTCCTCCCGACCCCATCTGCTCAAAGGTATCGATTTCATAGCCTCCACAGCACAAGGAAGAAAATCGAATCGAGAATTTGCATTTCCCACGCCCAGCTCTGCTATCCAACAAAAGATCACTCACTTTAGAATAAGAACTATTCGTGGGGTCACCACTTCGAACGGTCGTGGTTCGGGGACCCAAGGGTCCTCTCAAGTATTAACCTTGTCTCTAACCGACCATCTCAGACCTCCCATAAGTAATGCAATGCCCTCTATTAGACTTCTCCACTCCTAGGATGGTCTTCGATAAAGAGCAGCCTCTAAAAAGCAAGATTAAGCAAAGTATTTGCTTTTGAGTACTTGATGGAGAAGGAGATAGGGATTTTTCAAAATCCTCCAGCATTATTTGGCAAGGAGAGAAATATTTAAGGGACACAAATCTCTAAATCCAATTCCTCCTTCGGATTTCGATTTAATCAGATTTTTTCATGCTCCCCAGTGAATTCCCTATCTTTTGGCTGCATTATTCCACCAGTAATCTGCAATTATACTACTAATTCTTACAAATAGAGAGTGGGATTTTGACGCATGACATAGCACAGTTAGGCATTGAGAACGCTACAGCTTTAATAAGGACTTCACGGCCAGCCTGTGATAGGAACTTCTCGGACCAACTTGCAATCTTTGAAATGACTTCATCATAGATATCATTTAAGATATTAGTTTTTGACATTCCAAAATCATATTCGAGACCCAGGTATTTTGACAAAGAAGAGGCACCATGTAAACCAAAGAAATTAGCAAGATTCCGTTTCACATTGTCAGGAGTGTTTGCACTAAACACAATCAAGCTTTTATGAATGTTAACCTCCTAACTTGAGGCTCTCCCATAGACATTTAGCATTCTCATAATCACCTCCAATTCAGCCCTTTATGCCTTACGAAAGAGAATATGAGTCGTCTGTTTATACAGAACTAGCAAGGTTTTCAAAAACTTAATACAAAATTAGACAATTACTTTCATAATCATAAAAATAAGTCAATGTTTATGGGTCCGCTATAAAAAAATATGTATACATCTATTATACTCAATTGCTAGCATTTATTCAATTTAGCAAATCTCTCTCCCTAAAAATCTAGAGATTTTTTCTCCCTCTCCTTCTTTCCCCGTATAGTATATTATATACACATAAATATTATATATACATATAGATGTAAATATAAATATATGTATATAGTAAGAGTGAGACGAAGAGAATTAGTAACTAATTAAATATACATGATATGCATAATCTCCGGGGAGAGAGAGAGGGTGGGGGGAGATATTTTAGGAGAGAAATAAAGAGAGTAAGATATATATATATATATATATATATAGCTTTCTCGCTCTCAATATTAATAGATGAGAGAAAAATAGATAATTAAATATTGAGACTTGAGAGAGATAATAAAAAGGTATATTAATAACTAATTTAATAGAAAACTATTAAATTCAAATCATTTTTGTTATATTTATTTTTCTTTTTAAAAAAATACTACCTTCGATGTTTTTTTTAAAAATGTGATAAACTTATATTTAAAATTAAAAATTTGTAGACATTATTATCAGTGCTATAAAAAAAATAGGTGAGATAATGTAGGCCGACTGTGATTGAATCGAAATCCTGAAATCTGATTAGACAAAACACCACCATGCTAATAAAGACGACAAAGCTTCCGCACCCAGATAAGAAATAGATGTGGAGTCAAGGGGTCCCCTGACGAATTCCTCTGGATGGTTTAAAAACCGCCCGGTTCTACCATTAATGAGGACATTATATTCAACAGAAGAAATACATGTTTTGATCCAATTACACCATTTCCCGGAGAATCTGAGGCTTCTGAAGAATTGCAATGATAAAATTCCATTCTACCCGGTCATATGTTTTGGGCATGTCATTCTTAGTTGCAGCTTCATAGTTCTTAAAACAATAGTTGTGAATTAACATTTCCAGGGAGAACACTAGAATTGAAAAGATTCTGAACAAAAACGATAATATCATTACCCATGATATACCAATTTTGTTGATAAAAGGTAGCTGTGAATCCATCTGGCCCCGGCGTTTTGGTAGGGTTCACTGTTGTTACCTCACAATCCAGAGCTTTGATATCATTTTCATCCAATACTCCATGGATTTTTTCCATCGCCATCGATATATCATCCCTGGAGGGTTGAGAAGACTGAAACAGATCAGAAAAGTGACAGATTGCAATTGAGTGAAGCCTGTTGTGATCTGCTTTCCATTGACTCGAATCTAAAAGCCCCAAAGTTCCGTTCCTTCTTCTACGGATGCAGACTTTAGAATGGAAGAATTTGGTGTTTTTATCACCTTCGTTAATCCATTGGACCCGAGATCTATCCTTCCAAAAAGCTTCTTCTTCAGTTATGGCTAATTTTAGTTTGCTCTCAAGCAATTTGATTTTGCTCCTATCTGAATTGTTCCGAGAAAAAGCAAAATCCAACTCCCTGTTCATCGTTCAATAAGAACACTCGAGTTTGCATGAGAAGTTTTTTTCCTCCAAGAAATTATATTGACCCGAGCCTTCTCTGGCTTATCCAGAAGCTCAATTGTATTTGACCCACCACTATCAGCCCAAGATCGCTCAATATCACTACGACAATCAGCCCATTTCATCCAACGCCTATCAAACCAGAAGATCTGAGGAGCTTTGGAAATTCTTTCCTCCGTGTTCAACATGATTGCTACGTGATCAGACCTTAGAGTAGGCAAATGAAAGAGGTAAGTTTGGGGATATTTAGTAATCCACTCCATACTGGCCAAACATCTATTGAGACGTTCTTTAACAAGGAATTGTGATTCCCGTTTATTAGTCCACGTGAAATCAGACCCAAAAAATCCCATGTCCACAATCCCTGCATCAAGAGCAAACTTCACTAAACCATCACAATTAGCCAGTCTGAGTAAGTAACCCCTCCCCATCTCTCTATATCATTGAAGTCTCCGTAACAATGCATATATCCTGACATTCTGAAATCCTTTTGGCCAAAGTATTTGAGCTATTCTTCTCTAGTATTGCTGAGAGGACTAAGGTAAATAAAGAATATATGCCACAACAAATCCGACACAGGGTCCAAGGCCGTGAAAATGAGTCACCTAACCCTAGTCTAAATAATGTGACGACCTGGTGACATAAGATCACATATTCACGTGATGATTGAGAATTTTTCTTTTCATTGTAGTGAGCATTGACATAAAATATAGAATCATAAACACTGTGAACTTATTACTGACTTTTTCTCATAACGTGAGCATCCGGGACTTCACCCCAATTATTACGCAAGACATCAAACACTTCCACAGACCTTGAAGTTAACAATCAGGTAAATTTCTAGTAACCCTGAAAAAATTACATTAAAGATAAGTTTCGAATCAAGACCTAATGCATTACCGCATGAGTCCCAACGCCCGCCCAACCCCTAGGCCAACCCCAGAGTTTATTAGTAACATATCATCATGATGAACACCATGATGTTACGTAACATTTTACTTCATACTATATTATACTGTTATTACAAAATGTCGTTACATATGGTAAGTAGCCCTAGCACAACTTGAAAGAAATATAATTACTCAATATTGGAAACTCTACATATAAGAGAAACTTCTAAGATTTTTGTTCAGTGAAGAAATCACCCCCAATATTTCCGGAGTTACAAGCTATACCCCCAATCTCCTCTCAACCAACCAAGAAAATTAAAAAATAAAAATAAAAGAAACAAAAATACCATCATGTACATCACCCACAAATCATACTACTTAAGCCCTAATTCCCACATTTCCTTTCTAAAAGCTCCATTATCTCTCTTTCTCCCCAATTCTTATTCATTCACATCACAAAAATGGAACTATACCCACCATGTGAAAAAAAAAAACAAACACCCCAATGTTCTTTTCTTTTCCCCTGATTTAAAGAACCAAAATGGTTTGTCGAAATAAAATACGAAAATGCTGCCTGAGGAGAAGTTTTGTTTTCAAGACTTAAATTGATACTACCTTTGTCGTGGGAGGGGCATTGAGCGTTGAGGCAGGAGGGTTCTTCGTGGTACTGTATCGTCAAACACCAAGGTCTGAGAACGGGTCACCATGGTAACCATGTTTGGTGTTTGATAAGCTTGAACAAGGCTTCCACTATCCGTTGAATCACCTCTCGCAGTTGCTCTTTGCAAAGAATGTGAGCTCAATCCCGACAACACATACGCCCTTCCGGAAGATTCATAGACACGTCTACTGGCCATCCTTTCTTGCATTTCCTTCAACTCATTTATCAGTGCAATGCACAACCTATCACCAGCTTGGGCTGAGGCAGTTTCCAAAAGTTTTTTATGACAGATCTCCAAGAGAGCAACTGCACCAGCCAAGTCAGCACGTTCAGCAGCGACTCTAGCCTCCCCCATTGCCTCTGCTGCAAGAAACCTGTTTCTCTGCCTATCCACTTCCAACGATACTACTACTACTACTGAATCATCAATCACATCTGGCCTTTGTATTTTTACCTCACTGTCTAAACCCAACATAGTCAGCGTTTGTTTCGTAATGGGGTCCTTGAATTCACATCTGACGTTTAGCAAAGACATCTCGTTGCCCGGCGACCCATCAACCGGAATGTTGACTGTCACCAAAAAATCCCTTTCTTCTTCAGCGTACAAATCTCCGAAACAAACGGAACCCGTTCTCACGTTTCCCGTAATGTTGGTTTCGTAACTCCCTGCTTTTATTGAACCGAGTTGCAAGCTCGGGTGAACACAATCGACTATAATCTGAAGCTCCTGCACAACCACACTCAATAGACCCCCAATGCACTGTGCGAAAGCATCCTGAATGACATGCTCGGTTTCTATGAAAGAAAATGTCCCTCCAGATACCTCGGAAATCGAGTGCATCGTGTCAGCATCATGGTCAGCACCAAACCCGAACGCATGGACCGGCATTTGCAAGCCGGCAGCCCCATTGTTCCGATGGAATGATCTTGGAAGGAGTGAATGGTAATCCGTTCGAGAACGGCCATCACCAGCATTATTAACACTGTAGGTATCTCGCCCATCAGACAACAGTATGATACTAATAACAGGATTCTTCCACTTGCGGTCTACTAAGACCTTGGAACCCTTCTTTAGACCTTCAGCAATGTTTGTCCCACCATTCGAAGTCAGAGAATTGACAGCCTCTAACGCCTGCTGTCTCCCAGTATCAGTCATACGGCGAAGAGGAAAGAGACGACGAGCAGTCGAGGAGAATGAAACGACAGAAAGTCGATCCAAAGGTCCTAAGTTATTTATCACAAAACCCATAGCTCGTTTGAGCAACGCGAGCTTGGTGCCTGCCATGCTACCACTCACATCTAGCACTGTCACAAGGTCAATCGGAGTTCTCAAGGGTTGTTGAGATGGTGACGAAGATAATGTAATAGGAGCCTTTGTATGGACCAATATCGAGAAGTTATCATGAGAGGCTGACTTTAAAACAGCTGAAACTTCAGGATATGTCTTCAAATCTAGTTTTCCAACAGAAGTATTATTATCAGCAGTATCCCTTTTATTAGAGATGCTTCTCTCGGTAATCCCATGTTGGTTATCTATGGCTTCATCATCGTCAAAGATGGCTGGTTCGGTGGTATGAAAAGGAGACAATATCTGTCTAGCTGCATCCATTGGTGGAGAAGGCAGTGTTCGTAAATCTCTCACCCAGGTACCATCTGGCGCCAAGGTTCTAGGAATGACAAGGGAAAGATCAGAAGAAGGGTTCTGAAAAGGGATTTCTTTCCATTTTGCCCGGCAAATTGGGCAAATTTGATTTCCATGCTTCACATTAGAGGTTATGCAGTGGAAGTGGAAAGAGTGAGAACACTCTGCAGTGAAAAGGGCATGGCCTTGCCCTGTCTTCATGGTGTTCAAGCATATTGCACATGTCCTCTGCGGTTTAAAAACAAACAAAAAAAAACTGTTAAGAATGAGATAATTACGGATCCTAAACAGGGACACATTTCAAAATGGCAAAAAACTAAGGCCACAAGCATGTATGAATATTTCTAATTGACTAACATACGTTATTAAAACCAAGCACCGTGATATGGATTATTCCTAGCCAAACGTGTTATGGATTATTCAAAGAGTAAATTACAAATAGCCATTAGTTTTATTAAGCTTTACTTCTTTGACCATTACTTCTTTGACCAACAAAATATGAGTCAAATGAGACAAACTTAATTAACAAGACGGCTTGGCAAAATCGTTAAGCTCTCACTCAAATACTCAAAAGATCACTCAAAAGATCGTGTGCTCGATCCTCATTTCCCATAGAATTTATTATTTTAACAAAAAACATATAAGACCACCTTAATTAACTCCAACCCATTAAAGGAAAAAGAAAATAAAGAGGACAACTTTAAAATAATAATCAGGTTTCAGGGACAAATGTGAAATTTTATTTAGGCAGCATTGGTGCTGTAGTTGTCTGTTACTAACCTTTTTTCTGTACCATGCAGATCCACTACCAGGACCAGTGCATAAAAAGATGGAGTAGAATACAGGCAACAACGTGAATGATAATTTCGAGAACAATTCAAGTACAGTACAATCACTAATACTTTATATTTAAGACTCATTAGTAAAGAAGTTAAACTAAACAACAAACAAAAGAAGTCAATATTAGGTAGTCAAAACAAAGAGGCGGACAAAACAAAAAGTTATAAAACAATTAAAAGAGATGACTTTTCCAAAGTAAGAAATATCAGTACAACTCTCAAAAACTTAAAAAATTAACAACGAAGCTTTCAAGAAATAAATAAACAAAAGAAATGGACCAAAGATACGAATAAATCCCATTAAAAGAAGAGGAAATCATGCCCTTCAGTTTTTTTTCAACATTCTACTATTACATTAACTTTTCTTTCCTTCATCATTCATGTTTTCTACTCTTTACTTAATTTAAAGCTTATGGCAGGAAATATCACAATCCACGGCCCACGGGCATTTGTAAAATCACCATCATGGAATAGGAAGAGAGAGAGAGAGAGAGAGAGAGAGAGAGAGAGAGAGAGAGAGAGAGAG